>JAKGDA010000012.1:0-600000 GCA_021596325.1 Parafenestella ontariensis | reverse complement strand
CTGCTCTCGCTCTGCACCTCGCGCATCGACCGCATGAACACAAACGGCTGCGCACTCATGCAGCTCAACATCCTCGTCCTGCAGCAGAATCTCAAAAACATCGAAGACGGCGCTACATTACCGTACGCCGCGCTGTTCTTCGACCTCTTCACCGCGGGCCCTGAGGCGATTCTCGCTAGGGCGAAACAGTATGGTAAGGACTTTGGCGTGCCTGAGGAACGGTTTGGCGAGGCGGAGGTGAAGAAGTTGCTCGAGATGACGTATGAGGAGAGGGTTAATGCGGAAAATCGCGAGGCGAGTGTGCAAGCGAAGAGGGCGCTTGATGCGCAGTTGTTGGAGATTAGTGAGTTTATGTATTAGAGATGGGTGAGTGAGGTGCACGAGGTAGTTGAGTATTTAGTTGAGTTGAGTTGAGTTTGAAAGCGTTTCCGTCAAATATTGCACATGTATTATACACGCTGTTTGTTTGAATGCCAAACACATATAGTTACCATCGCACCTCCCTCCCTCCCCCTCTTAAAAGTAAAACACCCCCTGCGTCTTTCCCCCCTCCCTCCCCACATCCAACTCCTCAAAACACTTCTTCACCCTCACCGCCACCGCCGCACCAAACGCCTCCGTATCGCTCAGCGGCGGCATGTCCGCCATCCGGCTCATATCCGCACGTACCCAGACCGCACCGTTCTTTGCATTCTTAGCAGCAGCGTCAAAAATCTGCTCGACCATGTCGTCGCTGAATCCGCCTCCCATAGCGACGGCAACGGGTCTTTGCGCGTAGTTTTGCGAGCCGTGGTTGTCCTGGGTGTTTGGGGGGGGGGGGGGGTTTGGCCATTGAGCAGCGTGGGGATTTCTGACACGCCGGCTTCCACGGTGAGGACTATGTGGGTTGCTAGGGAGGGGGGAGGGTGTGTTAGTCACGTGTGTTGTTGGACAGACTTAGAGATGTGTGTAGAGAGAGCTGGGCTGGGGGCGAGGGATAAGTTTCGGAAGGATAGGAGAGACTAAGTATCATATTCCGGCAACAAGTCTTCGCGGACTTTCTTCGCGATCTTGGGGTTCCTGCCGCAGACGATGACTGGAATGGGAGCCATTGCGTATCTGGAAATAGAAAAAGCGCGTCGAAATAGTGCTGGTGGTGAGATTAGAGTAGGTTTTGGGCTTACGCGAGCGATGCGGGGTACGAGGGTGAGGAGCATGGAACAAGAGAAGGTGTGGTTAATTGACGGTTGGCTGTTTTCATCTTGTATGCTAGAATGTTACCTAACATCGCTTCATAGCACAGTAGGCATACGGCGCGCTAGTTCAATACTAGGTACAGCTCCACCTGCTAAGCTTTAACGAGCACGTCGCGGGCCGCAGACTTTCGATCTGACAGCCTGGCCTAGTAAGATCGATAATCAGATACAGCGGAATTCCCTGTCACGGCAAAGCGTGTTAGTTTATTGTTCACTGTGCAAAAATGTACCTTGCGGGGGTTGAAGCGGCCGCATTTCCCAGTTCGTCCTAGCGCCATAACCCCCCATTCCCACCTCTGCTCTTTCACCGTGACGACCATGGCAAATGACTCATGTCGACTCAGTCCAATATCACGCTTGGCTCAATCGCTTTGCTCGTATTCATTGCCTTGGGCGCACCAGAACATGTCATTCTGACTGAGCGAAAAGGCGCAGAGTTATAGATCATATCGAAGCGGGCAACCTGCGCAGCAATAAAAAGATCCTCCATCTCTCCCCACTTCAACTACCTCAAAGCTACACAGTATCGCATTCCACGTCGGCTGATTTGGGCGGTTTAACACTCACTTCAGACTCACGATTTCCCGGTGCTCGCTGATTTTGATTCTTTAAGACCATATTGCGCATCGGTCAGGAAGTCAAAACTTACATAGACTCACACTCACATAAACAAGACGAGCCTCAACCTATCATGTCATCACACGATCTTACTACTGAGGATGGCCTCCGCGCATATCTAAAGACAACAGGGCGGTCGAAAGAAGTTGGAGTGACGCTGCTCTCAGGTGGTACCGCAAACTACGTATACCGCGTCGCTGGTATCCATGGCTTCACGAGCATATTCAAGCACGCAGCGCCCTACCTCCACAGCAACAAGAATTTCGCCTTCGACCCCACTCGCATGGACTACGAAGCTCGCGCTTTGGAGGTCCTGTCACCTGCCAATACCGAGAACCCAATTTCACGGCAGCTGCCAAAATCAGCTGTGCATGCTGTGCGTCTGATGAGCTATGACAAAGAGCATAAACTTCTCTGTATTGAGCATGGCGGAGACCGAAACCTCAAGGTCGCTTATGATGACCCGAAACTCGATATTCTTCACGTTGGTGAAGAATTGGCGAAATGGGTTGCTGCACTGCATCTGTGCTCGAAAGAGATATCACTCGCATTACCGGATCAAGATCCAACCGCCAAAGGTGGTGATAACAACCCGATTGCTGTCAACATTTACCGCCACTCGTACAACAACCTCCACAGAGCGCTGACGCAATATGGCCACAACCCAAAAATCGCAGATCGCATCAACGAAGAGTTCGGCAGCCTTCTCGAGACGGACGATGAATGCATCTGCCACGGAGATTTCTGGCCGGGAAACGTCCTTGTACGACTGAACAACTCGCAAAACAAGCCGGTCGATCTTACTGTCGTGGACTGGGAGATGGTGCGCCGCGGCACTGGGGCCACTGATGTCGGCCAGTTCGCTGCAGAAGCTTTTCTGCTCGACCGATTTAGAGGTGGCAGAGGCCTGCTCTCTGCGTTTTTGAATGCGTATCTAGCAGCTAGAGAGAGCGATGCAACAGAAACTGCGCTTGACAAGGCATGGCTGAGGAGGATGGTGGTACATTGGGCTGTGCATGTCGCTTTTTGGCCCACTAGAGTCGTGTGGACGGATAAGGAAGGCACGCAGCAACTGGTTGACATTGGCGTGGGTGTTCTGAAGGATGTTTTGGATGATAACTTGGAGGCGTTGCTAGGGTCGCCGCTGTTAAGAGATGTGAAGGAAGCATGGTCGCCTATTCTCTTGAGGGCGTGAGTAGTCTATCCTAGCCTTGAATGGGAAGTCCCCAACGATTTTGGTAGAATTAAGTTTCCTGGCTAGTGCGAGCCGCCTCATTCAATCCATCTCATCTACAGGCCTATTGGTGTTTGCCGCTCTTTTAACTGGATCTCGTGGACAAGATCCCATGCTGATTTGCTAAAGTCCCTGTGCAGCTGATACATCATTCAGGCAAACGTGTTCTGATATAAAAGAAAGCCACGCCACGAAAGAGAGGATAACCAATCCTTACTACAGAAAACTTCACGATGACAAACCCAACGACACCCAACCCCAGTTCCAATATAATCGTTCAGGAACTGGTACCAGTCCTAGCTCCTGCCCTCGCCCAGGCACTTTTACCTAAACTCCGCGCTGAGATTCTACGTCTCATCCCCGTTGTCGTCGCTGAGACATTTCAACAGGTGTACGACTCCACACGAGACGATAGCGAGACCAACGATGGCGCAGCAGATGACAAAACTGTCTCTAATGCGGAGAAACGAAGCAATGTTGGCCTTGTTGTAGATCGAAACACGGTCGTACCGGATGATGAGATTCTACGGAGAGCGAGAGTGTTGGAGACGCGTCACATTGAGGAGGAAGACGGTACGACTATTGAGATTGAATCAGATGGCACATATGGAGGGTGGAAGGAGTTAGGAGCAGGAGACAAGGGAGGAGACAGCGCGGGTAACGATGATGGTGCAGGTTAGGAGCTTTTTCTGCTGAAGATGTACAACATGGATTGAGTAGAGACTACTTGAAATTTGCTCAATGATATCTGCCGGTCCTTGCTGGCCATGTACAACGCAACTCAACCCAAATGGACATAATACAGTGGATTCTCCAGCTTCACTCAAAGCCTCTTCTTCCCAGTACCCAAACTCTTTTCAATCAACGCCAACTTTTCCTCTCTCCATCCCCAGACAGCCGCAAGTGCCGCGGCAGGGCCTCCAAGTACAGTCAATGCTGCGATGGCACCCGCGCCCTGGACCAGCTGTACACTTGTAGCAGCTCCTTGAAGTAGTCGCTGCACATCGTACACTGCGATCCAAGCGGGGAGAACGTGTCCTGACACCGCAAGACAGACCCAGTCCCATTGGAAGATCCACATCAGACCCCAGTCGAGAGTCGTCTTCCACTTAGAAGCGTCGGGCAGGAAAACAGATGAAAATGAGATCTCAGGGTTTGTGGACGTTGAGATGCGATAGATAGTAAACCAGTGTACTGCGACGCCAATGAAGCCGACAACAGTGTAGAGAAGTCTAAGATGGGGAAGATCTGCATTCCTTGTCTTCGAGGAGAATGCAGCCGGGGTAGACGAGACGAAAGGTGACGCGAACCACAGTGGGATATTGACGAATACCGGCGTCAACTGCCAAAATGCGAGGAGATTCTGAAGCGTATCCAGGTTTGACCCAGGCACATACATTGCTACGCTGGGCACAACGTAGAGTAGGATTGTCGCTGGTAACATGAGGCGCGCATATGCCAGCGGGACAGCGCGTCCGCTTGTGAAGTACGACTTCTCAGCCGAGGCGTGATGAAGGAACATCCACCAAAGCGGAATGATGAAGGCGCCGCCGATATTTTGGTACACGAAACTGAACAGGGCGGTGCTGCAGGCTCGTTAGCAACGGTTTTGTTGTGTCAAACCATACATCCTCTTGAAAAGAAGAAGGGTAAATCTTACTACTTCAGCCAACTCGCACGATTTCTCTCCCGACAAGCTTCAACGTTCATTACCGCAATTATCGTAGAGATTTGCACCAGAAAGTGCAATTGTTGCCAGTAAAACGCCTCGTTCCAAGCCGTTGGTCCATACAGGAAAGCAGCGACGAGGAACGACAGCCCTTCGTCCAGGGGCTTAATGCCCGTGAACTGCTTCTTGAAGCGCAGACCATTAGGGAGAACGCCTGTTTCAATGATCTTATCAAACCCAACGGGCGTACCGTTGAGGGCGGAGGAGATGCGCATGAACCAGAGTCCAGCAATAGCTAGGGCTAGGAAAGCGGTTAGGAGCGCGGCGTTGTAGGGGCGGCGGGCGGGTGGAGACGCCATGATGGATTCCACGTTTTGCCTCTTCTTTTTTGGCGTGAACCGTCGTGCGTTGGAACAAGACGACCGTAGAGCTTATGTATCGCCGCCCAGACTTTTAATTTCACGACGCCCACCCGTATGGCCTTGGTGTGTTACCTAAGTAGGCGGCCTGACGTCTTTACCGTTTACTGCTTACGCTCGGCGTTTTTGGGCGGGGCTCTCGGTCGGGGAACGCAACATGTCCGAGAAATCGAAAAGAATCTCGATGCTGAGAGTTACTATAACAATTAATCAAGCTCTACCTCATGACCAGACTTTGAAGCTCAGCGGAGAAAAATATAATCCATCTGGCTACGTTGAGATCAACCCCGCAGCAGGCGGCAACCTGATCCTCGTCTAGGCTTAAGCGCCCTTTCATGCGGTGAGATCTGTGTTGCGCACGCTAGTTGATTTGCTTTGAAGGCCCAATGGCTACGCTAGGAGAGAGTTTCCGCATTTATTATCGTGGGTGTGGTTGGTAGCAGTCGCTCATGCGCGAACAGAAGGTAGTGTAAGACCGTCATGTGGAAAAGGAGCGCGAGTGACGGGAAACAAGAAGGTATATAGAAAAGAAAAGTTAACACTGGGTAACAACAGCGCCAGTCTCGATGACTATCCCATCGTTCTCGAACGATCCCGTAACTACCACTCACAGTAAACAACCGCATGCTCATAAACCCCAAAGTCACACGTCTTGTCCCCCTTCTTCGCCATCATATCGTCAGCATAACAAGAAATTGCTTGTCCGTTCTTTTCCTTGCACCACAATGCACCAGCATTCTGCCCGTCATTCTTGTATTCACAATTCATGCCATCAATCTTGAGTGGATAGGAACCACCAGGCCACGGCGGGCTGTCAACCATGCTTGGGTCACCTCCAGCCGGAGTCGTCAAGACGGGTTCGTTGTTCTTGTCGTTGCGGCACAAGGCTGATTTACCTTGATCGGTGAGACGGAAGAGCCAGTTGTTTGTGTTATCGATTTCGGTGATGATGTTTTGCAGGATGATGGAAAGAGCTTTTGTTTTCTTAGGAGCGGGAGGAGGCTGTGTTGGATGCGGTGTTGAAGGATTGCCGTTGAGGACGCCATTTGCACCTGCGTTCTTGTGGTCCTGTTCCCCTGCGCCATTCCAAATCATACGGATGTCGCTGCCGGGTTTGCGGATCCAGCTCGAGGAGTCGGACACGATGTAGTCTCGAATAGCTTTGACGCGCGCGACGCCGTGGATTCCGTTCCATCGCTGTCGCGTTGGTTCGTGGGATAGGTATGTTGCGATGAGGCCAGCGACTTGAGGCGCAGCTTTTTCGGGTTTATCAGTATTTTCCTGGCTCACACGAGGCTTGAGTCACGATGACCGATCTTACGTACCTGCGGAAGTACCCGTCAACGTTATTGAGGCAAAGTCAGTCCTGTACAGTCCTGTGACCTTCTCACCTGGTGCGTACACCGTGAGCCGAGGGCCAAACTGCGACATGGATATACGTTCACCTTCATAGTTAGCCGCACCGACATTGATCAGGGGCATATCTTCACTCTGATAAATTTGAGGGCGTGAGTCAATGTGCTGCCGGTTCGGTGTTTTGGCCTCATTGCCCGCCGCTAAGACAATGGGTACGCCCATAGCCAGCAACTTTTGCATAGGACGCTCGTAATTTCTCTGCCACTGTGGGTTTCCTTTGACATTTTCATAAGTGTCAGGCTCTTCCGACCCACGTGCGATCAAAACCACACTCATATCCTGCCGTGCAGGATGAGCATCGAGATCGGCTTGTATCTTATTGAAAGCATTCACGAAATCCAGTTCCTCGTCGGTTAGCTTTACGGATATCAATGTTGCCTAAATATGGAGACAAGAAGTCAGTTTAGGCTGCATATGATTCGTTGTGAAAGCAGAAACATGATGCAACCCACAACCATGCGCAGCGCCCACTCTGGGTTCTCCAAGCAAGATCTTGCTCCGTACCGCCGACCGAGCGCAAAACATGAATTCAGGGACTGACTTACCTGCTTTGCTAGTCCATACTGGGTACCAACCGCTTTGGAAGCCACAAAGGTGCCGTGAAACATAGTTGGGCTGTTGTCTTCGTGCTTCGGCTGTTTCAGGAAACTAGACAGATCTGTCTGCAAAACTATGATGTTTTCTGGGTTGTCGTCTGGGGGGTGGAATTCGTGCTCGAATCTCGGCTTTTGGAGTGAGAACATTGTCGATGTAGGAGCTTTGCAATGGATACTTACATTGGCAGCATGGGTTCGAACGCCTCTATCCACAACATATACAAAGGTATCTTTGCCAGGCTCAAGAAAATGAACAAAGTCAGTCAGCTTGTTGAGGTCGGCGCCTCTGATTCCGTTGTGTTAGCGGGACAGCTGAAAAAAGGACGATCTGAGGCTTACGTATATTGGCTGTCCATGACTAAGGCCTATCTGCCTTTTCCTGCTTTTCCCATTTGCCGTCTCGTGCAGACAATTCGTTGCTTCTCTGGTGTGTTTCAGGTATGTTCTGCAAGTATTGCGGCTGATCGATAGCGGGAATCGCCCGGAATTCTTTGGTCTTTGTCGTAACACTGACAGACTGGATGCCTTCATACTGTTCTACGGCGGCTTTTGCATCAGCATCTAGAGCTAGATGATACCAGCCAACGACTTGGCTATCGTCGTCCCAATCCTTGATGGGAAAGAACATGATATCATTCTGGACCTTGAAATTCAGAAATTCTTCGGTCTTATGCCAATCGAATGAAGTATTTGCCATGGCAACGTAGGTAGTACCGATGTCGCGACGGACGGCATGAGTGTCTGGCGAGTCATCTTTTTCGACCCGACGCACACCCTCCAGGACTTTGATCGCTGTTGTCAGATCGCTACTGTTCGATGATGTAATACGCCAGGAGTCTGTCACTTGGCCGTGATTATCGATATCGCGTTGGCTCGGGATGACATTGGTATCTCCGTAGAGATCCTTCAATAGAGTCTGGGTCTGCGTGGTCTGGCCATTCTCACCGGGATGCATGGGGTAGACGGTGTAGTGAGTCACGCTGGGTTCACTACTCCAAGCGTTAGAGAGAGACTCGAAGCAAATGCCGAGATGATGGGCTGAGTGCAGAGTAGTAAAAAGAGATACCGCATCGTGAATTGGAGCAGCGAGGAAATATTGGAGAGAAAAATGTCTTTGGATGACGATGAATGAACTAGAAACGCTTTGCTGTCTTTATACCTTGCCACAGAGGTGAACTAAGTTTCTTGAGCTCCTCATGCTCCAGTGCCGTTGAGGCACTGTACAACTGTGCCAGATCCTACAAGGCAGTCTGGTGATGGATGGCGACGTGGAAGTCACAGCGCTCATTGAAGATGCACCAATAGCACTCAATTGAGCTAGGCAATCCAGGTGGCCACCCATATGTTTGAAACAGCGTGGGGTAACGTAGGAGTAGTAGTTTGGGGGCATAGTGTGCGACCTGGCGGCGCAGAGCGCGTAAACCATCGAGAATTTGTATAAAACAGGCTTAAAATTGATACAAGTGCTCTTAAGAATAGCGCAAAGCACGCGGCGTAGGCGGCGGCAACAAGCAGCTTGAAACATGGCCGGAGGAATGATAGGAGATAGGCACCTACTCATCAGACGCGCTCGCCATGATTGACACGGCGTATTGAGGCGAGAGGGTGACTTCTGGTCAAAGACAAAGCACTAGAGCATGCTGCTGTATACTAGTTGTTCGGAGAATTGACGTAGGTTGAATATAGACTGAACATGAGAGTTGGCGGGGGCCAAGGTAACTACTGCTGGTGACGTAAGGGCCTGCTGTGCCGCAATGACTGGGCGGCGTCGAATACGTTCAGTACCATAGTTTGTTTGGAGTCTCAGTTTGAAGTGTTCCTTCGAATGCTGGGGCGGTGCGCCAATGCGGCGTGCTGTTGTGCGGACGTAGCCGGCTTCGGATACTCAGAGTGCGGGTCGTAGTTTTCCTCGTTCCCGCAGGATGAGCAGGACTTGGGTGCCAGGAATCGAGATCGTGTTCCAAAACCACTCAGTTTGTACATCGTTCGCGAATACTAGTCGAAGGGTTCATGTACGGTAAAGTATTATTTTTGTACTAGGTTGGAGGTACATCCAATAGGTACGATAGGCCTTGGCAGCGCTCGCTTTGTCAACTTACTGCAACCCTGTGCGTCTATAATCGAACCTTTGTTCGTTTGGTAATGGGGTAGCACGGATGCCCATGTTTGATGTTAAGGTGGAGCGCACTTATATAATAAAAGAGAAGAAGCGAAATAACAAACAAATAGTGTATAAAACAAAGCAGCGCAACAAGGATACGCTTGTTGACATTTAGAAAAGGTGTACTTGATGGGACGCAGCCTTATAGGTGTGATTAATCTAATTACAACAATGGTTGTAGCTGTGCGCATCTCAAGAGGCAGGAGCTTGCCTTTGAGCTTTATCAGGGTGTGATTGGTGGGTTGTTTATCAGTACACGGCTGACGACATGTTCAGCCTCGTGAGAATTTTCACTTTGTTGTAGGCTGCCACCTCTCGACATAATTACATACTGTTGGCAGTCTTTGCGTAAAACATCCAATATGCGTATGTGTTTTCTCAGTTTCGGAGGAAAGCTACTGACGTCGCGGTAGACACTGTTCGGAGACAAGCGAATCGGGTAGCGTCGAGGCCGCATGACGACATAAATTATAATTATAACCCTTTCGCTACTAGGACAAGATCCCGGAAAGCCGTTGATGATGATCGCGCACCCACTGACGATATTGAATCTGGTCGCACTGAGAGTCAACGTCCGGAAAGCGAAGGAACGGGGAGTCTCTTTCGTGCTAACACTGATCCTGCGGCCTTGAACACGCAACGAGCCGATATAGATCCTGATATCAAGGTTAGAGACAAGATCAAGAGTTTGGGGATTAAGGAGAGCCAAGATGGTATACCAAAGTATACCGATTCATCTGAGATCAAGCACAGAAAGAAGACGAGGTTTTCAGGCACTTTCATGGACACAGGTAGCAGCGAAAGTGAGATTAACAATGACAATCTCTCCAACGAGGATCGGAAGATGCGATCTCTTCGGCGCAAAATACCTGTTGGAGCGCAAATCAAGGCCGTCTTTCTCTACAATTGGGTCGCGACCATTCTATTTCCATGCATTCCCGCAGGCTTCACGGTCAACTATCTTCACACCAGCGCGGTCGCTGTATTTTGCATAAATTTTGTCGCTATTGTGCCTTCCGCTACGGCCCTAGCGGTTGCCTTGAACGAGTTGAACATTCGGGCAGGGGACAAAGTCAGTGCACTGCTGAACCAAACTTTTGGGTGAGTAATTTCCTACTAAGTATCCCAACAATCAAGTTGACAACGCTTCAGAAATGCAGTCCAACTGATTCTCTCAATCTTACTTCTCAAGTCCCGCCAAGTTAGCGTACTGAAGCTTTCCCTACTTGGCATCATCTTATCGAACTTGCTCCTTACTACCGGCTTGAGCTTTCTCCTTGGTGGACTCTACCGATTAGAGCAGCACTTCAACGTCTCACTCGCTCAGACGATCAGCATGCTCCTTCTATTGGCAGTCACGAGTCTTATCATTCCCTCCGCTGCACATTTAATGACGGACACCACTGCGCAAGGAATACTAGCTCAATCTCGAGGCATATGAGTCGTTATTCTTGTTTCATATGGGCTGTGGCTTGTGTTTACGCTATCCACACACAGAGCCCTGTTCGACGGACCAACTATGAAGTCCCCAAAGAGAAGGACCAAAAAGATCAAAGAGGGTGAAGCGTCTAGAGGCATTGCTGCTATCGGAGCTGGAACCGCTGCCGCTAGCGGTGGCGGCTTGCACACGAGACGAATTCTGTCGGAGGAAGTAGATGACGACTACGATGAGTTCGAAGAGTGCTTGCTTTCTCTCACGGGTGCACTCGTCACTCTGGTAGTCTCTGTTGTCTTGGTAGCTTTCAACACGCAGTTTGCCACCGACAGCATTCAGGGAATACTGCAACGCCGAAAAGTGTCACAGACTTGTCTGAGCTTGATTGTCCTGCCACTACTCAGCAATGATCCCACGGCAATCAACATGGCTATGCGGGACAAAATGGACATGAGTATCTCGCTTGCTCTCGAAAGGTGCATGCAGGCATGCCTACTGCTCGTTCCACTTATCGTTCTGCTGGCGTGGTGCATGGGGGTTGACGACATGAACCTAGAGTTTGATGGATTCTCGATTGCGACTCTTTTCGCGTCTATCATTATCGTCACGTACGTTGTCCAAGAGGGCAAGTCGAATTGGTATGTAACGGCTCGACATATTTGCACTGCCATTTTCAATTATCCTGAAAACACTGCCTACGCAAAGAGATGCTGGCTGACTCGACTCCTAGGTTAACTGGCGCCCTGCTAATCAAAGTCTTTATTATCATTGCTCTAGCAACCTTCTACATACACTAAACTCTTACCTGCATCAGACCTAAGCATAGAAAAGGAAGAACTTGAACTGCGTCCTTACCAATATTCTAAACAATCGAATGCCTACTTTAACTATATAACTTACTCTTGCTATGTATTATAATACACCTGTTAATGCAAGAGGCATGAACAATACCGTGATACAGGAATAGAGTCCTTATACTCTGCAAAGTGGTAGCCTGATAAGCTCAACAACCACATGTTCATCGCCAATTGCGAAAAAAAAATCTCTACTAGAGAAAGAAAGGATAGCCGGCATGCTCATATTGTGAGGTCAGTTCGGGCTGGAATGGATACAGTAGTAGTAGTAGTGTGTGCTGAGTTATGTGTCATTTGGAATACATTCGCCTAGCAAGTATACCTATGGTAACTACACCGTAATCTCCAACAAAACTCCACCATACCCCTGAACATTCAGATATACGCGCTATATGCGTAGTCTCTGTCTCCAACAAAAAACTCCACCCTTATAACGGTGGAGTTAGCGCCCGGGGATAGAGAGAAATATCTTGTTCAAGGACCGCCGGCGCGACCACTGTTGTCCCAGTATTCGTCACCCTTACTCCTACACGTTCCAATCACACAATAATAGCCCTGAAGGTAGGTTAGTATATGTATCACCAAAGTACTTTGTAGTTGGCTTCACTTACACCACCCCGGTTCTGGTTGTTGGGAGACTTCAAAACGTATGGTGCGCTTGCCTCGCCATTGTTTGGCTGGTAACAGGAAGATGTGGAAGTAGATGTGACTGTGTCTGTTGGATGCGTTAGAGCTGATGTAAGTGAAGGGAACATGACGAAATGTCAGAAACTTACATGCAGTATGGGCAGTGTTATACCAAATGCATACTCTGTCGCCTTTGGCACCCGTGCATGAGTAGGTGTTTCCTGTAGACCAGCTCTTCGAAACGTCGAAGCCTCCACTGACCCATTTGCTACCGCCGCCCGAGAAGCCAATAGTAAAGGATGTGGTCTTCGTTTCGCCAACAGAGCAGCTAGGGGCAGCACCACAATCAATGTTTTCCTAGACACAAATGTTAATGACTGTTTTACTCGAAGCTCTCCCGAAATGCGCGCTTACAGAAATTTGTTTGTGGAGATAGTTCTGATGTGGGTCGCCGTCGCCCACCAGATCAACATCGGTATTACTGATACAGGTAGTCTGTCGAGATCCTAGAATCCTGGAATGAAAAGACGGCATAGAGGGTTGCTCGGCGGCGGCGCCAGCACGGTGCACTCCATCGCTCCTCAACCTAAGGCTGCGGAACGCAGCTTTATTCTCCGCATGCGAAAAGCAGTCTTCAGCAGATGTTGCCGCACCTTCCGGTACGTCATAATCAACACCGGTGCATTCAACAACAGCAATGTCGCCGTTGTAGATTCTGCTGCAGACTGGACCTTCCTTAGGCTGGCTCAAGACCTCGTACTTCTTGTCGCCCACAGTGAAGGACCCCCCGCCGTGCTCGTCCACGTTGGAGAAGTCGAGAGAACCGATTTTTGAACTGCAAGACTCTGCTAGCACTGCCTTATCAACACCCTGGATTTCTAGCGCGGTTTTGCCAGAGGATAGCTCGTGGCGCCAGGTAACAAAGACCTCGTCAGCGAGGACTGAGGCCGCAAAGGCAGGTAGGGCGAAGAGCGCAGAACGCATGATGAGGAAAGTGCAAGAGAAGTGTTTGATTAAAGAGCTTGTGTGAGTTGAGTTGTGATGCTCATTAAAGGAGGATGAGGATGGCCTTTATACCTCATGAGCTTGAGTCTGCCCGCCATTCTCTTCTCTGTTTGATGATCTCTACCCTCTCATGGCTCCAATGTTCGTCACTGTTCGATGATCTCTCCTCCCTTCTGCAGTTTCACAGCCTCGTCGATCTTCACCCTCGGTGAACTAACATGGGCTAGAGAGTAGCGCTCGTGTTGGTTGTCAGCCTTGTCCCTAGGGTGGGTC
The DNA here is from genome assembly GCA_021596325.1 of Parafenestella ontariensis. Lineage (NCBI taxonomy): Eukaryota > Fungi > Ascomycota > Dothideomycetes > Pleosporales > Cucurbitariaceae > Parafenestella > Parafenestella ontariensis. Next base: position 586,458 of record JAKGDA010000012.1, on the reverse strand, counting down.
GCATCGGTTTTGGAAAATCACTACGCTCTCCCGTCTACGCTGTCTCGGCGGAATGCGAGTTATGTCTCGGGCTTGTTGATATCTACTATGCGAGACACCATGGTATACGAGCATCTTGAAGGGAGTAGCATGTTGTCCTCGATTAACTTGCCAACCTGGGAATGGTGTTTCACTGAATCTCGGTGGCGAAAGCTCTCTGCCCGCCCCTGGTCAAAGAAACATCCTTTGCTGACCCGGAGATCTAGGGATTGTTCGGTTGCTCCATCTTGAACTGGCATTTTGGTGTTGTTTTAGGAAGCTCGTACCCAGGGGCGGGCATTAGTCACAGCCACCAGCTTGCCCGAATTTGGACAGAAACGGAAGGCCCCCATTCGGCCCGTTCGGGCTGTTTTGTACTAGCTATGTATCACAACAATAATAAAAAGCCTTTGGAGCAGTTTCCATCGCCGTTTCGAAAATGCGGTCCTAATCGGGCGAAATGCCATTTTGAAATGGAGCAACCGAATAGGCCCCTAATTGCTCAAGGTCTGTTTGTCACCATAGACGTTGCTGCAAAGTGTAGTCTGATAGCTAGCCGTTGGATGCGGACCCGAAGCCATGGGTTCGCGACTGCTTTGAGGGGGTAATCGATCCTGATTCCACTGCTTCAGTACCCGTCCCGTGTACTAGATCCTTAGGTCAATCCTGGGGTAAACGTGATCATCGACGCTAGCTCCCGAAGTCGCTCTAAATTCCCCTACCATTTCGATGCCTACCAATCAGACTTTTGTTCCAACAAGTGGTGACGTGCTGCGAGCCTCGAGATGATATGCAGTGACATGCCAGATCCTAGAAATTTCTTCTTAGTCTGCTTTGAGACAAGTGGTGTTGGCCGAAGTGACATTTCGACCAGCCAACCCTGTAGTAGCGCACAGCGATCTCGTAGTGAATTTGGTAATTTTTGGCACACCATGCTGGCTACTACCCGCTGCATGAAACAACACCTAGTCAGTGTATGTCTGTAGCGCGGCCTATGGACTGTACTCGGTGTAGAAATGATCTCATCGTACATGCAAAAGTTTTTCTGGCAGGCACTTGGCCTTGAGAAATTTGGGGGCGACCATAATCTTGGGTCCGAAAATGTAGCTCTTGTACCAATCTACATTTGTAAACGTGCTGTGGAATAAGGTGTAGACTTGTTACTTCTACGGCCTGTTTCCATTACATGTCAATAGATGATGTATCCAGGAAGACCCGATTCGAACGACTTTCCATTATCACCGTCCATACGGGCAACTGAGTGTGATCTAGCGGCCGAAATACAACCCAGCCCCAGCTAATACAACTAAGATATGAGCCGGTCCGATTATTCCCCACATGTGACATGTGAGGCTCAAGGCAGACACGGCCTAATTTCAGTGCTTGTTGGTGGGGGGCCTTAATTTTCTACAGGGTGTTAGCACGTTGGCTTGTATCCCTGTTGTCAAGTCCGAACTTAAATTAGGTGATAGGAGACTAGGTTAGGTATGCAATCTATTTTAATATGTATGCTAGGGCAACCGAACTGTTGTTCGTTTGGCAATCGCAGATCTCCATGGTTGACGTTGAGGCAGAGCGCCGTGAAGGAAGCGGGGGAAGCAGCGGGGAAGTCTAAATGGGGGTTTATGAATGTTGGAAGATGCGTCCTGTAAACGATAAACCTTTCGTTAGTCATTATTGCAACACCGCTGCTGCCATTTGTTGAGAGCTCACGCGAGCTTTTCAGCATGCTTTTCTTTCTCTGTAGACTACAGTGTGTGAGGTAAGAATAAGGCGTCGATTTTGTAGGCGACCTAACATTTTACAATGTATAAACAGCTTGGTATGTCACTATATAATACTTATTTTTCCATTACTCTAATACATACGACCATAGGATACTGAAAATTAGGCTTCCCGTCCGCTCAGCCATATACAAGCAGTATACCGGCGGATTAGTAGTTAGGTGGGTGACCACTAGCGAATCCCCGCTGTTGTATGTTTTTATTTTTTGCTTTATTTAAAACCATAGAGCTAGGCTGTGCTGCTGATTGAGGGAATGATGTTCGCTCAGTAGTAGGAAGACGCCAAAACATGGTTCTGGACTGTAGGGGTTAACGTCCCTACTGCTCAAAGGTAAGGAGCCTAACCCTTGATCGCGTAGCGATGGATAAGGGTATTAACAAAAAAATGCCTCCATTATCTCGACATAGGCAGCCTGCGTTCGTATACCCAACAATACGTGTTCTAACTCTGCGAACTTATTTCCTCTAAGTAGATACTGGATACATGTTGTTGCCAATTGCTCGTTCACTGAGTTAGTATCCATTTGGAGCCCAGCAACGTCCGCGGGACTCGAGTTCTGTATAAAGGCCCCAAGAAAGGCCCTTGCTGTTTGATAGATAAAGCTAATACTCTTTCTTGTGCCATCGAATCGTATAAGAGGTCCGCAAAGGAACTCCACATCCCCGGCAAAGTCGTGCCAGCTTGTGATCGTGTTCTCCAAGCATAACCCCATCTCTAATTCCTCAAGAGTAAGACTTCAGCACCCGAAAAGCAGCGAACGAATAATTCTCCACTTATCCTCCTTTCTAGTTGGGGGCGGAGCATCGATAATTGCTTGGTAGGTATCAATGAGTGTTAGGGGTATTTGTGATAGTTTGGCCGCAATCACTTCGTCGCTAAGGCGTTCATCTCGCCGTTCCAACTCTTTCATTATCAAAACAACCTAAGAAAACATTCCCTGGGCATTCTTCTCCAAAAGTTGGATGATGCTTTGGGTAGCGTCCGGTCTGAGATGGCGATGACGGGGTCCTTGATAACCAGCAAGTGAAGGGAACACCGGGCAGGTGGCCCAGCTTAACGCGATAGCCGGAGAAGACCCCGACATGTCGGTCGGCGGCCGGAAGTACCATGCCTACATGTAAACTATCGATATATTGACGCGGGAAAACGACAATCGAAAAGATATGCGCTCAGGGTGTGGGGGTTAAAAGGGTATCTGGGATGCAGCAGTGTGCGGGGTTAAAGGCAGTTGTGGTGCCAACGCAAACGCCTATTGCTCCTCGAGTCAAAATCCCATATGAAATACATACAGCGATTGCTAGCATTCTCAGTTGGATAATGGGCGATTTGTGTCATAATGGATGGTGACGTGTTAGATGTAATTGCTTGTAGACGGCAAGCGCTCATAACACAAGAAATGACTCGGCCCGCGAGTCGCTTTACTATGTTGAAAGGCTCCAATGACTCAATAATTATTCTGAAACCTCGACTATAGCTCCTGGTACCCGATATTAATACTCCTGGGTCACCAACGCTTAAGCCTTGCCATTCTACACTTTTCCTCCGTTGCACCTCTTCAGAATTAAGCTCTATGCGCCAAAATACATCATCCATCATGACTACTCGGTGGATCCATTGCGCTCTCTTTCTGCTCTATATCACGACCATCGCGATAGTTGAGGCTTCGAGGCAAAATTACATCATGTACCTGACTGGGTATTTGGCCCTGCCTGTAGGCAATGGTACTAGCTGAGAAGTTGCAGACAACACAACGTGGTACCGGAACCGGCTCTCGTTGCGGATGTCACCCATGTTGCTCTGGCCTTCATGCGGACTGAGATCTTCAACGATGTAGAACGCACTGAATGGCCACTTTTTACTACCGTTGAAGAGGTACGCCCCAAATTTGCCACTAGTACCAAGATTCAAGTCGCGATCGGTGGTTGGGGTGATACAGACAGCTTCTCAAAAGCAGCGAAGACGACGGAAAGCCGGAAGCTATTCGCAAGAAATGTAAAGGTCATGCTTGATGCGACTGGAGCGGATGGGGTTGATATTGACTGGGAGTATCCAGGGTAGGATTATCTTCTTGAAACAACCCGGAAACGCTTCTAAATTATCATCTACTCACATTCCCGGCAGCGGTAATGGCGAAGACTACAAAAAATACCCCAATTCCCAGAAAGCCTGGGAAATCGATGCCTACCCAAAGCTTCTCGCCGAGATACGAACAGCTATCGGTCCCTCGCAGATCATATCTGCAGCTGTGCCAGGACTGCCACGAGATATGTTGGCCTTTACGCACACCACGATCCCTACAATCCTAGAGTCTGTCGACTTCTTCAATATAATGACCTACGATTTAATGAATCGGCGAGACAACGTGACAAAGCATCACACGGGCTTGGGTTTATCGCAGGAAGCGATCGATACATACATCGAGCTCGGTGTTCCGTCTGGAAAAGCGAACCTGGGACTAGCATTCTATGTGAAATGGTTCAAGACTGCTCCAGATGCAAACTGCCACACCAACCCCGTAGGATGCAAGACAGAGCTCATGGAAGATGCCAGCACCGGAGCAGATTTAGGGAAGGCCGGGGCATTCTCATGGCATGATGAGGTCCCATCCGAGCTCGCGAAGTCATTTGAACGAGCGATGAAGAAGGGGAGATATGACGACGTGGGTGGAGGACATTATTACTGGGACGAAGAAGAGCGCTTGTTTTGGTCTTGGGATACGCCGGAGGCTATTAAGTACAAGGTGCATGTCATTACGAAAAAGTCAGGGCTCGGAGGTGTATTTGCGTGGGGCCTTGGTGAGGATGCGCCGGCATTTGAGCATTTGGGGGCAACAAACGAGGTCGTGAGAGGGTGGGCGTCGAGAGATTCGCTGCACATGTGTGGGGACAGGAGTGAGCTCTAATCAACGTGAAGTCTACATAATGAATAGATAGGAATGAGCGACTGCTGATAAAGGCAGATATCACTTGAATGGGCAATTGAGAGCAGAACGCCATGAGGGATGAGATGCTCGATGCGATGAAGAGAATGCCCAGTTATATATGCTTGCTCTTGCTACACACTTTCTCCGCCTAAGCTCCACTGTCGAGCGGGCAGCCCGAAGCCTGCGAGCTATCTGGTGTCGTATTGCAGTATTTACTTGTCCGTGATTAAAGTCGCTTTTCTCTTTTAACGTCCCCCGCAGGCAATTCGAGGCCGTGGCGTGCATTGCACAATGTTGGATAGCTGCACGTGATCAGGGTCACCCAGCAAAGTGGGGACGTGTCGCACGTCGTTCCATCAGATGAAGGCCGGAACATGAGTTTGAGTTCGTGAGAGTGGTGGACGAATCGCGGCTTTATCGGGGCTAATCAGTGTGCTGATTATATCATAGCCCGACGGCCCGAGCTTTAGCAGCCTCTCCAAAAGTGCAGTGCGCAAAGGACCGAGCCTCATCTCGCCGCTCGACGACAGCTGCCTTGGCTCTACGATAGAGAGCACGGCATAGCCCGATATATACGATCGATGCAGGGACAGCAGACTCCTTTCCTCCCTACTACTCCGCTTGCCTACGGCTATCTCGCGGCCTCGAAGCACCACGGACAACCATTATGCGGCAATAGTGAAGGATGGGGCCCAATAAGCCCTATACGATATGACTTTACACCGTGTTTTCTCGATATCTGGATAGCCGTAGTGAGCGCGTTCGGTATTGTGGGAGGCGCCGGTGCCTTGTGGCACCTTTATAGAAATTGCCCGCCACAGCCCGTGAAGCGCAATTGGCATTTCTTTGCGAAGCTGGTAGGCATCTTATCTTTACGGAACTAAACTACCTACACGAATAGAGGCTAATCATCTGCGCCTGCTCAGACTGCCCTTGGAGCGCTTATTGCCACCACCGCAGTGCAAGCAGCCCTTCAAATCGAATACTACAAAGACGTATGGGCCGGCGACTTCCGCTTCTGGACCAGCATAATTACCATAGTCTCCCTCGGCGTCGTCTTTTACATCCAGTACATTGAGCATTGGAGGTCGCGAAATGCCAATGGCGTGGTCCTCTTCTACTGGCTGTTCCTCCTCATCGCATACGCCGTCAAGCTTCGCTCGCTCGTGGCTCAGCAAGTACATCGCGAACATGTCGCTTATTTCGCCATCTTCTGCGTTGGTGTTGGGCTAGCTGCGCTTTCGTTTGTCCTAGAATGGTTGGTCCCGAAGCGCATGAGCGATTACGATATGCTCGGAGACGATGATGAATGCCCATACGAGTATGCGGACATCTTCTCCGTCCTGACATTTGGCTGGATGACGCCCCTGATGAAGCGCGGCTACAACACTTTCCTCACCCAGGACGATCTATGGAATCTGCGAAAGCGAGACTCCACCCGACATACATCAGAGACATTTGAGAAGGCATGGGAACACGAGATGGAAAAGAAGCACCCGTCTCTGTGGCTGGCATTGTTCCGTTCGTTTGGGGGCCCTTATTTTAGAGGCGCAGCCATCAAGTCCCTAAGCGACGTCTTGAACTTTGTCCAACCCCAGCTGCTGAGACTGCTGATTACCTTCGTACACTCGTACCATACGGATAAGCCTCAGCCAGTGATACGAGGTGCTGCCATCGCACTCGCAATGTTTGCTGTGTCCGTTTCTCAAACCGCCTGTCTCCACCAGTATTTCCAGCGATCGTTTGAGACAGGTATGCGCATCAAGTCGTCTCTCACTGCCGCTATCTACTCCAAATCCACTCGCTTGTCGAACGAAGGCAGGGCGGCGAAGTCAACCGGCGACATTGTCAACTACATGGCCGTTGACACTCAGCGACTCCAGGATCTGGCTCAATACGGCCAACAACTGTGGTCAGCTCCGTTCCAGATTGTCTTGTGTATGCTTTCGCTGTACCAATTGCTCGGTTACAGCTGCTTTGCAGGTGTGGCTGCTATGTTCATCATGATACCGATTAATGGCGTCATCGCACGCTGGATGAAGACGTTGCAGAAGGAGCAGATGAAGAACAAGGACTCACGTACAAAACTCATCTCCGAGATTCTAAACAACATGAAGTCGATCAAGCTGTACGCCTGGACCACAGCCTTCGCTAGCCGCCTAAACCATATTCGTAATGACCAGGAGCTCAAGACACTCCGCAAAATTGGCGCGACACAGGCTTTCTCCACCTTTACATGGTCCACGACACCATTCCTTGTATCTTGCTCGACGTTTGGCGTCTTTGTCTTGACCCAGAACCGCGCATTGACCACCGACATTGTCTTCCCTGCTCTTACGCTTTTCAATCTCTTAACGTTTCCTCTTGCTATTCTTCCCATGGTCATTACGGCGATCGTCGAGGCTAGCGTTGCCGTGGGCCGTATTACTGGATTTTTGACCGCAGACGAACTCCAAGAGAACGCCGTTATTCGTGAGAAGGCTGTGGAAGAAAATGGCGACGAGTCAGTCCGAATTCGAGATGCGAGCTTTACCTGGGACAGGAGTGCTGAGCGTCGAGCGCTCCATAACATCAATCTTAGTGTACACAAGGGAGAGCTCGCGTGTATTGTCGGTCGGGTGGGTTCGGGAAAGTCATCTCTTCTGCAAGCAGTGCTCGGCGATCTGTGGAAGATCCATGGAGAGGTCGTGCTTCGAGGAAAGACCGCCTACGTGCCTCAATCAGCTTGGGTAATGAACGCTTCGGTTCGGGAGAACATCGTGTTCGGGCATCGGTGGGATCCCCAGTTCTACGAGAAGACGGTTCACGCGTGCGCGTTGCGCGATGACTTCGCACAGCTTCCGGATGGCGATCAAACGGAAGTTGGCGAACGAGGGATCTCGTTGTCTGGTGGGCAGAAGGCTCGACTTACTTTGGCTCGAGCTGTATATGCTCGCGCGGATGTTTATCTTCTTGACGATTGCTTGTCTGCAGTCGATCAGCATGTCGGAAGGCACTTGATCAACAACGTTCTCGGTCCGAAAGGTCTCCTAGCAGGAAAGACAAGGATCCTCGCGACAAACTCCATCACAGTGCTAATGGAAGCCGACATGATTCTACTTTTGCGAGAGGGTAAAATCCTTGAGCGGGGTAGCTACGAGCAGCTCATGGCGATGAAAGGCGAGATTGCGAACCTAATCAAGACATCACAGAACGAGGACCAGGGAGAAGCCGACAGCAATCAAACGTCTGAGAGCACAATGAGTGATGAAGAATCTACTGTGTATGGCGGAAGCCCAGCCGACGAGGAGGATGAGGAAGACCAGGCAGAAGCTGAAGCCGCACAAGAGAATGCTGCTCATCTTGCGCCCTTGCGAACCGGGGGAACAGCCCGTAAGGTCAGCTTTAATACTCTCCGCCGTGCCAGCACCGCAAGCTTCAAAGGACCTCGCGGCAAACTCTCGGACGAAGAAGATGGCGGGTTAAAGAGTAAGCAATCGAAGGAGTTTTCGGAGCAGGGCAAGGTCAAGTGGTCTGTGTATGGTGAATACGCGAAAACTAGCAATCTCGCAGCTGTCGCCATCTACCTGTTGCTCCTTCTTGGAGCGCAGACTGGATCCATTGGTAAGTAAGACGCGATTGGCTCGTCACTTTCTCATCGTTCTGAAGCAGACGCTAAATTCTGCAGGCGCAAGCGTTTGGCTTAAGCACTGGTCGGAAATCAACCAGCGATACGGCGGGAACCCTAACGTGGGCAAGTACATCGGCATCTATTTCGCTTTTGGTGTCGGGTCTGCTGCACTCGTTGTTGTACAGACGCTCATTCTATGGATCTTCTGTTCGATCGAGGTATGTATCTCCATGGTTGCCTAGCATGGCGTGCATGAGGGGCTTGCATTGACTGGTTTCGCTACTAGGCTAGCCGAAAACTACATGAGCGGATGGCGTTTGCGATCTTCCGCTCTCCAATGAGTTTCTTCGAGACAACACCTGCAGGACGCATCTTAAATAGGTTCTCAAGGTCAGTTGCCGTCATCCCTCCCAGGTTTATCCCTACGGCCCGACCCACACGCATCAATCAACTGCCCGCACGCAGTATCGGCAATGGGTTCCAAGCCGACGACCTTACAAAAATGTTTGCACCTACTAACTTTTTATTTACAGTGACATCTATCGCGTGGATGAAGTATTAGCGTAAGTGAACCTGTATTGTCCGAGTCACTTGCGAGTGAGGTCTAACGGAACTAGCCGAACGTTTAACATGCTCTTCGTCAATACCGCCCGAGGTATGCAGCTTGCCCACTTATCCTTTTGTGTGCCATGGTTGACTGACTGATGTAGCCGGGTTCACCCTTGTCGTTATTTCTGCCTCCACTCCGATCTTCGTTGCGCTCATCTTGCCTCTTGGAGCGCTTTATCTTTACATCCAGAGATATTATCTGCGGACATCGCGGGAATTGAAACGACTCGACAGCGTTAGCCGCAGCCCTATATATGCGCACTTCCAGGAATCGCTCAGCGGCATGAGCACGATCCGCGCGTACCACCAACAGAAACGTTTTGAGCTAGAGAACGAGTGGCGAGTGGATGCGAACCTGCGTGCCTATTACCCATCGATCAGCGCCAATAGATGGCTAGCGGTTCGACTCGAGTTCATTGGCTCAGTCATCATCTTGGCGGCCGCTGGGTTCGCCATCATCTCTGTTGCTAGCAATAGCGGCTTATCTGCTGGCATGGTGGGTCTGGCGATGTCATATGCACTTCAGATCACACAGAGCCTCAACTGGATCGTTCGGCAAACGGTTGAAGTGGAGACCAATATCGTGTCAGTGGAAAGAGTTCTTGAATATGCTGCTCTGCCAAGCGAGGCGCCAGAGATCATCTCTAAGAATAGGCCACCGATTAGCTGGCCGGCTCAGGGCGCTCTTGCGTTCAATGACTATAGTACCCGGTATCGGCCAGGTCTCAATCTGGTCCTGAAAAACATCAACCTTCAAATCAAGCCCAAGGAGAAAATTGGTGTGGTCGGTCGCACGGGAGCGGGCAAGAGCTCACTGACTCTAGCACTGTTCCGTATCATCGAGCCGGCAGAAGGCTTTGTGAGCATTGATAAGCTGAATACCAGTACCATTGGTCTGCTTGACCTTCGCAGACGATTGGCCATAATTCCTCAAGATGCCGCACTTTTCGAGGGAACTGTACGAGACAATCTTGATCCGGGTCATGTCCACGATGACACAGAGCTCTGGAGTATTTTGGGTATGGAGAAATCTCCGCGAAAACTTTCAGGGTAGCTAACATGAACACAGACCACGCGCGCCTGAAAGACCACGTTTCAAGTATGCCAGGGAAGTTGGACGCCCATATCAACGAAGGAGGTAAGTATTGCGCCGCTCTGCTCCTTCCGTCGTCCATGCGGAACTAAAAACCACACAGGGTCCAATCTCAGCGCCGGCCAACGGCAGCTTGTTTCGTTGGCGCGCGCCCTTCTTGCGCCTAGCAACATTTTAGTGTTGGACGAAGCAACGGTATGTGAAGGCCACTATCTGACCCTTCTTCAACCTCTTCATATACTGACTGTATGAACTCTAGGCTGCCGTCGACGTTGAGACGGACGCATTGCTCCAGACCACGCTACGAAGCAGCATGTTCAACAACAAAACCATCATCACGATCGCTCATAGGATCAACACGATTCTCGACTCCGATCGAATCATTGTGCTTGACAAGGGCAAGGTAGCCGAGTTCGACACGCCTGCTGAATTAGTACGACGAAAAGGCCTCTTCTACGAACTGGTCAAGGAAGCGAATCTCCTCAACTCTCTTGATATGTCACAATCATAATCAATAAGGTTTATCGGCCACCTTTCAAGGTGGAGTGGCGATGGATGGTGCAGACATGTGGCATGATTCTTGCAGGAGGATGCGTATTGACCGGCAACCGGGTGTGCGGATGACTTTCCCCAGAATGGCGTAAACCCTCACGTTCACAAATAGCAGGTGCAGTGCACGGTACACGTTCTGTCACTAACCTGGGGGCCAGTCTCGCGACGAGGTCGGTTACGCAGTGAGGCTGCCACATGACAGTGGTGGTGGAGAGGGGTGGGGAAAAGCAGCAAGGGACTGGGAAAAAGCAAAATTGATGACACGGTTAATCGGGACACCCAGGAAAAACTCACTTAGTGTGCATAGCGAGGCTCAACATCAGTATCCGTCAAACATATCCTTCTTCATTCTCTTTTATCTCCAGAATGGGCATTAACATCATCACTGAGAGCCTCTACATTCGCCCGATTAGTGCAAGGGCGAAAGCAAAAGCGTGGAGAAGTCTTTCTAGCGACGCTGATCATTTACATCACATGAATACTTTCCCCTCTCATTACTCGGGGAGTTCTACCAGGGCCATACGAGCGAACCGCATTCTGCGACGAACATGCAAGTCCGTGTTGTTTACCCTGGTCATATGCGACAGGGTAACGGAGCTTGCCAATCACTACCCCTTCATCTCAAAAGATCGCCTCGCCCCCTGAGTGGACAAGGACTGAAACGGCCCGTTGCAGGTCTTGGACGCGCTACAGAGACGTACCGGGCAGATTTGTGTAATTCCCGGAGCTATTCCTGTCTGACTGGCCCGGTCGCGAACGACCGAACGCAATTGTGTGTCTAGCCACGACCCCGACGGAAATCAACCGTGGTGTTTAACATTACTTATTGTTCGGCGCTATCAGCACTTTGTTGTACGAAAACGGCGGTGTCGATGTTTTACGGACTGCTGCAGGCGCAAGACGCGCGCCAGTGGCCATCCGTCGCATGCACGCAAGCGTTGAAAGTGGGTTGGGTTTGCGGAGCCAGCCTTAGCGAAAAACAAAGCACGTAGGAAGTCATGTAGCTAGCTGATTCGGGAGTTGCTCACACAGATCTCGATTTTGGCGATTCCACGATTTGCGAACGAAGGAGAATCTCGACCGTCAACCGGGCTGCTGGTCGAGAAAGGCGGGATGGAACGGCTATCGCCGAGATCTGAGGCGTTGAGATTCCCGTTCAGATACGAATGCAGTAGCGCTGGTATGAGAAGCATGTAATATATTGCGCTGGGCGGCTCGAAAGCACTAGGGGAAGGGGGAAGCATTGCGAAGACAGGGCTGGCACTGCTGGTGACGCAGAATCGAAAATTCAACGGAGGTAACTCAGAGGTAGCTGAGAGGCTGGCTAGATTTGCCAAACGAGCTCTGGTGTGTATACAGCCGGGAAGATCCTTGGAATCCATGTCGCGTGTGGGATTTGCACGCATGGTGGCTGCCGATTTGGCTGTGTGGATGGTCTGTCGTGTGCCGAACGGTCCTACGAGAAGTTGCCGTTGGCTAGCTGTTCGGCTATCGCACTGGAGATGCTTTTATATATGTAGATAAGGCTGAGGATCCACTATGTGCGGATGAATTCAAGTGACCGTGTCTCAGTCATGTGTGCACCTTTCGGATCGGAGAACAGGGGCCATCATCTCGTCTATCTCGTTCTTTGAAAGCCCAACGCATGCATCTTGACGAATGAGAGATGATGCAATCGGACGGGAGAGCGCCATGTGCACCATTCGTGAAATGATGTGGAGCATGCGCCTGCATACGCATGTTGACCCCGGCTTTGTCGTTTTCTCACCGCGATCTGAACCCAAACAACATGCGCAGAAACGCCCAAAAACGGTTACGCCGTGGCGGTCGGGGAGGAGGGAAGCTCGTCCAGGAGCCCTGATCCCGGGCATCTGCCATGGATCAAGCCCTCTTGTCACTCAACGGCTGTCAGTCTACCTGCGACGTCTGCGTACGACTGCGTAATAGGAGGGATGCTGCTTGCTCGTTTGCTATTAAGTGTCGGGGTCCCTGGTGTTTCCGGGTATGTCTTAGCGGGTTAGATGCCGTGCAGCCCTGGGAAGAGATTCCGTGGGTCTAGGCGGGAGATGCAATAGCAAAGAGAGGGCCTGCTTTAAAAGCTCGAAGGCCTGGGCAATAGAACGGTTCTATTCACCTTGTTCTTCCCGAGATCGTGTTCCTCAGTTTTGACTCCTTGGCTCTGAGGCTCTACAGACACTCGCAACATCGGAGGCACCTCAGGAGGCTAGACGGAATTCTGTGTGACCGGTCCTCGTTTCCCTCTTCAGCTATCGCCGGCTAGCTGCTTGCTCGACTTCTCGTCAGGCCGCCCGAAGCGAACTTGTAACCAGCTTACAAACTTCTTCCGCTCGACTTCCTTATTGCTCTCGAGTACCCTTACGATTCTCTCGCACCTCAACTCGCAACTCACACTCACTTCGTGCCTTCCAGCAGACGACCATCTTGCTTTTCTTCCATTGACTGGGGTGTCGAACCGATTTTGCTCCTTCAGGTAAGCAATCCAACACCAGAGTCTAAGCGAAGTGAGCACTACCGGCAGGGGGAGATCCCGCATGTATCCTCGAGCACTGATGCATTCATCTTTGATGAATAGTTCATCTGTGTCGTCTGCATTCTTTTGTGCACTGCATAACCAGGCCGATACTGATTGTTGGGAAGGAAACTGCCTTTGATCGGTCAACGCTCGCATGTCACAAACGTCATAAATCAGCCACCCATCTACATTTCGTTCGTGGGCCATCCTATTCGACTAGCTGCAGCTCCCCATGGCGAGATTTCGGCCCGCAGACGCACCAGCCTCCAAGCGGGATCGACTCCCCATGAAACTCAAAGACGACTCGGCAGCAAAGAACGACGAATTCGGGGAGGATCCTTGGACTGTCGCTGATGGTTGCGATACTGGTCGAGAGTCGACGGTAAGTGGACTTTTATTTGGTGTTCGGATGTCGTTGGACTAGGGCTTCGGCCCGCGCCTCCCAAATATCGCCTCCCTTAGCGGCCGCTCTTGTCCACACCGCCGGGACCAAAGCCTGTCACCATCGGCTATAGCAGTCGACATGTAACTGACATGAGCAGGTCAAATCCTCGGCTACCGTCACAGCCACTGCCAACCAGGATGAAGTAGAAGAAGAAGACGATATCGCCCTTCCAACCCCCATCGCTGCAACAGTTCCACTCGGAAAGATTGTCACCGCCGATGGCCGTGAGCTGCCTTACTATCACGAGATCCCTGGCTTTGTCTACCAGCCGCTTCCTGGTTTTGAGCACTGCTTTAAGGCGCGCGAGCTCAAACAGGGAGCACCCAGCACCCACCGCTCGCCAAAATCTTCCCAGGTACCCCCTCGAGCACAAGAAACCCAACAACCAGGTAAGACAGGGTTGCCTTCCATTTCCAACTCTTTGCTGATTGGCACAACAGCGTCACAACAGTATGCAGTCCACAATCAAAACGACAATGAGAGTTCGCAAGCGCGGGCTACTAGTCCCCGAAAATATAGCACCGTTCTCGGACGACCAGCGGCATCGAATCTACCAAGGCGAAAGACGCTCAAGAGAAGTCGGTCTGTTGCTCGTAATATTAGACAGTACAGTCCCACCCAGGTTGCCAGCGAAGACGAGGATGATGATAGAGATGTCAGAGTCACGACCGAACAGTCCTACTCCTTCTACATTGGCGATTTCGACGAGCTAAGAAAGTTCTTTCGTCGTCGCTTCGAAGAGCTCACTACCAGACCCCTGCGGACCATCGTTACAGCTTGGATCAAGCAACTCGAACCTCGACGCATAGGTGGCTATGGCCCGTATCACAAGCAGCTTCCTTCGGAACAGCCGCCCGAGTTCACCCCACCATGGTGGCCACAGGATGTCCCCTACAACGAGCCATCGCACCTATCCAAAGGGAGTAAGTCTTACCCTGTGCTCCAATAGTCAATGTCCCAAAATGCTTATGCGACTACAGACCTCCAATCGCTAGCTGTGGATTTCATGCTTCAGCATCGCATGATCGACGAAGTGAAGCGCAAAGGTTCTTGGGTTGCTAAACTTCGACAAGCGGCACAATTTGCGGTCGAAATGACCACCTCAGAGATGTTCTCGTCTTCCAAGAGGACCGAGTTCAGTGAGAAGATGAAAGACCGGGCACTCAATTTCATCCTCCCCAGTCTGTTTGACATTGCTCAGTCCTACGAAGATCACTTGGCCCAGTACGACTTGTACGAGGGCGCAGGGAACACGGATCCTGGTGAAGGCAGGCATGTCACGTGGCAACCCGCGTCTAGGCCGCCTAGGCAAATTCCTCAACGCAAACGGGCTCGAATTCCAAGAGCCCGTCCGGCCCTGCAAGTGGACTGCAACGACGACGCATCCGCAGACGAGACTGAAGTCGACGACACCATCAGCAACTCGTTCCTACGTCGAGATCAGGCCCAGGCCCGAAAGCACGCTCATGCGTCGTCACAGGAATCGAACAATGTTGCAGCTCCTCGTCAAGTACCAACGACACCCAAACACGCAGCTGGGGCAGATGCACCTACGACAACTGTAGTTAAACAAGACTTGCCTCTAAGCAGCTCTGGGCTGACACCCAACCTGTCGTTCAATCAGTCGTTGAACGACCTCCATCTCGGCGAAGGCATGGGTATGAGCATGGATGTCAAGGGCGGTGATGTTACGCAATACCACGACCAGGCCATGCTACGCAACATGTATTCACTCAGCCAACCCATGCAGTACTCTAGTAGCCATCCGGGCTACATCAACCAGGTCTTCCAGCCCCAGGAGACGGCAAGCTCCTTCTCCAATTCGGCCCAATCGTCGTTCGCTGCTGCAAATGCACCCGGATTTGCGAGCCCATTCTCCATGTTCAACGCGTCCTACTCCCCACAAGTTGGCAATACTGCCTTTGGAGCATCGCTGGCTTCCGGTAATACCGGCTTCCCGTATGAGTATGGAGGCGTATTTCCTCCTGCTACCATGCTGGGCAACTCCGATGGATCTTTCAACGGCTTACCCACCGACTACAAATTCAACGTCGCCGATCCAGGACGACGACATCATTGATTGCCTGTTATTTAGCGCTAGCGTCTCGGCTTTGACCGCTCTTTCTTATACGACATGTTTCCTTACATTACTCTAACGACTCACGATAACGAACTTTTCCTTGCTTGTACACGTTTGTTCAATTCTTCCGGTCCAGCACAGCAGCAGCTTGTCTCCCGCTGTTTGCCTCGGCAATCTCGCTGGAACATGCCTGTTCTACATTTTGACTCTTCTCGCTTGCATTCTGGCAGTCGTCTGCCATGCAATATACCCCTCACGACGTCATGCCGCTCATGAATGCATCACAACGACATTGGTACGAAAACCCTAACTGTTCCTAATGGAGGACTTAATTGGCATTGAACGACTCTTTTCTTTCGGTATGTCGGGGAGGGAGGCAAAAGCCGGTTGTATAAAATGGTATGGAGGATGCGCTGGGGGAGACTAGAGGGGACAATGATATGGCGGTGGGGAAGGGATCTCCGAATGGGTTCGGAGGCAGACCAAAAAAGACACGATAGTGTCGACTATTATTAGCAAAATATCTCGGTACCGTTACATTAAAACACTGGCTTATGGGCATTTTTTTTGCAAGTGAGTGTCGTGAGCAACATGAAGGGTTGGAGAGAATCGAAGATGGTGGAGTGAAGGTGTGGTGACAGCGCGCGCGTGTGAAAGCATCCACGTATGCCAAGACGCTAAGCCCGCGTCCAGTTGGGCCGGCCTTTGAAGGTTCACCTGGAGCTCTATTGTTCGCGACCACGGGCTATTGTTGCACTTCGCAGCCGCGAGTCGACGTCAACCACCGACTCGGTCTGCAGTTTGCGACACTGTCTTGGTGTCTTACTTTCCCCACAACGACACTGTTCAACTACAATTTACGGTTCGACCGACAGCCCGCGCGCGAACACAACCCACGATAGAGTCGCGACAATGTCGGCGCCACGAGGTGCTAAAGGAGGAGGAGGAGGAGGCGTAGACCGAGCTCGAGGCGGGCGAGCCAGCAGCACACCTACTCGCGGCACAAGCTGGCGCGGAAGAGGCAATGGCTCTACAGCGCAAACCAACAGCGAGCGCCCCGTCTACACGCCCCGGGGACCTACAGCACAGCGCGGACAGCGCGTTGCATCACAACGAGGGAGCACTACCCAGCGCGGCAGCCAGCATGGTCGTGGCATCCCTCGAGGACGAGGCGGCAATTCGTAAGCCCCCCATCTCCTCTCTGACTTTCACCCAGGTCGCGGGCGGACCGAGGCCGCCATCACCGACACTGCATATAAGACTATCGCAGCAAGAGCAAGCTATGCTAGGACGAGGTTGCCAGTTGAGCCGCTCGCGGCCTATTCTAACCAGGCATCTCCAGGAACACATTCGACTCGAATCCAGCCGCTGCGCCGAATACCACTCCACATGCCCAACGCGACTACAAGAAGCGACTTGACCATGTAAGCATAGCCCACCCTACACCTCGAGCCAATGCCAACGTGTACAGATCAAAGAAGCGCGACCCGCCATACGGGAGCGATTCATACAGGACGGGCTCATGAACCCAGAGGGCCAGATGCGCCTCAGCGACTCGGTCAAGCTCATTGGCATCTGCAACGACATGTGCCCGGAGTTCGAGCGCGTCCGCCGCATAGTAGAGAACGACGTCAAGCCACCCGAATGCGTGCGTTTCACCACATCATGCTGGTAGCCTCTTTTACTGACTTGGTCAGACACCCGAGACCGAACATCTCCCGCGCGCAGAGCGGATACCAGACGAGTCGCGAATGGTCAAGGCATATGCACGCTCTGCAGCTGGCATGGACGTTGAGCTGGTCTCAGAGATCCGGTCGCCAGCTACATGCTTGGTAAGTCGAGTGAGACTGGCAGCAGTACCTTTTTAATCTTCGGTAGAAAACTATTGAATACCTGTTTCGACGATTAGACAACGACGAGTTCCAATATCTCCAAAACTGGATTTGGGATCGCACACGAGCCGTTCGCAAAGACCTCCGCACCCAGCGCATCGAGAAGCGCCCCGACATCAACATACTCCTCACATGTCTGGAGCAGACTGCCCGATTCCACTTGGTGTCCATGCACCAGATGGCTAGGAGCACCAAAGAAGACTACTCCCACCAACAAGACCTCGAGCAGCTTAATCAGACCCTCATGTCATTGAGGGAACGCTACACGGATAATCGGCGTGCCAATATACCTTCAGAGCATGAAGCAGAATTTTGGGCATATCGACTCATTCTGGCTCCGCAGTACGCAAACAATCAGCTCGAGAACGAATTACACAGCCTGCCCAGCGACCTGCGACACAACAATCGAGTCAAGATCGCGATCGAGATCTTCCAGCTGCTGAAATCCGTCATCATCACACAGAGCAGGTCCTTTGTTCAATGTCAGGCGAATTGGAAGAAGTTGTGGGAGTTGATCAAATCCCCGAAGGTGTCCTACCTCATGGCCTGCGCAGCCGAGGTCTCCTTCAACCGCGTACGGCATGTTGTGCTGGACTGCATCTGGCGCGCATATCGAAAGGGCAACTCTCAGAGGACTGTGGTGGTGGAGGACTGGACCACGGACAAGCTCAAAGATGTGCTCGGCCTGGACACCGACAAAGAGGCTGTTAAGCTTTGCGAGGATTTCGGCTTTGTCTTCAGTCTCAATGCAACCGGACAGACATTCCTGGATATCACCAAGAAGGGTTACGCGCATCACGTCCTCGAATCTCCGGCCGGGCTCAAACCACAAACTTTCTCCGCGAAGCTTGTGGAGTCCAAGCGGCACGATCGAGCCTTTTCGGCAATCATCCAGGGCCTTTCAGTGCAGCAGGCCAAAACGAACGGACTCTTAGTTGATGCAGAGTCAGAGATGCAAGTCGAGGAAGAGATGGAAGACGAGAATTCTCTGTTTGTCCCAGACTCCTCGGCCGCCAACACCAACAGCTTCACCTCCAGCCAGCAGTCCAGTGCAAGCACCAGCACAACACTCAATCCTATCGCATCTCCGTTCCAGCGTGGCGGCTCTTCTGCTGCAGGAACAAACCCATTCTTGAAGGCTGCATCGCAGTTACAGCCAAGTCATCACTCTACTGGACTTACACCAACTGGCATCCCATGTGGGCTCTTCGATGCGTCGAAAAATCCTATTCAGTTTGCGCCACCCGATGGGGCAACCAACTCGCCCATCTTAACCTCTAACAATGCCGCATCCACACCTGTGAATCCTTTCTTGAGCAAAGCAACTGCGCCCCCAACACCACAATCGAATCCTTTCGCAAAGTTTGCGACCCATAAGCCAGAACAACTCGCGGCGATATCGACCCCTCAACCAGCCACTCCGTTCACTTTCCCTGGGTTAAATGCCAACGGGACTACACCTCGAGACAGCACGCCACCCGGGTTGTCATTCACTCCATCCGGACCGCCACCCCAGGAAAACACGGCCTCACAAGATGCAGAAAAGCAGAAGGCAGAACAAGAGCAACGGGAGGCAATTGAGAAGCAACAAAGAGAGGAGGAAGCGCGACGACGCGCACAAGAAGCACAGCGAGTACGCGCGGCGCAGGAGGCGGAGCAGCGTCGGAAGGAAGCAGAGGCAGAAGCAGAACGACAGCGGCAGCGGCAATTACAACTGGAACGGGAGCGACAGGTGAAGGAAGAACAAGAACGACGGATTCGAGAGACACAGCAACGCCAGGCACAGGAAGAAGAGTCACGGAGAGCACGCCTGCGAGAACAGGAGTCGGCATTGCATTCGCTTACAACGGATATTATGTTCAACCCCGAGCACGGACTTATGATGCAGTTCATGGAAAACGCGGCTCTTAACATTGCGCAGGAGGCTATGGCGAAAGTGGAGTGGGAGAAAGGGATAGAGTTGGCGGACGAGATGTACAGACGGTACCAACTGATGCTTAAGCGGGCGGCCTTGGCTAAGATAATCTCACACATAGAGAAGAAGAAGCGGGCTAAACATGTGCGAGAGAGGCGGAAACGGCTGAAGGCGCAGCGGGCTCAGATGGCAAATATGGAAGTGGGAGACGAGGGTGATATGTCTCCACCAGCCGATATGGCGACGACAAACGATCGAGTCGATGGCGATTCGACTCTGCAACGACCTGCTCCTTCGACAAACTCTCGACGTGCGAGACGCACAGAGGAACGCCGTGGAGGACAGGTATTCCAGCAAAATGGCGTCTCTGGAAAAGCCAAGCGCTCGAATGACGCAACACAACCCGGGGCAGTACAGAGTGCTGGTACTCTGAGCAATACGACCAACGGTAACACCTCTGTTCTCGGCTACTCCCGAGCCTATCAGCAATCGACCGCGCCTATAGATCGGACAGAGACCGACTGGTTCAAGTTGCGGGCCATGGGCATCGATCCGAGCAAACATCGCAAGCGGAGTTTCGACTCCGTCTCAGATGAGGGTGAGGAGGACAACGTTGGGCCAAAGCGCCCCAAGCTGTCGCCTCCTAAGACCGACAACCGCGAGCTGCCTCCGCCAACTACGGCTGATGATCAGATGGCTCGGTTCCGCGCGATACAGCAAGCTTTCAGGAAGTCTGCGACATCGCCACCTCAGGCAGTCAACGGCGCAGCGCCAGTCAACGGACGTTCATCACTTAACGACTCATCGAGCAACCTCGTCATGAAGGCTCGGGAGCTTGTGGCAAATACACCAACGCCGAAGTCAGTGTCACCTGCTCAGCCTGTCAATGGTGCAATGACAACTAATGGCGTTTCGCCGTTCGACGGAAAGTCCAGCCTTCTTATCGCAAAGGCCCGTGAGCTCGTCGCCAAAGCACCAACGTCACAGACTTCGCCACCGAATGTACAACATGACTGGGGCCGGAGTGTACCTCAACTAGGACACTCGGGATCTTCAAGCACTCAGTCTGTATTCGGCAGGAGTGTTGGTCCCACAAATAGCAGCGATCGTCCAGCCTACTGGGGACGCGCCAGTCGCTTCGTGCCCCGACATCTATACGGCAAAGGCCCGGAGGCAGTGCGTGCTTACAATGAGCGGTATGTGAAAAAGTCACCATCCAATAGTACGCGACCGGTTAGCAATGAGCCTTTCGCTCAAACTTCTCCAATCCCAACACAGCAGTCGTATGTTCCGCAGCATGGATATATGCAGGAGCAGTACAACCAGCAGCAGTACAGCGAGGAAGAGGAGGGCACCAACAACGTTGAGGTGATTGATGGTCATGTCAAAGACGAGAATGCCATCATGACCGACGAGGAAGAGTCCAATAACCAGTATGGTGACTACGACGACAACGCTCCACCACCATACCTAGGCCGACACTATTCGCAGCCACAATACCAGGACGAAGATTCCGAAATGGCAGACACGGAGGAGGAAACCGAGGAAGATGAGCAGCAGCATTTCGCGCCTACGCCCTATGGGCAGGCCCAAGTCCATGCGCAACAAGAGGAGGAGGAGTACGAAGACTATGAGGAGTACTCGGGTGAAGAGGAGGACGAGGAGGACGAGGACGAGGATGAAGAAGAAGAAGAAGAAGAAGAAGAAGAAGAAGAAGAGTCGCTGCGCCCCTTCGGCCAGCCGCACGTCTTCGGCCATCGCCCTACCATGATGCAGCAGCATCCTACTAAACATGCGCCTCAGCAGCAGCAGCTCAAGCAAGCTGGTACGACGGAAGACGACGCTATCGAGCTCTCGGATTGAGCTATATACACCCCTTCAGCGACTTTGTGCTTCGACATACGGCGCAAAGGATTCACATCAATCTTCAGCTACTGTTTTCTGTATATTTACATTTGCCTCGGGGTTCGATTTTTACATATCCCCAGCATTATCATTTGGGAAAAAATTATGTAAAGAGCATAGCGTTGGCGTTGGCATTTGTTTTCACACACACACATCTACGGGTCTGGGTCGGGCTGGTCACCTGTGCTACATTATATGAAAGTTTATGATACCCACAATTGGTTTATTTGGCGCAACGATGGGGGTAAAACGCGAAAGCGAAGGAGGTGTGAGAAATTCGGTTTGCATTGGACTGGATTGGTCATGGACGGTTGTACCATAGACAGAGAAAAAAAAAGGAGTTGAAATGCAAATGTACAAACACACACACATAATGACTTCGAGAAAGCGTTCACCGATTCGTGATGGCAATGATAACTTTGAATGCAGTGGCGAGACGAGGCTTACTTGTGACAAAAGATAGAAAAGGTATAATTCTACGTAACAGCGTAGGCTCCTATCCCTCATATCCCTCAACGCCAAACCTATGCTTGGTTACCCTAGAAGAAGTAAAAAGAAAAGTCGAGAAAGAATCAACGCTGCGCAACAAGCGGTCTCCTCTCCTTATTCTCAAGCCCATCATCATCGTCCTCCGAGTCAAGACCGTCCAACTCAAACTCCTCAGCGTCGCGAATTCTACGCTCGACTCTGGCATAGCCATTAGGTTGGCCGTTTGCATGGCCGTTGGCGAAGCCGTTGGTGCGCGGGGTTTCGGCATCGGCTTTGGTGTCCTGACCCCATGCGTGCACGGCGTAGAGGTGGATGAGCATGTTGACGACTAGACGGAGGTTAGCTTTGAGACTAGGAGGGAGGGGAGGGAAGGCTTACATAGAAACAGCAAGAAAGCAATGCTACATAAGATGAGCACGTAGGAGACGTGCGTTACGTTCGCGTCAGATAGAAGCTGCATTTGTTCTTCCGTAGCACCCATGAACATGAAGCCGCCGGCGATGAGAAGGAAGGGCGTGAGATACTGGAAGCTGTTCGGATCTGAGCCGTCGGCAGACGTAGCGCTGCGGTCCTTGAGAACGAAGGAGATCTCGATGATTCGTGCGCCACCCGCAGCCATTAGTGTGTACCCGAACACAGTGTGGATCATGGTGGAAATGGGCAGGTGCTGAGGGTGAGCGGACATTGCCCAGCCAGTAACAAAGATGACGATGCCGGGAATCAAGTTTCGCTTAGGTCGTCCGCCTCGTGTACGACTCAGCCATACGCCGACTAGACCAGCAGCCCACCAGATGATACCCATGGACGTGTGCTGCAAGTCGTTGTGCACCCAGGGACCGCCCCAGCGATGCTCGGTAAAGGTATTGACGCAGCCCCATGCGGCGATGACAAGGCTGTCAAAAAACTCCTGGCTGCGCCCAGTTCTCCGCAACCAAAGCTGGCCGACCAGAAGTAGTATGGTGAGGATAATTCCATATGCGATAAAAGCGCTGCCCATGATGAAATGGGCCAGACATTGCCCTGTATGATCGGCTCGGCAGAAGCCAAGCGATGTAATGCCCCCAAAGACGAACTGGACCCAAGTTACGATCGGCAACGCCTTGCCGACTACGCCATGTGCTTTAACCACAACTTTCCGTATCTTCCCATTTATGCCCTTTTCGAGGTGGAGTTTGAGGTAAACCCCCATGGCGACTTGGGCGATCAGCATCAGCATGATATACGGGACGAACTGAGCGTGTATGTTCTCGGCGAACTGTCTGCCTTTGTGCTTATGGCCGAGGAAGTAGCCTACGACTGCGAGGAGGGAGCCGACTGTCTGGGCCGGGACGTGCCATTTCGACCGGATGATCTGTCGTACTGTTAGTCGGACTGCTCGTAGGACTACGAAGGAGAGCTCGTATTTTACTGAGCGCGAGGTCCCACAGGCCAAATTTGGTGTGTAGCCAGCCCTAACGCTCAATACATACGAGCTCCCCTTCGTAGTTGTATGCGACCTGTTTACGACGTACTCCTAGTACCATTCCCGTGGGGAATATGATCCCCCAGGCCAAAGATTGTATCAAGATGTGCGTCCATAGTATTGAGTCCTGAGACAAACATTAGCTGCGTTGCCGGCGCTGTCCCTTCTCCGGCATCAACATACGATGGGATCGTCTGAAATGGCATGGCCTTCCTCGATCTTGTCCATATGGTGCTCGTGCGCCGCGGCCACTGTGGTGAGCAGTAGCACGAGGCGGGCCACTTCTCGCGTTTTTGACTCCATCTCGTTAGCTTGTTATGCCGGCTCGCGTTGCTGCAGTTGCTGCTCCGGGCGGTGATTGGCGTTCAGAGGCTACAGCGTGGAGATGTTCAAGGGCGCAGAGACATGCGGTGGTGCCCTGTCTCATGCAAATACGGGTGGTGTAGTGACTGCCAGCGAGGGTCGTGGTGGTTTCCTATTCATGCGTCCGTGAAAGGAAGGCGCGCGCGCCCCATTGGTTTCCGCCACGCTCCGCTCCCGCTCCCGTGACGAACACCACCACTTATCTCCGACCTGCTAGCCATCGCCGACGACACCGGCTGCATCACCGCCTTGCCCAAAGATGGCTACCAGCCAGGGCAAAATTGAGATTTCGGACTCGGAGGACGAGCCGATGACATCTTCTCTTGACAAGCTTTCCGCAGCGGCGCTTGCCCCACCCCAAGACGCTCAGAACGCTCACCAAGCGCACGCTAAACATGTTGGCATCGCTGTCTCAGACCATGCTGAGGGCTTGCATGTCGATCAGGACAATGCTTCAAAAAACGTCGACGCGACGAAAGTTGATCACATTAATGTGCCGTCTAACACGACACCCCAGGAAGGAACGACTGCGGAGGCAAAAAAATTTGGTCTTGAGCCAGAGGCAGAGATGAACCGAGATGCGCCATGTGACGAAGCGTTGAAGGAAGATTCATCGAATTCTGCGCTCAGAGATCCGGATGAGCAGGCATCAGCTGAAGCAATGCTCGAAGCACTTCCGATTTCTCAAGCTGTACCACAAGCCCATGCAAAGACATTAATTGCAGAACAGAACACCGCCGAACCACTGAACTTTGCAACAAACCACTTTGAGCTATCCAAGAAACCTGAAACTAGGTTCGCGGAGCTACACGACCCAACTTCAAAAGCAGAAACGGCCTCCCAAGAACTAAACCCTCCTCGGCCAGAAAGGGTTGACGAAATCGAAATGAAAACGGCAGCTTGCGATACGGCAATGGCTATTGATGTTAGCGACCATCACTCCATAGATCAAGTACAATCGAGCAACGTGCACAACGCGAATCAACCAGCACCACAAAATAACGACCATGCACATACGCCCGAGGAGCATCCTTCTGGAGAGCTAGCGCCAACAGCATTGCGCCCAACTCCGCCAAAAACTCCCCAAGAGATCACCTTAGCGGAACTCAAAGCACAGAAGGCCGCCCTACTAGCCTCTCTGGCCACTCTGCCAGCCATTCAAGTACTCATGGAAGAGACTGCTTCATCCCAGGCGGAATTGTCCGATGGCGATGGTGAGCCTACGGACACCGACATCATGGCCGCAGCAAACAAGATTGTTAAGGATCATATCAAACTGCTCCACGAGTACAATGAACTGAAGGACGTGGGACAGGGTCTCATGGGTCTAATCGCGGATCAGCGTGGCGTCAGAATTGTGGAGGTGCAGGACGAATTCGGGATTGATGCAAAAGATTGAAGTGCATGAGCTGGGACCTGGCTGATAGCGTTACGCGACGCTCAGGGCGCAGGTGAACGACCTGAATAGGTCTGCCTAGCTTTGATCCGTCCGTTTCGTCTAACGCAAGTGTGCTGCACCAGATGACCCGATCTGTATTGGCTGCCACGATATATACGTCCGATGCAGTCATTTCTTTGCACGGCTCACGCGACGGATCTGGGGTTGAGCCCCGGCGCTCGCCACGTTGTGTGGAAGCTGGAAGCGAAAATTCGGCGTCGAGGCACCATCTCCAAACCGCGGCACTGGAACACATCTCGGGGCACTTGCGGATAGGAAGGAGAACCGATTGGACACATGTCTTAGATGTCTTCATAAATCGAGCTACTGTCCCGCCACCCCGTCTTGATGTTTGATGTTCAAGCCTATATCCACTTGGGCAGTGTTGTCCGTACACGACGACAATACAGTATTTGAGATGTTGAACGGTATAGCTGATGTCCTGACTCTGATCAAAATCTTATTTCGGTCGACATCGGCCGCCAGCTAAGCAAAGAGCACGGCTGTCGAATTAATGGTCATCTCAGCCTGGCCAGACTTATGCGCGCCATATTAACCCTGCATGAACCCTCTTTAGTACCCCGGTGTGTTCAGGGGCAATGGTAGCTAGGGCTAACATGAACAGACCCGCTAGGGAGGTTTCGGCGAGCCACGTTTCTCTTGGTATGTGGCAGCCATTGAACATTGGCAGTTATGTCACAACGTCGATAGCAAGTGCTGGCGATTGGTTCGCATTCCTGTCTATCCCCGATCTCTAAGGGGACGAGTTTCAAGTCCAATCATTGGACAGATCTGATGATGGACATCAATTTCATTGAGAGAGGCCTAGAAGACGCTACGTAATGTGTAAACGATCAGCGTACTCACACCTAACTCCCGCTTTCAAAAGAGCGATATTCAATGCAAGTAAGTTTGGACGCACCGACGATTTCAATATGTGCGTTACCAGGCACTTGGTAGATGTGAACTACGCACGTGGCGGCACGATTTCGCTATCATTGAAGATCTGCAGGATCAATAGAGTTGCGCACCCTGCACAGACTCTATAGACTCCATCTTTACTGTCGGAGACAACATCGCGACTTTGCCATACATTTTATCTCCTAACGCCACTATCTGCACCTTCTAAAGCCCGCGATAAGAGCTACACGTCACCTAAAAAGCTTCAGAACGCAGACCCCATACGCGCGGCCTTCCAAACTGTCACTCCGAGTTCGAGCCTGCGCCCGCTGAATATAGTTTCGGAGGTGGCTTCGGCGCTGGAAGCTAGTCTGGAAAGTTGCGCGCTGCTGCATGTCTAGCGGCGCAGCGATCAGTTTAGTCTGGGCGAGCTTGCCATGCGATTCTTCTCGGCCGAGCACCACGACGAGTCCACATTTAGGGCTCGAATATGTCGAAGGAGGTCATTGCACGCGATGATTGGGAACTAACAGAGCACACGGACACCGGACAACTAGCTTGTGCTGGAGTCAACACCGTCCCGTCGATCTAATATAGCTTCACCGTGAATTAGTCTCTAACAGCAGCTACTCGACAATTTTCCGTCCACGGAGACGGGATGGTCCCCTTTCTGGGATGAGTAGTGGATATAATGATGCCCTGAGCACCAGCAGCCTGTCTGCTTGTCTGGGATTTTCCACGACCGCACATTCGTCCCGACACAACGGTTCAGCAAGGTTTCTCCACCATGTCGACTACTGTCCAGGACTACCAGCTCGCAGCTCTCGCTGCTGGCTTCACTCTCGGTTTCGGCTTGCTGACAGTATGGGAGGCTGTCAAGCAGACGCGACGGAATCGCAATCCGCTTCGGTCGGCGTACATTTACATGGTTTGGGGGGAGGTTTTGGCGAACATCATCATTGGGATAATCGGATGGCTGTTTCTCAATGGGAAGATGGGACCAACGTAAGTCTTTCCCTCTATTCTCATACATCTGAGAGTCTGTTCTGACGAAACATCACAGTGTGCCCGTCCTCTTCTTCATCCTCTTTTTCTGGGTCTTCCAAATCCAACTCCTAATGCAAATCATCATAAACCGCATCGCCCTGATCGCCGAACACCGCAGCACAGTCCGCAATATAAAATGGGGCACCGTCGTCCTCATTACATCTATCAACATCGCCGTCTTCTGTATCTGGATTCCCGCACACACTGTGCCGCCTGTCAGCCAGACATTTGTCAACATCAATGACGTCTGGGACAAGATTTCCAAAGTCCTGATCTTGGTCGTAGACGCGGGGCTGAACTGGTACTTCCTACGGACCGTGAAAATAAGACTTGTCGAGCAACATGGATTAACCAAGTACGCGCCGTTGGTCGGCTTCAACGCTAAATTGATGGTAGTGAGCATCGGTATGGATGTACGTCACCACAACTCTTTTCCCCGACCCCCTCTTCACATCACAGAACTAACACATCATCCCTAGGCCCTCCTCATCGGCCTCATGTTCCTCAAAAACCCCGTCGTATACATCCAATTCCACCCCGTCGTCTACATGGTCAAGCTCAACATCGAAATGTCCATGGCCTCCCTCGTCGTGCGCCTCGCGCAAGGAAAGCCCCAAAACGACATGGACCCAGAGCAGTATAGTTCAACCGACCCCAACCGTTCCACCCACAAGTCCGACCGCCACAACAACAACAATCATACACGATCTATCCAGCTGTCGTCGCGGCACACAAGGGATGTCGCGGCGATGATTGGCGGCGGGTTGAGCAAGATTGATAGTGATGAGAGTTTGGGAGGCATTGAGTGTCGGACGGATTTGAATATTACGGTTGAGGATGCGAGGACGGGGAAGGAGTGTGTGGGACAGGGAGGGAGTGAGAGGAGTTCAAGGGAGGGGGTTGTGTCGGTGTTTGGGGATGAGATTCCGTTGCATAAGGGGAGTGTGAGGGTTAGGGAGAGGCAGTTATAGGTCCTCTTTACTTTGTATGATATGTTGAATTGAACTGAAAGTACGCCAATTATGAGTTGTATATGGATTGTGTTACGGGGATGTTTGATGGTGATTTATAGGGTCATATCGCAGTGCGTTACGCCCCGGTTTTCTAAGAACAAATTAAAATCTTGGTTCTGGAGTATTGAGGGCCTCCTACTAGACTGAAACAGTGCGGAGGTGCATCTTGACGTGCGGACATTCTATACCAACAATAGGATTATTATCTATACCCCGTACAGCGTAGTATTCTACTCGTTATATAAAAAAAAGTCATCATCCAACACCACCACCCTACTTCGACCAAAAAACAATCAAATCATCAATATCCCTATCATCCAAATCCTCCGCCCTCTTCTTAACCTCCAACCCCCCAATCCCACCAGCACCACTCCCCACTCCCTTCCCCCTCAACTTCCCATAAACCTGAAAGCAATTCGCCAACTCATTCCCCGCCTCCTCCTTCCTCCCTAGCTCCCTCAACGCCTTATACCGCATCCACCCCGCACGTGTCTTCTCCGGCATATACGTATGAGAAATCGAAAACGCATCCAGGCTGTGGTCCAGCAGCGCAAGCGCCATCTCATGATTCCCCAGCTTGATGTGGTGCTCTGCGACTTTGACGAAGACGTCGGCGGTGCGATGGTGCCGGTTGCCGAGTGTGGATTTATAGTGTAGGAGTGCGCGGCGGTGATAGTCGAGGCTGGATTCGACGTTTCCGAGCGCGTGGAGGAGGCGCCCGGTTATGAAGGATACGCGGTCGCCAGGGCCGTATTCGTTTTCTCGGTCCTGTAGGCCGCGGAGGAGGGTGTGGGAAGCGAGGGTGTGCTTGTCTTGGAGCCAGTATGCTAGGCCGAGGTTTGCTAGCTGTTTTGCAGAAGGTAGGTTAGGATACCTTGTGCATGGCTGTTATAAGGGGTACGACTTACAGGCAACGAGATGGTAGTCGGTTTGAATTGCGCGTACTTGCGCATTTCTTCAATCGATTTCAAGAAACACTCTTCGCCTTTCTTCCAGTTCCGATTCAGCATGTGTGCGTTTCCAAGCTCGTTCCATGATATCGCAAGGCGCATGTCTTCGGGGCCAGAGTCGGAGCTCTCACGCACCATGATCTCGTTGAAGAGCCTGTGGTATTTTAACGCGTCGCTTGGTTCGTTGATCTCAAGTGCGATGCAGCCCCTATTGTGCGTGATCTCCACGAGAGAGTAGTTGAGCTGCGCGAGTGTTACCGAGCTGTTCTTTGCGAGGTCAGGTTTCTCTAGGATACGAAGTTTCAGGGACTCGCAGATTGACTGGGCCATGTTGTTAGAAAGGATACCTTCTGGAGACTTTCCCCGTTCGTGCTGGTACCACCCGCTGTCAATGAGTAGTCTCGCAAACTCGTAGTCCTCGAATGAGTCTGGTGATGGTGTGATGGAAGGGAACATGGCTTTCAGTCGTTGAACATGTGGGAAGAGTTCCTCGCAATCTTCCCAGCGCGCTACTCCGTGTCTCCAGGTCAGTTCCTGGAATGGCCATCTTTCGTTGATGAGTTCGACGCAGGCCATGAAATTGTTCCTGATATCAGATTGCCGCATCCGCGTTCTTGCCACGTCTTGAACCAACTTGTGCACAAAAAGCTTCTTTTCTTTCTTGTTGCCAGTGATCAATGATCGTGCAAGTAATTCGGTCCGTATGTCGATATAGTCTTCCTTGAGAAGACGAACCAGTTTGGAGTTCTTTTCTCTCACAGGAGTGGTGAACAATGACTCTGGAATCGCGTCTGGATCGAGCATAGAGAGTATGTTGATAAGGGGCGTGCCCTTCTCGAGACGATCGAAGGCCCACACTGATGCGACGTTGTTCTCATAGTTGGATAGTGACCGATCGGTGCCAAAGAGACGCCAATCTAGGAACGTCTGCGACCCCTCGTGCTGCTCGAACAAATGGAGGAACTGTGCGAAGGAGTAGTTCTGATATGCAACGATCCCACCCATTTGGCTAAGAGCTAAAGGTAGGCCACCGAGACGAGTAGCGATGGCGGTTGCGGCTTCTGTCTCAACAGGTGTTGGTTCTTGTTCGGTGAGGTGAAACAGGTACTGCGTAGCTTCGTGGACACTGAAAGGCTTCAACTCTAGAGATGCCGACCATGAGTATGGGTTACGGCTCGTGATCAGGATGGAACCCGGTCCGTTATATGGCCAAAACTCGTTCAGAACTTGACCATCTTCCACGCCGTCAAATACCAGAAGCCAAGACGCCAAGTCGGCTTTCTTTTCGCCTTGATGTAGCTGATCTTTTCGGGGGTTTACCAACCATCGTTTCACAATATCTTTTGTGTAATCCAAGTCCATCGAGTCCAAGGAGTCAGCTGCCACTAAGCCTAACCGGACGGCGATCTCCTTATAGTCCTGTGCGATCTTCTCCGCGTCTTCCGCATGAACCCACAGGACAGCTTCAAAGTCGTGGCGGTGTTGAGAAACGAAATTTGCAGCAACTTGGGTCTTACCCATGCCACCTGGCCCATACACGGCGTAGCACCTCGGGAAGCTCAGAGGCTTGTTTTCAACGGATGACTCATCGCTGCTCTTACATAAAGTCTGTTGAATGGCATTGAGCACGTGATTTCGTCCAAAGAACTTCTTATCTCGGGAAACAGGCACTATATAGGCGGGAAGGACAGGTCCAGAGACTGCGCTAGGTGCAATATCTGCCAGGAACAGCCGTTGTAATAATGGTTGTAATGTCTCGTCTCGGTCGTGTCCAAAGTATGGTGGCCGCTTAATGAAGCCCCAGTCCTGCTCATAGGAGGAATCAATTGGTGGCGATATCAACTCATCGCTTGGAGCTGGAAGCTCCGCGATACTAATATCATCTTCGAGCTCTTCAGGAAAGTGCAAGCTTGAATCGCTACATGATTTAACACGAGAACCTCCCTCGCTATCAGCGGTAATATCGTCAGCTTTGCCTGTTTGTGACTGATCTTCTGGCCCATCTTCTGTTGCATCTTGCCATGGCAGAGCTCTTACTGCGAAAGATTCCAGATGAGATGCCAGGTGCTTCATGATACGATCTGACACCAACTTTTCCTTCTGCACCTGGCTCACTTCAGGCTGCTGTTGCAACTCGTTTTCGCCAGGCACATAGAAACATAGAGGGCATTGTTGAAAGGTCATGGGTGTTGGTACTTTGCTTCGCTTCGCTAACAGGGGCAGTTGCGATTCCGTGAAAGCTCTTGGATGTTCCGTCCGCATGTGGTTGCAGTACTTTTCTTCGTTCGGGAATGATGCCGCCTTGTGGGCGGCTGACGAACAAACCCAACGAGTCCGATGCGCTTGAAGATGGGACATCCAGGTAGCTCGATCTTGGAAGAGTGCTGGGTCGGCTGCACAATCCTCAAAGACACATGTGTACGGTTCTAGATCTTCGAGAACATGGCGTCTGTAATACTGTTAGCCATACAGCATGGTCCACTCCAGCATTGCCCCCGATACCCTTCATTGCGGGGCGATTCCATAAACCATAGGCCACGACATAAAAGAGCCAATGGAGATTTTGAAGTACAAGATGTACAACATATGAGTAAGGAAACGTGATAAAGACCCGAGAATCTTTGTGCAGTCTAAACCCTATCCCAACGGTCCTTTCAGAGTTGTTCCTCTGTCCTCATACTCTCTCAACGCTGGGTCAAGAGATTTCCCCTTCCAAGGGTATTAGAGACGGTGTGAATACTTCGAACACGTTCTCCTGTGCCTTATTGCATACAAGTATAGTAAAAACGTATACTTGGTTGACCCACTTCATTGACATGATAAAAAAGCTATTTGGAAGCCGAAAACCGGTGAAACCCATCGACCGAGAAGACGTTATGAGGTTTTCCAGGATATGAAAGCAATGATAAACTTGTCGCAAATATGGATAAAGGGACATTTATAACACATACCTCCAACGGAGAGCCTTTGATTGCTTGATTGGCAGTACGAGACAGCAATAAGGACACTCAAATTCTTTACTGCCAGCGGCGGGTTTAGGAGCTGCAGGTATCTCCACGGGAGCATTCAATGAGTGTATCGCCGTGAAGAGTGTAGAGTGATCTGATTGTACATCTTCTAGTGCGGTCTGTAATGGAAGAGGCTGTTTAGCTATAGCCGAAGCAGATGTTTGTGATGGAGCCGGAGCCGTTTGCATAGGGTGCTCCGGGGCTGACGCTGCTCTCAACGGCAATCCATCGACTAAGTTGAATCCACGAACGGTAGATTCAGCCTCGTCATCCTTGTTTGCTTTTGGTTTGTTTTGTATTTCTTCTTCTTTCATACTGGTGGCCCCAGATAGTTTTCTCTGGTGGCTTTGTCGGTATAGGAAGCGCTTCCGGCGAATGACGATTCCATGAGACAGCTTACTTCGAAGAAAATCTGGTGCAGTAGGAAATCTGTGGTCGACTAGGTGACGAGCAAAGTCTGCGAATGACTTATCTATGTCATTGCCATCGTCGTCGGTCATAATGAACCGCTCAGCTTTCTCATTCTGACTCGACCTTGAAGGTTGTCGTATGATGAGCGAAAGGCGATATAGCCGGTCAATGGCTCTTTCAAGTCCTTGCAGTCTTCTCTCAAATGTCGTTGCGGGCAGTATCTCATCTAGCACTGACTCGGTCTCTGTACCCTGAAAAGCTGATGATACAGCGGATGTCGATGGCTCGGACGTATCATTGTCATCCAGTCCACTTCCTTCGATAAGGCTGTCGGTACGAGTAGTCACCACAACTGACGACCCTGGCCTTAAGGTCTCAATGGCTAGACACAAGTCAGTGAAGTGAAAAGGGTAGTGAAAAGACTAAATCTGTCTCATATATAACCACTTGCATTTTGTCACCAATCGAAAGGAAGCTGTGACACAGTCATGAAAAGATATTGAAATGAGACTCACCACCATGCACAAAGTCTTTCAGCGAGACTAAGAATTCCAGCATAAACTGTTTCGTCTCTTCGCTGTCTCGAAGCCGGTAGTCGAGTGACGCATGCCCTTCAGCGAATGCTCCTATGTTGCCCGCCCACATCTTGAATCGCGCAAATTGATCCTCAATCCAGCTGACATCATAGGAATTGCCCGCAGCCTCGTTGATGGGCCATATCTCTTCTTTGATCTCAATCAGGAGTTTGAATTGTCCCAGGCATTCGTGAGCCCTGGTGTGAATCTCGAAAGACCCCATATTCATCAGTATTCTGTTTCGATGGGTTGATCCAACAGGGTGAGAAAAATGGAAAACACAAGGCTACCGTAAGACGTTCCGGTGAGGCCTTTGGGATGGGCTGAGACTGATAACTTAAAAGCAAGGCTACCAAATTAATTGCATGTGTGGGAGGTGTACCGTGGGGGGCTCGTATTGGTAGGGGATGGCCGCCCCCGAAGCGGGGTTTGCGTGAAAGTAAGCCCTATGACGCCCTCTTTCAGCTCAGTTCACCGGTAGGCTGAAAAGTGCGAACTTTTAGAAAATCAATATGTTACGCTTAGCAGCGTAGACTCATGCTTAGAGAGGACGACCACCCATCACTTCGCGATGACAGGAGTCGAGCTCGCTTTGGCCGTTGTGCCACTCATTATCGTCCTTGTTGAACACCACCGCACCGTCATCCGTAAAAGCATGGCTGTGGCCTCGTCCAAAACGAAGAATCACCAGCAGTTGGATTTCTACAATGAGCTTTACGATGAGCTGTCTTTGCTAAAGATCACTCTCGACAGAATCAAGACCAGACCTACCAAAGCAGGACATAAAGAGTCCCAAGCCGAGTCGATACAACGAGCGCTCGGGGAGAATGCGCAGCCTTTCCAGATAATATTAGACCGGGTGATGAAGAGTGTCAACGACCTTGTGAGTGATAAGTCAGTCGCCCTAATGGGGCATCATACGGTACGTGCTGTTTGCCCCCCTATATGGACAGGAATGATCTGAACAAATCAGCGTATGCCGAGCGCTATGCTTTCAAAGCTAGAACAGTTCAAAGAAGCACTTGACAGGGGCGAGGTTTCAGGGACGTTTCGTGACCGGATCCACTTCACTAGAAACGAGAAAAGTCGTACCATAGCAATGCATCGGATCCAAGATGGAATCAAGAAGCTCGAGCGATTTTTAGACGCCTCAGCCGACATATTTGACCAACAAAGTCGCGCCTCTCGCAGAAGAGCGCCTGTTACGAGGACACGCAGGTTGTCAGAAGCGCTGTATAACAAGATGGCGCTTAAGTGGCCTAGAGCCTGTACCTGCCGGGTTCGACACGTAGCTCGGCTGTGCCTATGGAATTGCTGCTGCGCGGATGATCGCAATGATTCGGATGACAGTCTTGACATGGTTGTATCCACTGGGGATGAGGAACGTGGGTTGAACTGGCAGGAGAGCACCCTCCATGTCAAGGAAAGGTGAGTCCGGGAATATCAGAATACAGCATTGTTGAGCACTACTGAGTAACATTCAGCGACGTCGAAAGGAATGTTCGATTTGTGGGTGATCCGCCCCGAGCACCACAAGGACGAAACCTTGAGTCCGAATCACTATGTAAGACGTTCCAACAAGCACAGCGCGGAAATGCGAGCCTCCAGATCTCGTTTGAAAATGGCAACCTCTGGCAGAGGAGATCGAAGGCCACGTGTCTACGGATCCGGAATCAACGGGACATTACTTTGAAAAGCCTGCTGCTGGGTAGTCGCCAGAGCTGGAGTCTCAAGCAAAAGTCGATATTGGCCGTAGTCCTAGCACATGCAGCCCTGCATTGCTCCAAAGGTCCATGGTTGCGCGCTGACTGGAACAAGGAGCATGTGTCCTTCTTCAAAATAGATGCGACACAACAACCAGATCTCAGTCGACCATTCTTGAGCATTGATTTCAACGGGCCGCCTGCAAGCAATGCAGAGGAAGATGACCTTTTCATGCGACATTCGAATCCGAGTCTTCTGTCTCTCGGCATATTACTCCTTGAAATAAAAAAAGGGGAGGACATAGAATCTCATTGGTCTGCAGCAGACCTAACGGATGACCAACAACCAAACGAAAACACTAACTTGACGACTGCACTTCGTCTGCTAGAAGATTCGAAGGATGATCTAGTTGTGAATTATCGGAAGGTTGTGAAAGCCTGTCTTGAGTGGGATGTTGTCAATAGCGGTAGGGAGAACGAAGACTTTACCAAGCTGATGTATGAAGCCATTGTCGAACCACTCGAGCGCGAGCTAGAGGATGGGTTCGAAATAGCACCAGAGCACTTAGGTCTGATCGGAGTGCACTGATGGTGTAGTAGAAAGGTTGGAAGTTGTAGGGTAGGGCCGCGTTTAGCCGACATCAACTTCCCCGCACTGAACGGTCGGGCAGCAACCCCCTCCTTGTGTAGTACACGTGGACCGTTTCGAAGTCGTACACGACTCAGTCTCTAGGGTTTTCATCGTTGCGCTTCTGTTTAGGGTAGAATAATTGACGACCGTACATCCTCAGACGTAAGATACCATCCTGCGCATATCTTATTTAGGTTGAAATCACATTTCCCTTGAGCCTCCTCCTGGTAAGGTAGTCTACCAAGTGGAGAGGCCAACATAGTCCTACGCTAACATACACCAACGACCATAGGGAAATCTCATCATGACGGAGCACACAACTAGTCCTACCACCTCGTCGCCATCTACCTCTTCTGCTCCTTCCAACGAGAAGCGTCAGCCGTGGCGTGCCGTTTGGCCATCCCCTCGCGAGTCGCAGCCTCAAGCTCAGATATACGGCTTCAAGAAGGGAGAAACAATGGTTTTTGATGGAAATGCCGGCAATTTCTTCGCTAGAGATGGCTGGAACTTGGAGCAAGAGAGCAAAGATGATGTGACAACGTCCTGTCGCAATACCCGCTAGCGTTCAAGGGGAAGAGTGAAAGAACTGGTCTCTTCATTGTTTCAGCTCGTGATTAGTCGCTGCCACAACTACATTACTGAAGTGTGCTTTCATCGCGCGCCGTGTTCACGTCCGACCAGATGTCCTAGCATAATGTCTTTAGATGCAGCTGCGTGCTACCAAACGTTTTTGAATGATCCGCGAAATGTCATAATCTCATTACAGCATTGGCTACATTCTGTGCAGGAGGCTTAGATGAGTAACACAAGAGAATGAGTGTCCAGGGCAATAGCTCATGCTCTTTTTACTAGGCGAAGCCGCCATAATACACCAGTGCTCTCAGCTCGATGCTCTCTCTTGGCTCACTTTCTTCTCCCTTCATGGGAAAAGCTGTGTGTGGCACTTTGAAACGGTAAATACCAAGGAAGGTTTTTGATGGAGGTCGGTACATACCAGGCTTTGTACTTGTGTCGGTATCACTCTGCAAGAATATCCAAGCTTCATCCTCCATCTGATCACGACACCACCACCATTTCTGGCCCTCGTCCCAGTAGAGTTGTCTGTTTTCTACAACATAGTCGGGGTACACGAGATCGCAAGGCTCCAGATCACCGACAACGTGGATAGTATTTGGATCGCATAGTGCAAGGGGCCAATCCTTTACTGGACCCTTCAACGGTTTCCACAAGCTGTAGTTCTCTCAGTCATCAGGTGACAAAAGTGGTAAACCGAGGGACACACTTCACACATTGAATCCTGTGTTGTCCTATACCAGAAAGGTCCGGATTCAATTGCTTCGCCATATCGATTGCCCATCGAGTCGTGGTATCCACATGCGCAATACTAGTAGGTTGGTTCCATTGATAGGCTTCGCCTGTCGATATAGGGAAAATTTCATGACGTTTCCGAATCGTATGTTCGAAGATTTGAACTTTTTGTGCGCCGAGGGCATCTCGGATGAGGTTCGCAGCCTCGCGCAGGTAGACTCGTTTTACAATTTCGTCATTGTCGAAGTCAGTGTACAGCATTCTCGATTGAAACGGAAGAATCTGAAAGCCATGCTCCTTTAATGATAGTGGCTTGGGCCTACTTCGTACATCCTTTATGGCGATTGTGTGTTTCTCCAATTTGATGTTGGCCCGCGGGAATCCTTCTGCTTCAACTGGAGTGTAGCGCAGCGAGTATGGCTTTTCGACATCATACAGAGCATCTCGCATCAAGAAATGAGTATCCGAAGTGATAGGATCTAACATATTGCTTTCAGAGGCCGATATGAACAGGAAAACGTTGAGTTGCAGAGCGTTGGGCTGAAAGCACGATGGGTCTCTCTCCCACGCAAGCGGCTAAATGCGGGTCGGGCTGGCCCGTACCTTCCACTGATCAACGCCTCAGCGGGTCGTGCTAGGTTCGACGGGACAATCGAAAAGATACTGCTCTACCTCATTCCTAACCAGGTTGTCAAAATGCCTCTTCTTTCAGGGACGAGCATGTTCGATGTTGACGTCCCCAACGTGAGCACAACCACCGCCCTCTAAGTATTCCCAAAGACCAGCGACAGTTCATCAGGTTATCCTGGAAGGGAAGGCACTTGAGAAACACTCGGTGTCAACGAGCCACGCGTAGTGGTACAGAAGGAAACTATCCTTCAACTAAAGATTGCTGCTAATAGATCATGTCCGAAAATAGTCCATTCCTGGGTGTTTCAATACCTCCTCGATTGTCGGCCGCGACGCAGGATCGAAACGCATCATGTCGCTCAGAAGCTCAGTCAAGGTCGAAATTTCCTCTGGTGTAGACTCTTCCAATCGTGCTCTCATACCAATGTTCGCACTTCCCTCGCAGATCTATTTGACGAAGGATATGCATAATCTAATGAAGTATCTTGAGGGACGGATCATTTAACGTACCCATTAGATTGAAACTTGAGAGGAACTGGTAAATAGCGCACCCAAACATCCAGATGTCCGCGGCACCCTTGATGCGCTTAGGAAAGTTTTGCTCGGGTACGATGTACGGACCATTGGTAGCCATCTTCGGATTAGATTTACCCCAGCGGGAGTCCAACGCCCCTCTCCAACAGAACGACGATTACGGTTGTCACCTGTAGCGCCCTGGCGTGAAAAAAAAACCTATATGATTCGTGTAGGGGTATCATCTCATATCATGCTAAACCTCGCCTTCCACGCCTCCAAATCTTCTAGTCACCATCCGACCTAGCACAGCGCCATCTAAAACTCCAACTCCTCAACCTCCATCCCACACTCCTCACACCTCTTCTTTGTCGTTCCTGTCTCAGGATCAAGCACACTCCTCCCCCACTCATGCTCATGCTTATCATACCGTCCCTTAATCTTCTGCCCAAACTGTGCATCTCCCGCGCCTCCCAGCCGTGCCCTCTTGTACGCCTCTACCCTCGTCCGCTTTTTCAAGTCCTCAAGCTTATTCTTGAACTTTTTTTCTTTCCGTTCTTTGCTGATTTTCGACCGCTTCTCATACTCCTCGTCTAGCGCTTCAGCAGATCCCCACTTCGCAGGGGAGAAAGCGTACGCTTCGACTTGGAGACGGAGGAAAAGCTGCATGGCGTGGAAGGATTGTTTGTGTGGGTTTGGACGCTCGAGATGGGGGAGGAGGTCTTCGTCTTTGAGCTCGGGATCGGTGAGGAGGTAGTCGTCCCGTGCTTCGGTCTTTGTGAGGAGCGAGTACTTGTCAGGCAGTTTTTCTTTGCAGATATTGCATATTCCGATGCCGAATACATCTTGCCATTTCCAGTCGATTTCCAGAGAATTGCATTCGCGGCACTTGCCCTTGACGTCGCGCTTGCCGTCGCCGTATTTGCCCTTGAATGTTCCGCTTTCGACTTCGGCGTTCTCGGCGGCTTCTAACAAAGCAGCCTCTTCGTCCTCTTCCTCCTTGCCATTTATTGTGTCCAAAATCGATATCCCGGGTTCGTATGGTCCTGCCCGGTTTTCACGCAGTTTCCGCCTAACACGCTCCCTTTCCCACTCTGCCATGGTCATACCTTCAGGCTTTTGCTCCTCTCTTGCTTGTCCCTTCCACATGGCCTTGTTGTGCGGGTCATCTACCGTGCTCAAAAAGCCACCCTTTGTATCCGTCATGGTACTGAAGTCATAATCGATGAAATCTGATCTCGCGTACTTCTTCGCAGGCTGGATATAGTCGTTCGAGGGCGGCTGCATGAAGCCATTCTGATCGCGTTTTTGCGGGGACGCGGCGGCGGCATTGCGCGCTTGTGTAGGTGTGTTTGAGGCGGTCATAGACGAGTATGCGCGCTTTGCGCCTGCAACGGGCGCAGGTGAGGGTCGCGATGCCTGAGCTTGTTGTGCAGCGGCTTTGGCCTTGAGGCGGGCTTCTTCCATTCTTCTGATCTGCTCTGGAGTGGGAGGATTTGGCGGCAGCTTGCCCGCTGAGCGAGTTGCTCGCGGTGGCGTTGATGACCTGTCAGTCATATTGCCCGAAATGTGGAACTCGTTGTCGATGTTGTATGTGTCAAACGCCGCTATGCACTGTTCTCACCCCAGAAAAGAAAGAGAAGACAGTGAAAGGCACGCGTGGGTGGCGGATGAGAACTCGGCGCAACATGTAAGACACCGAGGACCCTTGTTCCTGATCGATGATGCACGCCAAGAAATATACTTCTTTCACCTTTTGAGCCAATTCAGATTGCTCCAGATACGGGTCGGTCTAGAAATCCGTAATTGATGCTATATCTTACTTCCGCCTAACGAATGATGCGAAACTTGAAGGGCGCTTGATGCCAAACTAGGATCCACGCTCCGCCCTTACCAATCCACTATGACTCTTCCATGTGGCTGTGGCGGTACAATGCCGGTCATTTTCAACCACGACAGCGTCAAAAGACTAAGCACATTGTAAAACCTTGCCATTAGTACAAATATCCCCAACATCTCATAATGCTCTCGGTCAAAATTTCCACGGCTTCTATACCTCGACAAGATGTCAAACGCGAGCACACGTGCGCACGTGGGCAGCCCTACCGCATCGCCGCTGATCCCTGTCGCAAATCCCGATCCCGAAAATCACCAAACTTCAGCACCCCAAGGTACCGACAGATTCGTAGCAATTGAGCCCACAACACCACAAAGCCGCAAAGAAAAGCGCCAGCAAAAGAAACAAAACTACGATTCCACGCTACCAACACCCTCAGACACCGATAACGAATCTTCCACATCACCGCCCAACAAACCACCCAAGAAAAAACACAAGCCCACCACAGCCTCCGCAGCAATCGCCCTCCCTCCCTCGATGCCCCTCGCAAAAGATGCCCTGCAAAAAGCCTACCCCCTGCTAATATGCAGCATCGGCAACCCGGGCGCAACATACGCCAACACTCTGCACTCCGCCGGTCACGTCCTCACCTCGTACCTCGGCGAGCGCAAAGGCTACCAGCCCTTCACAAAAGGCCTCTCCGGCCTCGTCTCCCGCCCCGACAACTCTACCATGAGCTTCAGCATAATACGGGGGTACAGGCGAGTCGAAGGCGAAGCGCCGCCACCCGAGGACGACTGGACGTTCTGGCAGAGCACAACGCTGATGAACGTGTCGGGCGCTAGTGTGAAGAAGGCGTATAACGAGTGGTTGCGCGGGGTGAAAGCGAAGGCTGGGTCGTCGGCGATGGAGGGCAGGTTGGTTGTTGTGCATGATGAGTTGGAGAGTGCGTTGGGGAAGGTCACGGTGAGGGATGGCGCGGCGAGTGCGAAGGGGCATAATGGGTTGAAGAGCTGTCAGCAGCAATTGGGTGGGATTAAGTGGTGGCGGGTAGGCGTTGGGATTGGACGGCCGGAAAGTAGAGATCCGAGTGTTGTGAGCAGGTATGTGTTGGGGAAGATGTCTGGGTCCCAGCGTGCTGCGCTTGAGAAGAGCGCTACGGCTGTTTATATGGCGCTGGAGCAGATTGCTGCGGGGCAAAAGTGATCGGACGGCTAGAGTTAGGTGTTGTAAGTAATATTGTGTCGAGTTATGTTGCATTTGTGGGCGTTTGGAAACGCGTGCTTGATACCCATTTCACGCTGAGAGCGTAATACATCATAGTTTAAGAGAGCGAATCATGTCTGATGAGATGCGTGAATAGTAATTGTATCAAGTCAAGCATACAAAGCGTGCTCAGGTATCTTCCAGTACTCCGGTGTCGATGCCAACTAACCAATATGACTCCAAAAGACTGCCAACATTGGACTACTACGGTCCCCAAGCGTCCTCGTGGAAACCAGAAAAATGCCCAGCAAACCCTACTTGAAACATGTAACGAAGAACGATCTCGAAAGTTTGAACGAGATTAAGATGGAGCATTTTTCCTGATCTTCTTTCGCGCCTCAAGCCGCCTTCTTGCCTGCTCCTTCCGGTCGGCAGGCAGTTCGACCCGATCGCGTTTCACTTGCGCAGAACCCTCTGCATGATGAGACGTTATTTTCGATACGTCAAATCTCGGATCGGTGGGGGAGTGATTGACAACTGGTTCTGCGTGCTTAGTAGTTTCAACGTTAAGCTGCTTAACGTTGGCTTTCTCGTTGGCCTTTGATGTCGTTGCGGTTGTTGACTTTGACTCCAAGGGCCGAACCGACTGTTCATTAGTGTGAAATCGGACTTTAGACCCTTCTGCTTCCTCGGTTGATACAGACTTCGGCTTCTCGCTCTGCCGATCGAGCTTGGAGACTTCCGTCTGTCTGGGATGCGACACAGACTTAGCAGCTCGTTGATGCCTCGGCGGAGGGTTCCACGCAGGTCGCGAGTATGGCTGACCAGCAGATATTGGCATAGCCATCTTGTCCATCTGGGGAATGGAGCTGTCATGCACATCCAGCCATGGATCAGGGGAAGGCATAGGAAGTGGACTCGAAGGGAGCACTACGGCGGGTGACTGAGGTTCAGGAGCCTGGTTACTTGCTTCGGTCCTGCGAATCCTGAGGGGCGACTTTGGAGGTTGATTTGAAGATGTCGGAGCTAGTGTAGGAGCTGTAGCGGTCTCAGATGGCTGCTCCAATGCGCGAGGTGATTTTCCTAATATGATCGAGGCTTCCCCTTCCACCATTCCGAGCCGAGATGGAGGATTAGGGCGGGTAGAGTTGTCGGACATGGTCGCGCGACCGGGACGTCGAGCTTTTGGCGAAGAGTTTTCTTTACCCGAAGAAGCCATGCTGATCGATGCGGCAAGAGACACATCATGCGCCTTATCATGTTCCAGTTGGAGCTGTATAGCGTCTTTGCTCACATCCTCGTAGATCTGAAAAGATGCTTTACTTTGCTGTAACTCAGATGAGGGCATCGTAATCGACCTCTCCAAGGTAGCCACTCGCGCTTTCAGTGCAGCTACCTCAATACTCGCAGACATGCTCTCGGCCATGGCCTGACGAAGTCGCTCTTGATAATCTTTGTTTTGCTGCTCCAGTTCCCGCTCCCGCTGCCGAAATCGTTTGCGTTCTTGCTCGAGCTTGGTGGCCAATTCAGTGACTTCGCCGTCCTTTTTCATCGCAAACTTCTTCGCCAGCTGCTGCTTCGCAACGATCTTCTTCATCTCCTTCTCGCTCCTCTCGGCATAGCTTTCGTACTGCTCCTTCCAGTACTTCCCTGACTCGGACCGTGGCGCTCCCAAATCGATTGTGATATCACTGTCGTCTCTCGCCTTGGGCTTTTGGCCCGATTTTGGCTGTGTGGTTGTACGCGCGTCTAGCAGGGCCTCAGTAAGCTTGGTCCGGGGCCTCTTATCGCTCGAGGGGTCCAGTTTCAACTGCAGGCCTGGCGTCCAAGGGCTTGGAAACTTCCCAGGACAGTCATTGGGTATACCGCTTTTGCCAATGTTACCTCGTTTGGCCTCATTGTCCAGCACTTGTGAGCCGAATGACACGGTCTTCCTTCCTTTGTTTGCGGTCCCTGGAGTCATCAGGATGCCGCCCGGTTGCTTCGACGGCGACGATGGTGGGCCCTCTTCCTTCGGTGCAGGAAGATCTATAGCCTTTGCATTCGCTGCATCTAGTTTCGCCTTCCTTGCCGACTTCTTTGAGGGGTTGTTGGGGTCTTCTGGCGCGGGAGTTCCGAATAAGGCATGCTTGAAAGCATTAACGGCAAATTGGTGGGCTGGTGTCTCGGGCGGCTCAATGAATGTGGACTCGTAGTTGGATTCTGGAAGTGTTAGCAGCAATATCGTGTGCATGGGAGCCTTTTGCGACATACCGGGCTGGAGATCTTCTATCACATCCGTGATCCGGGGACCCGTAATCCACGAAAACATGGCGACGTCGTCGTGTGCAGACTCAAATAAGTTAAAGCAGGCCCAGTAAGGTCAAGACAGCTCGCGGAGGACCGTGAAATGGTGTCCGTATGTATTCGCCGGTTTGTTTGGCGTATTGTTTACTCGCGAAAAACGAGGGCGGACGGCTCGATTAGATGCCGTGATGGGTCCCGAGTTGCGTGAAACCGAGGCGCGGAGGTCTCCCCAATGGTTTCCATGCGAGAAGGTGCTCGCTGGTGTAATTATGAGGGAAGTGCGTCGTCGAGTGTTTTGCGCGCCGGACAGAGCTCGAGGCATGGGGAAGTCGCGTTCGGCAGGGATGCACCCACCTCCCCTGTCTAGCGGGAAAATAGTGGGGTTCGCCAACGACAGCCCCCACCACCGACCGCTACTCCCATATGCGCTGGCCACGAAGTCTTCACGCCTCGTCACAACTCGCCTTCTTTCACTCAAATGGTACGGAACGAAATGCCTGCAGTGTGAAGGGCTGCAGCTTCGGCTGCTAGTCTATCCGTCAACCTTTCCATGACGGCCTTTTCAACCATCCACAAGTCAGCCCAACATGGCACCGCACAAGACACCGCGCAATAAAAAGCACCAACAGAATGTATTCACCCCAAATGGGAACCATGGCTCTGGGCCGACTAGCCCAGTTGAGGAGAT
The DNA here is from genome assembly GCA_021596325.1 of Parafenestella ontariensis. Classification (NCBI taxonomy): domain Eukaryota; kingdom Fungi; phylum Ascomycota; class Dothideomycetes; order Pleosporales; family Cucurbitariaceae; genus Parafenestella; species Parafenestella ontariensis. The sequence goes on along the minus strand of JAKGDA010000012.1, from coordinate 542,640 downwards.
GTTGCCCATCCGCCCTCCGATGGTCTCACAGCCTTCAGAGAGTTACGAGAAGGCTCAGGAAGATGAACGCGAAGTCCTGAAGGCTATTTTCATGGACGACTATGAAGAATCCGAAGCCAAGGGAGCATGGAGCGTAAGTAGCCGATATTCTTCAGTCTAGATGATAACCGCACTGGGGCAAATCTTTGCAGCGATGATATAAACTATATTTTGGCCAAGCTCTAACGTTGCCGCAGAAGACTACAGATCGTGTGCTGCGCCTGAAATTGAAGTCGTTTTCAAACGATGATATTTCAGTCACACTCTGTGCCAAAATTACTGCTACATATCCTAAATCACTGCCTGCACTCACCCTAGAGGATGGAAGCAATTTGCGGAAGAGCACTTGGGACAAGCTCCGAAGCCTGCTCAAAACCCGGCCGAAGGAACTAGTCGGCGAAGTGATGATCCACGAGATTGCGACTGCCATTCAAGATATTCTCGAAGACGAAATCGCTGTTCGCGAGAACGACGGCACTTTTGAGAATCTAGACGCTGAGAGAGCTGTCCAAGAAGCGGAAGCGGCTGAAGTCGCCAAACAGCAGGAAGAAGAACTCCGGAAAAAGCTAGACGAAGAGAAGGCTGAAGAGGAACGTGTCCTGCAGCAAATGGTGAGCGACGAGATGCGGCGTAAAGACTTGATGGCGAAGCGCAAGAACAGGGCATCAGGAATAACTCCGACCTCGTACTTCCCCAGCGAGACGAGGGCCAATACCGTGTCGTTCGATAGAGCTATCATCCTACAGCACGAGGACACAACGATCGACTGCAGTGCAGTCGAAGGCTTACTTCCCTTCCGCACGGGACCAGTCACTGAAGAATTATTAGTGAAGCCAGTTGGCAGCGCGTCTGCAGTCACACTTGTACTAAAACGGGCTCACGTAGGCGGCGGTAACTCTGCTGCTGGCCCTCAGTTGAAGAAAGCAATCATGGAGTTCGAAGAAGAGATGGAGGAGATCAAGAGGGTACGGCAAGCGGCTATCATGACAGTCCTCGACTTCAAGATTGAACACCTGCCAAATTCTGGCTGGGAGATCAACATCCTGATGGAACACGCCAACAAAGGCTCGCTGGGCGAAAAGCTTGAGGATGACGGTCAAATTGCCGTGGCGAAAGTACGCTCGTGGACTATTGAGCTTCTTGAAGCACTTGACTTTTATCACCGCCATGGCGTTGTTCACAAGCGAATCCATCCTAACAACATCCTTCTGAAGAAATCTACGACCGGTAGCATCTCAGTAAACTTGGCCGATGCCAGTTTTCAGGAGAATCTGCATCATCTACGGCATCTTTGCAGAGGCGAGCAGCCTTTGACAACATCAAGATCAGCATTCTGGGTTGCTGCGGAGCTTGCACAGGATGCGCGTCGAACGCGAAAGACAGATGTCTGGGATTTGGGGGTTGTTTTTCTCCAGATGTTGTTTGGTCTCGATGTGCCGCAAAAATACAATTCGCCGAAGGATCTGTCGGACGCACTTGACTGTTCTGCGCCGCTTCAAGAGATCATGCGCAAGTTCTTCAAGCCTGATCCAAAGAAGCGGGCTTCTGCCTTCGATCTCATACCCTGCGAATTCCTGCGCGACGATGTGCCCGTGTATGAGCGACCTGCCACGCCGATGAGATCCAGGCATTCTTCCACATCTCTAGCCCAGTATAAGCTTCGCCGAGAGTCTTCAACCGGTGCTGGAGGATCCTATTCACGATATGCCATCGACTGGGTCGAGCAAGGTCGCCTAGGAAAAGGTGGTTACGGTGAGGTTGTGAAGGCGCGCAATAAGGTTGACGGTCAAATCTATGCTATAAAGAAGATTAAACAGAAGTCGGCTTCTGCACTCACCGAGGTCCTCTCTGAAGTCATGCTACTATCGCGGCTCAACCACAGCTGTGTGGTGCGCTATTACACCGCATGGCCCGAAGAGGATGTCCCTGGTAATTCGGAAGCGGAAGAGGATGAATCTACGACGTTCGATGGAAACGACCCCGAGTCTGGTTCTGATGTCTCTCAGGGATCGACTGATGGCGTGGAATTTGGGAGGAGCACTGGAGGCTTGGACTTCATCAGCTCCAGTGGCTACCCAAAGATCGAATTTGGTTCCGACGCAGAATCGGAAGAGGACGATGATGGCGCCATTGTGTTTGGCTCCGATTCTGGTAAGCCAAAATCCAGATCTCTACATTTTCGTACACCGTGTCAGCTAACAAGATGGCAGAAGCTGAGACGGGAACTGCAAGTGCCGGTCCTCGTTCTCCTATCTTGAAGAAACGCGCCATGTCTAGTTCAATTCATACACGCCATTCCAGGTCCATTTTGTACATTCAAATGGAGTTTTGCGAAAAGCAGACGCTCCGCGATCTCATTCGTAGGGACCTGTACGATGATCCGGACGAATACTGGAGGTTATTTCGACAGATTCTGGAAGGACTTGCTCACATCCATAGCCTTGGTATTATCCACCGCGACCTGAAGCCGGATAATATCTTCATCGACTTCGCAAAGATTCCGAAGATAGGCGACTTTGGACTGGCAACCAGCGGTCAATATCAGCGTCCAGACAAGAAAGTCTCTGCCGGCATCCAAGATGGCGACATGACTCGAAGCGTTGGCACTGCGCTTTATGTGGCCCCAGAGCTGAGCTCCAATGTTACTGGCAACTACAATGACAAGGTAGACATGTACTCAATGGGTATCATCTTCTTCGAGATGTGCTTCCCCTTGAAGACAGCTATGGAGCGAGACAAAGTAATTCGATCGCTACGAGAGCGCAAGCATGACCTTCCACCAGAGTTCGAGACACCCGATAAGTCCCTCCAAGGGAGCATTATCACATCTCTAATCAGTCACCGACCCTCTGAGCGACCCAGCTGCGCAGAACTTCTGCGGAGTGGCAAGGTGCCAGTCCAGATCGAGGATGAGGCAATCAAGGAAGCCCTCAAGGCGCTCTCCGACCGTAATTCCCCTCACTATGCGAAGATGATGGCCGCTTTGTTCTCACAGAAGCCGGATACGCAGGCAAAAGATTATGCATGGGATATGGGCGTCACCACTCAAACAATCAAGGCGAACGACGTCTTACTGCAAAATCTTGTGAGGGACAGGCTAGCTATGGTCTTCCGTAGCCATGGCGCCGTCGAAGTGCAGCGCCAATTGCTCTTACCATGGTCGGATCATTATACCAACAACAATGTTGTAAAACTTTTCGATCCCTCGGGTACGCTTGTTCAGCTACCATACGACCTGACCTTACCCTATGCCCGTAGCATCGGCCGAGGTGCTCCGTTCCTAGAAAAGACTTTTACGATAGGCCAAGTGTACCGTGACAACTACGGCGGCGCACCGCGCAGCAGTGGGGAGGCCGACTTTGATATTCTATCATACGATACGCTCGATTTAGCCCTCAAGGAAGCGGAAGTGATGAAAGTCGTTGACGAAATCATCGATGAGTTTCCGTCTTTTGGGTCGACGCAGATGTGCTTCCATCTAAATCACTCTGACCTTCTGGAGACGATTATGGAATTCTGTCGAATCAGCGCACCACAGCGACCAGCAGTAAAAACTGTACTGAGCAAACTCAACATTGCGAAGAACAGCTGGCAGGTCATCCGAAATGAACTCCGCTCATCGGACATCGGCGTCTCATCAACTTCACTTGACGACCTCGCTCGCTTCGACTGGAGAGACACGCCTGAGAAGGCCTTTTCGAAGCTACGACGAATCTTCGAAGGAACCAAATATCTCGACCGCACACACGCAATTTTCGCCCATTTAAGTTCTGTCGTCAACTACACAAAGCTATGGAATGTCAAGCGAAAGGTGTACATCAGTGTTCTTAGCAGCTTCAATGAGAAGTTCTACTCTGGCGGTATCCTTTTTCAGTGCCTGTTCGATACGAAACAGCGCGACGTGTTTGCTGCAGGTGGACGGTACGATAAGTTGATCGACGAATATCGACCGAAGGGCCCAGGTCATGCTTATTCTACTGCCAGGCATCACGCCGTTGGCGTCAATCTCGGATGGGATAGGCTGGTCAACTTAATGAACCGATACCTCAAGAAACCGGAGAAGTCAGCATTCCTGAAGAAACACGCAGAGGAAGACACTCCCTCTATCTCCTGGATGCCACGTCGGTGCGATTGTTTAGTGGCGAGCTTCGACCCGAACGTTCTTCGTTCAGCTGGTGTTAAGATGGTCGCAGATTTGATCTCTCACGGCTACACCGCAGAACTGGCTGTCGATGCGCACTCGATTGATGATATTTTACGCCACTACAGGGATGAGAGACACAGCTGGGTCATTGTTATCAAACATGGCGTCGCGCCCGACAAGCCTGAGCTCAAAGTCAAATCGATTGCAAAGAAAGAAGACACCGATTTGCGAACCGGCGATCTACTCAACTATCTCCGCAACGAATGGCGGGATCGAGAAGGACGCGAAGGAAGTGCCGCTCAACGACTGACCAAAGCCACGCCCTCACCCGCAAACCCCACCTCTACCAGCACCAAATCCAACGTCGACGTCCTTATCGCCCAACACCGCTCCAAGAAAAGCAACAAGTGGTCCATCGTGGAAGCGGCACAGGCTCGCTCCACCGAACTGCTCTCAGTCTTCCAGTCCGCGCCCATTGCAGCCATCGAGTCAAAAGAAGAGGTTATGAACTTGATCAAGGAAACGCGGCTCAGTGATCCAGACTCATGGCGGCACGCTATTCAGAAAATGCCAATCGCTGAACGCAAGTATCTGCAAGAGCTACACGATCTACTGCTTAAGTATAAGACGAGATGGGAAGCGTCAAGGAACGAAGAGGAAAGAGGGAGCGGAGAGGTAGGGAAAGCTTTTGTGTATAACTTTAGGACTGGAGGATGTCTGCTTTATGATCTGGAGAGTTGATAGGAAACATCGAAGAGCACATGCTGCACAGCCTATGAGTACCATGCGTCTTGCCGCTTACAAAGTCCATAATCTTATGACTCGTCGGAACTATACAAGATCGAGGCTACATTCAAGGTGTCCTGAGTATCTGAAAGTCTCTTTAATTGAGTCCATGTCGGCTCCTCAACACATCATCGCTAAGCGCTTCAATCATCGATCAAGGGCCCTGGCTGCGACAATGTGCGTGTCATTCAGACCTACGAGCACAAGCCAACTAAACGAAGTGTCATTGAGGCTTGGACCATATGACCATCCGTACTCAAAGAAGTGTCATGACGATGACAGTAAGGTATGAATCAACCAGAGTCACAGTCACGGTTGAAAGACTCACATCAAGAATATATAAACTGTCGACGATGAACGCTCAAGTCTTCTACCACAACACTACATCTTCATTCCTTCAACGAATTTAGCAAGTCCACACACACACAAAATATGAGCCACCCCCAAGGTTCCCAAGATCCACCGCTCCTGACGCGAAGACTGACAAACGACGAAGTCAAAGAACGCTCGTATGTTCTAAAATCCTCTCAACCACTCTTACAGACTTACCACTAACACAGCCCCTCTCAAAAGAGCCAGTCCCGAAAGGCGACGCAGCAGTCTTACCACCAGGATGATGATGACGGCTGCTCAAAACCCCCCCTCATCAGAGCCTTCAAGTTCCGCCACCGCCGCCAACAACCCGCCCGACCGCGGCGCTCCGACCTCGTACCAAGGCTCAGAAAACCCTATCTGGGGCAAGAGCTGGAAACCCGGTATGGAGAAGGCAGAAACCGAAGGCGGTCCATTGACGATGACGTCGGTGGTGATGGGATTATCCAAGTGGAAGTGCACGAACTGCGGGCATACGGAGAACGTGGCTGATACCGACGATAAGATCAGTAATTCCACTTGCAAGTCGTGTGGGAGTGATCTTACGAATATTGCGATGGGGTCGAGCTTTCCGAATCAGGGTGCGGCGGAGAATCCGGGAGCGGGAGCTGGAATTGGGGATGCAGGAGTCCAGGGTGGTGAGGATAGCTGGGCGACTACTCAGGGTTCGGAGTAGGGTCCTGTGTTCGGAAAGGGCAGGACGGGGTTGGGTTGGGTTGGGTAGAGTTGTTCTTCAGTGAGATGGTTCAGAGTGTGCTCACGTCAAGTCGCATCCCTGCTCCATCTTACTTCAAGGAGGTCTTCAATTGTCTGAAATCAAGATCCTGGTTTGTTCTTAGAAGACCGGGGAGTAAGTCAGTACGATGTGACTCTGCAGGTTAAAGGCTTTAGTTAGTATGGATACGAGAAAATACACTACTCACGTATCACCATGATGTGCTATTTACTACTTATATAATTCGTATTAGCAGTATCTATCAGATTCACGAACGGGCTTTTTTATTTACCATCTAGTATAGAAACATAAAGCCCGTACTCGGGTCTAAAAAAGCCACTATATATATATTCAGTATGAGTGAGTAGGCTTGGCTTCAAGGTCTAGTGAATATGTCTCTCTAGCTACCATAAGTGCTTCTATTGGCTATGATTACACTACTTAGCCTTACTGTGTGGCTGCCAACGCCGCCCAAAACCAACAACAGGAATAACCAATAAGGGCCCACAAGATAACTACGTACGTGATTGAGCCCAAAGAAGCACCCGTTTTTCTTTCAACTTCGTCCAAGACTACATCACCGCAATCTCTATCTGCCCACTCATTCAGTGCCTCATATGATTTCTTCGTGTCTGGATGAAGCGGGCCGAGGATTTTTTTCCTCAATTGAAAACACTTCTTCATCAGTTCAAGGGCCTCCTTGTCGCAGGCTAAACCTTTTAAGGCTTTCGCAAGGTTGTGCATGCTGCTCAGTGTATGTGGATGCTCCTTTCCTTGCACCTTTTCCCTCCTAGTTAGCGCTTGTCGATGCATTGCTTCCGCCTCTTGATTCTTACCCTGGGAGTGTAGCACAGAGCCTAGGTTGCAAAAGCTATATAGCGTGAACGGGTGCTCCTCCCCAAGTACCTCTACACTATCTTCTAGCACTCGCACGTGCATAGATTCTGCCTCCTGATACCTGGCTAGAAATCCCAGCACAGAGGCTAGATTCCGGGCGCATATCAGTGTGTCAGGATGTTTTTCACCAAACTTCCTCTCACTTCCTTCCAGTGCTTGGCGGTGCATTGTTTCAGCTTCATTGAGCTTACCCTGCTTTCCTAATGCCAATCCTAAGTTATCCATGCTCGCAAGCGTATTCTTGTGCTCTAACCCAAACACCTTCCGTGCGCTTTGTAGTGCACGCCGGTGCATTAATTCGGCTTCTTCGTATTTGCCCCGTTTTGTTAGCAGCGCACCAAGATCAGCAACGCTCTGAAGGGTGGCTGGATGCTCCAGCCCAAGAATCTTCTCTTGGGCTTGTATCGCGCGCCGGTGGATACCTTCAGCCTCTTCGTAATTGCCCCGTTCGGCCATAACTAATCCAAGACTGTTGAGGTCGGAAAGCGTAAGTGGATCCTTTAGTCCAAGGACCTTCTCTCTTCCTTGTAAGGCCCGCCGAAACATCAGTTCCGCCTCTTCATATTTACCCCCTCTTCGCAAGGCTACTGCAAGGCTACTGATTCTGCAGAGCGTGGACGGATGCTCTGCTCCTAGAGTGATCTCCGTTGCCTCTAAAGCGGGTCGACCCATCTCTTGTGCTTCCTGGTAGTATCCCGTATCATATGCATAGACCATAGCCTTGGAAAGAACGGACGCCCAGGCCATTAACGCGGTGCCACCGGTTGGCCGACACGCTACTGCTGCTTGAGCGTGGGGAAACAGCACTTGACATGTCTCCCAGTTCTCGTACTCACTATCTGGGTAGTTGTCATCCATAAGCGTAACATACTTCTCCTTCCATTCTTCCAGATTTCCCTGCAATTTGAGCCATTTCGTTGTTGAGAACTGTACCAGTCGATGCATTTGGAGATGGTGTCCTTCGATGTCTGTCGCAACCAGGGAGAAGCTCAGCAACGTGTTCAGATCGTCCTCAAAGTCAGCGCTGGAATTACCCCTCTCATGGTAGCGGCCACTAAGAAGGGATCCTGGGATCCCCTGCCGATTGAAAAGACTCATGAGCGACAGTAGTCGCGTTGCTGCAGGCCTTTCTCTGCGTATGTGCTCAAAAGAGATCTGCCAAGTAGCGATGATGGAGTTTGACGCTGCGCCATCCCGGCGAGCGTCGCCAAGGTCCATTTGCAGCAGCCTTGCTCTCTCTTCTTCACCTTTAAGGAGGTCCTGCAGATACTTTGACACGGTAGCACGTGGAGCTCTTTGACTAATATAAGCAGCGGCTTGGGAGATAGCAAGGGGCATGTAGTCAAGTGCCTCGACTAACGCTGCCGCATCTTCATGTTCCCCATCGTTCTGTTCGAAGTTACCATTAAGCTGGTTTCGAAGCAAGGTCAAAGCGTGAGCTTGTTCCATCGGATGAACTCTGATGATATCCGCATAGTCCCCCGTCAGTCGAAAAGCGACATCTCGGCTTCGTGAGGTGATGAGGATCGACCCGTTTGATGATTGAGGGATGTAGTCCAGAAGAGTGGGAGCCACCCTGCTTGCAAACTCGTCTTGGGTCCCCCTTCCCCCAGCTGACCTGCACGTGAAGACCTCCACATCATCTGCATTGTCAATGATCATCACCCAGCGACCATTTGCCTCATTAGACAACCAAGTGTAGACTAACATCAAGATGTCTACATCTTGCTCGTCCCACCTAGGAAGGTTAGCTCTTTCAGCAATCTTCCGATAGCCTTCTATGAATCTTGATATGCAGCCTGCATGTACCCAGAAGACCCAGGTAGCTGATGACTTTTCTCGTATACGGTATGAGTGTTCGACGGCGAGTTGTGATTTTCTTTTAAGTTTGTCAGTTCAATGCACTTAAAAAGAGTTAGGCTTGGTACATACCCAACGCCACCGAGGCCAACTAGTGCTAGTCTAGATGCAGGTTTCTGGCCCCTAAAATCTATCTCTGCGAGTATTTGACGGTCCACAAAGTGTGGATCACGCCGGAACGGGACAGTGGAGGACGGGATGGGGCGGGGTGGAGTTCGGTCTGTAGCTGTCAAATTCAGGACTCATGACAAAGTGGGAGAGTTATACCTGCTAAGGGTCCCAATGAAACGGCAGCGTGGTATGTCAGTGTCTGAATATACCCCCGGATCACTGCTATTACTCTCTCCACTTTTGTGTCATACCTGAGGCTCTTAAATGCCTTCCCACCTCTTCTAATCCAAGAGCCGTTTGATACGGGCAGCGCTATCGTAATTATGTCGTCTAGCAGCCTTATCTGGACTTCACAACCTTGAATAGCAGGAATGAGCGCTTTTTTGGATTCGTCTCGTATAGATCCAGTATTAATCGCCGACTGGGTCTGCCAGAGGGCATCTAGCAGCACAGGAAGCTCGACTTTGATGTGACGGAACGCTTCGGGGATGTCTCCGAACTTTGACTGATATTCTTCGAGACGTTTTAAAACGCGGGAGCCGAAATCAACGAGCTGGATTATGTTGGCGACAATGCTAACTACAGCTAGAACTTCCGCCATCTCGTCGCTCTAGTTCTAGGAAAAAACCGATGTAGAAAGCATACTGCAACATCCATATCACAGTGAAGTTGAGAGTGCGAACGGGAATTTGACACTTTAGTTGCGCATGTTATTCGAGGTAGGCTATGCCAGGCTGAGCGGGGCTATAAGGCTACAAGGATGGTTCTGCAAGGCTGCCTTCTCTTAGTCTTCGCTCAATCACGATGTCATCATGATGCTGGGGTACACAGGCATCTTCAGTCCTCTTGCTTGGTGACCTTGGATAAGAGAAAACTGGTACTGAATGAAAACGCCGCTATATTTACAGTATGAGCATGCTACAATACAAAATAACCACCCAATCCACCCCAGCCATTGCATTTAACAATGCGAACAAAAAGGAAAGAGAATGCTGATGCTGCTCACGAATGCCTCCAAACTGCCTCTTCTTGCCGATATCCCCCTCTCTAAGATCATACTTCTACTACCGCCTCTCACACTCGAAACAATTAATGATAACAGATTAATCACTGTCTCCACTTGCATGCGCCGCCTTCTTAGCGTCGTACGCTGCCTTCGCCGTACCAACCAGCGCATCCAACTCGCCCGTAGTCTCACACATACCTCTGAAAGTCCCACCCTCCTTGCGGATCAAATCATACGGATCACCATACTCGAGCACACTGCCCTTGTCCAGAACAAGCACCTTGTCGTAGTCGATAATCGTCTGGAGACGATGCGCAATGGTAATCGTGGTGTTCTTGATGAGACGAATTGTCTCTTGGATCTTTGCGTCGGTTGCGTAGTCGATGGATGCAGTCGCTTCGTCCATCAATAGCACTTTCGGGGACTTCAATAGCGCGCGTGCGAGGCACAAAAGCTGGCGTTGCCCTTGGGAGAGGTTGGAGCCGGATTCGGACACGGGCGAGTTGAGGTTGCGGAATGGGTTCTTGTTGTCGGCTTGCATGGCGGCTTGCGCGGCTTCGTCGTCGGTTGCGGTGCGTCCGTCGGGCATTACGACGATGATGTCGTCTTGTGCCTCGCTTCGCTGCCAGTCGAGATGCGCAATGAGGGAGCCAGGGTTCACAGTGGATGTGGAGAGGGTGGCGTTCGAGTCGGCTATGGCGGCATTTGCCGTGGCGTTCGGAATTTCGATGGCCATGTGTGATGATGAAGCTGGCTCGGCGGGTGTGGCCGTGCCAGATGCGGGCTGCGAGGTCAATGAGATGAGGTGGACTTCGCGGAGAGCGGTAAAGATTTCTTCGTCGGTGAATATGGAGAACGGGTCGAGATTGCTTCGGACCGTGCCTGTGAATAGCGTGGGATCTGGCTTATATTAGCACACTTGTAATGAGGTCTCAATGAGGCAATGCTTACCTTGCGGTACCATGACAATATTCTCCCGCAGATCTTGCAAACCAATCAATCCAATATCCACATCATCGACAAGAATCTTGCCCTGCTCGGCCTCCAGCGCTCGGAACAATGCGAGTGCCATCGAACTCTTGCCCGCACCAGTTCTGCCAACAACACCAACTTTCTCGCCTGGCAGGATCTTGAATGTCAAGTTCCTCAGAACGAGATCAAAGTCCGTTCTGTATCGGGTGCTATAGTTGATAAACTCCACAGAGCCCTTGCTTGGCCAATTCGACGGAGGTCTGTTCTCCGGGATGACGGACGGCGCCTCTTGATCGACATCGAGGTATTCCTTAACACGCTCGACGGAGTTCATATTCTGCTCATTCGCAGAGTATAATCGGACGAACCACAGCACATTCTCAGTGAAGGTAACAGCGTAGGTAAGAGCCAGACCAGCAGCACCAGCATCGATGCGTCCGACACTAAGCACAACAAAGGCTCCCGAAAAGAAAGCGACCATCGCACCTACAACATCCACTCGGAATGCAAGCCATCTGTTGGCAGCCCAGAGGTAAATGAAAGGTCGATGTTGGGTATTGATCTTTGCCAAGTTCTCGCGGATGAAGCGTCGCTCGTCGCCATATGCTCGGATCGTCGTCATGCCAGTTAGAGTCTCTCCGAATTGTTGATACAGCGGGCTTCGGTGTACGGATTCGAGACGCTTGAGATCGCGAGAAGAGTTGATGTAGAAACGACCGATGAGGAAGTAAAGCACCGAAATAATGGAAGCGGCAATCAAGAAAGCCGGCGTAATGACTGAGATGAGGACGACGATGGTTATAATAGAAGCCAAGCAATGGACGACACCTATGGCGACTGGTGCGACTTCTTGGTCAACGGCTTCGATGTCTTTGGAGAACCTGTTCATTAACTGACCAAGCGGAGTCTGGTCGAAGAATCGGAACTTCGCATGCGTCACCTTCTGGATCAGACGTTCGTGCACACGTCGAGACGCAGCGAGGGAACCACCAAACAGGAAGCCTTCTCGAAGGAAGGTGACGAACATGAAGATCAGTCCGAGCACAGCGTAGATACCAAGGAAGTAGAAGGAGTCGACGTCGTTATTCCCATTGTGGAAGCTGGTTTGCATGTTCGTGTAGGAGTATGCCTTCTGTTCTGGTTGGTTAAAGAATGGGATGTTCCAGCTACAAGTGCCGCTGTTCAAGCATGTGCCCATGCCACTCAATGTAGGAGAATGGGTGATAGGTGAGCGATTATGATGTCCCATCGCAGCATAGCCCTTGTCCGCGTACGCATTTGCCCACGTTCGAATCCACAAATTCGTAGAGACGGAAGATATTTGAGCAGCTAAGAAGGCGATGGTAGCGCCTACCCAGTACCACCACGGACCCATCGCCTTGAGGTACATCAGAATGATGCTCAGCTTGACTCCGCCCTCGGCCTTGGTCTCTTCTTGACTATTGCTAGCTGGCGTCTTCTTTGCATCTTTCTTGCCGTTACCGTTAGCATCTCCGTTAGCGTGGCTAACCTCAGTTGCCGCCTCCTCGCCACCAACATCTGAAGGAACCCGAGAAGGAGGTTTCGATGCCCCGCGTGATGCTGGTCTGGACTTAGTGAGATCTTCCGTAAGCTTTCCAGAACTGATAACTTCGGCCGCCGTGCCTTGCGCAACTACTTTGCCGTTCTCGAGAGCGACGACAAACTCAGCATGCGGTAGACAGAGGCTAACGTTATGCGTAACGAGGATACAGGTGCGGTTTGCCATGAGTTGACCATATAAAGCATAGTCGAAGATCCACTTGGCAGTATGAGAGTCAACGGCACTAAGGACATCGTCGAGGAGAACGTGGCGCGCTTTGCTGTATAGAGCACGAGCAAGAGAAATGCGCTGCTTTTGACCACCGGAGAGCGTCACACCTTTCTCACCAACGATTGTTTCATCGCCGCCATCGAGAATCTCAAGATCTCGTTGCAATGAACAGGCGACAATGACTTCCTCATATCGCTTCTGGTCCCAGTCGCTGGCAAAGATAATATTGTCCTTGATGGTTCCGTTCACCAGCCAAGCTTGCTGAGCGCAATAAGCGACGCTCTCCGTGAGCCCTGTCTGCGGGTCTGGTTTGAGGTCCTCACGGCTGCCTCCTCCCGGCAGATACACGTCGCCTTTGAGCTTGGTCATCTCTCCTAACAGTCCCATAAGTAACGAAGTCTTTCCGGATCCGGTAGGGCCGACCACAACGTTGAGCTTTCCAACCGAGAACTTGAAATTGAGATCCATAAGCTTGAAAGCGTCTGCAGCAGTCTTGTCCGTCATATCTTTTCCGCCCCAGCTGAAGGTACCATTTTCGAATCCGATTATCGGCTGGCCATCGTCATCCTTCTTGCGAGTGACTAGCTGCGAATACTTGTCTGTTTCCGGCTCACTCAAATACTCCTCAATACGATCGACCGACACTCTGGACTCTTGGACGTGCGCTACCATATCAGCGAGTTGGTCCAGCGGAATCCTGAGGATTTGAAACAGTGATAGTGCGGTAAAGGCGACTGATGGGATCAAAGCCTTGTGTTCCACATTCGTATAGACTAAGAAGGAGAGGAATGTAATCAAGACAGGAGAGCCAGACCATATGGTAGCTGCTACGGCCCATAGAATGTATCTTCGACGAAGATGTTTCAGCTCGACGTACCGCTTCTCGTTCACGAGGCCGATGAAGCGCTGTTCCCAAGCAAAGAACTTGATGATTCGAATGTTGGTAAGAACCTCATTTGTAGTATGGATTCGAGCGTCGGTAGCCGCGAGGATGAGTTTCTGAATCTTGGCGAATTGTTTCGCAACGTACATGTTGATCGGGAGGAGAATGATCATCATGCCGATACCTGCAATAGAACTGTATCCAAGAATGCGGTAGAGGAGGTACACGGCTACCACGACCTGGACTGGAGTATTTGCCCACAGGAAGTGTAGATAAGCGCAAATCTCGCTGACTTTGAACGCGTCTACTGCCATCAAATTGATGATCGCACCGGTGGTTACTTGGGAATCAGAATCTGGCTTTGGCGCATCATGCTGCTTCGGGCTCTCAACAGCTTTCTTCTTCTTTCTGCCAAAAGTCATAATGCGCTTCAGTCCCTTTGGCTCTTGATCCTGTTCTTGTTTCTTTTTCTCTTCGCCAAGAACCTTGTCCGTTCCAGCGGCTGCTCTTCGCTTGAGAGCCTTGGCATAGATTTCTCCGATAATGACTGCGCGTAGGCGTATACAGATCTTTCGACCCACCCACAATGCCTGGCCATCAGCAAGCGCAGACAGTGATCCTGAGACGAAGAGAAGGATAACGTAAAACCACGCGGCGTTTACTGGTGTGCGCTCAGGGGTTTCGACATATTCCAATATGGCTTTCAAAAGTAAAGTAGGAGCGAATGTAAGAAATCCGGACATGGCCGCCCAGCCAGCTTGAATGAGGAGACCGCGCTTGAAGTGCTTAAGGAGATGAAAAGCTAGGCTTGATGTCTTCTTCACCTGCCGGTAGTTTGCAATGACGGCCGCTGCCTTGTCCTTTGGCGGCAGATTCCATACATCGGAAAGCTCATAGGTCTTCTTGTAGCCTGTCCAAACGATTGAATCGACCCAGCTGAATGTTGCAAGCGAGAAGACGCTGGCTATGGGTTCCCTAGCTGGCGCAATGTCACCTTCATATTCTAGCTCTACCGCTTTATTGCCCTTCCTAGAACACAAGGAGATGAGGAAAAGCAGCGAAACGAGAGCGAAGTCGCTGATCATCAGCTTCTGGTGGACGTCGGACCGTGGATGGATGATGGCCGATCGGAAGAGCAGGACCGTGAAGAGCCATTGGAAGCCGTAGATGAATGCTGTATGGTACCACAGCGGCGGGAAAGAGTATTTGCTTGTGCTGGAGAAAAGTAGGCGTAGAGAAGCCAGAATAGCAATATATGACCAAACCACTATGCCCGCAATAGCCGCAATCCTGCCGTGTTTGCCCCATGCGTTCGTCATAAAGACAGCGATATGTACGGCTAGCTGCGCCAAAACAGCTGCCTCTTCCAGCACCACGACTGTGACTTGACCGCGTGGCTTGTTTACGGCGATTGTAGACATGGATTGGCGACTGCGTGTCGGAAGGAGCGCGGCCTCCTCGTTGCGATCGAATTCATCTTCCGAGTCGCTGTCGGTAGCGTCGCCGTCGTAATGAGGACTCCGAAATGACCAGACATTGCGTGGATCGTCTAACACGCTATAGACGTGGTAGTATGTGGTCGCTTTGGCGGCGAAATATAGTTGGACCAGCAGATACACGACAGACACTGCGCATACGATGAGGGGGAACAATGTTTGGAGGAAGCTGCGAGGTTGTTAGCCCAAGTCCTGTTTCCATGATCTCGTAGCCGTTTGCCGGCTTAGACTGATGCGCAGGCCTTTGCATCCCGCAATCGGAAAGCCTATGTTGCGCTACGCAGCTAGGAAATGTACGCACTCTTGCTCGAAACACCTTGAGAAATCATCTCGGCCCCATATTGGACCTTTGCAATGGGCGAACATGGTCCCCGCTACTCTTCAAGGGTATGTAGTGGCAATAGCCGCTCCAATAATCGCACTCGTTATTGGCGGATGTAGTATCGCATTGGGGAAGCTCGGAAGGCGCGCCCGAGCGTGAAGCCTCTAATTGAATGCGCCGAAGGAAATAGATGACCGGGGAAGTCCTTGGGATTCCAGTGTCCGAGTCGTCGTTGTTCGCGACAGACCAAACGCTCCCGCTTCGCCCCAGTGGAGTGCAAGAGCCTTCCGCACTGATTCACGCGCTTGCGCGATTCAGCGGCCGGAGGTGATGTAATTTGATTTGGTCCGAGGTGCCGCCGCTTTAGGCACGTCCCTCCATCTGATAAGATTCCGAGTTGGTGTAACGACTTGAGGAATTAACAACAGACGCAGAATGTTTTTGAAGCTTCCGGACAAGTCGACGCAACCTTTGTATGGGAACGAGAAGGCTAGCCGTCCGAACCGTTCGCGATCCACTCTTGGCGATCCACTCTGCGCTCACCGCTTTGACTCACGTCCGCTGGCATTCGGCCAAGTCGTGCGCATGCAAAGCACGGGTTATGCAGGTATGACAGAGTTGACATGAAGCAGAGCGGTTGCACTGTTCACGTCGTACTGTGCATTGCATCCTGCTTGTACAGACACCTTTTGGCAAGTTTGACAGGCGAAAACCGGGTCCAGCTCCATCCCGCGTGCCGCATACGGATCCGAGAATCCAATGGCAGCGGAGAATGCGAACTATTCCAATTTAGTTGGCGGGATGTATACACAGCTGCCTCCCCTTTCGACGCCCTTGGTGTGGGCTTGAGGTTGCTGCAGAGGACTTTATGTGATCATAATGAGCACGTATGACAACAACCTACAGCTTCAGGTATAGTGTCCTGCCATCACTACACCTTACACCAGTCATGCCACTTCGATTATCAACACGTTGTTTCCATGCGGTGCACACATATGGACTGCATGAATCACTGCAGACGCCACGAGAGGTCACATCCCACCTTCCCCAACTGAGCCCATTGTCGCTATTTGGAAGAAGCTTGGTCCACCGGAAGCACATTCAGAGCAATCTGCCGATTTAGCAAACAAAGTCAAATCTACTGAACAGCCGTTTCTCATATTGCTGTAGATCCAAATGCAATGAGCATAATCCCGAAGAAGCGTACAGTCCTAGACCGTTAGTAGACGTCTGAAGCAATATTTGGCAGTCCTTGAACTTGACTCCTTGATTATCTCAATATATACAATGCTCGATATAGAAACCACTCCAACATTTACTGTCGTGCCTTCACGACGGGCGTCCACGGAGTGTACTTGCTCTTGACACTGTCAAATATTTAGCGGGTTCCCATCAGCCTGATCTTTATCGCAGAACATACGTGCTATATGGCTTGTATCCTGAGCGGCTCCATGTGAGTGTCGGCCTGTGCTCCTTCGGCTCCCAGATGCGGAGTTCTCGCTGTAGGAGCTTGTCCTCGCTCGGAGGCTTGTCGACCATGTACGACATCCAAGCATGCCTGCATTGTGGTTAAGTTGGGGTCTCATGATGGAGAACGTTAGGAGTCGGAATGGGTAATTCATACCATCCGGGCTCAATCTGGGAGCTGTAGACATGTTAGCCCAGGGTCGTCTCCAAGGTGTGGTTGACGTACGGGTCGAACTCGTGGTCCTTGTAATCTACCCAGCGCGTTCTCACTACAACCGTCAATTGCCACGCTCTCAAATCTCAAGTGATCCGCTTACGGGGCAGCTCCTCTGCCAAGTTCTCGAAGTACTTGTTGCCGTACTTGTCCATGGCAATGAAAGTTCCAGCTTTGGTATCACCTATCCCTCGTCAGCCCCTCCATCCACGTCGCCATCGGATTCTTTCAGCGTACCGATATGCTACACGTGCGATTGGCCTCGGTCAGTCGTTTCTGCGAGCGGTGATGAGAGCGCGGGGATGCGAGCGTACCTGCATTTGGTGGCCAAATTCCTGTGGAAAGAGGTCAGTCAGCGATGTGAGCCCAATGGAAGCTGTGAAAGACACCCACCTTGAAGCCAATCCGGCGCAAGTTGCGCAGTGTTCTCATGAGCGTCGACATGGCGGCGTTGTCTGTTCCGTGGTGGTTGCGTTCGGATGTTGCAGCTCACGATTAACGATGCCAAGCACTCCAAGCGCGCCTTCCTCATTGCATGCTAGCTGGGCAGTATCCCTGTCGCCTGACGAGCATCAAAACTTCAGGAGTCTGGACACACAGCCGTTCAGAACACCACCACAACAATCAATATGATAATACGAACCGTGTTGAGAACACAAGCGCCAAAAGTTGCTGGACGCAGGAGTTTTCAAATAGCGAGCCGTCCGATGAAAGCGACTCGGAGATACTCCACGGCAAATGCATCACCTATGGCTGCTTCAACACCGCAAAGTCAGGCTTCAATGTTGGCAACGATAACAACGGATCTGGACAAAATCGCGCCGAGATTTGAGATACAGCCAGAGCAAATTCAGATTCTCAAGACGCCTGCAGAATTCTACGAGACGCTTAAGGTTGGTGATACACTTCCTATGTCGTTACTCATATCTGTTCTGGCTATTCATCGTCCTGCTCTCTTTTGAAAGACTCGTCCGAGGATTTTCGTGGTTACATTTCATGCATCAAACCTCCTATCTTTTTTTTTCTGCATCTCAATTGATCGTCTCGAATCTTCAATTCAATATCTATCCACTACATATCTATTTCATCCCGCATGATCCTCATTCAGATACCCATCAATATGAACTGTCAAACAGCCAGGAGAGATGTGAGCCACCACACTCGCAAAGGTTGCTATCTAATACTAACCTGCACTAGGACAAAATCTCAAAAGCCCAACACCGCATCTACCTAAGCACCCTATACATTGGCAAAACCGAACACGAACTAATATCCACAATCCGCACCGCCCTCCTCGCCAACCCGAACCTACGCGTCTCCTTCCTCACCGACGCACTCCGCGGAACCAGAGAAACACCCGACCCCTCATCCGCGTCCCTGCTAACCCCACTGATCACCGAGTTCGGCCCAGAGAGAGTCGAAGTGCGCATGTACCACACGCCCAACCTGACCGGCCTTCGCAAGAAGTACATACCGAAGCGGATCAACGAGGGCTGGGGCCTGCAGCACATGAAGCTCTACGGCGTCGACGACGAAATCATAATGTCTGGCGCGAATCTCAGTTCAGACTATTTTACCAACCGCCAAGATCGATACCATCTCTTCAGCTGTAAACATCTCACCGACTATTTCCACAAAATCCACGCAGGCGTCGCAGCGCTATCGTTTGACTTTCAACCTTCCGACGCCCCAGGCAGCGGTGGGTATAGCATGACATGGCCATCAACCAACCCGGCGCCCTCCCCGCTCGAAAGCCCCAGCAAATTCAAAGCCGCCGCGTCAAAACACCTCTCCCACCTCCTCACACCTTCGAACTCTCCCGCCAAACCACAAAACACCCCGCCATCACGCCCCTCCGCAACAACAGTCTACCCCGTCCTCTCCCTTGTCCCCCTCCTCCCCACCTCGACCGAACTCCCCGCCCTCACCCGCATCCTAACCTCCCTCGCCACCCCACCCCTACACCCCAGCACCTGGACCTTCACGGCAGGCTACTTCAACATGACGCCCTCCTTCCGACGCCTCCTGCTCTCCACACGGCCCGCATCCGGCACCGTGCTCACCGCACACCCGCACGCCAACGGCTTCTACGGCTCCAAGGGCGTAAGCGGCATGCTGCCCGACGCGTATACGCATCTTGCGAAGATGTTTCTGCGCAAAGTGCGGAATGAGGGGTTGCGCGAGAGTGTTCGGTTGAGGGAGTGGAAGAGGGGGGTTGTGGGGGAGGAGGGGGGGTGGACGTATCATGCGAAGGGGCTGTGGGTTACGTTTCCATCAACGCCTTCCTCCGGTGCGACTACGACTACAGCAGTGACAGACGACAAGCTACAAGCAGATCCAAGCCTCACCGTCATCGGCTCAAGCAACTACACCAAGCGTTCCTACGAGCTCGATCTCGAAGCAAACGTCATCATCGCGACGGAGGACCCGGGGTTAAGAAGACGGCTAGGTGAGGAGGTCAAGTGGCTGGGCGAGTATGCGAAGGAGGTGGATGAGGGGGAGTTTGAGAAGCCGGAGCGAAAGGTGGGGTTGAGTGTGAGGTTGAGTATGTGGGCGGTGAGGGTGCTTGGTGGGGCTTTGTGATATAGTATAACGTGTTAAGGGAGGGCGAGGGTGTAAGATATGATAATATATACTTTCAAAGGAGCATATGGACTTGTGGAAACGAGATTTAGTACACAAACTTGATAGTAGTAGCAACCTTTCAGATTTGATATTAAGAAAAGCTAAATCAAAGAGGGTATCTTGTGTCGAAGTCAAAGTGGAATGAAGTCCAAAATCCAAAATCCAACTCGCGCCGCAGTCTACTATCGTACGACATGCTTGAACACCCAATATCAGGCCTAGTCAACTGCAAAGCAAATAACCTCCCTTTGACACCTTGCCCTTATATAAACGCCGTTTTTGAGACTTATGCAAAAGGTTTACTGGGGCGTTGCCCAGCAGTTCCGCGTTGCTCGCCACACGACGAGCCCTCGGTCGCCCACGACTCGGCTAATCGTGTACCAAACGCCATCGTCTGCGAAATCCATGTCGTCCAAATTGAGGTGTTTCCTGTAGCTCCAGACCTCTTCGAGCGAGAATTCTTCTCGTTTGCTAGGGTCCAGATAAGGCTTCAGGAAGTATGCTGAGCGCGGTGCGACGAGGTACACCGCGCCTCGACCCTCGATCTTCGGTGGCTTTCGTGTTCGACATGGCGGTAGAGCTTCTTGGACTTTTGCAAGCATCTGTTCGCCTGGAATGCCCATTAAGTCTACTGTCGTCAATTCTTCGTTCTTTCCATTCAGAAGCCATGTCGGTGGGCTGTATGTCTTCCACCAGAATGCGTGCGTGACCGTTTCATTGGTTTTGGCGATGTGCATCTGCACAGGGACAATGCCACCCTGGTGATAGACACCCATTAATATGCCCATGGCAAGATTGAAGATGACCCAAATCCATATCCAGGTTTTCTTGAAACGCGGACTCGGGAGACGAATCGAGGAGAGAATGAGTGGTACCGCCGGGAGTAGGAACCGGGCCTCCTGGTGCGGGAAGATGCTAAGCAGCGCGATGCCTGACAAGGCTGAGATCAGGGCTGGACTGATATGCGCTCGGCGCAGAAGGAACAGAAGCGGAAAGGCGGGTCCGAGTAATTGTGGAAGGTTGACCAAGAAATGTTGGTACCGCGGGTGTATGCCATGCTGGGCGAGGTTGACTGAATCGGAGTTGTAGAGGAAGTTGTTGAGAGGAGTTATGACGGCACCGCTGAAGAGGTTTGAGAAAGCGAATTCGCCGGAGGTATAGAATGCCGTATCCACGCAGATGGCAACGAAAGCTGTAAAGAGAGCGAATACAGTGAGGAAGATGAAGGAAAATGGTCTAGACGTGTTAGCAGTGTGCCAAGCCTGAGGGCGACGAGCTGTACTCACTTGCGCTGAAAATGCGGCAGCAAGCTGAACGCAGGAAGGAGCAAGTACGCAGGGAATGTAATGCGATTGAAGACTCCCACAACGACCATGGAACCTAAGAGGGATGAGGCCAAGATACCAGAGCGTTTCTGCACCTTGTGTTAGCTGCATGTTCATGTTCCCGCATCGGGAAGCGGACCGTAGCGGGCTTACCTTGTCTTCGACAATCCTCTGTATCAGCACCAGACTCCAAATCACCAGCAGCGTCTCCAGGCTGTTCGAGAAAGTATGCGCCTGGAAGGTCCACGTCACGTACGAAGACGCGACCAGCGGCACAGCGACACGTCGGGCGCGCGGCGACGCCACCAGCTCATGGATCGCCCAGTCCTCCATTACCACGCTCAAGGTGAGCATAAGCACACGTAGCGTCCAGTATACCACCGAGGGTGAAACTTCGTACCCGAAACCCTCCCAGAGCCAGCGCAGAATGTACATGGGCCAGCCGTATGCGAGCCATAGCGGGAAGGTGCTGCGGATCGGGGTCGCGGAGGTGAATTCCCATGTTTCGTGGACGGGGTAGGAGAAGACGCGTCCTGCAAGCTTGTTAGACGTTGTCGCAGACAAATGCGCGTTTCGCAAGCATACCAGCTATGACCTCAGGGCCCTGAAAGTTTTCGTCCGGGTGCAGGTAACTCGGCGACAGCGCAAAGTAAACGCGCACCAGAATCAGCAGAAAGTAGATTCTCCTCCACATGGTGTCTGCAGACGATGTTGTCCGTTCGAGGGCCTGTAGTGTCTGCGCAGGCGCATATCTGTTGTCGCAGTAGGGATTTCACAAAAACAGGGCAGGTGAGACTTTAGGCCTGGCCAACGGTTATCAAACACAGTCGCTCGATCCACGCGGATAGGGGGTGGGTTGGAAAAGGCGAAATGGTCGTGCAGCTTCGGCGACTCGTGGTCCAGAGAAATCTCGACTACATTCTGAGAAAAGTACAAATACAAGGCGTGAGACGGTTTATCAGCCGGCTTGGTCAGATGGGATGTGGCTGCAAGCGACGATGGGTCGGACCAGACACGGAGTTTAGGCTGCAAGGCCGGATCCGAATGCAGAACGCACGAGGTTGCTCGCACGTGACACGCCTTCAAACGAGGTACCTGCGTTTGTACGATGGTGATTACGGTCGTGGATGGAAGAATGAATGTATATCGAGTCAGGGCAAAGGGTCTATCTGAAGCATAGCAGACCATGCATGTCTATAGAGGGCGTGGCAATAACGAAAGCTGGCAACTGGACAATTGAAGCTCTTCATGGTATCAATGTCTGCTGCGAATGGTAGCCGACATTACACTGCAGAGGTGTAGCTCACGACGATTCCCGGCAGGGAGGATCAATCGACTCGAGGCAGCCTCACGGTGACTCGGCTATGACATCCCGCAATTTCTGCCATGACTATGTCCCCTCCCGTAGCGGAGTCATCTTGCGCATTCGTTGAGGAAGTAGCCAATGCTCATAAGGGCGGAGGGCGTAAAACAGCGGCGCAATCTGCTAGCTGTCGCAAACAACCCCAGCTCAGATTCAATGGCTCTTTGATAGCTGTTACAAAACAAAAGACATCTATGCTGGGGCAGAGCTGATTGCCGCAATCCGAATCTCGCGTGACAAAGGTTTCTTTGGTGATTGCAGCCTTGCGCTTTCCCGTTTGGGTGGGCTGGGGCCTGAGCTTCGCCTCTTGGAACCGCGGGCAGTGCCATGGTTGCCTTTGCTCACCTTCACACAAACGAGGAACCATCGCCCGCGCACGTATAAATCCTCGCCCACCGCCAGCCTTGTCTCTTTCTCCTCTGCCAGTCTCACAGCTCTCAACTCACAAACTCCCGACAACAGTATAAACGCTCAACCACACACCCAGCTTACCCCGCCTCCATTCTCACCGTTTACACAACACATCCAAGCTACCATGGCTACCACTGCCACCGAGACCAAGAAGGTCAAGATCACCACCTCCGACGGTGCTCCCCTCGAGACTGATCGCGACGTCGCTGAGCGCTCCATCCTGATCAAGAACTTGCTCGAGGACTTGGGTGGTGACAATGACGAGCCTATTCCTATTCCCAACGTGCGCACTCACTCCACCGATCCAACACCGTCGCACAGAATGCTAACACTGACGCGCAGGTCAACGAGGCCGTCATGAAGAAGGTGCTCGAGTGGTGCGAGCATCACCGCTCCGACCCACCCGCTTCCCAGGACGACGACTCGGACTCACGGAAGAAGTCGACAGACATCGACGAGTGGGATCAGAAGTTCATGCAGGTTGACCAGGAGATGCTGTTCGAGATCATCCTCGTACGTCACCCCCTCCTCTTCTTTCATCAACACGACCAGACAGCTAACTATGCTACAGGCCGCCAACTACCTCGACATCAAGGCCCTCCTCGACGTCGGCTGCAAGACGGTCGCCAACATGATCAAGGGCAAGTCCCCCGACGAGATCCGCAAGACGTTCAACATCCAGAACGACTTCACCCCAGAGGAGGAGGAGCAGATCCGCCGCGAGAACGAGTGGGCCGAGGACCGCTAAGCGATTCCCCGCTCGTTTCCCCTCCCTCTTCCAAAACCCGCATATTGCTTGCGTGAAATGATTATAGCGGGCCTGCACATATCGGATGTTGGTCCGGGTCCGGAGTTCCGGAGTTTTCATGGTATATTCTTCGGTTCTGCATCATGATAGGGCACGTAGGTAGCCTCAGGGTAGCCCCCCAATCTTGTCATCAACGTTGAGCATGGCCTATCGTGGGTCGCATTCGATACGTGCTCTCAGGTAGTCGCTCAATCAAAAGGTCAACAATTCAAGTTCATCTCTGCATCTCTGCCGACTTGTGATGTGCCTGTTGGATGTTTTCTGCCTTGTCGCCAGCGCATTCAACGTTCGACGTGTCGATTTCTTGGCATTGCGTCTTGGGTGTTACAAAGTTGAGCTGACAACGAAATTAACTGGAACATGAAGCCCTGTCTCAAAAGCTTTATTACACTCGCTGGTTTCTCGCCTTTTCTAACCCCTGTCACCTTGGGTCACAGCTGACAACATGCGGGAAGCACGACCTCACTAGGCGCAAGTTAAGTCGAGCATCGTGTTGAATTGAGCTAATCGTCTGTACCTATGCTTTTGTGACAAGCCGCTCCATAACCCACTCCTTGAACGCCATTAACAACCCATAGGTACCCTACCTCCACGCTCTATATACTACCTCCTCATCAACCCACTATCCACCCATGACTCACCAGCCGCGCTTAGCCAGCTTCTCCTCCTCACCCATAGTACCGCAGTTGATACCCACCATAGCCTCTCCCAAGTCCATGGAAACCTCCATGAGCACCTTGGGGTCCTTGTAGTGGGTTACAGCCTGCACAATCGCCTTCGCGCGCTTCGCCGCGTCGCCAGACTTGAAGATACCCGAGCCGACGAAGACGCCATCGCAGCCAAGCTGCATCATGAGCGCAGCGTCCGCGGGCGTAGCAACACCTCCGGCGGCGAAGTTGACAACAGGCAAGCGGCCCAGCTTCGCCGTCTCCTTCAGCAGGCTGTAGTCGACTTGCAGTTCCTTTGCGTACACGCGTAGCTCCTCCTCAGACATGGACTTGGCGCGCGCAATCTCGCTGTTCACGGTGCGCATGTGGCGTACTGCTTCGATCACATCGCCCGTTCCTGCTTCGCCTTTTGTGCGGATCATGGCGGCGCCTTCGCTGATGCGGCGGAGCGCTTCGCCCAGGCCGCGGCAGCCGCAGACGAAGGGCACGCGGAAGGGGTGCTTGGAGACGTGGTAGATTGCGTCGGCAGGGGTGAGGACTTCGGACTCGTCAATGTAGTCTACGCCGAGGGCTTCGAGGATCTATCCGTGTTTCGCTGTTAGCTCTGATCTGGTGGCGGTATTCTCGATGAGAATTGTGGGGCGAATGGGATTGGTATGGGGAAAGGACAGGGAGGGATTGACGGGATGCTTACCTGGCACTCGACGAAGTGTCCAATTCGTGCCTTTGCCATCACGGGGATGGTGACTGTGTCCATGATCTCCTTGATCATCTTGGGGTCACTCATTCTTGCTACGCCGCCCTGTACGCGGATGTCGGCGGGGACTCGCTCGAGGGCCATGACGGCTGATGCGCCGGCTTCTTCTGCTATGCGTGCCTGCAGTCATATCAGCAATTGCTCGAGGCTCGCTGCAGGAATGAAGGTTCGGGAAGGCGAATGTACCTGCTCGGCATTGACGACGTCCATGATAACACCACCCTTCAACATCCTGGCCAAACCCGCCTTGACAGCGAAGGTCGTCTCGCCATCCTGGGCGCTGTGGCCATTTGTGGTGGGGAGCTCAGTTGCCATTGTGTATTATAGAGGTTTCCGCAAATTTATGTATATTCAGTTGGAGTTCCACGAGAAGAAGCAAGACGTGGTGATTGAAGGTAAGACGCAGGAAGGAAGCACTGAGAGATTTGTAGTCGTAAAGTGAGTGACAGATCGAATGAAAATATCGTAGGCGTGACTCAAAGATGTATTACCTACAGACACGCCCTAAGCATCGCGGACAATTTTTTGCTTGATTGCAGTTTCCCTCATCCCGCCGGAGAGCGGCCCCGCCGATGCCCCGCCATTACCAGCTACGATGCGTGCTCTGGACCCCGCTATGCGCTCTTTGACACATTCTATGCCTAAACGCCAATCAACGCGTGGACGAAATGCCGTAGGAACCCAGCCGTGAATTGCCGCTATTACTGAATTGAGTTGAACGTTTGATTCGGAGTCACTTGTTGCAATAGCCGGATGCAGTAATTGTACCTAGAGTGCCAGGGCTTGATCTGTGATATTGCGATAGCGGAGACGCTTGACGCTGAAAACGCGGGGCACCATGCTGTACAGGACGCGAACGCTGTGAGGGTGATAATGCAAAGCCGATAACTACCTTCCTATGCGGGAATGCGACGAAAGCGATACTTCCTCTTCTGACCCCGAAACATGTCACCGCTTCAATAGGGCGCGGTCTCGCGCTTCAACCACTCCAGGGTGAGCGAATCATCTTTGAAATATCCGCTCGTCTTATCGAAGACCTCCTGGTGGTACTCGTTGATAAAGGTCTTCTCATCTTCTGTAAGCAGACTCATGTCAACCAGGTTCCTGCAGTGAGGAGTCAGAGTGACATGCTCGAAGCCGAGATACGGCTTATCTCCGAACTTGTGCTTTGTTTCGACTTCCTTGACCATGACCATGTTTTCGATGCGTATGCCGAATTTTCCGTCCTCATAGTATCCAGGCTCATCTGACACTACGTTGCCAACGGCTAGGGAGACCTCAGAGTACTGCACGCGTGTTCCAATGCCGATGGGGCCCTCGTGTACGTTGAGGAAAGAGCCAACGCCGTGTCCAGTGCCATGTCGATAGTCGAGGCCCTCGGCCCACAGGAACTGTCGAGCCAATGCGTCCAGTGCGAAGCCCGTGGTGCCTTTGGGGAACTTGACGCGCTCGAGAGCGATATTACCTTTAAGTACGAGTGTGTAAGCTTTGCGTTCCATCTCTGTGGGCTCAGTGAAATGCAGTGTCCGTGTTGTATCGGTGGTTCCATCATGGTATTGCGCCCCGGAATCGCAAAGATAGATCGCCTTAGGGTCAATGATCGAGCATTCGCCCTTTTCGGGCTTGTAGTGGATGACAGCAGCATTAGGTCCCGTCGACGAGATGGTATCAAACGACAAGCCCATGAATTTCTCGTGCTTCTTGCGGATTTCTTCTAGTTTGTCAGCACCATCTACTTCGTCAAGCGTGGCCTTTTTGTTGATCAGTTGGTCTTCGAGCCAGGCAAAGTACTCGGTCAGAGCAGCTCCATCACGGATGTGGCACTGTCGCATGCCTTCGAGCTCCACCTCATTCTTCACTGCTTTGGCATCACCGACCGGACTACGCGCCTCCTCGACCTTATCCTCGCCCCCAAGAGCTTTGTTCAGAGCCCACGATGCTCGGTTTGAGGTCAGGAACTTCTTCGGTGCATCCGTTTTCTCATTTGCCTCGGTGGCCTCTTTACTCAACGCTGTGACATCGCCGAATATGGCCTCGTACGGTCGTATCGTCACTTTGTCGCTCAGGTGATTTTTGACCTCGTCAGACAGCTTACTGTCGTCAACGTAGAGTGTGGCAGCCGATGAAGTGATGACAGCGTAGGAAAAGAATACGGGGTTATACGGGATACTATGAACAGTTAGTGGCCTTCTTTAATTCTGGAGAGTGGTGCATACTCGCTGCCACGGACGTTAAACAGCCAGGCTATCTCGTCAAGCATGGACACAACGAAGCCTAGGCTCTTCTTCTTCTCCAGCTCCTTTCGCAGGTCTTCGATCTTGTCGTCGAAGCTCTTGCCTGAATACTGCATTGGTTGCACGATGACCTTCTCACTTGGGCGGGCGGGTCTCTTGTCCCCCCACACCAGATCAACCAGGTTCTCATCGACCGCCTTGTATTCTCCGCCCCTCTTCTTGATCTTCTCAGCGAGCTTCCGGGCGTCTGCTGCCGTGACGACGCTTGGGTCTACGCCAACGACCTTGCCGCCCTCGACCTGGTCTGCGGTCCATTCCTGGATGGTAGGAACATCCTGTATGCCCTGCTTCAGCAGCTCCCAATTGCTGTCCAACTGCTTCTCGGCCTGGTTGAAGTATCGCCCGTCGGTCGAGAGAGCCGCCTTCTCGTGCGTAATCACTGCATAACCGGCCGAGCCTGTAAAGCCACTGATGTAGGCTTGGGGATGTCAATGCAGGGCCTACAGTGGGGAGCAGGGGATCTGACCTCGTCGGGCGTCACATGGCGCAATGTACTCGCTTTGATGGCTGTCTTCAGAAGGAACCACTGTCTGTTTGTTAGCTACATGTCCATATATGCCTTAGTCGGCACCTGTACTGTAAACGTCGACATTGCGCTCCTTCATGAGCTTGCGAAGCTCCGCGAGCCGCTCGGTGGTGTCAACCTTGGCCATATCGATAGCACGGAGTGTAGCAGAGACGTGCAGAGCTCTGACAGCGGGGAACAAGCGTTTGCCGGTTACATAGGCTGCAGCTGTCGCGTGGGTGCGCTGTAGAAAGCGCGGGAGAAACATACAGAGCTGGCTCGCGCCTACACTCGGTACATGCGAGACCCCGCCTAGAGCTGCAGCTTGCTTGACCTCGCCCACGCAGCGCACATTTTGGCGGGCTAAGCGCCATCAGATAAAGCAACCCACAGCCCTGCCAAGGACTTCGCACAACACGTTCAGGCACCATCTAGCGGCGGGATCCCTGATCTATTAATTGCTCACCTTCTCAAGCTTAAACAGTGCAAAACATGGGATCGTGCTGCACCGACCTGCGTCCGATATTGACCAACAACTTGCGCAGGTGAAAACACGCCACCAGCGCCCATATCCGATCGACCCTCGGAAGCCAAATTCTGAGGCTTTGCCCGTTGAAGTCGGACAACTTAGCTTTCCAACAGCCAGTAGACGGACGAAGAGCATGCTTCGTCTCCAGTAATCGTTTCAAACGTGTGTGTTGCGAGGCCATTTCTAAACCCTATTTGTAAGTTGTAACTGCATATTAGCTCGTTCCTTCCTCAGCTATTTAGTAGCAGTTTCCTTCCTTCATTTTCGGTCACTCTGTTTTGCTCCTTTCACTCTGCCAGTGTTGTTGCCTACGTTGTGTACATGCCGTTCAAGGACAACCGCCCGTGCACCATAACAGAAAACTCATCACCCCTCTACATTCACCTACTAACATCTAAAGAAGTCAAGTCAACCTGCATCATGGCTAGCAACGGAGCTCAGCCGCCGCAGGCGTTTCCATTAGGCTTTGAGGAGATCGAGAGACTGGTCAAGTCACTATACGAGCCCGGTCAGGGAAAGAAGATCGCCCAGACGGAAGCTACACTACGGGTCTTACAGCGTTCGCCTCAGGGATGGGAGATCGCAGATGCCCTTCTTAAGAGTGACGACGAACAGGTCCGCTTCTTTGGAGCGCTGACTTTGACCGTGAAGCTCAACGCCGATTCGTAAGGTGTCTTCCATGTACTGCTCTAGTCGTATTTCTGACAGGTTTATAGCGCTGAGCTGACAGAAGAGTACTCTGAACAACTCCTGTCGACACTCATTGTACGTTTGTCTCAAGTCTTCTTGACTCAATGCTTATCCTTTCTCAGCATCATCTGGTCTCGCGACCTACATCCTCTATAGCAACGCGCAAAGTGAGCTCGACACTAGCGCAGTACTTCACAAAGCCAATCTCAGTGTGGACTCACTGTATCAGAAGTCTAGCTGTCTCCTTTGCTGTGCAGCAGCCTGTCTTAGATGACGCTTTGGACAAACATCCATCAACATGGGACCTACTTCCTCAACTAACCGACGAGCAACTTCTCGTGCTGTTAGACTTCGCCATGAACTTGGCGGACGAGGCCAAGAGACTGTCCAATCTACCAAAGTGAGCGGTCCATGTGATATAAATTTGAATTTATGGCTCACATACTGTAGTCGCAAACCGCATGAGTGTATGATTGCGAATGCAGAGAGCGTGGAGGTGCTGCTTCAAGTTTCGTTCGGGCGTGGATTCAAGTGGCTGTCAAAACCGATCGACGATGCCAATTATGCCCAGTCCGTGCAGCTTGGAGAAAAGATATGCGTGGCTGC
This sequence comes from Parafenestella ontariensis, assembly GCA_021596325.1. Classification (NCBI taxonomy): domain Eukaryota; kingdom Fungi; phylum Ascomycota; class Dothideomycetes; order Pleosporales; family Cucurbitariaceae; genus Parafenestella; species Parafenestella ontariensis. The sequence continues at coordinate 512,983 of JAKGDA010000012.1, read as the reverse complement.
TTTGAAGACCTTCACAGTATGTGAATAACAACCGTCGCAGTATTGCGCTTACCAAAACAGGGATGGATATTCTATGCCCAATCCGAGTTCAAAGAGGTCCCGGAGAAGCTGCAGTATCTTCGATCGGTAAACGAACTCGCCTTGACCTGCTTGGAATATCATGTTGAGGATGCTATGGAACTCGTCGCTGAGGTGCTTGAGAACTACCCGGGCTTCTTTGAAGCAAAACATCAGGAGATGCTCTGGGCAGCCATTGCCGGCCCTTGGGGTCTTGAGATTTTACAAAACTCTGATGCTGAGACTGTCTCGCTCGCTAGAATCATTGTCGCTTACGGCCAGATTCTACTGGACTCCAAAGTCCTCTATAAAGATCCGGACAATGCGCATCACCAGCAAGTCTTATGTAAGTAGAAAGACTGCTTCAGCATTCGAGCGGTTCTGGTGCAACATCGGGGTTGTTCCGCTAACAGTCTATTTAGCGTTTCTCCACGATCTCCTCAAATATCCTGAACCTGTTGGGGTTGAAGATGAAGTTGCTCCCGTCGTGCTGGAGTTCTGGAGTAACTTTGTGAGCTCTATCGCTGAGGAAACGTTCCTTTACGTCGCGGGAGTCGAGCTACCGGCTTGGATGGACAGTGCGAAATCGAACGTATTTCAAGCTATCTCCGAGCTCGTACAGAAGACTATCTATCCTCCTTCTGATGTCACTGACTCCTGGGACTCTGACTCGCGGAAGACGTTCAAAGTGTTCCGTGTCGATGTTCGAGACATCATTCTGGAAGCATATGAGTCACTACGAGATGTTCTGACAGACCAGTTCATTGACTTTGCTTTACGTGGGCTGGAGGCAAACAACTGGCTTGAGCTCGAAGCTGGACTTTTTGGGTTGATCTCGATTGCCGACGCTTTCAACGACAAAGTCGACGAACGCCTAATTCGATTATTTGAGCAACCGCTGTTCTCAACTATGTCTAGCAATGCTGGCATACCTGCGATCACACGAAGAACCGCTGTCGAGGTGGTTGCAGCATTGAACCACTTCTTCCTCCGGAATCCTCGCTTCTTACCTCAGGTCTTACCATTCCTTCTTACAGCTCTAGCTCATCCGACGACAGCGCATAGCGCTGCAAAATCGTTTGCTTCGCTTTGTTCCGAGTGTCGAAAATCTCTTATTGATGAGTTGCCATCTTTCTTCCAGATGTACGAGCAATTCCTCACCTACGCCACAGCGGAGGAGTTCACCAAGAGTATGGTGCTCAAAGGCATTGCCGCTATAGTACAAGCCTTGGATACGGAAGAGAAGCAGCTCGTCGGCGTGCGTCAGCTCTTTCAATACATTGCGCAAGACGCTATGCAGGCGATCAATATTACCAAAGAAGGGAAAGACCCAGAACAGGGACAAGTGCTTGCCCTGACCACTTTGAAGTGCCTCTCGAGCATTGGCAGGGCACTACAAGCTCTGGACGAGGAAATCGTTGATCTGGAAACCGACGAGGAACCGTCGACGTTCTGGTTACAAGGCCCAGGCAAAGAGATTCAGAATCAAGTCATCAACTTCGTCAACTACCTAACACAAGTGTTCCCTGCGAACGACGAGATCATCGAAGCAGCTTGCAGTGTTCTACGCGCTGGTTTCAAGGAGACTATAGCTGGGCCCTTTGTGCTTCCGCCATCCGCAGCTGTTGACTTCATCATCAAAACTACGGTCCACACCCCGAGGTTGCCATACGTGCTAGAGACAGCGTGTTGTTGGATATCATCACACAAGCATAACCCACCGGAAGGCTTCTCGCAACAATCTCAGCGCCTCCTGCATCACAATTTGGGCATCATGCGAGCTCTCCAGCATCCACGTAACGATCCCGAGATCTCAGTCGGCTGCATCGAGCTGATCCAAAGTTTCATTAGCACGAGCCCTCAGATTCTGACACAAGAGTCTCCGGACACCCTGTCAGGTATGTTCGGCTTCACGGTCGAATCGATTAGGTCTCCAGAAGTGCTGCCAAAGCGCGCAGCAGCCAAGTTGTGGAAAGACATTTTTGAGCTAGCAGGTAATACACATAACCAGCACCAAGCAACAGCTCAAGACATCGTCAACCACTTTGGACCCGCAGTTACACTCGCCTTGATTTCGAACGTCTGCGGAGAGGTCGATTATACGAGCTTGGAGCATATTGTCGCGCCGCTACGGGCATTGATCAAATCAGACAAGCATGCGAAAACATACATCACGAGTTCGTTAGCTGAACAGCCGCTTCTACAACGCTTTCAGCAGGATCAAGGTGTGCAAGACATAGTGCGAAAGTTCATCGAGAGCATGACGAGGTATGTTCTGTGCTTTTCTCATAAACGTGCGATTCTTTGTTGACATATGTACAGGAACGCAAAGAATTCCATGGCCTTCAAAGAGACCGTGAAGGCATTCTGGCAGAGCTGCAAACAACTGCAGATGCAGTTGCAGCCACAGGCGATGCACCCCGGTCACCGCTTTGCTCACGGTCTTTCTCAGTAGAACAAGGGTCAGACCAATGCGCATGACGGTCTTCTTTCCGGCCGAGGTCGCCGTCGATATCCGCTTCATAGATCAGAATTCCGCGAATGCTGCTAGAGCGAAGGTTAGGCCGAAGGATAGCTTAAAGGCTACATTGTCCCGCACCAGGGACCGAACGTTCGTGGCTTTAAATCGGCGCTGCAGGTACGAATAGGGGATTATGTGGATGCCTCGCGACTCGACAAACTGATCTCGTTAGCATGCTCTTCGATCATCATATTTCTCTTTTCTTCGCATAGATGGCGCCCAGCATGGCATGCATAAGCCTCAAAAATATCCATAGACTGAATCATGATTTCACCACCTAATAAACACCTTTCCATGGTCGAATCTAGACAGACTGAAGCAGACCGAAAACTTACCTGTAGAACAAAAATCCCCAGCCCAATTAATATAGCCAACGGCTTACTAAACACACTGATTCCCAACCCCCCAATCACGCCTAAGATACTGCCCATAGAAACCTGCCGTATAGCCCGTGGATTTGCAGCGCCAGACTGAGTAATGATAGGTGTTTGAGCGTCTGAAGTGTAGTTTTTCGTAAGATCATTGGTGATCTTGGTTAATGGGTCAGGGCCGTCACAACGGATTTGCTGACGGTGTCGGTATTGGTAGGCGAGGAGGGGTGTGCTGAGAATCAATGGAGTAGAGAGGATGAGGCCGCGCCGCAGACCTGGAAGGAGGAACGCCATGTTGCGGTTTGAAGATGGAGATCTTGAGGTGTGCTGGTCCCGGAGATAAACTGCGAGCTGCTTCTCGAGTGTTTGTCCGCGTCTCGTGGTCCTGGTCGTGGAGCGGATAGCACGATAGGGTGATAGAAGCTGTCTGACGGCTGGATGCACAGATAGTTGCTTTCCTGTCAAAGTCCTGGATCTTAATGGCGCCTGGAACATGGGTAGTTTTGTCTGCGAAGCTGAGCTGATATCCCGAGGTGAGGTCGAGCGTAGTGATGTCATTGGTTGTTTTGGCGTCCCGCCTAAGTGGGTTCGGGGTTAGAGCTTGGACCCTGGGTTTTGAAGCTTAAACGTCGCGTCTCAAGCAACACCATGATGGTCGCAGCCGCTCTCTCTGTTCTAAATGTTGCCTGTTATGAGGCCGTCTAGCTCGTAGATTCTCCGAAACACTAATCAGTAGGTCTCGAAGCCACAATGGCTACGCGAACCGTCCTTCTCACGGTTGCGAATCTCCTGATTCCAGTCGCGATTCTGGTTTTCGCGACAGGCTTCTTTCCGTATAAGCCTTTTATGCCAGGGCTGGCAGAGTACGAAGAGCTAGGATGGAATCATGTACTAGGAGAGGATTGGCAGAAACCATCTGAGGCACCGTTCGACAAGGTGGTGTTCATGGTGGTTGATGCGCTGAGGAGCGATTTCGTGTTCAGCGGGGAGAGCGGGATGAGCTTCGTGCAGAGGTATTATACACTCTTAGGGAAGGGACGTCATATCGGAACACTATGAAGCTGACAACCATCCAGCCTCATCCGAGACGGCACCGCCCTTCCCTTCACGGCCCACGCAACCTCCCCTACCATCACCATGCCGCGCGTAAAAGCCATAACCACAGGCTCCATACCCTCCTTCGTAGACGTGATCCTAAACTTCGCTGAGTCGGACACTACATCCACGCTCTCAACGCAAGACACATGGCTCGCACAGATCAAAGCCAAGCAATTTGACAACGGAAAGGGAAAGCTGGTCATGTATGGCGATGATACGTGGTTGAAGTTGTTCCCAGACTTCTTCGAGCGAGCAGATGGGACGAGCAGTTTCTTTGTTTCGGTCAGTGCTTATCGTCCCGCTGTACATAGGAGCAATATAATGTTGATCGATATGCGTAGGACTTTACGGAAGTTGATAACAATGTGACGAGGCATGTTCCTAATGAGTTGCTGAATAGTGATTGGAATGCGATGGTCTTGCATTATCTGGGCTTGGACCATATTGGGCATAAGGCTGGTCCTAAGAGGTTGTTTTCCCCCATTTTGGCAGGTGAGGGTTAATGCTAATGTTATGGTAGCCCTAACATGATCCCCAAACAAAAGGAGATGGACGATATGGTCCGCACCATCTACTCCGCAATTGAAAACGAAGATCACCTCTCTAATACGCTTTTCGTTCTCTGCGGCGACCACGGCATGAACGAGGGAGGTAATCACGGCGGATCATCGCCCGGCGAAACGTCTCCTGCACTCGTCTTCATGAGTCCCAAGCTCACCAAAACCACCCAGCATACAGTGAAAGAAAGTCCAATCAAGCCATTGAACGGCAACGAATTCGAGTACTATAGGATGGTCGAGCAGAGTGATATTGCGCCAACGCTTGCGGGTTTGCTGGGATTCCCCGTGCCGAGAAATAACTTAGGCGTATTTCTGGACGAGTTTTTAGGGTTCTGGGACAAAGGTAAGTTGATAGGCCTTGGTGTGAGAGGGACACTAACGGCAGGTAGCTTCGAACCGCGTCCAGCTTCTTTATCGGAACGCGAGGCAGATGAAGACGATCGTTGAAGCCAAGTATTCGAGTTTGAGGTTCGATGAGGAGGTGCTGGAGGCTAGTAAGATGGGATTCGAGTGCTTCTCGCCGAGTGTGCGTATACACAGCATTCCACAGTTGTGATAATGCTGACCATCAATAGGAGGCGCATCTGTCAGATGGCCAAAACCTGGCATGCCTCTGGCAGCGGGTCGTGAATGCAATGGGGAGCAACGATGAAGTTGAGCACATTTACAAGGTGGGTTCACCAGCTGCGTCTTTCCAAGCCTAGCATGAGGGCCAGTCAACGCGAATCAGCACTGACGATTCTCAGTTCATGCGCGAAGCTCAAGAAACCATGTCTAGTACCGCATCCAACTACGACGTCTCCCGTCTGTTCCTTGGAACCTCTCTAGCTTTCCTCGTCTGCGCCCTTAGCTACCTTACGCTCCCTTCATTCCGGCCCATCACGTCAGCCGGTATCTATTACGTGCTCACACTAGCTCTTTATGCTGTCCTTATGTTTGCCTCCTCATATGTCGAGGAAGAACACAACTTCTGGTATTGGGCTACCTCAGGCTGGTTTATGCTCCTACTTCTCAGCAACTTGCGAAAAGAATGGTACAGCAAATGGTTCTTCCATCCTGCCATCATGGCGCTGGCCGTACACCGCTTGATCAGAAGATGGAATCAGACTGGGCAGAAGTACGCAGGAGCCGACGACGTTGTCAACAGTGGTGTTTTCCATGGTAGCAACTCATTCGTGCTGTGGGTGCTCATCGGCGCTACGTACATGGACATTACGATTCGCATCGCAAGGCATATCGCTCGATCAATCGCAACATTCGACGCCGATCAGAGCGTTCGCAATGTCGAGATTGAGTCAACGGATCACAACCGCATGCTTGGAACGATTGCTGTGCTGCCCCTCGTCGGAACGGCGTTTGTCTTCAAACTTGCGTTCACAGCGAAAGATGCTCCAGAGCTGACGACTGGTATTACGGGGAGTATGATAAGAACGGTGGAGACGTTCGACCTTGTCGGCCTTGCGCGGATGGTGTTTGGCGGGATCGCGCTCAGCGGAACATGGATTGCTTTTGCAGAGTGGCAGCGATCTAGAAGGAGGAGGAAGGTGAAGCAGCAAGGTAACGGCGGTGAGTGTCATAGGTCAGTAATGACAGGAAAGACATAGCTAACAAAACCCAGCTCTCGCGGTAGCGGTCTTCGACCTGATGACACTTTTCCTCATCACCCAAACGAAAGCGCAAAATATACCCCTCTACCTCCTTTTCAGACTCCAGTTCTTCTTCCTCAGTAAGCTACTACACACCCGCATCCGAAATATGTTGTCTTTACTCACCCTATAAACAGCCCTTCTCGACCTCTCCCCCACAGCAGTAACAACAACCACCCTCCTCCTAACCCAAACCTCCTTCTTCGCTCTCGGCACAAACAACGCAATCTCCTCCATCGACCTCTCAAACTCCTACAACGGCATATCAGGCTACAACATCGCCGCCGTCGGCGCCCTCGTCTTCCTTTCCAACTGGGCAGGTCCCGTATATTGGTCTCTCGCCGGCATCCTACTACTAGGTTCCCACGGCGCTACGCAGCGCTATGTCAATACTGAGGAATTACATGTCGCGGACTGGATTGCAAAGGAACGCGAGTATCTGAACGAGATGGCGCGGAAGGAGGAGAAGGGAAGGGATAGTAGAAGGGATGGCAGGGAGTGGGGGAGACATGTTGCGCTGCTTACGCTGTGGACGGGCATTATGCTCGCGAGTGTTATGGCGGCTTGTACTGTGTTGAGACAGCATTTGTTTATTTGGACGGTATTTAGTCCGAAGTTTTTGTTTGCGATGGCATGGGGGGTTGCGTGGCATTTGGGGGTTACGGGTGGGTTGGGAGGGTTGGTGTGGTGGTTTGGGACGTGGTGAGATGGGTGGAGGTCAGAGTGTATGCAAGCAGGAGGTTTGTATAATACGCCGTGTATTCTACTATGTGAGGAGCTTGTGCTGATGGGAGTATGGCCAGCATACCATTATGCGTACATCAGACCCGCTGATCTAAAACGCAGACTAGCAATGACTCCGTCGCACCCTTTTCATCGTCGATACCATCCCAGACATCCTACTAGCATACGACAACCTGTTTACCGTCAACGGTATCTTTCCTTCCACTTATCACGCCTCCTCACCTCGCTCGTTGATCTCTTCCACTTCGACATCCTGCGATGTCTCCATTTGTCCCGCTGGAGCTGGTGCTGTTTCTCCGTCCTGGGGTTCTTCTATCTCTGGTTGGACTTCCAGCTCAACACGTAGTGCTATCTCGGGTAGTGATACCTCTTCCACATCCACCTCTGGTTCTTGGACACCTGGCTCTTGGACACCTGGCTCTTGCACCTCTGATTCCTGCGTCTCTGGCTCCTGTACCTCTGGCTCTTGCGTCTCTGGCTCTTCGACTCCCGCTTCCATATCCCGCGATCCACCAACACCCGCATCTCCAGCGGCCTCCCCTTCTTCAACCTTGCTTTCTTTCCGCTCCTTCTCTTTCTCAATATCCCGTTTAACCTTATGAAACTTCACTCCCATAGCATTGAACCGCATCCCACACTCCCCCGTGCCCCTGGGATCATATTGGAACTCTCCCAACGCAATTCTATCCCCGCACTTCTTACAAACTCCCTTGCCCCCTTCATTGAAAAACCCGCAGTTCTCGCACTTCCACCGATCTTGCTTCGCTCCAATGTCGCTCATCTTCGTCACGCCTTCGCGGTCAAGCTTCTCGTACGCGTCGTCGCGCCATGTGTCGGAGACGGGATTGCGTACGTTGGGACGCCGCTCGTCACCGGCTGCGTGCAGATCGGGTAGGTCGGGGGCGGCGGGGGAGGAGTATCGGCCGTGTCCTGGCTCGTGGGGGTACTGGTTTGGAAAGTGGGCTTGGCGGGTGGGTTCGGCTGGCAGGGCGGGTGGCTTGTTGGCCTCGAGTTCATCGATGGACATGTGGCCGAAGCCATGGGAAAGGGCGCTTTGGTGGACTTCAGGATTGGATCTGTAGGTTAGGTTAGATGGCGGTGTGGAGGAGGTGGGCTGGAGGTGCAAGAGTAGGTTGGCAACGTACGATTTGCGCTTGACTTCTTCGGGTGAGAGTTCGCGGCCTAGTTCTAGTGGTTCGGTATGTTGGTGGTCGCCAGGAGTCTCGGGGTTTTCGTCATCTTGGGTGCTGATGGTACGGGCTGAGCTATGAGAAGGTCAGCGGAAGGTTCTCATGAGCAGGAAGCTTGATCTAAGTGCCGTACCCCCTCCTCGCTTCTTCATCAGAACCGGACTCAATGGCCTGTGAGTGAGGGCTCGAAGTGTCTTCCCAGTCGGCTTCGCTCATCGTGGACCTTATGAGTGCAATAAGCACTTCCGTAAGACAGGATAACTGTAGCGATGCTGGGTGGTGGTAACGATGCTTGAAAGGTTAATGGATGAGTGTGAAGAGATTCGGCGTCGAAGTACCGTACTTATAGCGTAATGAGTAACTGCTGTCGATTGCATCGTGATGTCCTTTTGATGTGTAGTGTACTTTCTCGCTGTACGTCTGGCTGTGGAAGTGACTGACAAAGTGCCTGCCCACAGACATGTGCGTTAGTGGCGACTACCAAATATGGACACATGAGAAAATCAGAACGACAAGAGCCATGTGTGAATGAATTCATTCTAAGAAGGTTCGTAGCCCTCACCTATATTCCAGTACATGACATGCACATCTCTGTGCAGTGTAATTATCCCAAGTAGCTAACAGTACATTTACGCCAATGTCAAATTGGAGGGTATCCAAAATCCCTGAAAACCGTACGCGGTGAAATTATCCTGACTTGTTCTCGCGCAGTGCGAACTTGTTGGCTCACGTCGCGCGATGATCCACTTCAAAACCGATGAGTGTACGCGACGTCTACCTTGGCCAATTCATAAGCATCTCCTACTGCGGAGGGTTAGGGGGTCCACCGCCACCAGCACCACCTCCCATGCCGAACAAGTTGAACAGTCCACCGGGAAACTGAAAAGGAACTCGAGCACGCGCCACCTGCACATTTAGAGCGGGAACAACAGCAGGGACTGGAGCCCTAGCAGGAGCACCGACACGCCCTGGTGGAGGTGCAGGGGGGTTGTTGAGGCGTGCTTGAGCCTGATGGATCAGGTTGTTCACCTGCGCGATGTTGAGATCCTCAGGAGCCCAATTGCCTGGGTCGGCGGCAACGTTTACTTGGCCGTGGGGACAGCCGTCGGCGTGCTGAACGTTGCTAGAGTAAGGGACGAGACATTGCCAGCAGAAGTTGTGGCGGCAGCGCCGGCCTGTGAGCATCGAGTTAGCACCTCCTCAAACTCTTATGTCATATAATTTGGGGCATCAGTAGGGAAAACTTACAGGTCATGTGGTCGCACCCGCCAAATTTCTCGATATTGACGCCACACTTTGGACATGGCTTCGCTCCAATTGCCTTGACTGCCTCCAAGGACTCCTTATCCTCCTTCGCCTTGGCCTTACTGCAGTCACCAGACGTATGAGATGCCCAGGGACGATTACACGTCAAGCACATCTCGTACGCGCAGTATGGGCATTCGATCTTTTTCTTCTTGTTCTTTATGTTCTTGCAGTCCTCTACGGAGAAGTACTTGCCACATTTCTCGGAGAGACAGGCAACGTATGATTCGCCGGCGGTAAGAGCGTACCTGGTGAGGGCTTTATCAAATCTATCACGTTCTGTCAGTACTCGTGTGTTTTTGCCAAACAGGGAGCTAAATATCTTACGCGTCAAATTCCGCCTTGCTGACTGTATTCTTCAACACCGTGAAGTCAAGAACATGGTCGCAATTCGGAAACGGACAAGCTAGCTCGACCTCAGTGAGCTGCCGCTCGGCAACCTTGGACCTAAGCATCTTGTGGATACAGGCGTTGCAGATGCTTTCAAAATGCTTGCAGACATTAGCATCTTCTGGAACCTTGAAACACCGGATCGTGTTCTTTGTTGCCGCGCAGATGGAGCACTCTTGCTGTACGGGCCGTTTCTTCTTCTTCGGCTTTGGCGCAGCACTGACAGCTTTCTTCGGCTCCGCTTTTGGCTTGACCACGGCGCCATCTTTCACACGAGCGGCGGGATTGCGGGTGGTTTGGCGGACACGCATTGTAGGCTCAGGCACCTCCGACTCGCGATGATCAATGGATTGGGGAGCAGGCGACTCTTCGAGAGGAATGGGATTGCCACGTGTACCTGCTCGACGGGGCGGAGCATAATTGACACGGCGTTCTGGTTGAGATCGTAGGCGAGTTGAGGGCGCCATTGTCGCTGGTCCAAAGTGTGGGTTGTGGTGGGTGTGAGGTGCGGTTCAGATCAATATGCAAGCAGCCGCTCCGAAATTATGTCGGCAGGTGGGGTCCGTGCGCCAGGCTGTGGAACTGGAAAGTCTTGAAAAAGTGCAGTGGTGTTGGAGTCAGGCTCGCGGGGTGACCGGGGTCGAGTGAAGGAATCGGGTTGTTGTGTGAGTGTGGGTGTTTGCAGGCCGTTGCGAGATATCACTAGGATGCCTGGCGTAACATGCAGAAGCGAGGACTGACCGCTTGAAGTGTAAGAATGGAGTCAAAAGGGTTACAGTATTTAGAGCGATAATTCTTTTATCAGGTCCGAGTGAAATGACGACTGCAGTAACCATCAGGGCAGTTCATTAGAAGTTGACCAACTTAGAAAACCACTTGTGCGGAACAGGCAAGCTGTGAAACAAACCCAATAGAAGATGCATTATCACACACTGCGAGGCCTTGGGGGCTCGTCGCTTCGCAAAACTCGGCTGCAAAAGTTGACCTGTCGCACCGATCAAGGTAGACACTTTCAGCTGGTAATCTTGGATGACTTCGGGCAGACCCCGGCTTGTTTCAAATGTCGTCGCGCATGAAGGAAGGTCTCAGTCTCTCGTAACGCGTTAGAGCATGTTGAGATGGTACGAGAGTAAAAAGACATCTTGAGGACAAGAGGTGTTGTTGATTTTGCGCGAGTGGTCGTTTATGAACGCAAAGACACTCAGCCTGGATAAATGTTGGAAAAAAGAGAGAAAGTCCTTATGCTCAAGTCTTAGCTTGTTTTGCTTTCTTTGTTTGCGTCAAAATTGTAGTGTTGTCGTGTAAGTCAAGGTTCGCGATAGTCCCCAGAAGATACCGCCTACAAAGCTAGTCTTCCCGCTTAATCGACCAACTAGAGAACCAAGACTGCTTTTAAAACCCTTGCTCGTCCGGCTCGTCCACGCTAAGAATTGCAGTGCGGAGAAAAGGGGGCAGTCAAGCTCAACGTCGTCCCTTGATGGTGTTCAGCTATGAAGTCAACCTTCTTAGTGTCAACATTCGAGCAAGGCTGAATATAGAACACAGACGGTAGCTGTACAGTGAATGAATTAGGTAAAAGAGGGACAACCATCCCTGTCTCTATTATAGATTACGCTTATCAATATACAACACAGTATTCCATACATCGTGTGAAGCTATGGATGGCCCAAGCTTGTCTCATTATCCATCGTCTCCATTCATAAATGGCAATATATCTTCGAGAATATCTTCCAACAGATATCCACATCCAGGTGACTCATTTCTTCCAGAAAGCCAATGTCTTCTTCCTCTCGCCAGTAGATGGCTTCACGCCGCTTGCAAAAGAGCGCTCCGCATCTGGTAGGGACTGAGTATCCGGAAGTCTAGGATTCCTGATCACCGAAGCAAAGAAGATAAGGACCGCACAGAGGCAGATACCAGTGATGCAAAGTAAGCGTTGGACGTGCTTGTAGGCATCAATAGCAGCATCGCGCTGCGGTGTACCAGGTGGGTATATAGCGATGAGAGTGATTGGGTCGGCGTACCAGTTAGTGGCCTCGGTAGCGTTGCCGAACCGCCGCTCGAGTTCGCGGGGGACGACTTGCGACCAAATGGCACCTGAGACTGTGTTTCCTAGCGCAGAGCCCACATTGTAAGACGCGAGGTACAGCCCCGTGATGACGGCAACATGCTCGTGCTTGGTCGCGGCCTGAATGCTGGCTTGCGCAGGGTAAGGGAAGAAACCGCCTGCAATGCCGAGGAGAACTTGGGCACCGATAATTCCAGAATGAGAGGAGGAGGCAGAACCGCCACGGTAGTGGATAAGAAGACCAAATGCGACCATGAAGAGGCAGGTACCGAAGAGGATGAAAGGCTTCAGGCGACGGACCCTAAAAACGACCAGGCCGAGAAGAATACCGGTAATGACAGAGGCGAAGCTGTAGAGCGAGGAGATGCGCGTAGCAGACTTGACACTCTCGTTGAACGCGACCACGAGTACTGAGTACAGATAATCTCCTTGGCATGTCCATGCTACATGGCATAAGTTGCTGTAGTAGGTGGGATGAGGGTGGATCAATGCTTACCAAAGTTTAGAGTTATCGCAATTCCCAATGCGCCCCATACCGCACGGTCTTTAAGAAGCTAGAGAAGATTAGTGCTCTGACGCTAAGCATAGCGCAATGCATAGCAACTCACATGGAAGGGAATCATTGGATGCGGAGCCTTCGTTTCCCACCAAATCCAAACTGGAATAAAGAGAATGCCAATAACGAGCGGAGCAATGATTTTCGCTTTACTCCATTGAGTAGAGACTCCTCCAGCGATGGTAAGTGGTGTAAGAATGAAACCAAACACAATGATCATGAGAATGATGCCGGGAATGTCCAGTTGCCAAAAGAGGGCCTTGCCAAGCTGCAAGCCACCATGCTGTTGATATGGAGTCTTATAGCTGGCCAGTGCGCCCGCTTTCTTGGCCTTGCGGCCGACCCACCAGAGGGAGATGATAAGCGGGAGAGAGCAAACCGGGAAGATGATACACCACATGCCGATACCCCAGCGCCAGCTTGTGGCAACCAGGACCGAAGATGTGACATCACCGCTAACCCACGTGTTGATAATGAACGGAGCTGCCGGCACGTAGGAGAAGAAGAGACGTGACCTAAGCGAAGTAGTATCGGCGATGATGACCTCGACGAGCAGAATGATGCAGGTATATCCGATTTGGTAGAAAACGGCACCAGCAGCAAACCCTGAGATGTTCTGGCAAGATGCTTCGATAATCGTGCCTATACAATGTAAGTAAGGCTCGACTTGTGCTTGGCTGGCCAACAAACCTAGGACGTAGAAGAAGACCGAGACGATGGTCAACTCGACACGGCCAAAGACGTCGGCAATTTTGGCGGCAGTAGGCTAAGGGACTCTAGTCAGCGCATGTAAACTGCCGTGGTTGCGAAATACAAACCTGAGCAACAGCGGCAATGACAGCGCGGACTACATTGATCGTGGCTAAGAGCGAATGACCGCCCATACTCGCCGTAGCCATGGGTTGGTAAGTGTATCGTACTGTTCCGTCCAATCCATAGGCATAGGCGATCAAAAATACTCCAAAGAAGATGAATATCCGGTTTGTCAAAGTGATATGCTCTGAAATAGCCTCGATTCTCGAGACACCAGGAGACTTAGCACCAATGAGAGTCTTCCGGCCATGGTCGCTCTCGTTATCGCTGAGGTGCGGTTCTGGGGTAGGGGCAGCTTTCTCGTCAACGTCCGACATGGTGACGTCCTAAAAGTCCGAAACAATGGAAAGGATCACAACAATTGAAGTGTTTAGGAACACCGCGGAAGGTGCGACATGGGCAGGGTAATATGTAGATGATCGATCAGATTAGATAAAGTGCGCCAAGACACGCTAAGGAGACTGAAAATTCGCCGGATCCGGGACATAACTGGCTGCGCGCAGGACCAAGAAAGCATTTAACTCATCGAAGCGAAGAATTGGGTGCCCAGCACCGGATCGCACGGCGAAAAACGCAAGTGGCTTGCTGCGTGGTCTGACAGTGGAGAAGCTGTCCTCATTTTGGTTAATCAGATCCTGAAAATTATCAGATCGGACCGACATGCTGTCAGGGTCCACCTCGTTCTAGCTTGCCAAGTGGTCAAACAACACGCGCATCACGGTGCACCATGCCGCCGTAGCTCCTAAGGCGCGCTGAGTTTCGTTAGTCGATATAGCTGTCCAATGCAATTGCATCTCCTTACTCGTGGACGGTACTGCACGAAGCCATGGTAACATCACACGGGAAACCGCAAAGCATACCTGGGTAGCCAGCTCCTTGCCTCACGACAGGATGTATGTGGACCGTTTTAGAACCAACGTCTTCATACCGCTTTTCGCAAGCTTCAACATAGCAGCCGTTTTTTTTTTTTTTGACGATGGGGAAGGTCACGATGTCACCAGTGTTTCTTCACCTTTTGGCTCGACCATTACGACTTTGGGTATGGAATACGCTTTCACTTTGTGTAAAGCGCCAGCGTCCAACGTCAAGCCGCCCCAGACGGAACGGCTGCTATCACGAGCTTTGAAGAAGGTGATGAAATAGTCGTGGTCTATGACCGTATTGTTGAGAAATTTGCGTGTCTCTAGTAGCTATACCGGTACTCGAGTAGTAAGTGCGAATACAAAACTATGCGCAAGCAGTCCTACTACTGGATATGGACATTGCCTAGAACGCCTTTCGTAAGAAAAAAAGAACACGGGGATACCGATAAGCAAGTGGGGAATCAGCGCTTGGAGTTTCCGCTATACTCAGTACATTGGAGATCCCGAGGTGGCATCCCGGGCATCTTTAGGGCGCTTCGGATAATCATCAACTGACTCTCACCGAACCCACAGATATACACGGTCGAGTCAAGGTCATAGCGCGGAAAAGCACTGGAGGGAGCGAAACCGAAATCGGTGTCACCTAGTGTGTAATGCTTGAAGCAGGGAGAAGGAAGTTGGCACAGCTTGGCATCCGTAATAAATTCGTCTCGCCCTGTAGAAAATTTCGTCGTTCGCATGGCATCCCTTTTTCATCGGCGACCATCCACGGTTCATCGGTATTGAGTGTAAAAGTGCTAGTCTCGAATTTAGAGGTACTGAGCTGAGTACGTCTTCCTCGGTAACTTTGTTAGCCCGCTTTCACCGATGTCGCGTCTTAGCTTCTATAGCAGAATAGACACCTGCTGCTGCATTCATCGTAGCTGTGCGCTTTCGAATAATGTGTTCATCGGTTGCATTTTCGGAAAGGTGTTTGGTGCGCCTTGCTTTTTGGATTAGCCTTGTATTGTCTCCGTCTTTCCACACCAATCCAAAAAGTCGGGCGCTTTTGATCTCTCATCTCGTCCACGCTAAGGATTGCAGTGCACTTCAATGAATTGCTGCCCGGCCAGCGATCCTCCGACTGCACTGCAATTCTTAGTGCATGTGAGAACTGCTGGGAAGATCTCACTTAGTCGCAAACCAAAGAAAGACGCGATATATTATCTCTAATATGGATTTGCAGGACCATTTCTAGCTCTACAGAGTATTTTGACGTGAGATTTTAAGCTTTTTTGTAACCCTATTTTTCAGTCAATCAAGAACATCTTCTCAACATAGACCAGGTTCCAAATCACCTTTCATGCGCGTTCCTAGCTGCCTTGCTCATTAGGGCCGGTAACGACATGATCAAAACTCTCCGCGATAAGTCAAGCCGTCCTATATGAGAGTCATCCAGGGCGAAGACTTTGCAGCGGCCCATTGGGCCTATGTCGACATGTAAATTTCTGTATCCGCTTGTGCCCCAGCTCGACTGACCAGCACAGACTCGTGAGCCCAACGCCGCATTTCCAGCATGTGTCGTACCGCTGAAGCTGACGGGCTCTTGATTCGTCATGCTGCGCAGCTGCGGAGCGTGGACGTTGAAAACCAACCTCCCTAGCCTCTCCCCATCACTATCATATCCAAAGACCAGCGACAGGCTACCAGTTTCTCCTGGGGATAAACATTTGAAGGCGCTCGCATATTCTAAAGGGTGGGTAACATAAGAGGGTGAGGATCCACCCAATTATTTCCACCCGGGCTCAATCACGGTTCTCAACTCAACCAACCCGCCTCGAATAGCCCAATCTCGCCCACAACACCTGGTCACCGCCACAAGGGCGAATCAAACCCAAGCATGAGCATTCGATAACCTAAGTTGCAATTGGAAGTATCAGTTAAGACCAGTACTGGCCACCCATGCAACAGCAACGCTGCATGTGAGAATGAGCCATTGCACAATCATGCCATCTCAGATCGTCAAGATGGTGAGCAGCTTGGTGAGCGACACGTATGCCCGCCCTTTGCAGAAAGTGAGAGGCCTCGAAGAAGCCTCGATGGGCAGCTAACGCGATGGCCATGGTCTGTATGTCTCCTCCCTCCACTACGCCTGCCTGATCAAATGCGTGTTATGGACGGACTGATTGAATATAGGAGGCGCTGTCGGCTGCGGCTGTTCTTCTTCTTCGTCTAGAAGCCGCGACATTGAAGCTGCGGGAAGAACAACACCTTCCCTCATCGCACCTACACTGCAGCGGAAACTGCGCGCGAATAAAAGCTACAACTACCGCCCCATTGCCATCATAGATCATCAGTGGTCCTATTAACACTACATTTCTACGGCTTCATGTCCGCCTATTCGGGCTTATTACAGAGTGATCTCGCACTGAGTTGATGTCAAACCGTCGAGGACCTACTAGCCGTCTATTCTGGCTTATTTCGAATTACGCCCATATCAATCCACCAGCAACACTCAAGCATGGCTCCCACCTATCCTGCTTTGTCCAGTCCCGTGGATAGCCGCCGAAAGGCGTCTCTGGACGACCATGGGCGAGGCACTGGCGTTCAGCTATCGAGTGGAGCGTGAGTATTAAGCCACGCTGGCTTTTATTTTCCCTGACCTTTACATAGGTTGCCGTCACCACCACTATCTCCCGGACACACGCAGGTCGTCGTAGTGAAAAGTTAGGCATCGAGCGCCTCGCAGACCGCCTCACCGACAAGCTCACCGACAGCACCATCACAGACAAGCTCACAGACAGCGCCACCATCGACACCCACACCCACTCTGACACCGTCGCACACTCCGTCATCCTCTCCAACTCCGACACCATTACCACTGATCGTGGCGTATGTATCCAGTCCTATGCTCCTTCATGACAGTCTTCTCACTCATTTGTGTAGTAGGAAACGTAAAGCCTCGACCGCCTCGATCAGTCCCGCCACCATGGAGCCAAATCACCCCGTCGAGTGGGTGTTTCTCGATGGCGCAGCCCGCACCAAGGACTACTGGCTTTTCGCTGATTTCGTCGGCTTCTACAAGGCGTTCGGACGAGACTCCCAGCTTGCCGGGCTTTCTGCGCTTTCCCTACGAAGCGTTACTTTAAACAGAACGTCGAACGGACTTGCATCAAGTTCGGGTTCAAGAGTAACACAGATCACGCACCCTCAGAGGTATTTCGCCGCGACGAAACGGATTCTCTGGCCCTATCGACAGCACGGCGGCCGTCCCTTATGAGGCCTTCCTCGACCATCTGCGCACGCTTGCCACCGCCATGGTAGACGGAGGCATCGTCAATATATTCATGGTCTGCCATGGGTACGCTTGCGGCGATTTCGAGATTGGAGGTTCGCGTCCCACGCTAGACACACTCGATGCTGCACTCCCTCGCCGTTACTAGGGCAATTCCTGTTCGTTTCTTTTCCTCCGCTTATTGATATGCTTAAGTTCAGCGGGTATCCCTACCTGATCCGAGGTCAAGAGTAAAAGTATAACCTTACTAGACGCCAACGTTCAGGTCAAGGGGCGCAGATAGCCTCCTTTGACGAGAACGTCCGAGTGAACGTCTACGTCAAGAGCTGCTACTCCGGCAACACATTCAGCAAGATCCGAGCGACATCTCAAAAACCGCGCTACATCCATGCGTCCGCTGCTCAAGATCAAAAGTCGTGTAGTCACGTTCGCAGGGGCCCGAGTCATACGGTTAGAGGTTCCCCCTTTACGCTTGCGGCTGTCAATATCACGAACACACCTGAGAGGCGCGATGATGATCTTCGGAGTCAAATCGCTTATGTCAACAGCCACGGTCTGTCCGGTCCCTCAGACGATCCTGGAGAACCGTGCTCTTGGACCAACAGTGATCTGTCGCAAACGGCACTGGACGTGTTCTGCTCGAAGTACATCTGCGTTGACGTTAACAGCGGCAGCGGCAAGAGGCGGAGAATTTCCGGCGTCTTAGCGCCGACACCGAATTCTCAGACGTCGGTTGCACCACTGAACAGTTTGGATACTCCAGAGGACATCTCCAATATCCTTCAGGCTCTTGCCGCTGAGACCGAACTGGTCCAATGTATAACCCCTCCTGATCCTTTCGACGTGGGCTTTGTGACAGACTTCTTTGAGAGGAAGAGCGCCGAAGTGAGCAGGCAGCAGCAAACTACCCTTTGCCATTACCTCTTGCTTGGAATGAAGTGGCGTGTCCGCGTACAACAATTCTTCCTGGCCGCATGGGATGACCTGGTACGTGGTCACAAAGTAGCTTCTACTTTCGTCGATGCGGCTATGAACTTTACGCGTCCTCCGATGTGAGGAGGGTGTTAGGGGGCTAGTACAGGGTCACCTCGCGCTGAGTTACTCCCCAGTCCCTTAAGAACCAATCAAATTCTTCCTTTTAAGATATTGAGGACCTCCCACCTATAGTATTAAAGTAAAAATATAGTGGTGCAACTTAGAGTAGTATGCAAACCTGGCACGAATGCGCATTGCGTTGGTACGAGATCCGCTACTGCAGCATAGCCACCCCCGCACTACAAGTGGGTGGCTTCCTTGTGATCAGGCTTCCGCGTTCTCGGAAACTCTACCTTCTGTCATCTGCCCTTAATCATTCTCGCGACTATCAAAACGGGCAGCGGTCCGGCGAGCTGATCGTCAGTGAACTGTTCCAGTTAGCCTGATTGTTTCCTACCTATCCGTCATCCGACGATGGATCAGGGCGTCATATTACCTGCGGACGCGCAAAGAGCTACAGAATCGCACACCAATCTAATAGTCCAGACGACGCGGCTGGTGAAATCCTGTGCTCAATGCGAAGCGGAGGTTTTAAGGCCATTCGCAGAGACGTACAAGGTAGATGTGATCTCGACCCGGACGCTCAAGGGTTTCAAGGCAGCGATCTCGCATGACTGCTTTATCTGCAAGCTGATTTGGAGCAAGATGCCAAATCCAGATCAAGACCTGGTTACGAACTATAACGAGGACAACTGTGAAGATCTCTTGCACCTTAATGTTCAGATCTTCAAGAGCAGTTGGGGTAGAAGCATATATGTTCTCATGATCTATGTCGTACAAGTCGGTGGTGTTCTATCAAAGTGGGACTTAAAGGATCCAAGGCACAAGTCCTATACCGGCATATTTGCTACCTTATTTTGCTCTCAAGGTGCGACATTCCGAGCCTTGCTGTTATACAATGCTGACTGAAACTAAGAATTCCCCTGGGAAAAAACAATACCTCAATCGACTGGTCACCAGAAGTTGATAGACCTTGCGCGGTCATGGATTGAGGACTGTGCTGTCAATCACCAAGCGTGTGATACATTTCGCACTCCAGGATGGCGACCTTCCAGGCTAATTGACTTGAACACACCTGGAATCTGGCGGCTCAGGTCTGAATGGGGGCCAGATAATCATGAAGTACGATATACTACGCTGAGCTATCGCTGGGGAGTTGACCCATTCACGCAATTGAGAACCTCTACCCTATCCCAGTTTGAAGCGGGGCAGCCGATTGCAGATCTACCAAAGACATTCCGAGAGGCTATGGAGGTAACCGTACTGCTAGGACTTAAGTACATCTGGATCGACGCCTTGTGTATCGTGCAAGATTCTCAATCGGACTGGTTGAAAGAGGGTGGCGTTATGGCCGATATATACACTAACTCCAGTTGCACACTCTCAGCCACCGCGTCCGAAACCCCGTTTGCCGGTCTGTTTCGTTCGAGATCTTCGGACCGGGTCCAAGTTGGCGAACTGTCCAGCCTTCCAGTCAAATTGGAGTTGGTCGATTCCTTTGTTGAGAATGATTATGGAGTGGCAGATATAGAGGCATCTCCATTGTTTCGTCGGGGTTGGATTCTCCAGGAACGTCTCCTTTCCCCTCGAACACTCCATTTTTCTGAGACGCAAGTGTATTTCGATTGTGCATGTCAGTTCAAGGGCGATGTGTTTCAGCGTGGCCTCCCAACGGTGCAGGTTAGTAATCCAGCCGTGGATGATGGACAACCTCCGCTGGCAAAGAACTATTATGGACGCCCGTACCATGGTGACAAGGACATTAATGTCTCATGGTATAGAATCGTCGGGAATTACTCGAAGTGTGAGCTCACTCAAGACTCGGACAAACTCGCTGCTCTATCCGGATTGGCGGCAATCTATTCTCGCATAAGCAAAGACATCTACCTCGCAGGACACTGGAAATCGAATCTTGCGTACACACTCCATTGGCATGTTCAGAAGCTGAGATTCACACGACGACTGCGTGACTTTGGTACTCCGTCCTGGTCATGGGCCTCCGTTTACGGGCCCATTGATTATCCATTTCGTGACTTCGAAGGGGTAGCCACCAGCCTAGTTAGACTGATTGGAGCTTACACATACCCTTTGGAAGAAAGTCCATACGGGGCCGTCAACGGTGGACTGTTGGTATTGGAAGGTGTGGCTCAGGACCTCGTATGCCTGGACCCATTCCACGGTTTAGATACCGAAACCTGGACCAAAGTCTCCTCATGGCATTGCCTAGAAGACCAAACGCATAAATATGCGAGGATAATACTGGATGATTATAAAGACGAGCTCTTCAAGAACATGATATTGACCTTCTTGCCACTTATTTATGTTTGTTGGGAAGATGAGGATCCGATAAAAGGCATTGTACTGCAACGCTTGCCGGGACATAACATACGGTATCAACGTGTTGGATATTGGCAAGGGAAATTAGATGACTTTACAGTTTCTCAGGAGAGTCAGAATAGTAGCGGACAGTGCAACCACGCTGGCTTAAAGCTTGGCACGGAATTTTTCGACGCTCGTCCTCCGTCATCGGAGAACGTTGTACAGTTGGAGCGACCCACTGTGTCACCAGTTCCACATCAAATCAGGCAATTAGAAATTATCTGAAGTACTGCGCGTCACCTAGATAAGCGAAGCCGCCTAACGAGAACACTTTCTAGGAAGGCTAGGAATATCTGCCATACACTAGGAATTTGAGTTCACACATAGGACTTCGGAAACCTCTATCTATTCTACAACCGCTTAGGTCGACCTACCTTCTCTTTTCTCCAACCCTACGACTAGAAACTGACTGCTACCTTGATAGCCTCTGCGGCGTTAAAGATTGCAGTGCAACTAGTCATATTACGCCCGTGGTTGCCTTGTTCCCCACACGGTCACAGCCAACGAAGGGCCTCGAAGGAATAAGGATTTGCATACCAGCATGACGGAAAACCAACTACTATCTCAAAGCCCTCTGTGGTGCTAAAGATTGCAGTGCAAGCCTCGTTCATGATTCCTGCCCGAATACTTTGGGCAGCAAGTCTGAAATCTGAAGGAAGGCGTAGGCTCGTTGGCGCTAAGAATTGCAGTGCATGAGCACCGTGACTTCTTTCTTGCCACTGGTCACCCGCAGCGAGGCTGGAGAAGAACCGGTCAGCCTTTAGGCAGGCAGTGCTCGAGAGAGGCTCTGTGACGCTAGGAAAAGCAATGCAATCCCTGAATATGGAAGTTGTCACGCGGAGCGCGTGGATGTAGCCGTCCCCACACGCAGTCCCACCCTCAAGTCTCTTGTGCGCTAAAGATTGTAGTGCACCTCCTCGCCAGGCGAACTCCTCGCTATGCGTACTCCTTGTTATGCCTACTTTTTGCCATGCCTATTTTTTGCTATGCCTACTCCTCGGCGGCGCTAAAGATTGCAGTGCAGAAGGCTGCAAGCCTGAAAGAAGGCACACCTGAAAAAAGAAGTGGCTCGACTTTTGAGCCGCATGCAAAACACGTGCGTATTCACCCCGCGCCAGCACACTTCAGCCCGGGGCTCCTGTGCGCTAAAGATTGCAGTGCCCACTGACCCGAGGTGCAATTGCTTACATACTCATTGGTCCAATACGCATGTGAGTACCATCATACCAAACAACCTAAGCAATCAAGCACCACAAACATACCACACCACACTAACTATCAAATTCACAACATCTAGCATTCTCATTCTCAGCCTGAATTTACGATACGATACGATACAATACTGTATATTAATCTATTCACCCAACCAGACTCCCTTCTCCATCAATCGATAGAAAGTACGTACTACAAGACAATCATCGAAGCGTAAAAAGGAAAGAATGTAGATGAGAGTACAGTTTGGGAAGGAAGTTAGGAAGTCATCATCCTGCTGTGCTGTGTGTTGAACAGACAGACAGATGGAAAAGACGCCGTTGAGCGCCAATGCTAAAGGAGAGACTAGATTGGAAAAACGCCAAAATGATTGAACCTTGTTGAATCCAGATTAGTGGGGTCAAGGTATAGAAAGAAATGAAGGAAGATAAGAAAAAAGAAAGGGATTGAAAACATAATGGCCGTCAAAGCCTACCCGTAACTCCCCCCGATTTCCCGCCATCGAAGATGTTGATAGCATCATCCCTCAGGCTTAAGCCGTGTCCCAATTTCTTTAACGCCCGATCTTCAAATCTCTCCTAGTTCAATATCCCCCATCTTCTTCATCCGAGCCAGTGCCTATGCAACGTAGTAAAGCTTCATAGCACTCAACACCCTCTTGCGACAAACCGGACAGCTCTGCACCTCGCGCGCACAAGTCAAGCACGCCACGACATGCCCGCAGTCATAAAACGCCGCCTCAGCCGGCTCATCCCAGCAGATACGACACAAGCGCTCCGCCTCCTGCGCGTTCTTCCAGTGCGTCACGCCCTCACCGAACTTCTTGTCGTGCTGCCAGCCGCCGACGTACGTGTTGCCTGTTGCGGCTTCGACAAACGTGCCGCTGCCGTGCTGCTGGTCGTCGACCCAGTCGCCGTCGTACGTGTCGCCGTTTTGGAACGTGTATAGGCCGTGGCCGTGGCGCTGGCCGAGGCGGAAGGAACCGGAGTAGGTGGCGCCCGAGTGGTAGATTATGTTGCCATGGCCGTGGCGCTGGCCGTTTTTGATCTCGCCTTTGTAGTGCTCGGCAGAGAAGTAGTTGTATGTGAAGTGGCCGTTGAGTTTGGATGGGAAGTTGCGGGCAAAGGCGCGGAAGGCAAGGTATGGTTGAGGGTCGGCAAAAGCTGCCCCGGCTGCAAGAGCGGTACGCTGCTCAGCAGTCCGAGGCAGAGCTACGATGATGATGGAGCTGTTGTGAAGGTCGAGCTGAGCGAATGTGCGACGGTGTTTGATGGCGCGCGTTGTAGTCAGGTCGTCTTCTTCCCACATCTCAATCTTTTTCTTGTCTTCGATTGGGAGGCCAAGAAGGGTCACTACAGTCTCATCCACCCTAACAGATTTGAGAGCGATGTGTGAACCTTTAGACTCGAGCACCTGATTTTCTGCGTCCCAGAATTTTAGGAAGAAATAGATCTCGTCTGGTGGAGGCTCAGGGGTTGGGGTGCGGGCAGGTGGAGGCGGCTGTATTGGTTCTGGTATATCGATTGGTGGTGGCGCAGGTAGCGGTAGATCCTCTTGAGTTCCACTCATCTCCGTATCGCCAGCCGCAGTAGTGCTCAGATTAGGGTCAGTCACGGGACTCGGCTCCGCTTCGCCCATAGTAGCATCAGCACCTTCTACGGTCTCCGCAAAGGGTGGAATTCCAAGTTCCACTGCAGGTGGTTCAACTGGTGCAACTACAGGCTCCTCGGGTTCGCTCATCGGCGTATCTTCCGACTGTGGCGGTAGTTCTGGCGGTGGAAGGTCCATTTGCGGTTCAGCATTGCTGGCCTCCGCCTGAATGTCTTCCACTGGAGCCTGAGCTTGAGGCTCTTCAGTTATTTCCGATTCCTTCTTTTCCTCTTCTTTCGGAAGCTCAGGAAGCTTATCGAAGTCAATGACGTGGACCCAGATCCTCCGACACGCAAACGATGAGTCATCCAAGTTCCAGTCTTTCATATCTGTATAACGATCGTAGCCGCCGCTAGAATAGGCGATCTTACCAATACCATGAAGGCGTGGGCAACCGACAGATCCCCGAATGGGATCTAGCAACCAGAACTTCACCTGTCGCGGGTCTTGGATGTCTTTCAGCACACTGGCCAACTTCTCGCGGATCTCTTTACATCCATCTTTACGAGGCAATTTAACGCTAGATATTAGATCTGAGTGTCCACCCTCCCACTTCGGATCATAGGCGTCGAACCAACCGGGGCCCTCATGATGTGCGAAGATCCGAGAGTCAACGACTTGATACTTGAGCATTTCCACAGGCTCCGCATCTTCGTCTGGCTTCTCGTTCTTATCACCTTCAGCTGCTGGTTCTTCCACGGGCGGCGGTGTCATCGGGGGCAGAAGGTTTGACGTCTTGCTCTTCTCCACTTCGTTCTTAATCCACTGAGGAACATCCCAGGGCTCAGACTCAGCGTCTGATACAAAAGCCGCCTGCGCCGTGTCATCGCGTACATACATTGCGATGTATGCTACCGGATCATTACCGATGATCTGCTCGGTACCAGGCTTGCCTTCGTGCGCATCGACCGCTTGCCGTTTAGTGAGACACTTGACCTGGTTCTCGTCCTTGCTATCCGAGTAGCTGTACCATCTAGATCCTGGACCTTCAGGTCGGAGGATCGGCTGGTAGACGTACGACTGAAGAGTCTGTTTGTGCACCACGAATCCGTACAGAGTGTAGGCTGTGTCTCCAACCACTATCCGATCGTCCAATGAGACCTTGTTCAGTACCTTGACATAAGAACGGGTCTTCAGATCGAAGTCCTGGCGTTCTAACTCGATCGTTAACAGCTGCGGGAGGGGCTGTCCAGGGACCGTAAAACCTGCCGACCTGTTGACGGCTTCTTGCATAGTCTCTACACCCACTACAGGTACTCGGTAGCTAGGTACGCCAACGCTGTAGTCGCGCTTTGGTCCGCACAGATCTTGTAATGTAGCAGCATGGGGTGTATTCTGCAGCTCTTCCTCGAGTTTAGAGCGTAGAATTTCCCAAATTTCCACAACATCGAGCTTGTCTAGGCGCTCATAAATGCCATAAAAATCCAAGGCATCCAATACATCGTCTAAAGCAACTGAGCCAGCACCAGGATCCACCCGCGTCCGGAGCAGATACAGAACCTTCTGCAGAGCACTGATGAGAGGTTTTGGGCGAACAAAGGGTTCTTCTTCGGGATCGGCGACCTCGAGGTTGTAGAGAAGCTTTCGGAAAGGCTTGAACAGCATCCACGATGCAATTGCGGATATCATGTTACCGCCAGGTGCACTAGCATCTTCACCGAGCATGAGACCTTGCAATCCAGTCATCGCAAAGCTATCCCATGGGTTCTCCCGGCTGTGATGCTCCCACAGACAGTCGGTTTCATCTTCGATGACGCGCACGTACCCAGTGAATGCAAGTTTGTCGTCTCGAAGGAGCGCCTGTCGCTGGCCTCGCATGCGATGAGGGATGTCGTAGTACGGTCCGTGAAATCGCGTCCAACCCCAATCCGGTGATCCGTTGCAGAATCGATGCAGAGCAGTTCTTGAGTAGTGAACGCGCGGTTCCGTGGGGTTGTAGAGAACAACGGATACCTGAGCGGCCACACATTTTCGCTTTGGTATAGTTTTTGATCCTAGAAGTGGTAGAGGCGCATGTTGAGGCTCAACCGCCGGGGTTTCTGCTGGTGCATTCTCGCCCGTCACCATCGCGTCTTCTTTAGCGTCTTCCTTAGCTTCTGCATTATCTTCGCCTTTCGCGTCCTCGCTCTGCTCCACATTCTCATCCTTCTTTAGGCCCACAACACTCAGACACTCGAGGTAGACGCTGAGATAATCAGAATCGTTCCCCTTGGGATAGAACTTGATCTGCCACTGGTGTCCGCCAATAGTAACAGGCTCACTCTTCATCACGAGATCTCGATTCGGCTTCTCGCGCGTGCCGTTGTAAGCATCGATGGACCAATGAATGCGACCGGTCTCGCCTGCCCTGTACTCTGGCTCCTCCAAGGGTAGGAATGCCTTGCTCTCCCAGTACTCGTGGTCGAGCGCGCTGTGCTCCGTCAACTCCTCAATCTCCTTGAGCTCTGCCTCATCTGGTGAAGAAGTGTCTTCTTGTATGGGATGCCATGGCTGGAAGCCGTCTTCGTCGTCTGAGGAGTCGGAATCGGAACGTACGGGCTCGACGGGCGGTGGCGGCGGTGGAGGCTGAACGGAGGGATCAGTGGGTGGCGGCGGGTCTATTGGAGGCGCGTTCTCTGTCTGTGTCTGTTCGCACTTAGAGCTGTCCTGGCTAGGTACTTGATGCCGTTTTTGACCTACCGCATCATCTGCATGTGCTGCTGCTGGAGCTGGCTCATTGCTGCTAGGCTCGACTTGAGTATCTCCATTTGCCCCAGGCAAGGCAGGCGTGAGGCCAGAAGCTTCATCTGGATCAGCTGAGCCATTCGGTAGCACTAGCTCCATATCGGGGTCCGGCGCTGTGTCCATTGCGTCCTCGTCAACCGCCGCAACCTCAACAGCGACGGAGTTGGTGGTAGGCTCGCGATTGCTAGGAGAATGTGCGGATTCGCCTGCAGGCACGTTTGTTTCGCCTGCAAACACGTTTGTCGAGCCTTCCCCGTCCTGCATCTCTGCGTCTTCCCGGTCATGCCTTTGGCCTGCAGGCGGTAATGTGGCTACGGAGGAGCTCATATCTACGTCGGCTGGCGGTGGTGGCTGAGGCGGGGGAAGAGCGGGAGTCTGTGCATGGAGTAGGTGGTTTGGTGATTGTGGAGGGCTCGAGAAGGACGGCGAGGAGGCTTGTTGGCTGAAGTGCAGCGGTTGCTCCACGCTGACGCTCATGGCTGCGTTATGGAGCGACAGCGCATGTGAAGCCGGGAAGGATGTTTTATGAAGCCGTAGAGCGGTATTAGCGAGGGAGTCAAGGTAAAGGTACAAGAAGCTCGATGAGTGAGAGAAGGGATATGCACGAGGCTGCAGGCTCGGCTTCAGCTGCTGTTATCGTGAGCTCTTTCAGGACGAGCTGGCCGCGTTATCGTAGCCTTTCCGATATGTGTTCAGTCAACAAAGAATGGGATAGCAATCCTGGGGTATCAATCGATGTCGAAGAGTCAAATTCAGTAACGAGGGCCAGGCACGGGCGTGGCTGGGCTTAAGGCTTGTGCTGGGCGTGGCAGCCTACCAGCATGCGGCACCTGGATGCATCAAGAGAGCACAGAATGAGGCGGTAAAGCTAGGTATCAGCTGTCCGGGCCCCAGGCCCCGCGCCTGCGCTATTCCGCATATCGAAAGAAGCTTTGGCAGTACGCCTCCATCATCACGCCTCTCCGCCCTTACACAGCCTCTCGCTATCCCTCTTATTCCATTTGACTCATCCCTCAGGCTACAGAGCATGGTGCAGTCGTCATCCGGGAGCTCAGCTTGGTGCTTATCGATTGCTGAGATCCACAACCGCTGCTAGGCTGAAGTGTCGCTAACGCCGCTTCTAGATTAGGGCGGGAAGTGGGTCCGCGCCTTCCCTGCAGCGACGGCCGGCGCATCACGCCAACAACGTTGCTCCATAGAACCGTTACTTTCCTCTGCCATCTGTCGCTGTTTCACCGTCTTTCCTCTCCCAGTTCGCCATCCGTCGTCACTGTGCTGCTCGTGTCTATCCACGCTTCCGATTGCTGTATCACGTATGCATACGCCTGCCTATTTGAATAGCGAACAGGTTTCTTATTATTGATCTGCTTCTTGTTCGACTCTTGCAAACGTTGCTGCCACGATGAGCGGAAACACGACAGTCGCCTCTGCATACACCTTGACGCTATCCCCGTCCACCTTGATCTTCCCCCAGCTGACCGCCTCGTCCGGCCGCGCGCCCGCATCACTCCCATCAAACTCCTGAGCTGTGTTGATGTACACGGCGCTCTCGGCTCCATTCCGCATCAAATTGGCATTAGCAATATGATGCTTGACTAATCCTCCTCCAAGCACGATCATGCCTGTCCTCTTCGCTCTGACAGCGATGGTATTGATCTTGCGGATGTCCTCGACAATGTCCACGCGCAGCTGCTCGGGCGAGGACTTGAATGTGTGAAAGTACAGCATGTCGCCCAGACTGCCGTCTGTCAAGGCTGGACAGAAGACCGGGATGTCGTTCTTCCACGCCCAGTAGTACACGGATCGCTCGTCGTTGATCTCTTTGCCGAGACGGTGTATGACCTTGCTTGGTGTCCAATGTAAGGGCTCCTCTGTCTTTTTGCTGGCTTCTTGCTCTTCCAGCATCTTGTCCAGTATGGGCACGACCCAGTCTTCGAAGGCGCAGTAGTTGCTGTTGGGCACAACGAGGTTACCTATCCGATTCAACCCCTTTTGGCGAAGACCAGCCCCGGGTGTCGAGAAAGAACCGAGATAGGTCGGTGCCAAGCATTTGATGAAGTCTTCTTCGACTCCGCCGGCAGTCGTGACGATAGCAGAGACATGTTTGTGCTGGACCAGATAGCGCAGCGTTTCGCGCAGGCCCGAGGATATCAGATTCGAAGTGTATCCAAGAAAAATAGTCGTCTTCTCGCTCGTCTCAGGGTCCTTCCATGCGCGCTGTGACGGGTTAGCAAAAATGCAGCCAGCTTGTTTGATACCATGGTGTCGTGTTGCTAAATCAGGCTAAATGTTTCGCTGTTTCGGGACTGACGCGCACGGGTATTTTCCGAACCCAGTGCTGTCTCCGCATCCAAGCGCTGGCACCTCCGCATTGTGATTGGCGAAAAGAACTCACCATGTCACTGATGATCCGCACCGCTTCTCCGACTGATGTTGCCTGAAAGCCCATATTTGCATACCCGCCCACGAGCTCCTGAACGGTGATGCTGCGCGATGCATAGCGGTTGAAGTCGATGCCCTGCACTTCCCGTGAGCCTTCCGGTACAGGGTCGGATGGCTTCAAAACGGCATCAGTGGCGCCGGACGGGGCTGCAGAGTCATTGGCGGTCGACATGACGCGTGCTGTGGAGATGCACGAGGCTGGCCCGCTGCACCGTGTTGCTGTCGATGCGCAGACGTGGACTCGAATCAGTTTGGGGGGGTTTTGTGATCGCCAACAGCGTCTTTTTGGAATGTGCTGCCTGCTGTCGGTCGCAGCTGCAGATTTTGAGGGCGTCCCCACACCCTGCTAGCGCACCCCAAGCGAGTAACTAAGCACGGGACGATCGCTCAAAAGGCCAAAGGCGCGCAGTGCGGTCGTCTTTTGTGCAGGCAGACGATGACGCTGTCACACAGAAAGTGTGCATGTCCTTGGGTGTGTTCTGTGATGGGAGCTCGTGCAGCGATGCACGACGAGGGTTTCTCGGCACAGGGTGCGTTCGTCGGAGGTGCCTCCAGGAGTTGTGGAGCCGCGCTTGGGCAGGCGCAATCCAATCTGACACTCAAGCGGATAACCCCTGCCATTTTTGCAGTCTCGAATTCGCTATCCAATCACACGGTTTCATCAGCCTTAGAAGAAGTGCCCTAGGCTGCTTTCCGACTAAAAACGGCCCCTGTTCGACCTTGCGTGCAGGCCCGCCGTCATGGCTGGGTCTCCCAGTGTCAGTGCTTTCTGGTTCTCGTGTTTCTGGTCTCGTCGACGTTCCCTTCTCATCACTACTCACTCTCTGCATCAGCGGCCCTTCTCGACGACACCATGCTGCCAGTGTGCACCAGCGCACCGCCCGGCTAAGAGCCGCCCTCCCTCCAGAATCCGAATCCGCTCCAGCGCGAAGCCGCCTCACGTGCCCTGGGCCTCCTTCACAAAGGATCGCAGCGCCACGTCAACGGGGTGCAGAACACCGCTCCCAGGACATCACCTCGCCTTTGTTGACCGCCACACGCCTCCCAAACCCCAGTAATAATCCCCGGGACTCGGCTCGACCGCCGACAGCAACTCTGACGCGATTTCTAGCACCAGACGGGCGTTGGCCGTGAAAGGGACGACAGCAGATCCAATCTCAGCTCCCGGCGCCGAGCCTGCGCTGGTTCCACGCGGATCGTGGTTTCAACCGGCTGTACCTCCCCCGGGCGCTTTTCCTAATTGCCTAGCTCTTCTGCAGCACGGGCCACACGTTAGCGGCCTGTTAACCTCGACCTCAAACAGCAACACCATTTGACATCGTGACGACCTGACGACATCCTCCGCATCAGCGCATCACTGCCCCGGCTGCTGGAATAGACCAAAATAGCTCACACAACGGCTTCTCACTGCTCCTAGGCTCGACTTTCTCCTCTCCAAGTTCTCCGGATATTACTAATTCGCGACATCTCTTCTGGACCCGCAATCAACACAAGCTTCTCTCAGAACCGCCCCGCTCAAAACCGCCTCAGTGTCTGAGATCTAACAGTGCCCATGCCGCAGTCGCGAGAACCGACTGAACCCAGAAAGCGCCACAATGTCCGCCTCCCGCTACCCGGACAACAACAGATACCCACGCGACAGGTCGCCGCCATACCGCGACCGAAGACCTTCCAACTTTGGCGGCGGATACCCCCAGAGGGGTAATGAAAACATCAGACCAAACGCAGACTCCGGCGGATTCCCACCCAGAGAGACTCCCCGAGGCCCAAAATCCCTTGGTGATCCGCCACGTGGTCCAGCTGCAGGACCACCGTCGGGCGCGCCCTCCGCCCCACGTGATGGAAGAGGAAGAGGATTCGCAGGACGGGGTGAGGCTATTTCCTTGCGGGATGCGCCGCCATTGAGCAGCGGACCTGCACCCCCTTTGCATAATTCCCATAATTCCTGGAGGGCTGACCGTGACCGAGATCGTGAATTTGATCGCCGAGAGCGACGACCGACCCCACCACCACGGCGATCACCTATCCGGGACTTACGAGATCCACGCGACCAGAGAGACTTCATACCTCGAGACCTAGATGTCAATCGCGCACGACGGAATTCGCGCGACGGTCCTCCGTCCGCAGGATCAACGTATTCTGATCCTCCACCTCTCGGCACTGGATCATCTTACCGCGGCGGTGGAATCGGACGAGGACGAGGGGGTTTTGCAGGACGTGGGCGAAACTTCCACCCCGACGATCGAGACCGGCACCATGATCCACGTGACCGCCCACCTATCGAACGTTCGTATCGGCCACGAAGCCGCACGCCGCCTGGACGCCGTGAGAGAGATGTGCGAGATGATCGAGATTTTGACAGAAGAGAGCGCGATGATCGGAGATTTGTTCCAAGAGAGTATGACTCTTATATTGGCCCAGCGGGTGCTGCGAAGCCTGGACCGCGCACTTTGGACACGCACCGTGGATCGGGCCCATCTGACACAAGACATGTTCCAGGAACGCCTACAGGGCCAACACCGCATTCATCACATCATGCATCTCCGTCGGACCGGCTAGGTTCTCAGGCAGACTCGTACTCGCGCCGCTCAAGTATTGCCATTGACCCTCAATCCGCAAAGGAGCCTCGCCGGGAACCAGGCAAGGATGAGGCCCTACTGGCAAGCCGCGCAGAAGCGTCTAGAGAAAGGTATGCCCCACGTGCTTCATCGCCTCCTGCTTCTATTCCGGCCTTCGGAGGATCTAATGTCTGGAGGGCTCCCGTACCTGAGGCCAAATTAGTTGCTGCCGCAGCACCACCACCACCACCGCCACCAAAACCTACTCAGTTCACACCCTCAGCTCCTCCCACACCAGCTCCAACAGTCACAGCACCAACCATCCCAACAGCACCGAAGGCTAGCATCCCTGCAGGACTCTCAACTGCACCGCCTACAGGACCAAAAGCTGAGAGATTACCGGATCGTCTTTCTGGAGATGCCCCCGGTCAAGAGACTAGGCCAGCATTTGCTGCACCCCCGCGCATGGAACCTCCTTCGATCCCTCCTCCAGTCCCTGCTCAGGTCACTGATATTCCAAAATCAAATAGTGTGGCGTCCAAACCTCCGGGCGCCCATCAGGTATCTACACCTGCAAATGTAACCCCTATTACAGCGCCCCCTCAACTTGTCCCAACAGCTCCAGCAAAATCCCCTCCACAGGGACCTGCACCAAGAACGCGGGCACCGCCGGTAGCTCCGCAAGCAGCACTGCGTGCTAACGCATCGCCATCCTTCGCGAGAGCCCAGCTTCCACAGTATGCTCCAAGAGATGCGTCTCCAAGTGGGTTACCTGCCGCACTTGGGCCGCGCAGTGGCAGTGTAGGTGCATCTTTGGTCAATACATCACCGAAGAGTCTGCCAGCCAATATACCGACTGGTCCGAAAGCAGATAGGGCACCAATGGCCCCTCGCCCTCCTCCTATGTACCCTCCGTCAGACAGGCCTAACTTCCCTACCCCGAGGATGCCTATTGGTGGAGGGCCCAAAAGTATGCAATGGGTGCGGCCAGGCCTCATCCCGAACCGACCAACAGTTCCTACCAAACGAGAGTTCCCAAACGAAGACCGTGAACGAGCATTTGGTACTGCCCCGAAGGCTCCAAGGCTTGAAAACAGCGTATCTACTACACAACCGCAGCGTGCACACCAAGCCAAGTCGGTGTCTCCGTCCTTCTCAAGAGTATCAGCCGGGTCGGATAGGCCCAGGGAACGAGCTGCGTCTGCAGAGCGCCCAGTAGCGCCCTCGCCCAAACCTACTCCCATCGATACACGGCGACACTCGGATGTGGTCATGGCAGAGGCATCCCCACGCTTGGTTAAACCACCTATGTCGGCCGCATCATCTGCCCCGGAAGCGTTACAAGACTCGGACGACGACGTGGACCTTGATGAGGATGACTTTGCCGAGTCTGAAGCGAAGTACAACCGGGAAAGAGCGCGTTTGGAGGCCAAGCGAATTGACTTGAGTGCTCCGCATTTGCGTGCCACCAGTCCCCTACAAGAGATCATACTGTTGTCATGTTTGACCGTCGAACATTTGCCGCAGGGGACGCTTGAGTCACGATCTGTTGATGAAGCAACCTCGCCTCTGGTTCAGGAAACTCCCCATGCGCCTCATATTCAGCCTCCTCCAGAGAGTATTACAGCGGAACTTCCAACGCCAAGAGCCGAGGATGCCGAGGATGTTGATATGGAAGAGAAAGAAGAAAGGTCAACAGCGCCTGCGACCATGGCACTTCGTCTGCGACGCGAGGCTTCTGCAGATCAAGAGACGCTGCCTGATCTCAGTTCTTTGCCGTATCTCGGCTCTGGTCCTCCAACGCCTTTGTCTGATATTGGTCAAGATCGACCAAGCTTGCCCGACTCCGTTATGCTCGCTATGCGTCACAAGCTGCGCAAAAGTATCGAACCGCAACTGAACACTGAGGAGGTACTCCAGCAATATGCTACTGTATACAAGGAGTGGCGACTGTCTATTCGTCCATGGGAAGATGAACGTGAACAAGATGAGCAGGAGAGGCAGCCTTCAGTTGAGCCTACATTAAAGGCGGTTACTCCAGACGTTCAAAGTGCCGCAATGACCGGCATACTGGATGGTTCACTAGCGCCCACGGGCCGGAGAACTCATACCAGTCGATGGGCAACCGAGTTGGACCTCGAGGCAGTCATCAAGGAGTCCCTCAAGACTGCTGAAGAAGAACGAATGGGAAAGAAGGAGAAGGAGCCGAGAAAAGCAATGGCTGATCCAGAAAAGGAGGCTACTCTTCCATTGGAGCTTACTGAGGCAGAAGCACAGCGACGGAGATTCATCGACACTAATTTCCAACGCGAACCTGGACAAGGCATCTTTGTATTTCACTATGAGCCACCAGAGGATGATTTCACGGAAGAGGAGCACCGGGTTATGGTGCACAACTACAAAGATCAGTACGCCAAGAAATGGGGCAAGTTGGCGGAAGTCTTATACAAGGAAGTTGGCACAGAGCGAACCTACAAAGACTGTATCAATCACTACTATGCTACCAAATGGGGCAGAGAATACAAAGGTAAACTCAAGGGGAGACGTGGTGGGGTCAGGAAACGCGGTGGGGCTGTTGCACGCAACCGAGGAGCTATTGCTAACATGGACCGGGCTGAAAATCCAGGAGAAGAGGGCTTGCCGTTACCGGTTACGGAGACTGGACGTCCTCGACGCTCGGCAGCGCCGACCTTTGGCGGCCCGGAGAATGAGTTTGATCCAACCGCGGCAACACCCACACCAGGACGAGCGCGCCGACAGACCGATGCCGATGGGACACAAGAAAAGGTTGGCAGGCGCGGAAAGGCGACGAAGGACAAACTCGGTCGGAAAGCAAAGAACTTGCCACTTGCAGCTGCCCCTGCCGGATCACCCATCAAGACTGATCGAAAGGACAAGGCGCTAGGTGTCAAGCTAGAGGACGAATTTAGCAAGCGACCACTAGGTGAAATGCCCTTGCCTATCCACGCAGGTGCCATGGAGGATCAGATGTTACTGTCTGGTGATCCACAGCTTTTCCCTGGACTATCCGCTGGTATGATGGAACGCCCAAAGACTCAAGCCAGCGCACGGCCCGGTCCGTCGAGCTACTGGTCCGTCTCGGAACTGCAGGACTTCGACAAGAACGTCGCACACTTTGGTACAGACTGGTTGGCAATTGCGAATCACATGGGCACAAAAACACATACTATGATCAAGAACCAGTACCTACGTCTGGTTGAAGGCGGTAGGATGGAACTCGAGCAAGTGGCCAAAGAAGCGGACATACGGAGAGAACGGGGTGATGATCTCGGACCACCGCCGACACCCACTCCAGCGCCCAAGAGGCGCTATGAGAGCACGTCGACGGCGCCTATTCGTCAGATCGCGCCTACGCCTGAGCACAAATCTCCACTTCTGAATGCACTCACGCTTCCGAGGACCTCACCTCCCAATGCACCTCCATCATCACGATTTTCCACTATCGCCCAGGCACCAACGCAGGGCAAACCTCTGGTGCCTGCACCTGGGTATCCTTCTCTACCAGAGACAAGTCTGGCGTCGGTACCTTCGCTGCCACAACAACAATCACCTCCAGCTGCACCGCAGCGAACGCAGCCGCAACACCATCACCAGCATAGTTTGTCCCAGCACAAGCCACCGCATCTTGGGCCTCGTGCTGGCTATTTCTCAGACGATGTGCCTCCACGTTTGGAAAACCGACCGCCATCGCATTCAGCAACAGCTCAACAACCGCCCAGGACCATGCAGCAACACGTGCCTTCGCAAGTTCGTGCACATGAGCAGCATCAATCGCCTATCTATCGCGGTCTCGCCTACCAAGAGAGGGATAGCCTGGGCAGATCCGATGCCCAGCAGGAACAAGAAGCTCAACACCGGTATCAACAGCACGCTCGGCGGATTTCCCAAGAGATGCACCACCATAGACCTTTCGCTCCTGGGGGTGCACCGCCACTCATGCCTCCAGTGCGTTCGAGTTCTGTAGCGAGATCACCAGAGCATCGCTCATTATCATATTCACATTCTCGCCACCTATCTCAGGTACAACCAATCAGTCAACCCCCGACAGAGGTGTATTCTCAGGGACACAGCAGCCATCCAGGCACTCAGCAGTTGCCACCGCGGTCTTCGGTCCTTACCCCACCTGTAAAAGAAGAGCCGCGAAACCCTCCACCTCCAGCGAATCCGCAAGTGCAACATCAGCAGCCTCCAAATTTCCAGCATCAGCTTCATTCCCAGCTTGGCCAAGCTCCTATGCAGACTGTGCCTGCTCCCACTGCTCCTAAGCCTGCTGCGGAGCCGAGGAAGTCAAATTTGATGTCGCTACTTAATGATGACGGCCCGGAAGAGCCTAGACGTAAGAAGCCAAGCGAACAAGGACCACCATCACACAGCAATACGCCCTCGCAATCAGCACCCATTGCTCCCCCTCCGCCGACAACGCAGGGCTACCCGTCCTCATCAAGGCGACCCCTTTATGACGAACCGATGACTACTCAGTCGGCCTACAATCGGCCGTCCTACGCCCAGCAATCTTCGCTACCCCCTACGGCGTCGAACAGGCCGATTGACTTAACAAGTGAACAGGGCTCAGGAGGAAGACACAGTTTGCGCGAAAGTTGGCCACAACGACAGCAATTCCATCCCGGCCAAAGCCAATCCCAGCAGCCAACATCGCTCCCTTCTTCACAACCCAACCTTCCTCAACCCAGCTTCGGCGACAGCAGATTGTTCGGTAGTCACCGCTCCGTCTTTACTCAACACAACGCCCCTCGACATATCCCGTCACCACCACCTCTTTCTGCCTACGGTAATTCGCCTCATCTGCACTCACGCACACCGAGCATCAGTGGACCTCGTCCTGGCATTCCGAGCTCAACTGCTGCACAGCAAGCGCAAGCGGCTAGTGCTTCCAATCAGATCTTGCAACCTAACCCCTACGCCCAAGTCGATCCGCCTGGAAGTAGTGCACCGCCCTCTGGTCCCATGGGCATGCGTCCCAGTCCACATATTCACACCAGTCATCTAGCGCAGCAAAGAGAGCCATCTGGGCGAAATGAGCATTCACAAGCCCAGAACGCGAATCTATCTTATTCGAACCCTCAAACACCGAATGAGCAGCCTGGTCATCAGCAGCTTCGCGGTCCAAATAGTATGGCAGACCCATATCGAGCTCGTGATCCTCGAGATCTTCATCGCGACTTGGAATCTCGTAATTCAGACCGCGATACTAGCCGAGAGCTATCTCAACGAGCCGACTACTTGCGTGAACAACTAGCAAATCCCGCACTACGATCAACAGGTCCGCCCATGCACGAAGACATGCGATATCAACCACGACAGGACCGAGGCTACCTGTCTCAACGTTCGCAAACTCCGCTGTCCAGATTGGAGAATGGACAACCTCCCCCTCTCCAGCATCCCCCACACTCTTCTCTGGGGGCCGGCAATGGCTCTCTATACGGTCAACGTCCCTCTGAAGAGCCCTCACATCGATTCTCCCAACCCTTCGCCCGCGACCAGGGCATCGCAGAACGCATACGCGAAGAACAAGTCCAGCAACAAGCCGCGCTGACGCGCGACGAGTACATGCGGAGAGAAAGCGAGCGGGAGATGCGCGAACGCGAGATTCGAGAACGAGACGCGCATTTCAGGGATAGCTTGATGCGAGGCCGGGAAATCAGAGGCCCCCCGCCACCGCCGCCGCCAGGGGGTTCCGGGCCTGGATCATCCGCATCTGGTCAGGAACAGAGACCGCCGCCGAATGGACCAGGCCTGATGGATTGGGCGAATGCAGTTCGGCATCCGCCGCAGGATAGAGGCTGGCAGCGATAGATTTGGTTTCCTTGGTGAAGAGAGAGGTGCTATGAGAAAGATGAATCACATTTACCTTAGCTTTTATTTTCTTTTGTCAATTTAACTGACTGACTGCATGAACTCTTTGATGTTGTTGTTTATTAGATCAGACGGGATTGATTCAACGGGCGCCTTTTTTTTTCTTTCTTGCATTCGAATCGGAAGGGAGGATTTGTTTGTGGGATTTCTGCTGTGCATGGCATGATACGCATGGCGTTTATCTCTCTTTTTGCCAACACGTATGTCTTTTCTTTAACGAGTTGGCGGGCGAGCGGGCGGCTTTGTACTCTTTTTTGACAGCGAGACTTGCTTTTGACGAAAGCGGGTGGGCGGATGGGATTCGTTTTCTGTTTGACAAGAGCAAGAGTGGGTAGGGTAGGGTAGGGTGGGTTGTTTGTACGTGTTGTTGTTGTTATGTATTATAGTATATGTAGTTGAGTTGGCTTTGAATGGGTGTATGAAGTTGACGTTGACGTTGGTGTTATGTAGTTGCCAAATATAAACATAGATACGCATGTTAACGTAGATTTCACATGTGTTATGTTGTACTGTAGAGAATAACGGTGGCCACGTGGGACCGGCGACTTCGACTATATTTTCTATTAGACCAATTACACTTGTGTGCTACAGTCCAGGGGTTTCAAGACACTAGACAAATGTTACTTTTTCAGCGGTAGCCATGCGGGATACTTGATTACCTTGCAATAAAAAACGAGAGTGGTCTAAACATGGTTCGTGACGTCAGTTGGCTAATTATACGTATGCTCACTACCGCTAGCTCACTACCACGCACTGCAATCTTTAGCGCAGACGAGCGGTGCACGGTTAGATTATGGTGACGAATGAACGCGCAACATGTAGTTGCACTGCAAATTTTAGCGTGGGAGACGAGCTCTATGTACACACGTGATGTTCCAACATCCTATTCACAGGTGCCTGTACACTTAAAAGCGAGGATGTCAGAGATAATCAACAAGTAGACTAGTGGAAACATAGCAACAACAGCAGCCGCAACAGCGATAGCAGTAGAAGCATTTAGCACCCGAAAACTCTCGCTTCAATTATTTTCAAAATCTCATGTGATCGATGGATATTACCGGAATCCACTTATGCTTTCTCTGCCTCTCAAGTCAGTCTCTCCATGCTAACCAAAAAACAGTGCTCCCAACGACCTCGTGTCTCCCTTCCCGTCCTTGGCATTCGACTTCGGGCCGTCTTCTCCATATCCCGTGATCTTGGTCGCATCGGCATGAGAAACGTGCTGCACCCTTTCATCCTTGCGCTCCTTATCTTCGTCTTTCAACCTTTGCCACAGTCCTTTTGCTTGTTCACCCCGGCCACGGCCGCGATCCGAGTTGTCATGGTCGAGAAGAGCAGTAGAGGATCGCTCAGATTGGGTGTCGCGTATGACAACGTCGGGTTCTACCACAGGCGGTGGTGAGCGTGGGTACTATGTCCAGTGTACGGAGCCTTACATACCTTTGGAGACGTTCCCTTTGTCAAACATAGCTGAGTCGCTGATTCCCGATGAAGACGAAATGGAAATGTCGGGTTGGCACAGGTTGAGTGTTGTGAAGAGGAAATGCTCACAGATCTGGGAAGAAGGCTTGAAATACGAGAACAATACGGGGTCTGCTCAAATCTACCAGTATTGACGTAGCTCGGCCGGTTACTACATTTTTCGATAAGCTGTGCCGCAGACGGGCTGTACACAGATCCCTACGTGCGCGCCTAAGATCGTACATCTTCATTCTCGGCACTCCAATCAGAGTTGGGGACAATGAATTCGATCACGAATTAATCTAAACTTGATCTGTGCTATTCCTGTAAACTATCTCGCATAGTTTTCTTTTAAAATATTTGCCTAAGGTTAAAGAAGCCAAGTAATACTGGAAAACATTTTTTGTCTACCTAAACTATAACAAGGTATTAAATTTCTCTATAGACCATGGTCCGAGTTCAATCCACATTAAATTAATGATTCCTAACTCTGAAGTCTCTAGTCGCTAAGCTAAGATCCTCACATTCTTTCCGCGCTGAGGTGTTCTGATAGGAAGGTAGTAAACCGTGATGTGCACGGAAACAGAAAGACCGAAAGGTTCTCTCGAGTCAGTGGATTGACGTGGCTGGCATTCGACGTCCGGCATGCGCTTGATGTTTGCCAAATCGCCTACTACATCGAGTTTCGCATCACTCGATACGTCTGGAGACTTCTCCTTGGCTTCGCCGACGAGCCTACGTGAGAATTCTGAGCATATAAAAAATATTGGGTTTGGATGGCAGCACGAGTAGGCTACGAAAAAGGTGTTGAGAGTCTTTTATTTTGACGGTCTGGCGGCTGCAAAAACCACTATGGGTACATTGGACATGCAGGAAGTCCTTCTAAGCTGATTTGGCCAGGAAACTCCTATAACCGATTCTATGCGTGCCCTACAGCTTTGCAATCTGCTTCGAAGAGACTGGAAGGCGAATATTGATGGCTTATCCGAATGGAGCATGGATTTGAGGTCATTCTATGCGAGCCAGACGATATATTGACCCTATCCACATTTCGAAGCGGCGGCTCGTCAACAGCGGTATGAGAAGCATGCATGTCGATGCCGATGGCCTTACGGAGTATTTTTGAACAGAATTTGCAAGAGACCGAGGCTTCGGACGGTCGAAAGCCCTTGTCCACTTCCACACGATGGTCACTGCACCTGTATATCCAAAACGAAGCACATCAAGGAGACTTACCCCGCCTTCTTCATGCCTCGCCAGAGCATCTTCGTCAGATTCAAGGCGACATCAAAACCATGGTGAGAATGGACTTCCCATCGGCGCGTGGCCAACGCACATACGAAAACTGGCAGACCGTCACAGACTTGATCACCTCTCATTATTCTGATATACTCCCACACCTAGCGTCTATACAAACCACTGAAACCATACATCAAGAGATCGAAGCAATCTTGTCACCTTTTATCGAGGACTAGCAAGGTTTCGCAACCATTAACATTTCGAGCTGTGCCTCTCAATACATGCCCGTCACCTACCAACCCTCGATGGGATCAGAAGCCATACTGACCGTATCGACCAACATATGCAAAACACTCGCGAGTTTAATCGACCTGAACAATAACCTTACCGCCTCTCAAGCGGAGCTACACGAGCTGATGGAGCAATTAGAATGGAGTGTGTGGCGAAAGTGTGGTGAAAGTGAGTACTGTTGGATTCCTGTATGGCCGCTAGGAAGTGTGAAAGACAGAGAGAAGCCAGATTGTCGGAGGGAAATCTCTGTAGACTGTACCGACCGGTATTGGAGATAGAAAGTAGGGCTGCGTGGAGTCTAGAGTCTTCACGCTTTATGGAAGAGGCGCTGGAGCGACGAATGAAGAACAAGATCTCGGTGTCTCAAAAATGCAAGTGCACTGCAATTCCTGGCGTGAGCGATCAGTACATGGATACACATGACATTCCAGTATTCAATTCGCGTTTGATGCATTCGCTGTGTGAGAGATGGCGGTCTCTAAGTGTGATTGGTGGAAATTATATCTATCTGGCGTGGAGGTTTTGAGGATCAGCTATGTAACGGTGATAAAATAATTGACCTATAAGTCGTACTTAAAACCTGTTACTAATAAGTTATTAGTAGTGCCTCAATCTTCGTTGCTGTATTTACTCTCCCTCGGCCTTTGATGAAGCCCGTTCCTGCTTAAGCGAAGCTTTTGGCCCCCATAACAATCAACATGTACACTACTGCTACCTAGACTAGACTAAGGCCGCCAGCCGACGTAGCTCAACGCTTAAGCTGCCGCCTCGTATTCGGCCGTCTGAGGAAGTAACAATACTAAACTCAGATTGAAGACCAATACGATGCGTTGCTGAAAATTTTACGTGCTGCGTGAGTGTTTGTAACTTTATTTTGAAAAGAAGTTCATTATTATTTACTTTAAGGTGGACGCGCCAAGCTCTGCTGCCGTTGTTGAGATTGAGTATGGTGTTTTGACGCTTCACAGCGGAAGAAAAATGCTGCTGCCTACGTCATGCAGGGTTCACCGGATTTAACCACCTGCCAGATTGAGATATATACCGGGTAAGAGATAAGACCTAATAAATCATACTATCAGCTCTAACAAAAATGTGTGTTCTAGAAGGAGAGAACGACTATTTAAAGTCCAGTTCTTAAATGGTGCGTCCATCATCTCAGCCAAGTCCTAGAATTCTTGGATGCATATCATACAAGAGCAATGCTGTCTCTAAAACCACTGTTACTGGCCAGTGGGACCTTTAGCTACCTAATCGCAGGTCTCAGTCTCCCACCGCCAACAGGACCTTACAACGTCGGTTCCAAGCCATACGTGCTCAACCACACAACCTACAACGACCCAATTGCGCCCAATAACATCAGCACCTCCATCCTAGTCAATGTCTACTACCCCACCCACGACTCGGCCCCACTTCAAAAGTACATTTGGGCAGGGCTTGCCGCAACCTACGAGACGTACTACCATCTTCCTTCCGGGACCTTTGGCAACATCACAGCCCATATCGCATACAACGCCAGCTCCATCAAACATGATAAACTGCGTTTACCAACCCTCTTCTTTGGGCCGCCATTCGCAGGCCCAGCGAGTCAAATGTTCTTCGGCCTGATCTCAGAGCTAGTGAGCAAAGGGTACACAATCGTGAGCGTCGACCACCCTTACGAGCAGCCCTACCTACAATACCCCAACGGAACCGGCTTCTCCAGCGGCCACGCGGTAGACTGGGATCCCAGCCCGGAAATCTACCCCCTGACGGAAGCATACCGCATCACGGATAACTCCGCTGTGCTCGACGCCCTACCCTCGATAGCCAGACATCTACACTTACCGCTTAATCTCACGCACTTTGCCTTCTTCGGCCACTCGCTAGGCGGCAGCGCCGCACTGGCTCAGATTCCCGCTGAGCGGAACCGCACTTCCTCGCGGCATAAGAAGTTCCTCGGGACGATGAATCTTGATGGCACGGTGTTTGGTGCTGCTAGCGCAAACGACTCGTCCGTCGACGTGCATGTGCCTGCGCTGCTTTTTTCAAACGCAGAGCATCCGCGCTACTATGACCCGACGTGGCCGATATTTGAGTCGTGGCAGACGGGCTGGTGCAAGGAGATTCATGCGCTGGGGAATACGAATCATACTGATTTCTCTGATCTGATCTTTTTGAAACAGGCCATTGGTGTTGCGGGGGGTGGGGGTGCTGTACCTGCTGCGAGGTATCTTAACATTACGAGGACATTCGTAGGGGCGTTCTTTGATATGTTGGTGAGTGGTGAGGAGGGCCTGTTGAAACTCGATGCTGCACAGGTAGAGCAAGAGTGGCCGGAGATCGTAGTCGGATATAATGGAACGGGAGATCCGTGTGCGTCGGAGTATGGAAATCTATGCTGGGCATCGTATACTGGTCCTAAGTAAGATATAACAGTAAAAGTCAATTGGGTCATATCAACGTCTGACATTCCGTTGCTTGATTGCTAAGTAACATTGAGTAGCAGCAGTCTCCTCAAGTCCACACTCAACCCGACAGAGAGTACATACCCGCCAACAACTTTCTTTCCCTCCTCCCATCATCAACGCCCATAAGCCTCACTAACAAACGCATCCCACTCGTACTGATAATCGCCCTGCAGACTCGGCCCCACTTGTCTCGTCCCCTGAATCTCCACCGTGCCCACATACGGCACCTGATACAGTGCTCCCTCGAACTTCTGGTCGGCAAAGAACGTCATCTCCCCCGTACACTTGCGTCCAAACGTCAGCGAATTATCCTGGGTGTCGCGCAGTCGCCAGCCGAGCGAGCAGGGTCGGCCTAGCGTGTCGAAGTCGCCGGGGCCCGGGTTCATCTGAATCAGGCCTTCGAGGGGACCCCAGGAGAAGGTCGCCCACCAGATGCTGCGCTGAGGGTCGCGGAAGAGGATCAAAGTGAAGATGTCGTTGTCGTAGAGGGGGTTGGTGCAGTAGAAGGTTGTGGCGTATGTGCCGCTGAGGAGGATCCTACTTGGGGGTTGAGATGCGTAGTTGGTGTATGGGTCAGGTTTGATGTAGTGGGAGGAGCGCGGAGAATTGGGCTCCTGTTTGACGCGTGACCGAGCTGGGGTTGAGGCTGATATCTCGTTCTTGACTTGTCTCTTTGACGTTGGCGTTGTCGTCGGCTCGCTCTTGATCTCGACTGCTTTCTTGGGCTTCGACTCGCTCTTAACCCTGACTGCTGCTATCTTTGGCTCTTTCCGCGCCTTTGGACCATCCGCTGTACCGTCGCTATCGGCGCGCTTACGCTTTGTCGGCGACGCTTTCTGAACCCCCAACTGCTCTACCATCGAAAGCCCAGACGAAAGCGTCAAGTTAACTGCACCATCCCACCTCCGTTAGCATATCACATCTATAAACACACAACTATACAACTTACCAGTAACATTCACACCAACACCCTTCTCGCCCTGCGAACTACCAGTCGCCAGACCGCCAGCACTACCCTCACCCTTCACCCCCTTGTTACCTCCCTTTGCACCTGCCGACGACGACGAACCTACACTTTT
This sequence comes from Parafenestella ontariensis, assembly GCA_021596325.1. Lineage (NCBI taxonomy): Eukaryota > Fungi > Ascomycota > Dothideomycetes > Pleosporales > Cucurbitariaceae > Parafenestella > Parafenestella ontariensis. Next base: position 469,115 of record JAKGDA010000012.1, on the reverse strand, counting down.
CTTCCCCTTCAACTTCCTATTCTCCCCCTCCCACTCCTTCCGCAACTCCCCCTCCATCCCCAGCACCCACGCCGGCACTTCAAGCTTGAACTGATTCAGCGCATTCAACAACCTCACCTTCGCCGCATTCTTATCCTTCGTAACCGGCAAGCCGTAATGAATCAGCTGCGCGGTATAGAAATGCCAAGGCGGATCTTTGGCCGGCATAGTAGAGAGCTCAGGTTGGCGGTTCCTGGAGTACAGGTTGGGAGCTTCCGGGCGCAGGAGCGCAGCGAGCTCGGCGACGCTGGCGCGGGGGTGGTGGTTGGAGTTTCCGGCGTCGGCGTAGAGCAGGGAGGAGTAGAGGAAGTCGCCGCGGCGGGTGGGGGGAGCGAAGATGCTGGCCATGGTGTTAGTTGAAGGTGTTGGTTGATGGGATAGAGATGTTGAGGTTGAGGGTGTCGGCTCCGCTTGAAAGTGTGGTAACGTGGAGAGGGTCGGCTGCAAGGTAGTCCGAGCCGGTATGCTCTATCCGACTGTGTGGAAGGATATGTCGCGTTTTCGCGTTCCGAGCAGTGTAACTAACTTTCTCTTGTACGCGGGCTATTTGTTTCCCTCCCTCCTCGTTGCTCTGGGAGTTTACTAACATAACACACCGTATTAGCGAGCATATGACGCACTACTCGCCCTCCTCTTCTATCTTCTAAGCTAGAAATATATACAAGCAAATTGAATATGCATTTCAATTTTACTACTCCAGTTTTCTTCATACGATAAGGTCTTCAGAATCTCTGTCAGCCCCTGCGTTCGGTTGATACAACCACGGTACCGTACCAGAGTCATCATCAGCCAGGCTATCCGGAAGCCGCTACGTACGTAATCACAAACAACATCACTCTCAAAACGCCAATTCGCGGACAAGCATGTCTATCTCCTCTTGAATTGAGACTCGGATATCAGTGAGTAAAGCTCCGGTAAACTGCGTTACAGTTAGGGGTGCTCCGAGAAGGTAAGGGTGTTCGCACGTCAAGTTGCACCCCTGTTCTAATTTATCTAGTAGGAGGTCCTCGATAGTCTAGATTCATAATTCTGATTTGTTCTTAGAAGACCGGGGAGTAACTCAGTGCGATATGACCCTGTACTTCCTTTCAAATGGACCACAAATCCAAACCGCGAGGATTCGTGTGAGCATGTAAACCCACGCCCATTTAGGTTTTCGCTATGCCATATAGTCGTTTTTCTTTTGCACTTCGGTGTCGATGCTGAATTGTTGATCGTCAGTCTGAGTCCGTTCTCAAAGTAAATCCAAAGAAAGGCGACAGCTCATCAGGTTCTCCTGAGGGCAAAGGCGCTCGAGAAATACTCACTAAGGATGTGCGTCTAAATTTCACAATCCAAACCTCCAATAAACACATTACATTTCTATCTGTTACTAAGACTATCCGAGGACCCAAGGGGTCTTCTAAGTCACACTACTGGTACACACATAGCCTACACCATCCTATGCAACAACTTCTTAGACACGGTCTGTTCAACAGTCAAACCTGTGGTATCTAGCTGTACATGCTCAAAGTGCACGAGGGCCAACAGCTGTTCTGACAACATGCTCGGGTCGTAAAGATGGTTCTGTTCCAGCAGCTGGTCCAGCACAGTACCATCTCTTAGCTTCATCTTGCCGCTTTCCGCGCGTGAAGCGAGTACCAACCGACGGCGATGTTCCTGGTGTTCGCAAGTAATGTTGACCAGATAGAAGGGGGCATTGGCGTGTTGAGCGATGCGGACGTGTTCAGCGAGAACGGCAACGTCTTCTGCGTTGTCACCGAGACACCCTGTCATGATGACTTTTAGGTGCGGCTGGGCGGCAAACTCCCCGGTCAGCGATTCGAGGGTGACGCGGCGCAGTCCTGCGCGTAGCCGTTTATGTGCAGGGCTGCGGCCTGGAGTGATTGCTTCAGCTAGGTCAATCAAGGAGTGATTGTCGATTAATCGCGTGGTTTTCTCTGGCAGTTGGGACTTGATGGCTCGAGCGATCGTGAGCTTACCCACGCCGGGGAAGCCGTTGAGGAAGATAATGCAGCCCTGCTTAGCCCTCTGGCTGCCCTCCCATAGATCGTGCAGATGGTGGATCACATCGGGACGCTCCTTGTAACCTAGGTGCTCCTCACCCGAGCGCTTGTCGTGCGAACGGGCCTGTAAAGCAAACTGCCCGGCGCTGTTGACATAGGAGCCGACGTTTTGTATCAGCTTAATTAGTGTGTCACCCGCCTGGGCGCGTAGATGCAAAATCAACGTCTTGGAGCCGCCTAGGTGGATGTTTGGGACTGTGAGAACATTGAAAATGAAGCGATGGAGCATTTCGTTAGAGGCAAGATACTCTGGCGTCTTTTTAATGGGAGCTACCTTACCGTTGACAATGTAGAACTGTAGTAATGGCCTTAAGGTTGTCTATGCAAGCGAACGTGAGTTACTGGCATAGGCAACATGAGTAATAATATACTTGCCTAGAGCATACTGTTTGTGGATGATGCTGGCTAATGCTTTGAGATCTATGCGGAACGTAGCATCTATAGGAATACGTAGGACATTCTTTTCGCCTAAGCTCAGCCAAACCATAGCTGAGCGGATTGAATAGTGCTCAATAATATCAGGAACGAGGACGATGATATCTGAACCTAGGGCTGGGACACCAGTTATGCGTGAGCCAGGGAAGACGGACTCTCGGGCAGCGATGAGCGCCAAAGTGTTTGATAGACATCCACCAAGGGTAAGAACACCACCAATCTCTGTCGAAGACCGGTAGGTAGAAGCAACCTTGAAGCCCATGTTTAGACGAAGCCGGTGCATGGTCTCTATCTTCCTGAAGGCAGCAGTTGGGGAACAAATGTCCTGGTTCGCCATATTTTGGTTAATGAAAAGAGTAAGCATTGCCACACACACACACAGTGCTGGCACAGAGTTACCTGCATCTGGAAAGTCCATGAAGCTTGGTGAACCCCAACTCGCACTGCCTGCAGCAATGCGCTTGAACTCTTCAACGAGATCATCGCATGACATGCCTGCATCTGGCCTGTTCTGAAAGGTGACCGTCTCGGGGGTTGTCAAGTGGTTTGCCTTTAATAGCTGGTTGGCACTTGAAGTCGATGCCGACCTGCAAAACCGCCTGCAAGAGACGATTCAACTCATCACGCTGAACGCCGTTGTTTCCATAGCCAAGGAAGTACTGTTAAAGCTCGTGAATGTCTGAAATGGATTGCGAACGCCTAGAAGTCTTTAGTGTAGGTTGCAAGTTTGGTTTGAGAGGTGAAAGCTGCTGAAGGTGAGATGAGGAGAATACCTGCGTTCAGTACCATCCTAATTTTAGTGATACGGCAAACGTTGTGTTTCTGTCACACAGTTTAGTGAGAACAGATCATACACGGGCTCAGGCGGAGAATTTGCTATCGAGTGGTTCGGTGTTGATAGTTACAACCACGGTACCGTATCAGAGTCGGCAAGACGAACCAATCCTGAGGAAGCCGCAACGTAATCACAAACATCACCACTCTTTAAGTACAATCAAAGACCAGCGACAGCTCATTAGCTTCTCCTAGGAGCATTGCATAGTCAGAGGCTGCTGGGGCCGTAACGTCACAGCCCCAGCCCTCCATTGGCCCCCGTACCTAATTCCCACAAGTATCACCTTCAACTGCAACTTCAACTTCAATTTCACAGCTCACAACAACAACAAGGCGGCGATGAAGAAAAAAAAAGCTTCCATTCCATTTCCATTTCCATTCCACATTAGATACCCAACACATCATATCATCTGGCTTGCCCACGTTATTGGCTGGCCGCTGGCTACAAGACCCCTACAACTACAGAAAAATTTGATCATCCCTCATTTCTAAGATTATTACCAACTCAAGTTGTTCTTCAGTCAGTTCAGTTCAGTGTCGTGAGTAATATGCTTTTTTCTTTCCATAATCGATCTGTCGGTATCGGTCTCTCGAATTTCTCTATGCCTCGACGCCTTCTTCGATGGTGTCGTGGCCATTCACGCCATCGCCGTTGGTGTCGAATTCCATCTTCTCCTGCTGCGCGATGGCTTGCTGCGAGACGATTTCTGCGAGGCGCTTGAGGCGGGGGGTTTGTAGCCCTGGTTATGAGCGTTAGTGACTGGTTTAGAGAATATAATGAGAGTAGTGCTTGACTTACAAGAAGGCGTGTACGTCTCCAACGCGGTGATAACTCGGGGCTCCGCAATCTCGTACGGCCCGGAGTCTTCCATGTCTACTGCCGTCAACAAGAGCACGTCACTCTTCTCCGTGACTCTGGATGCAACGGCCTTCATGATCTCGCCGTTAATCGGCTGCTCGTAGTCGGCTACCAAGTACTGGTTAAGCAACTTCTGGATCTGGTTCGGGCTCAGCATCCAGCAGATGTCCTGAATAATCTCGATATCGTTGAGGGTAGCTTTCTTGAGCTGCAGGAGCTTCGTGGCTTGCATGAGATGTTCGAGCTGCAGCGTACCCTCAGGCATGTCGTGTGACTTGCACCATTCTTCGATACGCGTGATGTTGTAATTGATTTGGAGGCCGCGTTTCCAGGAGAGGAAGTTGCGGCGCATGAGTAGGTCGTTGAAGGCAGTCACGCCGACTAATCGAAGCAACTCCGTAACGCACTGCGTGATGATGGTATCCTCGAGGTAGTAGGCCTTCATGGCTTTGTAGACGCTGTTCAGCAGGCTGAGGAGGTTGTCCATGCTGTAGGCGGGGGTGTTGCTGCCTTGGAGCAGTTTACCGAGGAAGCGGTTGCTTTCGTTGGTGACGAAGCCGGGCAGGGATTGCGATTCGATGATAGCGGGAATGATCATCTTGTGTAGCTTCTTCTTGAGCACCTTCATCCAGGTGTGGTAGATGTTGAACTCAAGACTCTCCAGATCATGCTTGACAATCTCCAATAACCGGTCATACTCGTAGTTGTCGGTCTTTTGCTGCTCATACCAGTCTTCGGCAAGGAAGACGAATGACAACATCTCGTGGACATTGGAGAGCCAGAACGCGCCTGGGTTGATCGCATCGTCCGCGTCGTGCTGCATGACTTCCTGTTGGATCGACTGCATGACATTCGCAAGGAAACGCTCGGATTCCTTGACGAAGCCATTGTTCCACATCTCGGAGGTGACGAGATTGATGAGGTAAGCGGGGAAGAGGACCTCTTTGTCGGTGGGTGGAGGTGTAGTGGTAGGTGATGGGATCTTCAGGTTCTTGATGAGTCCCAGAGTTACCTCGTCGTTGAGCATATCCTCCTCAGCAAGGATGTTCTCAAGCTCAAGCTCGACGTTATCAAGCTGAGCAAAGGTTGAGCCGGACAAGTTCTGCCTGTGAATAGTGGAGCCGACAGCCACGGAGGAAGGTCGCGGGTTGTACTGCTGGCTGAAGCGATCCAGATCGCGAGTATCCGGTCCAGCGCTTCGCCTCTTGGGCTTCTTGGAAGAGACGAGGTTGATCAAACTGCTTGCAGCGATCGGGCCATGCCCGTTTGTCAACTCGGTGATAGGACCAGAGCGCTTCATCAGCTCGACCTGCTCTTGCAGTTCGGCCAGTTGCTGTCGAAGCGACATCTTTTCGGTTTCGGTGACGTTGCTCCTCCTCTTGGACTGTTCGAGATCGTCCGTGGTCCTCTTGAGTGAGGCGCGGAGTTCCTTCTCCTCTTCCTGCAGATGTCGCATCTTCGCGGTGCTCTCCTCGTAGCTTGTTTGCAGCCTCTTGTACTCGTCCTCCATCTGGCTGAGCTTGGCGGCAGTGATACCAGCCTGGTTCGCTTCGGCTTGCAGCTCCTTTTGTCGGTTCTCCAGGGTCCGGCTGCGCTCCTTGTACGATTTGATCTGACTTTCGTAATTTTCGATCTGCGACTGGAGAGACTTGTTTTGCTGCTTCAAAGTACCATTGGTCTGAGAAAGCTCGAGAACCTTGTTCTCCAGCTTGTAGGAGATGTTCTTGAGATCGCGAGCTTCGGCGCGAAGAGTCTTGTACTCCTTGCGGGCCTTCCGCCCTCTCCACAGCTTTTGAACAATGATGATGTTTTTCCTCTGCTTCTGGTACTCGCGAATCCATCTCTGTCTGCGCCAGTTTCGCTGAATCATACGAGCAGCATTTCCAAGCCTGGTGTCCAAGAGGTTCTTTCGGAGGAGGAATCCCTTTGCGGCGGCCTCGAACTTGATGAGAGAATTGCGGACCAAAGTGTACTGCTTGCGGTCCTTGCTTCCGCGCCATACTCTTTGAATGGTTGTCGCCGCCTTGACCTGCCTTGCCTCCTCAGCACGTTCTCTGGTCATGTAGCCTCTAGCCAACGATTGCACAGATATGATAGCTTCGCGCATCTCCAGATAAATACGGCGATAGTACTTGGCTCGGAGGTTCTTCTGAATCATGATGGCAGCGTCGTTGAGCCTAGCCGTTCGCAGGTTCTCGAGGAACGCAAGCATACCAGCGCGGAAGAAGATCTTTGTCAGACCCATCTGGTATTTGTCGGTACCGTCGTTCTTGCCAGCACCCAATGCCTTCTTCAAGATCGCAGTAGCCATGTTTCGGATCTCAGGTGTCCAGTCCGCGGATCTTACGAGCATGTAGTATCGAAGAGCAAATTCCTCATATGTCCATCTTGTCGGGTAGCCTGCACAACTGATTCTGACGGTCTCGAGGACACCACAAGCTCGCAACTGACTCAAAACCATGGGACCGTCAAACTGCCAGGCAGCCTTGGCCTCGTTGGGTTTTATACAACGGATGTAGTGAACATCGGTTGAGTTGATGGTGTGCATAAGTTCGATGAGAGACGATTTGAAGATACCACCCAGGGTCGGTTTTCGATTCACCGCTATCCTGCGACCAGCAGACATTGCGGTGCCGGATTTGTTTGAGGCGGTATTAGCGTTCTCTTTCTCCCGGATCTGTGCCGCAACGTCCAACACTTCGCACAAGAACTTGTTGCTTGAAGCCTTGAGCACCTCCATGTGTTCGTCAGGGACAGTGTCCCTGTTCTTCTCTATGAAGCCATCGGATTCATATGTAACGTCAATGGCATAATGGCAGACGGTGAAGGCAGATTTTCCAAATCGAGGTTTCTTGTAGAACTTGTGCTTGTCTCCGGAGTAGTTGTGATGCAGCTTGGTTACGAATTGCTCGTCCGAGCCCATAGGAAGGCGGGACTCTTCGTCCAAGAGAGACAGAATTCCCATCTTGCCCTCGATGAGGTCGATACAGGGCTGGTTGTCGGCAAAGTCGATAAAAGTCCAGTCAATCTGTTCCCGCATGTATTCCTCTTGCTCGAGCTTGAACACGTGGGCGTTAAACTCTTGCTGTAGCTTCTCGTTGGCGTAGTTGATACAGAACTGCTCGAAAGAGTTCTTTGCGAAATGCTCAAAACCGTAGATATCCAGGACACCAATGAAGGTGTGGGCATGCGACAGTACCTCCTCCGTAGCAAGACTTTCATTGGTACGCTCAACTAGCCAGTCGAACAGACTCGAGTATATGAACTTGGCGACGGAGTCTCGTACGACTACGGCTTGTTGTTGGGTCAGATTCGAAACGATCTTCTCCCCTCTTGTGATCAACTGCTTCTTCACTGTCCACTTTGCGAAATTATTGGCATCTATCCCAAGCAGTTGACAGGCCTTGACCAAGGCTGGCTCCTCCGGTGAAAGGTTCGAGTCTGTCCGTGTCGCCGTAATCTTGACGTCTCCAATGTGCAAGAGAGCCGCGAGTAATCGCCAGATCCCAGCCTGGGTCTCTGGGGGGACGCCAATCTTGGTTAAAGATGCCCTTGTTGCTTTGAACTCAGCTACATCATCCATGCCATCGATCACGGGCGCACTGCCTTGGTTGAGGTAGCTAAACTCTTCGACCGACTTTAATGACAACTCCTCGCGCTCCGCATCCGTAGCTCCCGCAACCAGCTGGTAGAAGACGTGGTAGTTCCGCTCCTTAAGCGGTTGAAATACCAGTCTTGACCGTTCCAGCAAGTATGTCCTAATCTTTGCACCAATGATGTCCGTCTGCTTGTTGAACATGATCTCGATGTATTTACCGAAGCGGGAGGAGTTGTCGTTTCGCGTGGTTTTGGCGTTACCGAAGGCTTCCATGATGGGATTGGTAGCGAGAATCTGCTCTTCCGTCTCGCTCATGGCATCAGCCTTGCCTCTTCGCTTGCCTGGGTTGTCGGGGGACTCTCGTGTCGCAAAGTATCGCATGATGTATTTGGCGCTGACGGTTTTACCGGCTCCGGACTCGCCAGAGACGACGATGGTCTGGTTCTTCTGGTCTCGCAACATGTCGCTAGTCATTCGTTAGTCTTGTGGCCATAGAAAGGGCGCGAGAAGTGGTGCAAGAAGCGTGGAAGCTGGGCTGGGGTATACTAAAGGGGACACTTACGCAAAAGCTTCTTCAGCAATGGCGAACAAATGCGGAGCGCCATAGGATCTTTGCTTGCCGGCGTAAACTTGTACCATTCCAGGGACGTATAGCGAATCTACTCGTGCGAAGGGATTCGTGGCAATCAGGACAATACCCGAGTACGTGTAAATCTCCTTCTGCAGATAGCGCAGCTTGATGGCCTGGAGCACTGTGCAGTCGTCAGTATTCCCCCTCAGTTCCTCTTCAAAGGGCGGGCAGTGTCCGTACCAGCAGGCTCGTTCAGATGTGACAGGTTGGTGAGGTCGTCGCTGGCCTCGAGCATGGCCGGGTTCATCAACGGGGGCAGATTGGGGTCGTTGCCGGTCTGGATGGCCGACAGCGTCGTCTCGACGGTCTTGGTCTGCGTAGTGAATCGTCAGCCTCCCTATCCCTCAATGTTTGTTTCTCTGGGGTGGTGCTGGCTGCGTACCTCGCCATTCTCGAGCTTAAAGACCAGCTTCACTTTGTCTCCCGCAATTTGCTTGTCTGTGACCTCGGAGGCGACCCAGCCTTCGGTCGTGTCCGGCTGCCATGCCCGGGTGCCGATGTCGTAGATGTGTGCCATGGTGGGTGGTGTTTGCTGTCCCGCTTCTCGCTATCAACAGGGCGAATATCAGGGTCCGAGGGCTCCCTTCAGCGGTCAAGAAGCTCCAGCTCGCTCAGTGACTGCGGCCGCTGGTGGATTCTTCGTCAGCGTGCGGTGTCGCTGCGGTCAAAGTGCTCGCTGCATCCCTAAATCTGGGCTGCAGTGTCGTGGGTGCAGAGAAATGCTGCAACGCTCCCAGAGTCGCTGGGAACGTGGATGTCCACTTTCTTAGGTCGCGGTTGGCGGTGAGGGCGAGCACGAGCCCCTGGAAAGGCGCCCACCAACCACGCGTGCGAACGCTGGGAGCCGCGCAAACTAAAACATGCACCTCCTCACACCTGCATGCAAAACGCAAAAAAAGGCCTCGTACAGCTTGCCTCTGATCTGCAGCCTGCTTCAACGCTCCTGTATGCTGCTGTTACACACTCGACGTACCTACATGCTGCGTGCAACCTGAAACACGGCATCAAGCATTCTTACTCGTAGCATGCGCTGCCCCGCCTATCAAGAACTAGTCGTGCATGTCATATAAAAGCGACGGCACTTCCCCCGAAGACATGCAGGCAGAGCCTTGCAATCCGTTTCGTGCCTCGGCGGTCGGGCTTATCTTAACGCACATAATTAACTCTCTGCCGTTTCCAACTTGGCGGTCACTTTGAAACAGCGACTTGAAAATCACGAGATATCGTGCGTTGGCTATCGATAGTGAGAGCATTAATAACTTGTACACCTTTCCGCCAGAGGACTAGTTATAGGAAGTCATCATTACGTGCAACGGGCGAATTGCGGCTTTTCATCTAGTGGCATATAGATAGACTAGGCACTACACCGTCAGTTCCATAATAGCTTATAAGGCTGTCAGTTACTCGGTTTCCTACTACATCAATGTAAGGTCGACTAAGACCGGCAGTATAACCTCAAGTATTCATTTAGATGCGAATTATGTTGCGTTTCTATATCCCTGGTTGAAAGACACCACAAACGTGTCCCTTCCAACGCCATGTTGAATGCTTTTGCTTTTGCCTTCCACCCTAAGTCCAAAGTAAAGATCCTGGGCGCATTACTTTTCCAAGGTTCTGATGAAGAACCGTGAAGTACTCGCTTATCACTCTATGTCCATAAGTCTTAAGCTTCGCCAACACAGTATATGAGACGTGTATAGTACATCAAGGGCAAATTTGGTGGCTACACTCACGTCTCCGCCAACCCTTCAATCTGTCCACTTAATACAGAACTCTCGTTCGGATACACGCTATTTCTCATCAGTAACTGCAAATACCTCAGCTGTGGGTGGGTAAACTTACAAGATAGCTCCTGCAGATTCTGGAAGAGTTCGCGAATCTCGCCCTCCTTGACATCGCTGATATCCGCCATGAGGTACGCTACTTCGCCTCTTGAGTCCGACATCTGTTTGTCGATGTTGTGGTGAAGGAGGATGCCGTTCACTATCTATGCGTCAGTATGTTCATCTCAAAGGAAGTGAGATGACGCTCAACGTACCTTGTCGCAGCACACCAGGCACGTTCTTATGAATGTAAATAACCCGAACGTCATCCTGCTTGTCTACGCTCACACTCCTCAAGTTGACCTCGGGCATGTTCACTGCGCCTAGCGTCGCCCCCTCGTTCACATATCGCACAAGTGCCGTTGACACCTCCACGCCAATAGCGCTCTGTGCCTCCTCGGTGCTGCCACCAATATGCGGTGTAAGGATGATGTTCTTGAGGCCGACAAGGTCCTTGGTCCAGCTGTTCAGGTCGTTGGAGAAGTAGTCGCCGTTGCCCGCGGGCTCGTGGGGGAACACGTCGATAGCTGCGCCGGCGAGCTTGCCGTTGCGGGAGGCTTCGATGAGGGCGGGGATGTCGATGACGGTGCCGCGGGCGTTGTTCAAGAGGTAGCTGCCGTCTTTCATCTTCGCCAGCTCGCTGGCTCCAATGAGGTTCTTCGTCTCTGATGTTTCGGGAACGTGTATGGAGACAAAGTCCGCCTGGGCCAGCAAGTCGTCCAACGAAGCTACCTGCCGCGCGGTTCCCAGACCCATCATAGTCAGCACATCGTAGTAGATGACATCCATGCCCATGGACTCAGCCAACACACTCAACTGGCTGCCAATGTGTCCGTAGCCGACTATCCCCAGTGTCTTGCCGCGAATCTCCCAGCAGCCTTTGCTGACCTTGTTCCATGTGCCATTATGTAATTCCATCGAGCGGTCGGTAAGCTGGCGGGCGAGCGCAATTATTTCTCCAATGACGAGTTCGGCGACGGAGCGCGAGTTGCTGAACGGCGAGTTGAAGACGGCGATACCCTGCTGCGCAGCAGTCTGGAGGTCGACCTGGTTCGTTCCAATGCAGAAGCAGCCGATGACAATCAAGTTCTTTGCTTCCTTCAGCACCCTTGCGGTGAGCTTGGTCTTCGACCGGATACCGATGACCTGTACATCGCGGATCTTTTCGATCAACTGGTCCTCCGGCAAACTGCTCTTGAGCGTTTCGACCTGATAACCCTGCCCTTTCAGAATATCGACACCGGCTTCGTTCACATTCTCGAGCAGTAGCACCTTGATGTCTTTTGTGTCGAACGGCTTCAACTGTTTCGCGAGCTGAGAGGCTGCGTTGGACACAGCGATGCTGCCAGAGCGGCCTTGGCTAAAGCTCCCTGACGGTGGCTGCCGGAATGTCGAAGGCGGGCTGTGGAAAGAGAGCGTCGGGCTCGTACTGAGGTTGAGGCTGTTCGACACGGTGCGTGCGAGCTTGTTGACGCTGCCGGCGATGTCCTGTGCGGGAGTCATGGTATGCGCGGCGGTTGCGGAGGTTGCTCGGAGGAGGATGCGATAACTCGATCTGGATGTTCTGTCCGGAAGGTACTCAACAGCTCAGGGCTTGTAAGAGCGATGATTTCTTTCTTACAAGGCCTCTAAGATATTCCAAGGTTGCGGAGTTGCAATGCAGTCGTATGACAGGTTTCTGGTACTCGTGGCGTCAATGAAAGTCTGGAAGCAGCGGCAAGACCAGAACACAGTCAGAGGATATCCACTCTTGTAAGGAATATTTATTTTTCTATACCCCGTTCTTTATTTACAGTGACACCTTCAGCTGACTCAATCGGCCTCCGATGCTCTCAAAAATTTCTCGACATGCCGCATGATGCAATCCCACTAGCGGCACAATTCCCCTCCATCCCGCCAAAAGTGGCTTGTGAGGCCGCTTTCGGCAAGCTAGTTGACAGTCTCCAAAAATAAAGACTGACATGTTACCAAAACAACGAAATATTGGTCTTGCAGATTGTAGACTGCCAAAGCTCATTTGAAAAATCCACTCACCACAAATCAAGTAGACCTCGTAGGAATCATTGTATCAAATATTGTATATTTGCAACAGAAACGCCGTGGCATTCGTAATCTATTGACTTGCGGTTGTCCTTCAATTGAGCCCGAAAGAGCCGCTCATAAACTGTAAAGAGGAGCAAAGATCCTTCATCTCTCCTAGCCTACTCCAATACAGCCAACTTTTGTGCCGAGTTGTCAATGAATCTAGAGCTTCTGCTCGTTCATTGGCCATTGGTAGCCTGCGAGTATGTCAGAGAAGCCCGTGGAGTTAGGCTACAGGTTGAAACCTACCTGCTGCGTCGCTGAACTTGTATCCGTAGGAAGAAGTGAAATCGTCCAATACAGCAGGGCCACGAGAACCTAAATGAATAGTCAGTCAATTTCGATGCCAGTGTAGAAGACAGGTTTCATACCATAGGGATACTCCATAGGGATGATCTCCTTGTTGTCGTCAAGGTAGTGTAGCAGAGGCGTGAAGATCCTCCAGCTGGCGTCAAGTTCGTCGTCACGAACGAAGTTGGAGTGATCACCCTTTAGGGCGTCGAGAATGAGCGACTCGTATGCCTCAGGGATCTTCAAGTCTGAGAATCGGCGCCTGTAAGTGAGGTCAAGCTCGGTAACGACTGTCTGCATGCTGAGACCGGGTAACTTCGAGTTCATCTTGATGTAGACACTCTCATTGGGCTGTACTCGAATGACGAGCTCGTTTCGCGGAATGTCCTTAAAAATCCCCGAAGTGACGTCCTTGAACTGAATGCGGACTTCCGTCTTCTGCTCGTTGAGAGCCTTTCCTGCCTTCAGAATGAAGGGTACGCCGTCCCACCTCTCATTCTTGATGTAGGCTACCATTGAGGCGAACGTGGGGCAACGAGAGTCCTTGGGAACCGTGTCATCCTCCTTGTATCCGGGCTTTGTGCCATCCAACGACTTTCCGTACTGTCCGATAATGACGTTCTTGGGCTCGATTGCGGCCATACCGCGGAGAACGCGGACCTTCTCGTCACGAATGTCTTCAGCGGAGAAGGAGATCGGCCGCTCCATAGCAAGGAGAGTAAGCACCTGCAACAAGTCTGCCGCTAGTCAGTCGTCGCTCGTTAAGTGTTAATAGACGATTGATACTCACGGTTCTGCATGACATCGCGAATGATGCCGAACTCGTCAAAGTAACCTCCTCGTCCCTCTGTTCCAAAAGGCTCCTTGAAGGTAATCTACACCGATTAGCGTTGAATTCTTAGACTATCATTACTCTCCTTACCTGAACGTTGTCGATGTGGTTCCTGTTCCAGGTCGCTCCAAAGAACTCGTTACCAAATCGGAGGATGAGGATGTTCTTGACCATCTCTTTGCCCAGGTAGTGATCGATTCGGTAGAGCTCGTCTTCGGTCCAGTCTGGTGCTAGTGCGCGTTGAAGTTCTCTTGAACTTGGGAGATCCTTGCCGAATGGCTTCTCGACCTGTGTAACTGCGGTTAGCTGCATGGTATCGGGCGGCTGCAGATGGGGAACCCACAATGACCCGAGAGATACCGTTCTTAGGATAGCAGTTGCGCTTCAGGTGCTGAGAGACTGTGATGAACACACTGGGCGGGAGAGCCATGTAAAATATCCTGTTGGTCTCCTTGCGACCCTTCTCGAGCTCCCCCAAATGCTTTTCAAGCTCTTGGAAAGACTCGTCCTTGTCGTACTGGCCAGAGACGTACGTGCAGAAGCCGCAGAACTCTTCCAATTGCTTCTCCAGTTCCTTTGTTGGTGTTTTGATGTACGACTTGACGCGCTTGAGATACTCGTCGTGGTCCATCTTCGTCCGCGCATATCCGACGATGCGAATGTTCTTTGGGAGGAAGTTGTTTCGATGCTGTTCAGTTGGTCAACGGAGAAACTGGGATCGAAGCGTGTAACCTACGAGGCCAAAGAGCGCTGGGAACTATATCACGGTCAGTCAGAGAAGTGCCTATGTCATGGTCCAGATACTCACTGTCTTCTTCTTAGCCAAATCGCCCGAGGCACCCAGAACCACAATAATTGTGTTGTCCTTCAACTCCATGTTGCTGTAATGATACTCGGGTTAGCGAATGTTCGTCTGCTGCTTCCTGGCTGCTCCCTCTGCCGTTGGACTACCCCTCCATCCCAAGCCGCGATACCGTCCAGCCTCCGCAAAGCAGCGGAGAAATTAGAGCGGTCCCTAGAGGATGCTCCGGAAGCTTCCCAGGGTTAGTTTGAGACAGAAGAAAAGCTACCTACCCAGCATTGACTTCCTCGTGCTGAGGCTGGATGACCGTGTCCGCCATTGCAGCTGTTATGTGGGGATTGCGATCGCGTTGCGGAGGGAGCGGTCGCAAAAAGCCTTAGGTCAATTGGGGGACGGGGCAGCGAGGATAAGCGAACACAAGACGTCTCGAGGTAAGGGCGGAGGTTACGGATAGGACGTGTCGTGGGAATGAAAAGCTTCTAGGTGGTGGGGTTATCGGTGTTACTCTAGCGGCCTACGGCGGTCGTGGTGTTGACGTATTGGCTTCGATTTGCCCCTACAGCTCCAGCAGACTAGTTATTGGAGGGAAAAGCTTCACGATGAGCGGTAACAAGGTCTCGACGTCTTTTAAGGGCCCCTCAGTGAACAACCAAGTCATCAAGCATCACTAAGCGGCGGCACGTCTCGCAAAGCATCTCCGGCGCCAGCCAGGGCCCACAATGCCGTCCGGAAGCTCCTACTAACACCGAGAGTCGCGGACGAACCCCACCACCGCCCTATTTCCCTCGTGCACTGCTCCAGATATGCTCTAATAGAACTCTTGCGCACTTCGTGACCTAAACCTATTGTTGTTGTGTCCCCATGACCTAGACCTTGTTTCATCATTGTCACAGCACCGATAGAAGCTTGTCCCACGCACGGCTACCCCGCCGTGGAGCTCCTCCAAGTCCGGGAGCTGCAGTGGTTGCAAATATTATTTCATAGCGAAATGAAGTAAAAACAGGCCAAGCATCGGCGTGGCTCACCCTTCGGAACTGCCATTTAGTATTTTGACTGTTCCGGCCCCTCCGCCAGCCTCGCTCGCGTCAATGATACATCGTTGGGGGCCGGCCTACTCGCCGGATATGGCCGTGGATCTCAATGACAGCTTCTAATCTTTCTTGCTTCGACCCAATGGCGCCCGCTTACCAATGTATACCGGCCTACTACTGAGCACGGATTGACGCGTGGGACTTTTGCCGTGGGCACTTTGTGGTTATTTGGGAGCGTGACACAGTGAGGAGAAGTCATCTTTTGCCGGGCCGATGAAGCCAAGTCGCACAATCTACGCGTTTTAAGGGCTTCATCTTCCTTTGTATGGGTGACGTTGGAGACTGAGGCCACATTCGGCTACCGAAGGCCTAACTCCACGAGCGGAGAAAGAAGATGCCTCGATGTTATGCAGATAAGAAGTGCAGCATGCAGCTTGACTGGTTACAGTCGTGAGACGTCAGATTTCGCTCCATGATAGCCCAAAAGGGTAAGAGGAGGCTCCCTCGAGCATCGGTTTTTGCGGAGTTTCATAGCAATTTGTCCATTCTCCATTGAGTGAGAGTTGAGCAACCGCATTTCCAGAATCTGTACTGTGTGTAGACTCCTGATACTGAACAGTGAGGTTGATGTGCACGAAGATTGGACGTTGATATCATCGCGCCCTTATCTACGAAAACGGAGGTCGATACATCGTCGTCATATCTCCGGACGCAGACAACAGGAGTACTACGTAGAATTTTAGGCTGTGGGTGAGGATGATATTAGTGCTGAGAAAGGCACCGGACGAGGCAATGTCGATGATGGCTCAAGCGACCAGGTATCACAAGAACCAACCACCCAAAACCTTCGGACACGCGGGCAATCGCTGAGTGTCTCGCGGTTCACATATAGCAATTGCGTGGGTGTGCGAAGAGGAGAGAAGAGATGCCAAGACTGCTAAGCCGCAATTGGACAAAGAGCGCACTAACCGGCACGTGATGCCACTGCCCACTCGCTTAGCAAGTCGCAAATCCACGGCGGTCTGCGAAATCAATCAGACCGGTACTAACGAACAGCATCACCTCGACTTGCGGTCTCGATACCCTTTTTATACACAAACCGGAGGCCAAAATCGTTCGCCATGTCTGACAAGTCCCACCGCCTCTACGTCAAGGGAAAGCACATTTCGTGAGTGCGCACCAAGCCTGTATCTAAATATCGCATCGCTAACAAACCCACAGCTACCAGCGAGGGTACGCCAACTCCCTAACAGCACGTATGATCTCCGCTCACGATTCGTAGAAAGCGCAACACCAACCCTGGCACTTCGCTGCTCAAGCTCGAGGGCGTTGACGACTCGAAAGCGGCCCAGTGGTACGCCGGCAAGCGCGTAGCATGTACGTACAACTGGACTCCGACAGCACGTCGCTTCGAAGATGGAAATTAATGTGTGCGCAGACGTCTACCGTGCTCAGAGGGCTATCCAGGGCTCCAAGATCCGCGTCATCTGGGGCAAGGTCACCCGGCCACACGGCAACAGCGGTGTTGTCCGCGCCAAGTTCAGGTCCAACCTTCCTCCCAAGTCCTTCGGTGCCTCCGTCCGCGTCATGCTGTACCCTTCTTCGATATAATTTCCGCTACGACCTTTGGGGATGGGGACGAATGGTAGATGAGCGATGGAGCGGTGGATGACATGGCGCAAAACCCGGCACGGGACGAGAGAACGACCGTGGGGAGACATTCATGCGTGGTCTCTTTCATATGGCATGTTCAGGCTGGTTCACGGTGTCATTGGTTTCGGAAGTCCATGACAATGGCAAGATCAATCAAGATTCCTCCCAAGATCAATGAAAAAATGATCAAATCCCTCTGAATGGCTTTGGGTGTGATATGACCGGACGCGAGTACTTCAGTGAAGAGTGGAAATAACGATTTAGCGACTTGACTAACCAGTATAGTAAGGAGTTTCACCTCAAGTATATCTGTGTTCAAAGGGTGCTCAGATTCTGAAACCTAGAAACGCTCACAGCCCAGCTTTGACCAGTTAGCATTTAGCTTAATGTCTTTCCATAGGATGTATAGACGTCACCGTGGCTACAAGTGAATGGATCCGAGCAACGAGCGACGAGGTCGGGTATTCTGCATTATAACTCTCGTTCTACGGTAGGTTCAAGCCCCCAAAATGATGCGTCTTGAGTTCTAACTTGCAGGTATAAGTGTTGCATGGGCCATTACCAAGCTGAGGACTCGCCAAATGTTGTGGTGTCCTCCGAGGGTCCATTCTCGCTACGTCGCTTCGCGCTTGCCTGGAGAAGTGCTTCACCCCTCACATTCTACTCCACTCAAAGCTCATCAGCAAGAACTCAAACCAAACGTTGCCGTTTTGTTATTATTACTCCCTGGCTTCCAGTTTGATCTCTTCCCATTGAAGATTTCGGCCGTTCCTTGACCGCTACCATGTCTTCTGCACGCAAACATGCCCCACTGGCTAATGCGGTCCTATCAGCTCGTCACATTGCGTCGTGGCGCTTTCTCACCTGCACCTTGTACAGCAGGCTATCCTGTTGTCGCATTGCAACAAGGCTGAGGAGCTGAGTACTCATTGACTCACATCTCACAATGAGCAAGGCTGAACGGCCAGAGGCTTTAATCATTCCTACTCCTATGGTCACACAGGGCTCGCTCCTTGGGAAAGCTCTACAGTCATTCCAGTGTCTTAATATTCTAACATCCCTCATGAGCTCACAATGTCAAGCGATCCCGATGTGCAAACGCAGGCTGCTCTCACGGCAAACAGACTAGCTTCGGCTGCTGTGGGCTTCTCAATCGCCGCGTTCTTAATAGCATATCTGCAGCTCCTCTTTGGGAATCTCATGTCCGGAAACGCTCGTGGAAGACGAGCCATGCGGCCATTGGAGTTCTCGCGCGGCATAGGTCCTGGAGACCTAGTCTGCGAAGAATCAAGATTCTGTATCCGAAAATCAGCCTCCAACCCGAAAATCTCTTACAAGCGGCTCGTAGCTCTACTCATGATCACAAGCCACTACTCCATTCGGAGATATCTCACGACAAACCACGAGCTACCTGGGCGCAAATTGTTAAGGCATTCAATATCACCGATTCGTCTGCTTTGGTGGAAGCCTAGCTCGATTCCGACACCATTCCTTCTTCAATCGACGTACCTCTTCACCATGTTCTATTATTCGACCTCGCACGACTGGCGCTCTATTTAGGCTGCACCAAAGTAAAAGTTGACGCTGAAGCCCGTTATCTTCGAGCAACAGGCACTGTCTGTACCCTCAATACCGAGTTCATCTCTACGTTTGGCAACGCTGTCCGGTTTCAAGGCGATCTAGACACGCTTATGCAGAGGGGCCTTGGGAACCACGACGCGGCTGCAGTGCTCGTCGCGGGCCGAATTTGCTTGGGCCAGTTCCTTCTACATGGCATTTATATTGGGGATGTTAGGGTCTTTCGGATTCATATAGACATCTTATATCAATATCTGGACGGAAGTTGGCCATGCATGAAGTACGCCGAAGCGCTAGAGTCATCGTGGCCACCGCAATCTATCGAAATAGAACGTCATATATGGAGTTTTGCTGATGAGCTGGAAACGCTGAAGACGATTGAGGCCTTCTCGTGCCACCTAGTATTCCTCCCTCAAAGCCTACTGTTCCGGATGCCTATCATAGACGCTCGGTTTCAGCATTTGATTCTGACTCCGATAACGGCGGGATACTTGATGTGGAGAGCGAGTACAATCAAATGTCACTAGCAGATGAACATTTAGTGAGTTTCCCCTACATCGTCAGCAAAGACCGTCATAGGTACTAATATGATGAGAAGACGCAGATTGTGTTTCCCAAATGGCAAGCTACAACTGGACTCACCAGGCCGTCACCAATCATTTCTGCCACTCTGGCCGTGATCCCGGGTATTTTCGTCGGGTACCCCTCCAGATTATTCCTGGAAGATCTAACGGCATGGTGTATGCTGGAAGCACAACAGACACTCGACTTGGACGAGCGGCTCGAACATCTTACTCCAGGCAGAAGAGTAATGTCGACCTCGGAGCCTGCCCAACAACTCGCGTTCGACCTCAACTATGCATTCTGCGATCAACGGGAGCACATGCCCTTTCTAGGCAAGAAACCCACATACTCTCGGCTCGCGTTACGTCTTAAGAACGACTACATGGACCTAGCAAGGACCATCAAAGACAGTATCTCATCGTCACGCCCACAACACCCCCGCACAGCATACAATGTCAAAGCCCTCGTCCTCCCCTGGACCTTCGAACTACTGAAAACCTACCGGCCGTTGGAGTGGGCCAAAAGATTTCGGCGTAGATGTCGAGACACGCGCAAGTCGCACCTACACCCGTGCAAAATACTCTGGACGCAGCTTGTTCTTCTCGACATCAGTATCCGCCTGCAAATCAACAGAAGTAGCCAATTACTCGATGGAGCACTTGAAGACGGCATAGAGCTCCAGGACATAGATATGGAACTGGACTTCAACCGCAGTATGATTGCGGAAGCACCTAGTATTGTCGCAGCTATCACGGATAGTCATCGCGTCGGAGGCATTCAGGTACAGACGGGGTTGGCCGCCAGCTCAGGACATGATCTTGACGTGGATGAAAAGCTTGACACGTCAGCCGAGCCAACCTACCTTTCATGGGACTTGCACGGCTCTCTTGTCAAACATTGCACTTTCTATGATGATATGGAATCAGGAGCAGCGTTTATCGAGTACAAGCGCCTCGCAATCCTGCTCAAGTTACGCGCACTTGTCTTCATTGCGTTTTTAATGGTGGGACCAGATTCAAGTTCAGTTTATGAGGCGAGGGGAAGTCAGGCGCAAGTTCCTATCATCTGAGGTGCCGGTCGTGATACGGGGATCATGTAAACCGGAATGAAAGGTCAAAGTCAAAAGAGGCACTTTACAGGGTCACATTGCACTGAGTCACTCCTCAGAACAGATCAATTCTTAGACTATCGAGGACCTCCTACTCGAGTGAAATAGAATAAGAATTCGACTTGGCGTGAGAACACCCTGTACAACGCTGTAGAGGCAGCTTGGGGTGTTACATGCCATTCACAAACAACGGTTTTGAATGATGGCATGAATACCGTAATCTCATTGATACGTACTCGT
Source organism: Parafenestella ontariensis (assembly GCA_021596325.1). Lineage (NCBI taxonomy): Eukaryota > Fungi > Ascomycota > Dothideomycetes > Pleosporales > Cucurbitariaceae > Parafenestella > Parafenestella ontariensis. Next base: position 448,649 of record JAKGDA010000012.1, on the reverse strand, counting down.
GCGCTACAAAAATATTCAAACGCACCTCCCAAAGCGTCATACAACACGCGTACCCCAATTATCCTCCAATCTATCATCTTTCTCGATCCCTTCCTACTCCTCCCGATCCTCTCCATCCCAAGACTCAACATCCGTATCCGGCATGTCATCATCATCACCCCCACCCTGCACCGCATTCACCTGGTCGTCCAACCAGCCTTCCATCGCTCCTTTCGTCTTACCGTAGATACGAGTATGAGCTCCCAGCGCAGAGGCTGTCAAGGCGGGTTTGGCTGGGCTAGGAGCCACAGGTTGCTGCGTAGGGGTGTGCGGGGCGGGCTGTGCAGAGCTCAATGGTGTAGCCTGAGGCTTGTTCCTACCGAGTGAGACATCGGTCAGGCTGCTAATGGAGACGTCGGGGCGATGACTTGAGCCCAGATCCAACGGCCGCGCAGTCGCTGCCGGCGTAGGGCGAGATGCAGGGCTCTTCTGCTTCGGGGTAATTTTGCGAGCCTTGGGTTGGCGTACAAAGGACTTGAATGGAAACGGATCCATGGATGGTGCTGTCACCTTGCCTTTACCCTTTGACTCCGGGGTAGCAGGCTTAGAGGCTGTGCGAGATGGCTGTCCATTCGTGAAGGACTGCGACGGCGTCTGAACCTTATTATTCGCTGTTGGTGTGGCGTTCTCAACGAGCCCGAAAGATGGTAGACCATCTGCGAAGGTTCTCGACGACGTGTTCTGCTCGCCCTTCCGCATCGAAGTCGCGGCACCATTAGCTGCCTTGTTCTTATTCTTCTCCTCACGCTTGGCCTCATCACTCTCAGGAGGAGACTCCTCTTCCGTCTCGGAACCTTCCTGCAGATGGCTATGGTGGAATCGAAAGCCAAAGATACCCTGCACCTGGGGTTCATCCTCCTCGTCATCCGGCATCTGTTTCAGCCACTCATCTGCTTGTTTCCAATCATCTTCCAGGTTGAACGAACCTACAGCAACGGTGAAAGACTGGTTCTTATCCGCCGGAAGACGCGGCGGGCTGGAGAGTAAGTTTGCATTCACGTTCCCATTTCGCTGAAAGAACGATGAGTTTGGGATCCGAGGAACGGTGAAGGAAGGTCCCCTTGATGGATCTTCAGCCATACGCTCCATACGCTCTGCAGCACGGTTGATGAAAGACATGCTAATGCCTGGGACTTTGGGGGCAACATGCGGAGTCGCAGCGTGGAGCGACATACGGGAGCGCTTCGCAGTCGGTGTGCCCGGGTGAGATGCTTGAGCATCGGTGTTGCGCTTGACGGGCGGGCGGGCCTGTGAACGAATCTGTTGGCGCTGCTTCAGTACCCGAGAAAGGGCGGTCTCATCAACTTCCATAACAGTTGAAAGGGCTGGCGATGACGCTTTGCGCGCTGTACGTGATTTGGCGGTCATCTTCTTCAGAGGACCCTTTGGCTGCAAAATCTTGCGCTGTCCAACATTCGCGGCGTCTTCAATCTCCTCCGCGGTCTTGAACTTCGACCAATGGTCGGGGCGTGCATACTCGTAGATGCCCTCTGGTAGTTGCGGTAGGACTTTCATGTCACCAAAGTAGGTCGGGAGGAAGACGCTGCTTTCCGCAAAGTCCTCGGGGTACTTCGGTGCATGGAAAACACACTGATTACCAGTGCGAGTGATAGATGCATAAGCAACGAGGCCGGTCCGTGCTAGGACGATTCTCCCGCTGGAAACTTGACTGAAGTCCGACGGATCAAATGTAGGGAAAAGTGGTGTATGATCCGGATTATGCGGCACAGTCAAGCCAAGCTGCTCCGCAAAGTCTTGCAAGAGAGACAGCGGTGCGTAGCAACCTTGGAGTTCGGGTTCGCCTCGGACTTCAGCATAGTTGTCGCACCGAATCCGTCCGTCATTGACACACAGCACGAAGCGATCCGGCGACGCAAGACGTTGCAACTGTGTGAGATTGAACATCCGGGAAGGAGTATGCAGCGAGATATCGTAAGTCTCTTCGATTCGCAGGGCGGTGCGCTCGTCATCTTGCTCCATCAAGCGGTTGAATGTAGTCACCACAGACTGTGCTAGGCGCCCATACTTTGAAAGCCCGTGTCGAAGCTTGCCAATATCAGCACTGGTGACAGTGCTATCCTTTGGTCGTATATGGAGTTCGCATTCGATATCCAGAGCCCGGCGCCACTCGGGAAAAGCCTCGGACCAACCTGCCAGCCAAGCCATAACACACTTCTCATCGAATCCAGCATCGTTTTGCAAGAACACTAGGATCTTCTTGACTACAAAAGTCTGCCACGGCTCCTCCACATTGCCGGCCAATTCACTGAACCTCGCACAAACGTCGTGAGGAGTGGTGTCCCATCGTCCATGGTACAATTGGCTGGCTAGTTGGTCAAACCAGGGATGCCCTAAGGAGAGAACGAAGAAGTGCTCGTCGCCAATCTTTGCCGGAGGATGTGAATTGTTCCAGTCGTTGGCCATCTCGTCGATGTTCGATTTGTAACAAACACCGACCTCACGACGAGTGGCGTTATGAAATTGGTCGTCTTGACAGCGGTGCCAATTGTGGTTCTTGTGCTCCAGGAGCCGGACAAGCTTCTTCCCCTTTTCAGACGTTCGCAAGCCACCCTGTCGTTGGAAGTCAGTAAGGACGCGCTGAACAATCTGGTGCTCTTTTTGCGCAGTCATTGTCTTCTTTGCCATCCACTCTTCGTTTTGCGCATCCTTAGTCGCCGCCTTACGTAGATGCCAGATATCGCAACAGTCCTCAATCACTTGCATAGCAGCCTGACCATCTCGAATCATTTCGTCGAGTGGAGCCTGGGCACCAGTGGTAAAAGATGTCGAATTGGAGTAGTCGACAAGCAAAACGGCCTCGGGTCTATAATCCTTGAGTCGAAGAAGCACGCTCTCCTGAGTGACATTCCCATGAATGATGCCATGGAAGTGTAGGAACTCGAGCGCAAAGAACACTCGTCGTAGCATCTTTGTTGCGATCGAGAAGCGGAGGCCCGGATGTTGCTCCTTGATGTCGGCTTGGAGAGCTGCGTAAGACGCAAAACCATCGTATGTGCTAGTGATGACAGCCGGGATGTTGTTGATCTCTAGCGATTGCCGATACTGCACAATAGATGCGTCCACTGCTTCCTTACCAAACTTCAAAAACTCTTCGTCGCGAAGTCGCCGACCATTTTGTTCGTCGCGAAACAATTTCGCTGTCTGTACCGCGCTCGTAAACCGCTGAACCACTCGGAACGAGTTTTTCGAAACCTGCTCTGAGCTCAGAATATATCGATCTCGAGCCCACTGCTCTGGACGATGAGAAACATTCTGCAAATGGAACTGCAGCGCCTGATGATCGAACTCCTTCGTCGGATAGACCTCTCGAACCGACTGCAGCAGCCAAATATCAACCCGTAAACCGTTGATCGTGATCTGATTGACTGTAGACGGGTTGAGATGAATGGCATGCGGAAGAGGGTCCCTATTCTTCTTTGTACGGTTCGTGAAGGCCTGGATGGGAACATTGTTGACAGTAGCCACAGTCTCCGTTGTTGACTGTAAGCGCCAAATATCAGAATCCCAAATCGGGGTTAGAACGAACTGCTTCATTCCGACCTGAGTACCTGGAAAATACACATCGCGCGTGTCCATGGTGGACGAGCCTGGAGTCTTGGTATCGCCTCGACCGAAGCTGTAGCATGATTGGCCCTCGACACGATGAAGGAAGATATGGCAGCCTTCGTTATTTCTTCGATTCGTGCCCTTGGCTTGTTGGCCGGTCAATCGTGTCTTCGGAAATGGAGTATCTCGGTTCACGTTTGATGCTTGAGGGTGATGAACTGAGACGATGGCAACGACATCCTTCGCAGAGACTTCGGCAGGAACTGGTGGGTGTCCCTGAGACTGAACCGACATCTTGGCTAGTGGATATTCGTAGTAGTCGGCAAATCTACTTGAGTAGTTGATTTGTGAACTCCGTGCCGTAGCGTTGTGTGTAGTTGAGCAAGTCCGTCGAGAGGAGTTGTGCGGGTTGTGCCTGAGGTGGATGGGAAGAGAATGGCTCACACTGTGCGGCTACCTGGGACCTGTTTATGAAACAGCAAGCGCTTCCCATCGTTGTTTGCTTCACCGTCCAACGCTGTGACTGGCACCCGCTCGTTCACAGCACTCGCGAGGCCGGTTGCCATCTCGACTGATCATGTGATTGACGAACATTGATGTTTGCCACCTCAGAAGTGAAAGCTAAGTAACACTGGAGCTGAACTAAGCAGCAGACTCGTGCGTAGCCGTAGCTGCAGTGAAGTGATCCCACCCTGAAGGGAGACACGAAGTCAGTCTATGTTCCCCCGGAATTCATACACCAACGTTACTTACAGATTTTCCTCTCTAGAGGACCGTAGAGCCCGAGCATATGTGGTTTTCCTTCGAGGTTCTTTCTTTTAACTGTGATGATGTACCTAACGATAGCGACAAAGTCAGCAGAGAATTCAAAGACCAACCTATTCCTGCAAAACTTACACCACAGAGCCTCGAGGTATCTCATCAAACATGGTCGCCTTTTGAAACTGGTGCTGATCGCACGGAATATGGAGTTCCAAATCACTAATGGCAATGGGCTGGCGCCAAGTTAGCGGAGGTTAATTCTTTTCCTTTCTTTAAGCTACTTACAGCGTCCAGTACCAAGAGTTTGTCTCCTTTGCTCTTTCTCTGCGGCTTGACCTTCCCCCAGAGTAGGTGGTTGTCCAAAAGCACCACATGAACAGATTGCCATGGTCCCTGGCTTTTCAGTTTCATTGCCATACTCCCTTGATGTCTGACTCTACGGGTCGGCTCGAGGAGACGGAGGTCGGAGAGTAAATTGGCATCGAGGGTATGAATGCGTTTCTCAAGGTTTTGGATATCTTCCCGATTCTGAGCCTCGTAAAGTAAGGTGGAAGTTAAGGTTCTGAGCCACGTAACAGCCTCCAGAGCACGCTTTAGACGGGCTTTTTCACGGCCCGCTGTTGGACCCTCGAGCGTTTCGGCGGCATTAACGAGGCTGTTGAGATTGTCGACGTACGACTGAAGTTGCACATTGGGCAGGTTAAGATAATCTTGCCACCCCATGCCAAAGTAAGCGATACTCAGCCCTAACGTATTCACAAAGGGTGTGAAATTGGGGTTCATGTTCTGTGTTGTGCGTAACGAAGACAGAGCGTGTGGCATTTGTTGACAGTATTCTCGGTAAACTTTGTGAGCTTTGTTCATCCATGCCTCGAAGATGGAAGGATTACAGAGAGCATTTTCATCGTCGGACAGTTGTTGTTCCATGATCTGGAGCAAATGATCTTTGTTGAGGGTCGCAAGCTGCTCGCCAATAAGAATGGCTTCTATGTGCTTCTCGAGAATTGGCCATTGTATTATGACGTTGTCATAAAACATCTTGCGGAGCTTGGTCATGCGTTCGACGAACTTTTTCTCGCCGTCTAGAAGTGAATTCCATATCTCCCGCATATCGGCGTTCTTGAGTGGTGACGATGCGGCGGCCGATTCCAAGCCAGGCGATGCTGTTCGAATACTGCTAACAATATCATGAGACGCTTGGTGCGCAAGCGGCAATGACTTTCGTAAAGGCCTCCTTGAAAGAGTGGAGCTTGATTGGGAAGACTCATAATTCGTATATGATGAAGCCGTCGACACCTTGGACAAGACAGACGGTGCGTCGGACGTGCATATACTATCATCAGAAGACGACGACCGTACTTTTGGCGCGATAGGTGCAGACTCTGAGTGCAGTGGTGGTCCACTCGGGCGACGAGGTGGTAACGGAGGTACTTCCTCGTCAGTCTTTGCATGATATCCTTCGCTAAATGATCGTAGTGGTTTTGGAGTTAAGGTCCCAGCCCTTTGTATGTTTGAGGTATTGACTTTGACAGGATTGAAATTGGTTAGATATGGCGTGCTGGAATTACCTTGAGGCATGAATGCCAGGATATCTTTCTCAAGAGATTCAAATAAGTCCTGATGTTCTTCCGTGATCTCAAGCTGGGAAGATAGGTCTTGCTCCGCTGAAGACTCCTCTAAGTCGGACAAACTAGACTCTTTTGTAGTGAGTGAAGTAGATATTCCAGGGACGTTCTGGTCCTCTGTTTGTGCTGCTGCAGGCTCAAAAACAGTCGATTCGTCTTCTTCGCTTCTCTTCTCTGAGGTAAGGCGCGCGCTTGTTCCGTTATGCGCTGTATATAGCGCCATCGCTTTACGATATGCCTTCGAATTGATCACCTCATCGTCAAATGTAAACTCGGTGGATTTGATGATAGACTCCGCGTCTGCAGCATCTTCTGTTAGACTCTCACGGCCGAAGATGGACTCCGGAACTTGCACGCGAGGATGTGCCTGCCGTAGAGTCCTCGAACGCTTCATTACCTGATCTAAGGTAACGCTATTGTCTTCCACTAACTTCCTTATATCTGCAATGGACTCCATCTGTAAGCCCTGGATGAGCAAACTAAGAGCTGACTGTTGGCCACGGATCTGTGTAAGCAACTCCTTGAAAGTATCTTCTTTCCATAGGAACTTGGCACGGTCCTTGAACCTCAGATCATCGTTCTCTGCCTTTCCTGCGAGCTCCCGCACTTCTTCCTCCAGACACCCATATACGACGCGACATCCTGTGAGCGCGCGGTCGAATGTTTCGAGCAATTGTGGCTTGCTTTGTAATGCATCGTGGTGGAGTAGGTTTTGGACTTGACTCAGAGACGCCGCGATGACCATGCTCTCTGAATAAATTGCGGTAATAAGGATCGAGGCATCCTTGTATCGAGACCGTAGATCGTAGAGTTCTTTAGCTGACTGGATGCACTGAGGCAGCGCGGCCATCTGTCGCGGTACACATTAGCTTGGTCCACGCGTTCAAGATAGAGCTCGCAGACGCGCGGTGCACCGCGACAGAGTACTTACCACACCTAACAGCGCTGAGACAGGCTCCATGGCTGCTTGTTAGTGCGCCAATGCGAGATACTCGCAAAGAATTCACGCGTGAGAGGTGTATATAAGGTGACGACATGGTAGAAAGCGAGAAAGCTACAAGTTTGGAAATACGAGAGTTGTTTAGGCCCCCACAGGGTACTTCCTGCTTCCCTCGGTGGGGATGCACGGGATGTGGACCCGAGCTTGACAACGCTCTAAGGCTGCAAATGATGGTGATAGATTAATATCACACGGACAGGCACACAGAGAGACAATGGTTGGTGTCTGTCAAGCCACACAATGAATATCTATTGTCTGACTCTCTTCTTCAACCCCTGTTCAACCCAATTGTATAGTACAGGTAGGAGACCAAACCCACTAGCACCAAGTATGCCAAAATGACGCGCCCAACCATGCATTTACGATTATGGGCCAAGGAAGAACGCGTAGAAGTCAGGTTGGTACAAGAAGTATAAGGTGAGAGTAAGATAGAAAGGCGCCGGAAAGTAGAAAATTACCAAGTCCATATCCCATCACTCGTTCCATCAACATGATCCACGCCCAAGAGGGTCCACAGGGGGTATGTGCAGCTAATAATGCAGTCGCAAATCGGAAATACCGCAAAGTGGGCTAAGGGAAGTCATAGCCGTCTGTGCAAAGAAGCTATCTCGCAAAGACCTTGACCACTCCATCACCGCCTGCCGAGACGACAAGGCGCCCGTCCTGGCTCCACACGACGCTGCATACACCTTCGCCGCGCATAATGCGATGTGCGGTGATCTCCTGGGTGCAGATGCGCTTGTCGAGGGACCAGAAGCGAATAGAGGCATCGTGACCGGCAGAAACGGCTTCGCGGCCGTCTTTGCTAAGAGAGAGCGAGGAGATAGCAGCGGGGTGAGCGAGCATGCTGTATGTGCATTGACCTAGTTTGAGCGTTAGCAGGATATCTTAAGTGAAGGAATAGAGTACCATACCAGAGTTGGCATCAAAGAACCGGATAAGATGGTCTTCATGCCCACTGATGATGACGCCTTCGAGCCCACCGCCACTGTTAGATCCTGTCGGCCCATGTATACCCTCCTCATCAGATCCACCACGGCCTGCTTCCTGGGACGGGCCCTCAAGATATTGTGAGCTAGTCACCACCGATGTGATGCCGGTAGCCGGAGTGCCATCGTAGGACTCGTTGCTGGCCATTCCAATAAGTTCCTCGCCCGTTCGCGTATCGTAAACAAGAATCGACGCGTCAGTAAATGACACAACAAAGTTTTCGCCAGATGGCGACAGCGGGCTAATACATGTCGGGGAGGGATGCGTCGAGCGCTCGATGGTGTGTATTAGCATGTAGTGGAAAGGTGTAGAAGTCGCAACACTAGGCTGTGGTGATGACGGATGGTTTGACCCAGAGGTGACTGAATGTCTTCGACTGCCACCAACACCGCGTCGTGATCCGGTCTGGGGAGAGACTAGTTGAGGAGGTGCACTGACTGCCCATATCTTGATGGTCCCGTCCGCGGAACCAGAAGCGAGTAGTATCCGGTCTGGGCCTCCGTAGTTGCTGCAATCGGCCCCAAAAACCGATGCGCAGGTGGTGGGAAGCACGCATACGGTCCAAACGGCGTCAGTATGGCCATCGAGGGTAGCCTTTGGGTCAACTCGTCCTCTTTCCCACACGCGGATTGTTGCATCTTGACCACCGGAGAATATCCACCCATCACCAGACACTCGGCCGCCAGTTGAAAAATGAGCAGAGGCGGGGCATGCAGCTAATGATGTGACAGCGCCTTCGTGACCCCTGTGCGACCAAAATGGCGCGATGTCGAGGTCGTTATTCATGCTGTGTTGGTTTGCGTAACTTGCGGGTATCATCCATCTCTTAATCATTCCATCATCGCCTGCTGTACAGATTTCTGGTTCGCTGGGACTGCCACCTCCGGTAAAGACGACGGAGCGAACGACATCGAGATGGCCGCGGAGTGCGAACCGGACCTTGAAGCTTTGTGGATCAGTTTTAGCTGTCTGTTGCGCAGCAATTTCTTGGCTCTTTAGGTCGCTGCTCAGTCTCCTCTTAGTGTCTCTCTTTAGGTTCTTACCTGCCCGCGGTGGAGACTTGGCAAGTATGTTGTTCGCGGATGGGAACTCTTCAGTGTCCGGCCTTCTTGGAGGGGGCCCATCTTGTGACAAGTCAGAGATTGGCTCGTCAAAAGTCCAGTCTCCTGTCTCATCTGCCGCTGGTTGACTAGCAGCTGAAATAGCCTCGTCACGGTTTGGTATTTGATGACCTAGGTTGTCGTAGGTATGCGTCACTTTTTCTACGTGCTCTTCAGGAACCGAAGAATAATGCTGTGTGCCCTGAGCTTGAGGCTGTTGCCCAAGGAATTCCTGGGTCATGTTGGATTGCTGGGAAAGTGGTTGTTGCCCCGATGGTTCCCGGGACATCTGAGGCGCATGATGAATCTGATGCTGATTGCTTAAGCTATGGAGCTCAGAAGACGCAGGTATATTGGGGGTTTGGTGGTTGGGCATTGATGTGCCTGGCATAGTAGGGAGGTGCGACTGTAGCTTTTGCCGATGCTGCTGAAGGTACATGTCCTCCATTGATGAATCGCCATGAAATCCAGTGCCATTCCCAAGTGCATGAAGATTCTGTTGTTGAGGTGGGGGCTGTGATGGCGGTGTCAGAAGGTAAGTTATCTCTTCGACGCATTTCGTGAGGTAGAGCTTTGATTTCTCCCGTAGGTTATCTCGGTCGGCCTCTGCCCGGTCGAGGAACTCGGATTCGACGTCGAGGAAGGAGTTGCGGTGCTTGCTCTGAGCTGTACATGATCATGTTAGCAGACGCACAGCGGGCAGTGTCATATCTGGGGAGCTCTTGACGCACGCTTCTTGGAGTTTATGCCACTCTTTTTACCCTTGGAGTCCTTGTCGTCTGCTGCTTGGGCATCTCCTCCAGCAGCATCGGCCTTCTTCTTCCGCTCGTTCATCAGTGCCTGTTCTAGCATGCGGATATGCTTGTTCAGCTGGTCGTTTAGCTTCTTTGCGCTCCGAACTTCGCCCTCCTGTTTAGCAATCTTTGCCTTCATTTCAGCGCGCTCAATATCCCAGGCATTTCTCGCGCGCTCGTGGTTGTGCCATTCGAGTTGCAAGAATCGCATGACTCCTGTTTCTGTCGTCAGTCCAAGACTCCTTTCCCATAGCATCTGGCATGCCCTCGGCAGGTGCAGCTTACCCTGCAGCGTATACTCGGTCCCTGCTTGTCCATTGCCATCACCTCCGCCATTCGCTCCGCCCGCACTCATGGCAGAGGGCGATTGCCAGGCCATGGCGGACCTTTTCTGTTATATTATCGCGGCGAGGTGGACAGTCAGCGGGGGTTGACATGCGGCGTCGGGGGGTCGGCAAGCGCGCGGTCGAAGTGTTGAAGCTGGCCTCAGGGCTCGGATGATTGCAGGGCGGTTGGGCGCGTGAGGGGGCGCGACGCCGCAGCCGAGCTGTACCGGGGACTAGGGAAGAAGAGGGTGTACGAGTATGCGTAGGTGTAGCTACAACGACTGCAGCATTACCATTTCACATGTGTCGTCGCAAAAGGGAGCTGGCAGTTGTTCGCACGGGTAGCGCCAAGCCATGTTTCCACTTGGGGTATGGCGCCCGCGTCCGTGCGCGCCATCTCCAAAGTCAGGGCCAAGTTTGATGAACGGATCCTAGCATGCACCCGTATCGTTGTGTTACCAGTGACCAGCACAGCTTCTTGTCGCAGATGCCGGGCGCCGTTTCATGTGCTTATGCTGACCCTCGGCAAGATGCTTCTTCACGATATCCAGATTACACAATGTAGCAACTACGCTCATAACCCATGTCTGCCCAGAGCAGCATGCGACTTTCTAGTACACCTAGGCATGCTAGACCAGCCGACAAGACTTTGTCTCGATGCTTATACTAGAACTCCTGTTCATAGCTGGCAGATTCAGATTCAGATGCACTTGTAAGTCGTTTTGTTTTGTAGTGTCTGTTCCTGCTGTTGTTCGCGAGTTACATCGAGTCCTCACAGCGCCCGCTGTACGTTTCCGGCTCTTTACCTGAACCAAAACTCAGACCATTTCTCTGACTACGAACCAGGACTAGTCATTTCTATGTGCACTGAACACTTTTGGTTTGACTTTCATACTTCTCGACTCGCGTCTGTAATGCACTTAGAGCCATCGAGCCTGCATATGTGGTCCATCACACTCACACTGTTGAAGATACGATCGAGTCCCACAAGAAGATTCCTATTGTGTCCGGCACGTTTCTCCATTCTTTCTTCTTAGTCAGCTTGCATTCCTCAACTTCATGTTTTCCTCCATGGACGCCTTCCCTCGCCTGGTTGCGCGAAACACGGGACTTTGAGCACATCTGCCTGTTTACTCTCGAGCACCAACGACAGGCAGGGCTATAGAAGACCGGATAATCCTGGAACAAAGTTTGCTTTCATATCCGGGAGCACAGGCGCGCAGTTTGCGCACGGTCAATTCGTAGGCGAATGTTTGGGTATTACATGCCAAGTCGACCCTTCCGCATCGGTACATGGCGCGTCAAGGCTACACCTTGATACCTAACAACAAGCAGAACTTGACCTCAACCACCCCACCTCCGACCAACCACACCACATCGAACGAGCCTCTACACTCGGGCAACACGGTCGCGCAACTGTATCAATACTATCGATACCAACATCAACCCCAAATTAGCTATCAGACATGGCTGGCGGCGGTAAAGGTACGCGCTAGCTCTGCAGGTCGCGCCGTCGGAGCCTTCGAGAACTGACAGGATATTCAGGAAAGACTGGTGGCAAGACTGGAGGGAAAGGCGACTCCCACGTAAAGACAACAAAGTCGCACTCCGCTAAAGCCGGTCTCCAAGTAAGTAACAGCCCGATATCGCGCGTCATCGTCCACCCAACCACCCCGCGCATTCACCTATGGCTTGCCGCACAAAGACGACGCGCTGACATGACGTCTCTACTGTAGTTCCCCTGCGGTCGCATAAAGCGTCACCTTCGAACCATCACGCGCCAGAAGACGCGCATCGGCGCCAAAGCCAGTATCTACCTGACCGCGGTCCTCGAGTACCTGACTGCTGAAGTTCTCGAACTCGCAGGCAACGCCGCCAAGGATCTCAAGGTTAAGCGTATCACGCCCCGCCATCTACAACTCGCTATCCGAGGCGACGAGGAACTCGACACGCTCATTCGCGCCACCATCGCTTTCGGAGGTGTCCTCCCGCACATCAATCGCGCGCTGTTGCTCAAGGTGGAGCAGAAGAAGAAGGGCATTAAGGCTGTGGAGGCGTAAGCGGATCATGCGTTCGAAACGCGTGGCAAATTGGATATAGGCAACGAGAGGAATGGCCTAGCAAAAGGGCGAAAGACGCGGAAGGCCTTGGAACATGACGGATAGGCACCTTCTTTGTTTTGCGCGTCCTCCGGCACTTCTAACCGTGTTGTCGGAGATGTGTTCTCTGTTCGGTTGAGGAATGTTAGGATATGGTGTTTACCTTTCTTTACGTGTCAGGCGCGGGTGGGCAGGTGTTGGGGTTAAGGTTTATCTGGATTTTACGGTATGTAGTAACAAGACTCGATTCAGTTCTCGAGACTAGCTGCAGTAGTAGACTTCGTTTCTCTCCATTTCAACATCGTGTCGAAGGCACTCAAACACATGTGAAAATACAGCACCAAAAACAAAGTCCTCTCAACACATCCACACCCTCTCTCCCCACATTCCCATCATCTCCTCTCTCTCCCATCCCTTCGCACCGCGGAATCCCATCTCATACCCCATACCACCACGTCCTCCACCACCAACTACAATCTTTACCTCCACATCACTGCGCTCATCCCCCGCAACTCGTCCCATACCCGCAACAACTTCCATCTTAACACTTCTATGAACCTCCTGCCACTCACCCCCTACCTTCACCTGCACACGCACCTCACCCTCATAACCAGCCGGTAGCACCTGCTTGACCAAATCGCGCAAACGCACATCCGCCGCTACCGCAGCGCGTAGCTTCTCGCTCGAATGAGGGGCGCGGATATGCACTTTAACCCACATAAGCGTCGTCGTAGGCGCGAGAATAAGCAAGTCATTTTCGCGCAGGCCCAGTGTATCTGCGCCGCGCTGAGGAATATGGATAGCGACTTGCTTACACCGAATGGCAGACTTGTCATTTGACGGCTTTTTTGCGTACGCAAGGTGCTCATGGTGGTCGTGCAGTGTGCTTCCGTTGTTGTTGTGGTTGTTGTCGGAGAGATAATATGGATTGTAGTTGTTTGGTACGCTTTCGTCGCCGCTGAACTCAGAGCCTTCGATTGCGCCTTGGCTGAAGAATGAGGCGCGGCGCGGAGTGTGGCGGCGCGGATTATAACGACGAGCATGGTGTGGAGGTTTGGGGTCTGTGGGTGGGGTGGTGTAGGGTTGGTAGGAGGGGGAGGGGAGGGGGGTGAAGAATGGGTTGCGAGACCAGGGGAGGGGACTGAACATGTTGATGCAGAGTGATGGATGAAGTTGGAAAGAAAGGCGTGTCTTGCTGGCTGGTGGCACCTGTTAGAGGAAGTAGATGGAGATGATGAGAGCACGACGTATACAGGGCCTTTAAGAGTTGAAAAACACTTATGTTTTGTGTGTGCTTAGCGGGAAAAGGCATCTTGTGTGTATTCAGTTTGTGGTTGCGAAACTCTTGATTGTTGCGCGAGCGGGACTCGCAAACTCACGGCAATCCTTGATGTGTTGATGATTGCGAGGGTGTTATTTTTGCCTAACCTAGAAGAACAATCTTTATCGTGTCCCTCGAAACAAACAAGGTGTATCAAGTTCACCTCTCTAACGGAACAAATTAATAGTACTTCAACATCAAAGCATTTAAAGATCTGTGCGCAACCTCCAACCTACTATAGTCCCAATGAGAAACCTGTCCAAGCATAAAGTCATTAGGCATACCCTAACCCCTATACGCCCCATGTTGTGGCCATGAGCTCTGCTCAAACATGTCCAAAAGACTCCTACACTCTTGCTGTCGTACGAAAGCATTGACGAAGCACTGAGTGCTTGCGCCTTGTACCATACCACGCTTATTCGTTCACATGAATGTCATGGTCAAGCTTTAGACCTCCATCATATCCTTGCTCTTGCCGCTCTGCTCAGCCTGCTCGGCCTGCTCCGCACGTTCGCCCAGGAAGTCCTTCGAGTCGCGGTACTGGATAGGGTCGGCCTCGACGTCGAGATATTCCTCTCCACGAAGGAGGCTGTAGCCCTTCTTTGTGGTAGTTTCAGGTGTGCCAGAGATGAGCTTCGCTTGACAGTCGGAGCACCGCTGACAAGAGCTGCTTCGATTGTAGAGCGTGGACAGAAGCTTCTTGTAGGGGACTTGGTTTAGAGTGAAATAAATATGAATGAACCTAACTACATCAGTAACTGTAGCGTATTTCTCTCAATAACGGGAACTTACATGTTCAAAATCATAGGAGCTGTGGTATATCCAACTAGTAGTCCAAAGCCTCCTGCGCTGAACTCTTGGATCTCAAGGGCCCAACAGGGGATCAACACGCCAAGATATGCGAGAGCCGAGAACAGATCGAGAGCTACGAAATGCAAAGCACGTGGACTCTTGCCGTGCTTCCTCATGTACTGCAGAGTTGTTGAAGAAGTGACTACAGTCATCGCCAGGGGGATGAAGACAAAACAGAATGCCGTCACGTGTCGACGGGCCCAGCGGTTGCGTTGATGTTTCAACGAGAGAATGATTGCAGCAATGCTCAGAGGAATCGTAACGGCCGTTGCCAAGTACGTGAGAAGTCGGAGGGGTCGTTCGAGGGACATGTTCTTGGTTGGTTGCATCGTTGGTATTTCCAGGAAGGAGTGGAAGGCGTATCGATATTAAAGTATGATAATAGTGATGGTGGATATTGAAGGTTGATAAGCGTCTGAGTATCGCAAGGCAACAGCGATTCTGCTGCTATGAGAGCGTTACTGTAGGAACACTGCACGCCTTATGTCGTGGGGAATCTGCAAGACTATGTTTGAAGTTGAACCAGTGATAGGGCAGAAGAGACGGCGCTGGGGGCTGAGCGTTGTTTCGATGAACTGAAGCGGTCTAGCGGTGGGTTGGCGAGGCACACTCGTCGAGCTCTAAGGCGTACATGACCCCCAAACTCACGCGGCCCTCGGGATTGCGTACGTAGTACTTCTGCCCCACTCGGAAGAATAACCGAGTGTCCGCTTGCTTCAAAGATCGATGTAGAAAACACAAGCTATAGCGAACATCAGAGCAATGTTGAGTACGAGAAGAACAAAGACGCAAAACAACTCAGAAAAGCAAGTGAATTTGAGGGTTTGATATTTGTAATACAGCAACACATCTCGATTGAGACTAATGGATAGAGCCTCTCAAAAAAGCTCACGCTCAATTCCCACAGGCCCAAACGCCAACTCTTTCTAGTATATGTTAAATGGTATAGTGAACTGCATAAGAGGTACAAGAAGAAGACCAGAAGTGAACATCCCTACCAACCCTCCAGAAGGGGAACACACACATTGGAATCAATCCAACAGTGGTGCCAGAAGAAACAGCTATATGAGATGGTCGTTTGTCTTCATATCGTATCCCTTGAGTCAAAGAAGATGCTTACGACTTCAAGCTGTCCCTCATGCTCGCGCTGCTCGCGCTAACGTTGCTCGTAGGAAGCACATGCTTCGGCTTGGTGTTCTGTCGTACCTTGGCCAGCGCATAGACAAGACCACTGACGAAACCGACGAAGATAGCGGACACACTGCCAAACGTGACGGGAGCATCGAAGAAGACCAGGCCACTGAGCGCAATGGGAAGCTTGTTCAGAGCCCCGACCATGGAGTACGTCGTGGAAGAGGTGACGCGGACGGCCCAGGCAGAAGTGTAAGAGATAAATACTGTAGAGAGACCGGAGACAATCATGACAATGATGACGGTGTTGCGCTGCTCGGGAGGGAAGTTCTTTTGGATGTTGGCGGAGGACCAGTCTTCAACGAGGATGGAGGCGACGAGTAGGATCGGGATAGTAAGGAGATTGTTGTAGTACATAGCTATTCAGAGTTAGCGGAGAATATTGCTTCGATGTGCAGGCAACGTACTGTCGAAGTCCTTGAAGTTGGTCAGCTTAATGCGCTTCCTCATGCCCAGAACGTAAGTAGCAGTGCAGAGGCAGTTGAACATCATCCACAGATAACCAGCATGCAGAGTCGACATGGCATCAGTAGTCGCATCAGCTGCCTGGCCCATACTAGCCAAAGCGTGCTGGATATCTGCCCAGGCCGCAATGACGGAGCTCAATACCATCAATCCAAACGAGAAAAGAGCCATTGGTGTCACAGCGCCACCGAACCACAGCACCTCTCCGTATGCGATCAGGATGATTGTCAAGTTCTTGAAAATGGTGTATACGGGAATCGAGAGGAACTTCAGCGCCCAGGTACTCGTGTAAATCATGCCGATGAGGAGGAGGGAAATGGGGAACCCTGCTGCTGTTAGCCTGTGCTCTTTCTCAGAAACACCTTCTGTACATACACTTCTTTGCCTCGTCGCTGTTAAAATCCCTGTATGTAATCACACCGGCGGCTTTGCACATTGAGATGGCTGCTACGCAGACAACCGACTGCGACGCACGCTGTTAGTCAAGCATTCCACAGGCTGAGGGGAATACCATACCTGTACGCAGAGCAGGAAGAAGTTGAGGTTGAAGTCCACACCAGACAGAACATATTTGTTCGTCACCGTCATTAGAATAGAGGAGCCGCAGTATGCGAGAATAGCAGCAACCGGGTTCTCCGTTATCGATGTGCTCCCGCTTCGATGTACACTGGGAGAGCGCGAAAGCGGCGACGGCGCGCGGAATTCTTTGCCCGCGGGCATGTCGATTCTGTAATCGTCGCTCTTCTTATCGTCGGCCATTGTGAAGTTGGGGTGGTTTCGCGCAAGAGCTCCCTTGGGTGGTGGTACGCGGCAGCGAATGTATTAATAGTCCGTAGTAAGGACAAGTAAGCTGGCGTGGCGGACAAGGTCAAAGAAGCGAAGGAGACGGCGTCGATGGGAAAAGGACAGAAGACTGGACGGAAAGGGAAAAGAGGAGGAGAGTTTCGCAAGAGAGATGCGCAAGGACGCGAATGGGTGGGTCTCAATTATGCTGCGGCTGCTCCCCTGGCTTGAGAGGTGTTGGTTCCTCCGTAGGTAATTTTACGCTCAAAGGCAAATACCGCTAAGCCCCTTTTGGGCGTCGAGTAGCTACTCCAGTGACTACCTCAGCCACGACCCTGCATGTGGACGCGATGGCTTAATATTTTTCGTTACCATGCGCGCAGCTCAAGCCTCATACTGCTCTTGAATACCTAGAGCCAGCCTCGCAGACAAGGTTCCTGGAAAAGGCGCGTGGCTCGATCTGCAGTGGAAGGCTCTATCTTCACGTGACCTCATTTATCGGCTCCTTCGTATAGCGATCAACCCCCCTTTTCCCACCTCAGCCAGCCGTCGTATGCATATAAAAGAATGGCTCAACTCGACGCCAAGGTCGCCTCGATTGTCGACCGCGCGACTAGGGACGATGATTCTGACGAAGACGCCCTAATTGCGGCCCTCGAAGACGACTCAGAACTCGATGCCTTTCGAGAGCAACGACTGCAACAGCTGCATGCCGAGTACAGCAGAGCACAACAATTAAAAGCTAGCGAGCATGGCACGTACACCGAGATCAAAGATGAGAAGGCGTTGATGGATATTACGACTAGCACCAAATTGTGTGTCGTTCACTTTTCCAAACCGGACTTCAACCGCTGTCGAATTATGGATACACATTTAGAGGTAAGTCCTGAACTACACTATGAAAAGATCTATGTTTTAACTGAAATAGTCCCTAGCCGTCTCACACTACGAGGCCCGAATACTCAAAATCAACGTCGACAATTGCCCTTTCCTTGTTACGAGGTTAGGCATCCAGGTCTTGCCATGTGTTATTGCTTTCATCGACGGCATAGGAGCTGATCGCATTATTGGATTTGAAGGACTCGGAAGGACGCCAGAGAGTTTTACGACAAGGGACCTAGAAGCGAGACTCATTCGAGCAAATGTTCTTGCGAGAAACAAGGTCACCGATGAAGATGAGAGGAGCAGGATGCAGAAGAGCAAGGCGAAGCAGCAGGAAGATGAGGAAGATGACTGGGAGGACTGAAGAGCTGCTTCTGTTCTTGGAGGAGCTTGCCCTATGTGTCCTTTGTGTCAGCTCGTCCAACTCGCTTACTGTGCATCTTACTTTCCGTAAATGCCTCTGAAAAATGGCGTGAAGACGGGTGTGATCTAATCAGACTATGCAGCATGCCGGCTGCGATTGCCTTCTGGGTATGTGAGATCCAAGTGGGTACAATCATGGTCTACAGTCAAGTCATTGCTTTGCAAGCAAGCAGAAAAGCACGCTTGGCGATTCGAGGGCACAAACTCTTTCGCCTGCATCAAGTTTATTTGCGCACCAACGGGAACAATTCTCCATAGTCGAATAGCAAGAAGTGTGCACACAAAGCGTGGAAGCAGCTAGTCCGAAAATGGTGACCGAGGTCAAAAACGTGTGCTAACCCCCTACTAGGTTTTTTACAAATCGGCAACGATATTTGAAGGCGGCAAAACCACGTATAACTCGACGCAAATAAACAATCCAAGCAGGTGATAGGCAAAGAGTCGCCAAATGTTGTGCTTGAGAAGGTTGCGATGGCCCAGGTAATGATTGCTGAGTAATGGCTATTGCCGAATGGCGTCATGTCAGCCACGTGCGATCGCCCAATCCAAAACTTTTTGGTGTTTGCCCAACACCATATTTATACTCGATCCACACTTGACCCGAACATTTACACTTCTCCAAATCACCAAGATATCAAGATTAACAAGTAACCGATATCTAAACTATATAATGAAGGCCTACTGGTTTGATAACCTCCCCGTAAGCCCTCACTTTCCTGCCGTTACGCCACTTTATCTCACTGGACTGTAGGGCGACCAGCGTGAGCCACACAACTCTGGTCGCACTGTCGACCCAGACTACCTTGCAAAACTCGGTGTCATTTATCACAATGTCCCTGAGGTCTCTGGTGTTGACGCAATCGCCACATCCCGCAACTACAAGAACCGGGATGAAATTACCGTGTCGCCCGACAAAATGGGCGACATCTACGAAGAGAAGGTGAAGAGCTTCTTCCATGAGCATCTTCATGAGGATGAGGAGATCCGGTACATCCTGGATGGCGGAGGCTACTTTGATGTCAGAAGTGAGGGGGATGACTGGGTGAGAATTTGGCTTGAGAAGGGAGATCTTATAATCTTGCCGAGTGGGATTTACCATCGGTTCACTACTGATGAACAGAACGTACGTTAACCATTAGGGTGTTTGAGGCTAATATGGGTCTGCGATGTGGAAGGATGCTAACGAGTATTGTTAGTACACCAAGGCTCTGCGCTTATTCAAAGATGAGCCGAAGTGGACACCACTGAATAGAGGAAGCGAGACGGAGGAGAACCAGTACAGGAAGGAGTACATCAAGGCTAGGGAGTCCCTCAGGGCTCAGTAATCTTCCAACGCGGGAGACGACAACAGATGAAGCCATGCGAATGCGATCGGAAGAATCACATCAGTCTTTACGAGCCAATCATTCCCTAGCCCACTTTCTTGAGTGTTGAACGTTGGTCTTCTTTCTTGCCCTCAAAGGCCGATGTTGAGAGTTGCTCGTTAATGTTCACAATGTAACATGTACGAGACGACATGCACAAGGTACTTGTGAAATCGACAAAGGGCTGGTTCCACGCCACCACACTTCCTGTCACACCCTTCGTCGCGTTCTTTCTATGATTGTTCATGATTGTTCTAGCAACCTTCAGCACTTTCACAATGATATTGTCCAGTTACTTCGACAACGACAGGTCAAATTGTGTGAAGGAACCAAACTGTCTTTGGAGCTTTCAATGCCTACAATGTATTATCTCGAAGGGACTAGATCCTTTCACACGACTCTTCCCACGACCTTCCTTTTCATCCACTCTACTCAGTCCTCTTCTAGTATACCGCCATCCTTAACGACAATTACTTTAACATCTCTTTCCACTCTCAACCATATTACGCAAAACCGTTTCGACATCAACTATACTACTCAGTTCCAGCTCAACCTCAACTACATTACACAGTACCACACCGAATACAGTCGCTACATCTAGCACGCCGCAACCATGAAAGCGCAACTAGCTGCTCTGAAGAAGAAGAACAAGGGCACCGGCGGGACGCTCCACCTCATGGGTCTGAGGAATGTAGCGGACCTCGTCGAGTTGGAGGACGAGGACGAAACGCCACCACTGCCTCCAAAGACACCGAGTAGGTCTCTCTTCACGAACCTCCTAGGTGAGGCAAGGACGGGTGGCCGGGACATATTGTCGCCAGAGAAAATCAAAGAGGACCGACAGAAAAAAGAAGAGTACGAAAGCGCACATAGACAACCTGGACAAGTCAGTATGTCTGTGCGAGAGACTGGGTTGCCAAACTTGCAAACGCTGCAGAGTCTTGGAGACGCGCTCAAAGATGGAACCGCATTCCGAAAAGTCTCCACCTATCGGCCCAAAGATCCCTATCCTGAGAAGCCTTTGCATAAGAGACCCCAACTCGAGGACAACTTTTATCCTCCCAAGAGCTCTCAGCGCGTCAAGAACTCTTGCCAAGTCGGCTTCTGCGACCACCAAGACTTGTGTATCGAGTGGGATCCTCAAGACCCAGACAACGATAAGGGCTCATGGAAGCTAAGGATGAAGGATTACTTTGATTTTCCTTCATATTATGAGGAACATAAGTCCTGCCGTGCACCCGATCCCCGGCAGAAGGCCAAGATTCTGGCTGAGCGTATCATCGAGAAGTTCGTGAAACTGGAGAATGAGAAGCTTACTACACGAGATAGACGTTCCGGCAAGGAGCCACGTCGGCCACCGCCGACCAATAGGGTGGAGCGCGAAATCCAGAACATGATCTCTCAGATGAGCAGGGGCAAACACGAAAAGGCTGTCGAGAACCGCGAAGCTGCGCGAGTAATGATGGACGCACAGGATCGCAAGAAAGAGTTGGAGTCAAAGACAATTCAACAAGCTCAGCAAGAGAGGCAACGCGGCGAGGCAGCCAAGGGCCTTGACATCGACGATCTAGAAGATATCGAGGAGCTCGTAGCGAAGCCTAAGAAGCTGAAGAAGTCCAACATCAAGAGCGGCGCCAAGTCTACCCAGCAGGACGAGAACCGGAGGCCAAAGGCAGAGCCAGAGAAACGATATACATCCAGCACATTACATGAGCGGGATGAGCAACTCGCTCATGTCGCTGGGCAAGTTAGACAGGATCGCGCAGCTCCCTCATCGCGGCTTGCCGGGAATGAAAAGACAATGGCAGCGCCAAAGCGAACAAAGACACCGAAGGCTCAAACTCCCGAGTCGAAGTTGGCGAAAGTCACTCAAGATGCTTCCAAGAAGCGAACCTCAAAGCAGCCAGTTCCTGATCGTTCTATCTGGGGCCAAGACTCAGAGGAAGAGGAAGAGGAGAAAGCCGAACAGGCTAATCCAACCCAAGCTCGCAAAGTCGTCTCGAAGCAGCAGGAAGTTCCAAAGACTGCTACAAAGTCAGAGCCGCGCAAGATGACTGCCGAGGAGCGTGCTCTTCTCGCAGGCATCAATCAGGCCGAGGAGGAAGAGGCTGCGCAGAACGTTACGAACAGTGAAGCTGAGCCGACGTCTTCTGAAGAAGATGAGGAGGAGGAAGAGCTTCGCAATGAGCTTGCAGCAATCGCGCGCGCCAGCATTATTAGGGACGTCAATCCTCCCATCCAGACCCCGACTGCCAAATTAGCCACTCCAAAGACGGAGGTAAATGATGAGAGAAACAAGGAGGTCGAAGAGAGCTGGGACTTTTTTGAGACTGCGAGAGCTGAAGAGCAAGGGCAGCAGCAGGCTGAGAGCGAAGAAGAACGCGAGACTTCCACGCCGAAGGATGACGAGGTCACCAATGCGATCGAAGAGGTGGTGGAATCACCTCCAAGCCCGAAGCCCGTCAAGACTCCTGTCATCGAGAATGACACTGACGAGCTCTCTGATGCACCTCCCACTCGTCCTTCATCCACCCACAAGCCAGCGTCAAGGAAGCGCAAAGCACCTGCCGTCGAGAATGACACAGTCGAGGAGCAACCACAGAAGAAGAACTCTCGCAAGCCGAAGAAGTCTGCCGCCATCGTTAAGGATAGTGACGACGAGGCAGATTACGCCCTGCCTGTTGCAGCCACCAAGCTACCAGAGGCGATGGTCAACCACGGTTGGCAGGCTGAGGGAGCTGCGTTGGTGGAAGAAGTGGTGCACCATCAAGAGGAGGTAGAGGAACAGAAGAAGGCAGAAGCGGAGAAGGAGGATGTGGTAACAAAGACCACTGAGATCCAGGAAGCCGTTGAGATCACGGAAACAATCACAGTGACCGAGATCGTTACGACTACTCAGATCAACAAGACCGAGCTCTCCACCGAAGATACTCAGACTCCTCCTTCTCCCTCACAGAAGCGCAAGCGGAACACAACTCCCGAGGAGCAGGACACCGACGAGCAACCCACCAAGAAGCCAAAGCACTCTTCTACCGAAGAAGTTGCACGCCCCAGCACACCAACTCCTTCCTCCACCCCTGAACCCACCGCCACTCCTCCACCTGCGCAGACCCCAGAGTCTCCTGTGCTCCCCCATACTTCGACACAGCCCCCATCACCCACCCTCACCCCTTCTCCTCGTCCCAAGCGCAGGAACCCATTCTCCGACTCCGCAGATGACGAGAGTTCGTCCGGAACAGAGTCCACTACCTCGAGACCGGTGAAAAAGGCGAAGAAGAAGGTGAGATTTTCGCCAGAGGTTACGTCTCCTGTTGCTCAGGCGCGGAAGATGAGTATCCCGTTTATTGTGGATGAGGAGGTTGAGAGGGAGGATGAGGGAGGTAATGGAATGACAGAGGAGGAGCTGGATGATTTGTTCAACGAGTAGATGTGAGATCTTTGGGCTCAAGAGTAGTAAGAAGTGGTGAGATGGATAAAGCTGGTAACAAGGGCCTGGATGAGGTTGTTTAGGGGGGAAATTTGATTGAAGTTGATCTTGTTTAGTTGTTGTCGTATACTAGCGTTTTAACTTAGTTAGCGGTATGATTACATTGAAATTATACAAACTCTACCAAGTTGAATAGTGTATGGTGTGACTATTTAACGCTTTGTGTTGCTTTGAGTAGTTTTGTGAGACCTATATTTGTGTGATATATAAACTTGACGCGAGAACTGGATACCAAATGCTTCTTGCTTCTATATGTATGCTCGCTAGCTATGATTGCCACTCCCCTATAAAATTCAAGAACGCATGTACTTCCCATTCCATCACCACCCCGTTGTCACCACCCACCACCTAGTAGCCATCGACAGCAACACCCAACGCCCCATCGGCAATCGCAACCATGAAATCCTCCACATTCTCTCCCCTCTCATCTAACACATACTCGAGCGTCTGCACCCAAGTCTCACCATTATTCGTGAACCAATTCGATCCGTCGCTATTCTCACCCAGACTTTTCACATACGTCTCCACCATACCCTTCAGCGGCGCATGTTCCTTCAGCCACAGAATCTGCTCAGGGTCTAGCTTAAGGTAATCCTCGACGACGTAGTAATGCGGGATGTCATCGCCCCAACCTTCTGCACCGATTTCGTGGGAGGAGTATAGAGAGTACTTTGAGGCGAAGCGGGAGGTGTAGGTAGGTGTATTGTTGAAGTGAGAGGTGAGGGCGTTTGGCATGAGCGGGATGTAGGATGGCGTCACTGGTGGAGGGTAGTTGAGATGAATATTGAACAGCAGTCCATGCTCGTTATCAGGATTTCGTTTCCTGAACTTCCGGGCGATGGTACCGTTCGAGGGGCAGATGTTGCTCTGCACAACTTCGCGCATAGCGGCATACACGTCTGCTATCTCAGCGAGCTCCCAGGTGCTCCAGTTATGCAGAAGCGCAGCTCGTTTCTGGAGGACGAGCCTCGTTGCGCGGAGCTCGCGCGGATGGTCGCGGTTGTGGAAGGCCCGTGAGTAGAGCCAGGATCGGTACACTGCTCTCCTGAGACGGTATCGTTCCTCGCTCCTCAGCAGACGGCGACTTTCGAAGTTGGACTTCCACTTCTTGAACGGGTAGATATCGCACCATTTCTCAGCCACTCGACCAGTATGCACGATTTGCCTTAGTAAGGCTGCCGAGAAAGGCACTTCACGAACGACATGGGCTGGTTGGCTGGCGTTGTGCGTCAGGAGCTGAGTGAGATCTTGCAGAGGTCCGAATTGCGTCTCGGCAGCGTTCTCGAGGATGGCGAGTTTCTGAGAAGATGTGTATATATTACGGAAACGGCGACAAGTGGAAGACAATGCGAGAACATCGGTAACGGAGACGCAGGAGAAGTACACCTGGAGCACCAGCTCGGTGGCTAGGTCTTCGAATAGCATTATGGCTATAACTCGAGAAGATTATTTTTCTGTAAATTGACTGATCAGCGACTGATTACAAATGTAAAAAGCTGTATAACTACACCAGCTCGTCTACTACTCACTTGGTTGTTTGTTAGATGGTGCGTAGACTTCGAGTCTACTGTAACCGGTACTCAGTCGTGAATACGTTGTGGTGACCGAAACGTGAAATCTCGGCACCTCCTCTCCTCTTCACGGCTTCAACTTCGATTCTACCTGTTCAACTGGTATAGTATGATCTTGCGATCAATCGACGCGTAGCTAGCTGCTTTGGCGCCGATAAGGAAGGCGAGGTTTAGATAGATTGGACCCCTCCGTTGGGGCTATAGATAGAAAACGCAACCTTCTCAAACGATTCATTGCAAGTGAATGCAAGCCCCATTGGGCTATCTGTCGTAGTGAGTGCCATGGCTGGTGGTTAGGGAAGGAAAGGAGTCAGCGTGACGACCATGGAGCTGATAAATAACGCCAAGTAGGCTAGCCCCCAGACTGCAGGGGCCAATCGGCGGCGACACTTCCGATGGCGTCAATGGTACTCGAGGACGCGACTTCTGGAAGAGAATGCTGAATATCTCCAGATCCTTCATGGCTGTGTCAACCTCCTAGCGATGCTGGACGAACAATGCAGCGTCCAACATCTGTCGCTGCAGATGTTCCGCCGTTTCTGCGCCTACCCATCGAGCTCCGACGATTAGTCTATTGCCATGTCCTTCCCCACACTACGACATTCGATGTGCGTTTGCAGCGCCCTCCCGATCCTGCCCCAAAGACCGAGTTCAATCTGACATTCGTTCGGCAGAGAAACGGCGATGCGGGCTGGCGCATGCAAAAAACGTCACCGCGAATTGACCGGGAGACAGGCAACGATATTGTTTGGAGACGCGGCTGTACAAACCTCCTCGCTGTGAACCGCCAGATTCACGAAGAGGCAGCGGATATGCTCTACGGGGACAATGTCTTTGTCATCGACGTGACGTTCGATACCATTAATTTTCGGTACCGCTGGCGGACGGCGAACAATCTGACGCCAAATCGAGCTTACCAGTTTCTTGATCACTTCTCCCAGCGCAACCTCCTCCGAATAAGAGACTACATCATAAATGTGGAATCGGTAGACGACTACACTGGCATGGTTAAATACAACCATGGTGGGCGCGGCCTTCCTGCAGGCATAAGAAGAAAAGTGCAGGAGCTTGTGGACTTGCTGGCAGTCGTCCCGCAGCTACATCGGCTGCAAATACACTTGATCGATGGCGCTATCAGTCGTGTGAGGTTTCCGAGTGGTAGAGTACACAGAGTGCAGGACGAGAGCAACTTTGCGCAGACACAGACAGTGTTGGATCCATTCAGGGCACTCTATGGAGTAAGGAAAGCGCAGGTCAGTGGTGTGAGTGACGAGTATGCCGCGAGTTTAGAGAAGAGCATGGTCGCGCAGAGAGGGGCATCAAGTCCATGAACGAGCCAATATGGAACACCAAAGAATGAGCAAGGCTTCACGTGGCCTCGATTAAGGAACTCAACCTATTAATAATTCCCACCTAGGAGTTCTTCAACAAGTACACAGTATACAAAACCCTGCAACCCCATGCAGCAGTAACAATCCCAGTGTCTATCCATACCAAATCCCAAACACCCCGGGTATTCCCATATTCATATCCATATCCCATATCCCAAACGCCTTTCATACCCAATCCCCCTTCCTATCCTATCCTACACACGTCCCCATTTTCCCTTTCTAACATCCACCCCCTCCACCACCACCGCCTCCTCCGCCGTCTCCTCCTCCACATCCGCCTCCACCGCCGCCACCATCTCCTCCACCACCGAATACACCCCATCCGCCACTGCTGGCTCCCCCACCTCCGCCTGCGTAGCCGCCGTAGTGGCCGCCGTGGTTATGGCGTCGTCGGGCCCGGCGCGTTTGGCGCATGGGCGGGGGGTAGTCGTCGGCTTGTTTGGAGGATCCGCAGCCCATTGTGAGGTGTGGTAAAGTGGAAGGTAGTTGTGTTGTGGTGTATAGTGTCGTGCTGGGTTGTAGCCAGATGGTCGACTTTATATGTTGGCTGTGTAGGTTCGAATACTTCGAGTTCGATGTAGATAAGTTGAATCGAAGAAGAATAAGGTATTCGACTCGCAGTCCGAAACGGTAAAGATTTGCTAGGGCTCAGGATGTAGTAGTCCCGATGTTACAGTATATATCGTGCGGTCAAGTCGCAACGTGTGTAGATATGGAAAGATCGATGATGTATAACTATCCATCGCCAACCACGGAACTCCCCTCCCCTAAATACCCACCTCGCACCTCCCTCAGTCTGCCTCACCACATCATCATCATCATGATCATCATCGTACCGCCGCCCTAGGCTTACTTTCCTCGTCGTTGTACTGCCTCATTACGCTGACTTCAGGCCGCCCACGCAACCAACTCTCGCTCTACCACTTCCACAAACGTCATAGCGTCATCCCGTCCCGTTCCAGTCCAAACCCCGATTCGCTACACCGTATACTCACTTCCTGACCGAATCGCGCAGTTGGGTAAGAATACAGCGATCAGATCGTATTCGGGGCGTGGGAGAAAGGCTTAGCTTGGGGGAGCCACAATCGTGGTGTGTCTGTGCGGAGCGAGGCTGTGCTGGGTGGATGTCACGTGGGAGATCTGCAGGCTTGTGGGTAATGATGAACGGACGGGATAGGAAGGGCTGTGGAAGGTAGATGGAAGGTGGGTGGAAGGCGGTGCTGGGGATAGCGGGAGTGGGAGTGGGTGTGATGTAATTGTGAGGGTGCTTGATCCGGAGTTGTTGTCGTTGTTGTTGTCGATGAGGCTGAATTATATTGAATTGATGATGTAGGTATGGATGCTATTGGTTCGTATAATGAAGGCAGAAAAGCGCATGAACTAACTGTGTATGAGACATCGTTCGTTAGAGAGAGAGCGCTCAAGGCGGATTTGCGACCTGATACGAGGTATGCGATGCGTAGATTAATGCGAGCTGGTTGAGAGCGAAGGCCTACCGTAACCAAGGCATCTTCCTCGTCAACTCTCAGAAGTTGCAAAAGAAGAGAGCAAAGCATATGAAAGTTTTCAACCCATTTCATTCAAAAGTATCCTATCCTATTCGGACTTATCTGACGCCCTTTGCTTTCGTATGTGCAAAAACCTCCAAAGATATTGAACTGTATGACGACAACAATAGCAAAAAAAAACAATAGATAAAATGTCGTCTCTTCTACTACCGTAGGAACCCACATACCCTATAAATAATAATAGAGAAATTATATATCTCCAAGCCGTATGATCTATCGTCAGATGTTATTTAATGGTGGGGCGTCAAATACAAGCAACAACACCACATCATGCCGCTCGCTCGCTGTGCCGTAATTGTACTGTACTCTGCTGTTGTGTCGCATATTCAAACAGAGTGCGTTCAAACAGTGTAGGATCCAGTATGTCAAGAAAAACTAGTCCCCGGTGAGATAAAAAAATGATGGGAACCCCGCCCAATGCTTCTTGTACAACAGGCTTCTTTCGGTCGCACCGTACTGTCTCTTTTCATACATCTCACTTGCCCTGCTTCTTCGCTTTGAGCGCTAGATGCGAGTACACCCAGCCACCTCCCAGCGCAAGCAGGACGCCAAACCACTCGCGCGGGCTCAGAATCTTGCCCTCGCTGTACCAGCCAATCGACAGAATGAGAATCGTCTTGAGATGGCTGACAATGTTAAATGTCAACGCCGACGTGCGTCCGATGATTAGGAACTGGCTCAAGTTGTACATTGAAGCCATGATACCGCTTGCGCAGACCGACCAGAGGATGTCGGTGGGAACCTGGCTGAGATCCGGGAGCGTATCGAAGAACGGGACGAAGGGGATGAGCAGGCACACGGAGATGGGGGCCTGGTTGAGGAGAAGCTGCGGTGGGCTGACGGCGAAATCCTCAATCTTCTTTCCGATCCAGATCTGATACAGTGCGGTGGAGCAGAACGCCAGCGTCGCAATGATAACACCGAACAGCTGTGTCTTGGCTGCCTCGTTGATTGTGAACGATACACCAATGCACGTGGCCAAGATAGCCGCGAGCATGTACCGCGTAACCATCTTCCTGAACAGTATAAAGTTGATGAGCACGACGGTTGGTGTCGTCATGACTTTGGAGAGCTGGTAAAATCCAATCGAGTTGAAAGTGAGGGAGAGGTTGCCGAGCACGACGTATCCCGCGAAGAAGCCGCACACGGGCAGCATGTTCCAGACATTGAGGCGCACGGCTTTGAAGGCGCGGAAGGGGCCGAGGGTGGAGATGAAGAGGACGAGGCCTGTTGCGGTGAAGTGCCACATTACGACCATAAGCTGGCAGGCTTTGAGCTGCTTGTCGCTGAACACCCTGTTCCGCTGTTAGTACATGCCGTATATTTCCGCAGCGCATTGCTGGTGGCGTACCGTTTACTCAAGAAGATGAGTCCCAGCGTGCTCAGCGTATTCAGCGCAATCCAAAAACATGTTATGAGCTTTTCCTTCAACGGTAATGGCGCGGGTTCTGTCACTGGCTTCTCGAATGTGGGCAGCTCTTCCAGCTCGTGCGATTCTCGGGGGTCGACATTATCGACGAGGCCGTCGGTCGAGGGGCGTTTCTCAACTATTGTCGCTGTCAGTCCCACGTCCTTCGGCTCAGGTTTTGAATGTCGGCCTACCCATGGTGCGCGACTAATGGATGCAGCGAGCGACTGTTGGCGGGACACGTCGGGGCTATGCGATCATGCTAGAAGGAAGAGACAGGTGGACAAGGAGCGGGAGGCGCGGGGCCTGTCGACGGTGTTACACGGAGCGAGCTGCGAGGGTGCGAGCAAAGCAAGCCGGGCGAATCGATCGGATGGAGGAAAGAGGGTATCACAGGAGAACAGGTCGGCTGGTAACAAAAGGGATCAAGCAGTGGCACTGCTTAGCGGAAGACTGCCAAGAAGGGTTTGAGAAGGGGGCATGTCCAGCATGTCCAGCCAGCCCTAATCCAACACTCCGCCAAAAACGGGGTCGTGGGTGACAAAAGGCTGCCGGGGCCAATCAGGACGGGGTTAGCGCCATCGTGTCAGCATACGCGAAAGGTAATTTTAGATCCGGATGCGCTACCACTTTCGAAGAGAATATTTGTTTGTGCTTCCCCGACAGTGATGACATGAGATGAAGAGCTTGTACAGTTTGGTCAACTTGTAGAGACATCGCACAAGTTGCCTAAGTCTTGGTTAAAGAAATTGTTGGCGCCTACCACCATCCGCCCTTGCTGTCGCAAAAGCATCTAGCGGGATTCGCGATTGAGGCGCAGTTAGCAATGCCAACCGTACTCTGGTCCCCTAGCTACGGTTAGCAGCTATTCGATTTGCAACCGTACTCTGGTCCCTTAGGCAACTTTAAGTTCCAGCCATGCGCCTTCCAACCCCTATATTCTCGTAGCAGACACGAAAAGAATCTGGTTGTTTACTGAGGTAGTTACCCCACAGCATAGGAAACCAAAGTATCAAGTCCCACCACAATCACCATTGGCGTTTTTGTGCTCAAATAACATAATTTCTAAATTTTTAGGACTCCTTCATCTATGCAGAATAATGCACTGGAGTCCAACAATGGCCTTTCACGATATAGAAAAACTGACCAGCGCCAAAAGCAAGCCCAGGTCAAGAAAACAAACATGATTGTAGTGTACATATGCAAACCTTCCCGTACAAGAAGTGAACAACTCGAAAGTGCCCGGTGCCGGTGCCGGGACAACAGGTAAAGATGGAAAAAAGGTTAGTATTACAGAAATCAGACCTCGCCATCAGCAACAGCAAGACGCTGCTTGGCCGTCTTCGCCTTCTTGCTGAGACCCTTCTTTTTCTTGCCGCCCGGAGCTGCTTCCGTAGGAGGTATCGGAGTCGCTGCACCGCTCGCCTTCGCGCTCTCATCGAAATGTCCTTCGCCTAGCCAGTGTCAGTATGTTTACTATCATAGTCACGATTGTGGATTAGACTCACCCTCATGATACATGTCGTCCAAGTTGACGTCCGCCTTCTTCTTGCTCTTCCTCTTCTTGCCCGGCGGAGCATTCTTCTCCTGCTCCGCCAACTCGGCCTCCTTCTTCTCAATCTCAGCGGCCTGGTCGTCATCCACAAGCCACATAGCCATATCCTTGGTACGGTTCTCCCTAGAGCGAGTGTTGAAGTCGACTCCAGCGCCCCCGCCACCGGAAATGACAACACGCTGCACTTCTTCCTTCTGAAGAGCACGCTTGCGGATACGTTCTTCGATGGTGCCACGAGTGATGAGACGGTACACAGTAACCTGTCGAGTCTGGCCAAGACGATGAGCACGGTCCATGGCTTGCGAGTCGATAGTCGGGTTCCAATCGGAATCGTAGAAGATAACGGTATCGGCAGACGTCAAGTTGATACCAAGACCACCAGCACGGGTAGACAGCAGGAAGACAAAGATGGACCGGTCTGTCTGAAAGTCGGCGACGGTATCTCGACGATCCTCGAGTTTGGTAGATCCGTCCAGGCGACAGTACTTGTAATTTCGGTATGTCAAATACTCCTCCATGAGATCGATCATCCGCGTCATCTGGAAGTACAGCAGCACACGGTGGTCGTTCGCCTTGAGCTCTTTGAGCAAGGCATCCAGTCGAGCCAACTTACCAGAGTCGGTGACGAAACGCGACATGGATGGAGCCTCAATATGTGTGTACCGCGTGCGCTCATTTGTCGGCGGGGGCAGCTTGTTGCGAACCGTCAGAGCGGTGCTGTCCGTCTTAGAGTCCAAGATGACTTGCTCAGTCTTGTCCGAAACACCATACAAGGCATTGCGGATGGGAGCATTGAAGAAGTCCCGCTGTTTCTCTGCGATGACACCCTGGCTTGCGCAATAGAGCTCAATCGGAGGCGCGGAGGCTCCTGGCTTAGCACATGGCTCGATAACGTTCAATCCTGTCTTCTCAAATGCAGACTGTGACACATTGAGAAGGTTGCGCATGTAGCCTTCGGTGGTGATGTCGGTCAAAGGAGCGCGATCTTGGCGGCCGACAATGTTGAAAATCGACTGCTTAGGTTCCCATTCTCCATTTTCGTCGTCGTAGAATACGTTGAACCGACCAGCTTTGTTTGGCTTGTCGCCGACAGCAAGAGCTCTGTGGAATAGGTCGCTCTTTGCAGCCTTCGACGCTTCACTGGCCGACAGATCTGAGAATCGAAGCCAAGAGAATGCACCTGCCTCGCGAGCAGACAATTCAACATTGTCTGGGCTCCAGATATTCATCAAATTGTCCAGGTAGTGACCCTTGAAGCCAGCCGCCGGGTTCTCGGGCCCAGCGATATCAAGTCGACCACCGTTCCGGCAAACAAGTCGCGGTAGAGAGTACTCTATCAGGTTTCGTGTGGAGTATCCAACTCGGACGTTCTGACCTTCGCGAAGGAAGGATGCAGTCTCGGCGAAGTAGGCGAACGAGAACGGAGACCAAGTATCGGCACGCTCGAAAAGGTCAGGATGGTTACACACCTTCCTGAATTGCATAACGAGATTCATCAGCGTCGCGCTGTCTTGTTCGTCCCCAACAGCCTTCTCGATTAAGTCCATGATGCTAATCTTGTTGCGGAGGTTGGCATAGTAGGCGCGCTGGCGGTACGTAAGGTCGCAGTACACATCCAACTCAATCTTGTCTCCCAGCTCTTTCTGCACATGCTTCTTGACACGCCGCAGCATGAATGGTTTCAAGATCATATGTAGTCGCCTCAGCTGATCCTCGTTGAGCTTGGTGTTACTCTGTGCGTGACTCTCGATGTCCTTGGAGAACCATTCGCTGAACTCGTCGTGAGAATCAAACAAGCTCGGCATGATGAAATGGAGCAGAGCCCAGAGTTCCTGCATGTTGTTCTGGATGGGTGTGCCCGTCAGAAGTAGCCGATTACGCGAGTGGAAACCCAGCAAACTCTTCCACCTGGAGCTCTGAGAAGACTTGATGGCCTGAGCTTCATCGAGGATCATGTACTGCCAACGCATCTTCTGGAAGTATTGGGCATCCTGGACGACCAGTTGATATGACGAAACCACAACGTGGAAGGGCGAGTCCCTGTTGTATGTGACATGCTTCCGGTCCCACAGTTTGCGCAAGATCTTGCGATCCTTTGCGGTGCCCCAGTATGGGATTACATTGAGATCAGGTACGAAACGCGTGATCTCTTGTTGCCAATTATGCAATGTTGAAGCCGGTGCAATAACGAGGAAGGGACCCCAGATGTTGTACCTCTCAGCAAGGTAGGCCATGACTGATATTGACTGGACCGTCTTTCCGAGACCCATCTCGTCAGCAAGGATACCGTTGATACCTTGTTCATACAGGTTGACCAGCCAATTGAGACCCTTGAGTTGGTATTCCTTGAGAGTGCAGTTGAGCATGCCAGGTTGAGGGATCCAGTCTTCTTTGTTCTGCAAGCCGGAAGGATTCTGGAAGTTGAGCTCGCCATCGTCCTCTTCACCTCCAGGTTTGTTGAAGGCACGAGCGCGATCCTGCGCCTCCTGGATGGCGTGCTGGGCGTTTGCCATAGCGGCGGCATTGAGAGCGCTCTCATCGTCGTTGTCGAAGTCAAGGTCCTCAAAGTTAGTGACCTTGCCAGCAGTCTCCGTAGGCAAACTACCAACATCAATTCCGGGGTGATGTGATTCCGCTGGTGCGGCTGCAGCTGTGTCGGCGTCATCTGTGGACCTCTCAATCTCGGATGTTCTGGCCTTCTTGCCGATGAAATGAGAGTAGAGTTCGGTTTGGGAGATGAGGAAGTTGAGCTTGCGCTTCTGTCGGTTCGCCTCCCGGTCAGCTTCAGCCTTCTTTGCATTCTCCAATTCTTGACGCTCGGCGTTCTTCCGTGACTCGCGCTCATCACGCTCATTCCTCTTCCAGAATGCAAGCATCTCGCGCATCCCTCGCTTGGCCCTAGCTTGTGTGTCTTTCTGGTTCTTGTTGGTGCGCATCTGCCATCGGCGAGCCTCCTTGGCGGCCAGTTGAGCGGTCTTACGGAGGTTTGACTGTTTCGTAGACAGTGAGTTCTCTTTGATGCGGACCACCTTAGGTACATCTTTTCGAGCTAGATCCTTTACGATCTGTTGATAAAGATTGCGGTATACGGACGAGTCGTATGATGTCAGGACAACTGGACCCAGATCCTCTGTATGGCTTCGGCCTCTGATCGAATCGAGACGCGCCTCATCGCGCGGCGCAATGAGAGGAAGGTCATCGCCGCGATCAAGAGCTGCCTGACCTGCAGCAGCAGCATCCTTCTCAGCTTGCTTTTGTTCCTTGCTCTTCTTAAGACGTCCAGTGCCACGATTCCCCTTCCGCTTTCCGCCACCAGCGAGAATCTCATCGGAAGCCTGGAAGGAACTCATAGTGCCTCCTTCGAGGTTCGGTCCGTGCGGAGTAACTTCCCGAATGTCCTTGCTGGGAGCATTGCCCTGTAGAAGTTGCGAGGTGGTCTTGGCCTTGCGTTCGGCTTTCTGCGCAGCCAGGAGGTGTCGCTCCTTCTCCTCCTCATTCTCGGCCTGGCCAGCCTTTGCCAGCGCTTCAGCACGCTTGGCCTCCTCGTTCTGGATCGTCTTCTCCCGCCTGCGCTTGCGTTGCATGTCCTTCTTGCGCTCTTTCTCCTCGGCAATTTCTTGGCTTTGGACTTGTTGCCAGGCGTCACCCTCATGTTCCATGTTGTATGACTGCTTGGCATAATCGCGGTGGGCACCGATCACATCCTGGAAGCGGACCAAGGTCGCCGTCCGTCGTCGTTTGCGTTTGGCGTTGTCTGCACTTGCAACCTCCAGCGCGCGCTTCTGGTTGCGCTGTTTATACTCCTCGTGTTCATGCGGGGTGCCAGCCTCCTCCACGTCATTCATCTGCTTCGTCTCGATGTGTGCGAGAGCAGCCTCAACTTCAGCCTCATCCGGCACGGGCAGCTCGCGAGACGCAAATTGGAGCGGGGGCTGCAAACTACCGACGGGCGGCATCGACTCGTACACGGCGCGAGGGGGGTAGCCATTGCCCTGTGGGGCCAGGTCGGGTGGTGCTGGGGATGTCATGGCCTCCTGCTTGACAAAGAGGGGATTGGGGGGTGGTTTCGCAAGTCGATAGGAATCGGGGTTGACAGGCGGGACCTGTTGGGTTTTCGGTGGGGGGTCATTCTCCACGCCAGAGGACATGATGCTTGAGAGAGACATGGGGTCGGCACGCGTTGGCGGCGGTGCCTGCTTTGGTGGTTAGCAGCGCGGACGGAAAGTATGTGGAGGCGCGAGTTTCACTTGCCTCGTCCTTGAAGGATGGCCTCCTCGCATAGTTTGGTGGCGGCTGCACGGCGCCCCGGTTCATTGATTGATACACCGACGGCGAAACCGGCGAGTGAGACATGGCCTCCATCCCGCCTGTGTGTCGGTGTTGTGAAAGCGGACGCTGCAGCGGCGACTGATGAGGGTATGAGCTTGTGGCAGGCGACTGATAGGCCTTCTCGTAGGGGCTCTGTGGCGGTCGTGCCTCTGGGTAGGCTTGTGGGTCTCGAGTCTGGTGAAGCTGAGGTTAGCCTTTTATCCCTGTATATAAAATGTAGGCGGGCGATGGCGAGATGATGAATTGGGACTACATACCTGCGGAGGATAGTGGTTGTCGTAACGCGCCGTGTCCCGCCCTACGCTGCGCTCTCCATTGTCTGATGTCGGGTCGTAGTATCTGGACGTGTCGCGCGAATAGAGGGCGGTGCTGATCGGCGGCAGGTCGGCGGTGCGCGGTGATGTGGGAGGGCGATGGTGTTGATGGGGGTGGAAATTATTGGAGTGGTGGAGCGGCAAGGGCGCGGGTGCCGTTGGTGAGTGGTGCTGGTACGGTTGGCCGGTTTGTGTTGGCGATCTGTGGTAAGCTGGCGTAGGTTCCCCTTGGTGCCCTGGCGGCATTCTTTCTCCTCGCGAATACTCCTCCCCGTCGTCGACCGAGCGCCGCGAGACGGCCGGATCGCGGAACATCAGGACTGCGCGTGGGAGCTCTGAGGACTACCGGGCTGGCTGCTCCATGGGCGACAAGCAGCAGCGATGCAGATTGGGACGCGCGCAGCCCGTGTGGAGGGCGGCGGCCAGCTGATTGCGCCTTGCGCGTGAACTATTGGCGACAGTCGGCCTGCGACAGATGGGGCGGATGTGACGACGGCGAGATGGACAAGAGGGCAGATGGGATAGAGGCTGCGGTGGAGCGGCTTCGTCTGGATCACACACGAAGATGGATGGTCAGCTCCTGCTTAGTGCGGCCGCGGCCAGTTTCCTTCCCAAGCACCTCCGGGCGTGATGCAGAGCCGTGATGAGGTTCGATGGAGCACCAGCGACCAGCTATGCGATGTCTGATACACGACGTGGATGGGCGCAGAGCAGCAGGTCGAGGCCAGTGATGGTGCGAATTACTCGCGGGACACCCATTGCGACCCTCTCCGCTACTGGGCGGTTCTGCTGTTAACAAAGCACCTTGAACCCCATCTATCGTAGGAGCATACACGCCCAGATGATGCATCGGCCAATAATTTGCGTGCATGCGGGCGGCGCTGTGCAGCACAGAGCGCGCCTTCATTGGCTTCTATCTGCACATGTTTTCCTGCTCTCGTCCATCCCTAATGGCTTTCTGATGGATTGAGCGCTGGCGCATTGCCTATTTCCCTTCTCAGGGCTCTTCCAACTCTCTTGCTCCCGCGTGCCGGGTTGAGGCGTTGCGAGCTTCGGCTAATTTGACTACGGATGGGTGGAACACCACAACGCAGTCCTCATCCTCCAGCTGCATGCCTCTGCAATTCTGTTCATTCACTTCTTGTCTGGATGCGACACGAAGCGAAGCCTGAGCAGAGACTGTACCGGGTGAGGGCGCGTTGGAGCGATACATCCCATTGGACGCGACCAAACGTGGACAGTGACGGAAGG
Organism: Parafenestella ontariensis; assembly: GCA_021596325.1. Classification (NCBI taxonomy): domain Eukaryota; kingdom Fungi; phylum Ascomycota; class Dothideomycetes; order Pleosporales; family Cucurbitariaceae; genus Parafenestella; species Parafenestella ontariensis. The sequence goes on along the minus strand of JAKGDA010000012.1, from coordinate 412,192 downwards.
CGCGACCCATGCCGTTAGCGTCCTGCGAGGCGATCCCGCTAAAACTCTCGGCATCAATTCTCGAACTTTTTCACAGAGGCATCCAACCCGCCATTTGCAGCGACAACGCCCTATACCCGCCATGGCTTCCGTATACAAGGCCCTCTCGGGCGCAGACAGCCACGAGAAGGAGACGGGAGAGAGGAGAAATAAGCAGCGGGTGCTCATATTGGTACATATTCTCGTCCCACGGCAGCGACTTTGCTAATGAAATGCAGAGCTCAAGAGGCGTTACATTCCGACACCGCCATCTACTACAGGACCTGTACTCTCTGATGTGAGTTGAATTCTGGCGCTTATTGGACTCTGACTGATTGAGAAAAAGGCCCCATAGCCGGAAAGAGGCGAAACTCGACACCAAGACCAAGCTCTACCAGCTCAACGAACTAGCAGGTAAGCAGCGTCCATTCCACCGAGAAAGCTCGAGTCCTCGCATTTCTCGAGGGACATCATATCCATGATTAGTCACATGACAGACGATAACATAGAGTCTAACCCCCTCAGAACTCTACAACTGCAACAACGTCCTTTTCTTTGAAGCCCGCAAAGGCAAGGATCTCTACTGCTGGATGTCCAAGCCCCCCAATGGCCCCACCGTGAAAATGCACCTGCAAAACCTGCACACGATGGAAGAACTCAACTTCATCGGCAACTGTCTCAAAGGATCGCGGCCCATTCTCTCTTTTGACGCAGCATTCGACAAACAAGCCCATCTCCGCGTCATCAAGGAACTGTTCACCCAGATTTTCGGCGTGCCGAAGACGAGCAGGAAGGTGAAGCCTTTCGTAGACCATGTCATGGGTTTTACAGTCGCGGACGGCAAGATTTGGATCCGCGTGTATCAAGTCAATGAGAGTGAGACGGGCAAGAAGAAGCCCACTGAGGATGGGGATGAAATGGACGTTGACCCCACACCCAAGAAGAAGACCGGGAAGACCGAGTTCGACGTTAGCCTGGTAGAAATTGGCCCGCGCTTCGTCCTCACACCCATAGTCATCCAGGAGTCGAGCTTCGGAGGCCCCATCATCTACGAGAACAAGGAGTTTGTCTCACCCAACCAGATCCGTTCCGACTTGCGCAAATCAAAGGCCGGCAGGTTCAATAGAAGGACTGAAGCGGTGCGAGAGACAAAAGCCAAGCACGCGGATCTTGGTCTCACGTCGCATGGTGGACGCAGGAAAGAAAAGGATCCTCTGAGCGATCAGGTGCTGTTTGCTTAGTCTGTGCGAAAGAGCGAGAAAAGTATGGCGTTTCAAGAGCTGCATTGCCTCATGGGTTCGGCGCATTCTGAAAGGGTGTGCTTACACACTTTTGTTACCTTTATAGTAATCTGATATACCCGGTTGTAAATGCAAAGTCTGACCACCCGAAATAATGCACTCAAGAAGGTGGATTGTTGCATTAATAACTTATTGAGGCTCTATGGAAGTATAGAGTCTGAGCAGACGAGATCTTGATACGCTGTATATCGAGCAAATCGACTTCCAAGCTTATGAGAATCGGTTGTTCTAAGTTTTGCCTTCTCTCTGTCGCTCACCACCAGTGCCATCCTGTTGTGATCTCCCCCGAATTCTCCATAATTGTCAGTACAGGAGAGCAGGACAAATAACCGAAGTCAGAGTAGAGGTCAAGCTGCAGTAAGACTCGGAACACTGGAGCTTGGCCTGCAATTTTTAACACATTTCTGACTTCGCCCACATGACCACGTGTGTCCTCCGACAATTTCAAGTTATGAGAGCGAAGTCATGATGTTGTTCAGGTCCGATGCTAAGTGATAGCTTAGGGAAGCTGCGCGCTCTTAGCGCATCCGTTTTCGGTAAGGCCGCTTGGCGCACAGCACCTCGCTTACACAAGTGCTCAATATTCTCGTCAACGACAACCACCTTCGACATCCAGACTCCGCACGTCAAAGCAGTCAAGATGCCGGTACGCTCTCGCTATGCTAAGCTGTCTGTCGCTCAAATATTCGAATGCTGATATTTCGTAGTCCCACAAGTCCTTCCGCACCAAGCAGAAGCTTGCCCGCGCGCAAAAGCAGAACCGCCCGATCCCTCAGTGGATTCGCCTCAGGACCAACAACACCATCAGGTACGACACGCCCCGAATCCTCGCACCTCAGGAACCGTATACTCGATGGTCGAATGAGTGTCATGATGGGTAGTGAGAGCATGGGACTGACAGCACACGCAACAGGTACAACGCCAAGCGACGACATTGGCGCAAGACCCGTCTCGGTATCTAGACGACTCGTCACCGCACCCTCTCTCTCGATTCTCGATTTCATTACCTCCTTTACGACAATCGAATACCACACAAGCGAACTCGGGAACGAAATGGCGGCAGTCTTCAAAGTGGAGCACTTTCTCAAATGAGGGATGCATGGAGTGGGTTGGTGGGCATGGTACTTCACCGGACACTCTCACTATGGCGCTTTGGGTCTGATATCGGAAAATGAGGCATGATGGTTTAGACTAGGCAGTGATGAATGAATGCACTTGCTGGGTCGAATGAAGACAATTGCTCTTATCGAATTGGTGATGCGGACATACTGGACGTGCTCTCCTTACGTGCGGCTCGTGATTCGGAAATTCTCTAAGGGAACCCAATCGTCCCCAAAGACGGGCGCCAATTTCCGATCGCATCTGCAAGCTAACATCGAAGAATTATACCCCCACATACACAGCACGATACACTAGAAGCGCCTGCATCGCTCGCGCCTAAAGACAGCCACATCAGCACATGCACGCGATCCTTATAATCGAGCTCCACAGTGCTCAGTCCCCCCTCCCACACTCTCTCCTCCTACCGCCCACTCCTCACCTGATACTTTGGCCTCTCGCTCAAATCTACCACCAGACATTTCTCCTCACTCTTCCCCGCCGTCTCAAACAAACTCACAACCCCCTTCTCAATCCGTATCACCGTGCTACTCCCCGCATAGCAAACCCCCTTCTCCATCCCACATCTGTTCGCCAAGATAACATAAACCGGCTTGTCTCCCTTGGCCTCGACAAGCGGCTGGAAGCGCTCTACCCAGTATGCTACGGTGGCGATGTCAGGTTGTGTGGGGTCCTGCATGAGTTCGGTGGGTGTGAGGTGGCACAGCCAGGCCATGGAGATACAGATGATAGGGGAAGCGGAACTCAGTGCGAGGGAGGCAAATTCACAATCAGCCCAGGGAGACGTGAAGCGGTAAGGATTAATATCCATGCAAATCCCCAACGTAACTTTCCCAAGGCTACCCAGCTCTCCCGCGAAGAAAGGCGCATCCGGTGAAGCAGGATCAGCCAGTTTGTGAGTTCTGGAACCAGGGCCTTCAGACGCCCAGGTCTCGTCTGTGTAGTAGAGGAAGGATTTGCGGTAGTTGTGGAGAACTGTGCCTTGAGGGCTGATGGTTACGGTGGAGTTGTAGTTTGTTTGTGTGTCTGAGGGGTTGATGGAGGGTGTGGTGATTTCTGGGTAGCCGATTGTTACGTGGCAGGTGTAGTGGCGCGCTACTTGGATGGCCCATTGTGTGCTGACGCCGGATGCTGTGGGTTCTAGAAAGGGCTGGATTTCTTCTAAGGAGTGGAAGTTGTAGCCTGGATGGTGTTAGTGTATACTAGCTACTCTATATATTGATAATGAGATAAAAGTGCTTGAACAGAGGAGCATGGTTGCGCTGAGTATTTGTATCTTGAGGGATTGCTGAGTCCGACGACGAGCATGCCCACATGATTGTGATACACTGTCACATGCACATATATTGTGTGTTCTTTTTCCGGGATAATCGCAAATGGATAGCGGATAAGCAAGAAAAGGTACTTACCAGAGAATGCCAGTTCCGGTAGAATGAGCCAATCCAAGTCCGCTGGTATGCGTGTGTTTTGCAATATGTTGTCTGCTCTTTGAATGTTCTCTTTCACTTTACCCACTTCGGGCGCGAATTGTAAACAGGCGACCTTCATTCCGACTCTTTCTTGTCTATATCGGTGAGGAGAGATTGGCACCCCACTTCAGTCTGATAGCCGTGTTGTGGTACGTGTAGTTGGTCTTTCGAAGAAACAGGACACTACTCCATAGGGAATGGTATGTAGTCTAGCGGAGGAACAGAGAGCGTCCAGGGTCAACCGACAGGCTGGTAGGTTTGTCGAACGGGTGATTACGTGGTTTTACTGGTCAAGGTGGGATGTTTAGGTCCTATAATGTAGTTGCCAGCGCCCGGAAATTTTTGTATTGCAGACTAGAGAGTCGCGTGAAAAGCTGGAGCTAATTATCCGTGAGCAGAGAATGTTATAGACGTCCTTTCAGAAGTCAAATCATTGTGTTTGTTACTACAGAGTAGATATGGTAGCGGACTGTCCGCGCTAAGGTAGATACCCTTGCAATGAACTAGCCAATTATGCGTGAGCCGCTTTTGAGCTTAACCACATCAAGCTATGACGCGGATACTTTTCGATGGCCTCACACGAGCTCTCGCATCTTACACAGCTGTCTCACACGCTGCGTCATGAGTTCTACGTATCGGTAGCCCTTCTAATTGTTCGTAATGGCAGGCAGAAGGCTTGTGGACGCCGCAAAGCTATTCAATGCCTCAAAATCCATCACCCAAAAGCACATCGCTCTCCGATCGAATCAACTCGATGTATACAATAAGACATCAACCTTAGCAAAGGCCGTCAAGAACCAGACCGACCGCGTCACTCTCACAGCAGCGGCTGCTATCGCCCTCTCACAGCGCTTCAGCGAAGAAGCCCCACTGTATGCGAAAGCCGCGGCGGAACGAGCAACGGGTACACAGAATGCGGATATGCCAAGGAGAGACACGGTGAAGAGAGATGCGCCAGTGCAGGGCGCTAAAGAGGGAGTAGAGCAGGATCATCACTATGATCGATCAGCGCAAAACAAGGCTGCTGGACCGCCACCGGAGGAAGAGCTGGAGGTTGAGCAGAAGGAGGCCCCAAGGCGCCCTTTGCCAGACGGGACGATTCCAACTACAGGAGTGACTCTGGAGCAGGAGGAGAAGGGCTATGATACCTTCTCTGAGAGACCAGTATCTGAAGCCCCGAAGCAGCCTTTGGCTAAGAATCAGAATGAACAGGCTCGGCATGAAGACGGTGGGCTCAAGCCGGTAGAGCCTACTGAGACCACGATACCACTTCCAGGACAGCCGACAGGTGCTTCGACACAAAGCGCCGAAGCAATACCTTCACACGCCAACGACGTACAACAAGCTCCGAGATCACCGCAAGTGCAGCAGCTACAAGAAGGTCACGACAGGGACGTGTTCTATTCCAGATCGGTGGAGTCGAAGCCAGCTGCATCCTCTCAGCCTCGCTCACAAATACCTACGCATACAGAAACAACGCAGGAGAGCGATGGGCATGTTGAAGACGGCCGGCTGAATCAAGACGTGTATTACGTGGTTTCCAAGCCAGGAGAAGAGCAAGCGCAGAAAAACACGCCGGAGGAAGATATCCCAGAGGGTATCAACACCGATGTATTTCACTCAAGACGAGTTGCAAGGATGCTTGGAAGCGATCCCTTGTCACGGAAAGAGTATGTAGAAAGGAAAAGCACCGGCAGACACCCGCTTGATGACCGTCCTGTACACCAAGTCAATACTACGTCCCATGTCCGAGCTAGCGAGCAGACACAATCTCCAAACTTGGAACAAGCAGCCCAGCCTGCTACTACCGCGAAAGAGATGGAAGACCTTGCATCTCAGCTTGCTCAAGATGTCCAGTCGAATGCTGTCGCATCTGAGGTACGCCTGCCCCATCCTTTCGCTTGAAGCATGCTGATTTGCTGACAGTTCCATCACAGTCACCCATCGCCATAAGTACAGAACCAGAAAAGGTACCGTATGCACTACGAGAGTCTAAAGTTCCTGCGTCAAGGTTTGGTCGTCTATGGCAATATGCCGGCCTCGGCACCAGCATGGCACTAGGGGCTGTTGGTGAGAGCCTCCGCCGTGTGACTGGCAGTGCTGCATCAACTACTGGCTCGCTGATGCTGAGTCCCGGAAACTTGGAAATTCTGGTAGCCAAGCTCTCGCGCATGCGAGGCGCTGCTCTTAAACTTGGGCAAATGATCAGCTTCCAAGGTAGGTAGCCCGCACCGTGGGACCTGCATGTAATCTGACGGAATATAGATATCAAGATGCTACCACCCGCAATCCACGACGTTTTACAGCGCGTACAAGACAGCGCAGACTATATGCCTGCCTCCCAGCGGAACAAAGTGCTCTCGAGCAACCTTGGCGAGAACTGGCGTGACCTTTTCGAAACCTTCGAAGACGTCCCCATCGCTGCAGCATCGATCGGCCAAGTTCACAAGGCAGTACTCAAATCTACCGGCCAAGTCGTAGCTGTGAAGGTTCAGTACCCGGGCGTTGCCAGCTCAATCGATTCTGACTTGAGCAACCTATCCATCCTCCTGACCGCATCCCGCCTCCTACCGAAGGGGCTATACCTAGATAAAACCATCGCCAATGCACGCACAGAGCTTGGCTGGGAATGCAACTACACTCGCGAAGCTGAATGCCAAACCCGATTCCGCGACCTCCTTACCGATGACACGGACGTCTTCACCGTGCCCAAAGTCTTCCCCGAAGCCAGCGGAGGAGAAGTTCTGACCGCAGAATTCATGTACGGTGTTGGCGTCACGAAACTCAAAACGCTGACACAAGAACAACGTGATTGGATCGGCACACAGATATTGCGCCTCTGTCTGCGCGAGATCGTTGAGTTCAAGTTTATGCAGACAGATCCGAATTGGACGAACTTTCTCTACAATGCTGAGAAGCAGAAGATTGAACTGCTCGACTTTGGCGCGAGCAGAGACTATCCTGATGAATTCGTCGAGCCGTACATCAAAGTCTTGATCGCTGCCTCAAAAGCGGATCGCGAGTCCATCCGCGACCTCTCCCTCGAGCTAGGATACTTGACTGGCAGCGAGAGTCCCGCTATGCTCAATGCGCACATCGACTCCGTCTTAACGCTTGCCGAGCCTTTTAGTGGTTCGGGACCCGAGGTGTATGATTTCAGAGATCAGACGATTACGGATAGAGTCAGGGGACTCATTCCGGTGATGGTCAATGAGCGATTGGCGCCACCCCCGGAAGAGACGTACTCGCTGCATCGCAAGCTGTCTGGCGCCTTCTTGTTATGCGCGAAGTTGGGGAGCAGAGTACCGTGTCGTGAGCTTTTCAGGAAGGCGGTCGAGACGTGGGAGGGCAAGGCGACGATGAAATAGAGTGTCTCCACACTCTTGACGTGTCTCGTATGGACTTTGGTGGTGATACTGCTGTAATATCCCGCTAGATTTTGTATATTATTATGTTCAAATATGATGTTATCGAGTCACTACGGACCAAACTGCAGCATGTTCGTTCTTCCTTCGCAGTTTTCAACTCACTCTGTTTCTACATTGGCTACATGTCAATACATCGTCTTCTTTTCCTGTTTGAACAAGATCACTTCGTTTCCTGAGTTTGTACGAAACTTGTCATATATAAATCGAAGCTTCAACTGCCTGTGTGACGGCGCTTGCCTTGATGTTGGTACCATGTCCTCTTCAGTGTTCACTGTATTGCCATTCCCCACTATCCGCTCTCCTGTTGCAGCTATAGAATGCGCATGCCAACTTCCTCGAATTCCTTGCGAAACTGCAGTTTCTCCAACCAACGCTCGGGAATCTTCTCAATCCCATCTCTTGCACCAAGAAGACCCCCTGCAATAGCCCCGTTCGTATCAGTATCTCCTCCTAGTCGAACCACATCTATCAAGACATCTTCGAAAGACCTCAGATCCAGTAGTGCAGTAATCGAGAGCCTCAAACTGTTGAGCACGTACCCAGACACGCTGACCGCTATGCCACCCCGAGGACCCTCACTAGCGATCTTCGCCAAAGGGAGCACCTCGCCCTCCTTGATCGCATCTGTAACCTTTGCACAGCCCAAGTTATTTGCTACTGTCTTGCCCATCTCCGCAGCTTCCTGTGGCGTCTTGCCGTCGACAAGAGCAGCAACAATCTCATTGTATGCTGCACAAGCGACTGTGCATCTCGGGTCGTTGTGAGTGAACTCACTGATAGCTATCGATTCGTTCTGCCGCCTCTCCTCTGATGCAAACAGTCCGGTAGGAATACAGCGCATCAGACTCCCATTGCCCGCAGTGCGGATCCCTGCGCCAGACTTCGCTGGGCTCTTCCCCCTCTTAAACTGCTGCAAGCCGATCCTCGTAGTGTTCCCAATGTCAATCGGACGCGAGCCTTTCTTGCGACCTGGCCAGTTTCCCTCATTCCATTTGAGCGCATACTCGGCTGCTGCTTTGGCGATGTTGAAGTCTTCCATTGACTGTAGGCTTCCGGCGTGTTTGGTTTCCTCGCAGTCTCGATAGGCTAGGAGGACTGCGCGGGTGAGATCCGTGTCATCTGTTGCGTGGCCGATGGGCCAGTTGAGGGTGCCTCCCCCCACGATTTCACGCAAGCCGTTGGGGTATTGCCTTATGATTTGTGACCACGGCTTGAACTCAAGAGTGGCACCTAGTGAGTCGCCGCAGTGGACGCCTAAGAGGGCTCCAAGCGTTCTTGAGGTGCGTTGGTCGTTTGATGAAGACATTTATGTGGTCAATTCTAGAGTACACGCTTCAGAATCTTGGGAAATTGAAACATATGTTAAAACCAGTGAGAGGATACTGCTTCGACAAAGCTGATGATGGAGTAACTTCATACTCGTAACTGCGCGCAGATACTTGCTGATGCTGCACTGCCACAAGAGCTGGAGAGTAGAAGCTGCTGCCTACAACTAGCGCGTAGTAACAGCTATACAGGGTGTTAGTACGCTAAGTTGCACCTTTATTCTTTTTCGCTCTGGTAAGAGGTTAAAATTAAGATTCTGTTCTGTACTTAATATACTAAGGAGGAACTTAGTGCAATGTGACTCTGTCGACCGCCAGCTCAGATAAAGAATGCATGCGTTGCGTTGTTAGCTCATCTCAAAGTAAATAGTATGCGTATTCCTACTAGGTCGCTTTCATATGTTTAAGGTGGTAAAGAAGATAATGTTGTTCCATCACAGCGGTTCCGCTACAGGTAGATAGACATTACGTGCAACCTTTTTCTTTTTTGCAGTCAAATCTAATTTTTCTGCTTCACCGCCTCCTCCACATCCTCTTCAGTCTTACCGTTATACCACAGATACACTGCAAGAGCAATGAAGGACCCAAAACCACTCGCCATGATCATCCGGCCCCTAAAGCCCTGCTTTCTCTTCAACGCCTCATCTCCGCCGAGGATGACCACGGCTTTCTTCGACCACGTATACTCCAGTCCGCTATAGATGGTTGTGCTTGCGACAATAGCCGACATACCCTGAATCATAGTCTTGACGCCTTCCTCGCCGCCCAGAAGCTCCTGGATGGACATGAGCAGGCCGCCCGCCGCAGACGAAGTAGCCGAAGGATCATGCAGCAAGTTGGTGCAGAGAAGCGTGCCCAGCAAACTTAATTGTAGGAAGGTGTTGAACTTTGAGATCGTTGTGGGATGCACCTCTGCACTAGGGAGACTGAAATCCCAGTACCTTGCCATCGTCTTCGGGGCAGGCAGACTGGCATATCGGTAATAAAGAGCCGAAATCGCTAGACTAACATCCCTCCCCAGGATCAATGCAAACAACGGCATCGGTAAACTCCCGTTAACGGCAAGACACGTGACTAGCGTTGTCATCAGGAACTTATCGGCCATGGGGTCGACCACGCTTCCAACGACGGTCTGTAGATTCCAGCGCCGGGCTATCCAGCCGTCAAGGAGGTCGGAGATGGCGGCATAGGCGAAGAGTGAGAAGGCGTAAAGATGGTGGTTGTGGATGATGAGGTAGCCGACTACGGGAGTTGCTACGAGGCGGGTGAGCGTGAGGATATTTGGGATATTGTAGATGTTTTCATGGCGGACGGTGTTGAGTTTGGCTTTCAGGGTTGTGGCAAGCTTGGCGGTACCGGATGTGGGTGATTGTTGCTGGTCCCGGTTAGTATGATACCATCAAAAAGCGTAGAATCTTTGCGGGTCAAAGGCTGTAATGCGTATCTTAAAGGATGTCGACTACCAATAGCAAACAGAAACCAGGAAGAACCATTTCCTTAACCAGATTGAGTCTGTGCTTTCTGCATGTCGAGCGCTCTAAATCCCCTAAAACTATACCTTCGGCTGCTTCGGTCGAAGGCCCAAGAAGAAGTAATAGGTGTAGTCATAGCCCACACCAGAGGAGAAAGCAGCATTTGTGGCTTTAAAGGAAAGGGGCTGGCTGCCTACCTCGGCGTTGTTCTGTATAGAAGTCTGAGTTGAGCCATTCTTGTCGTCTTCCAGCTTCAGTCGTCGAGTTATCGAAGTACTGAAGAGCCCAGCTGGCTGTGTACCATGTGATTTACGAGATCTAGAGCCTAGAAAAACTCGTTCTGCTCGGTAGACGCCGTTGCGAGCCCATATGCAGGAGGCACGTGAGCTCAACGGACAAAAAGTCGGCCCAATCCGCGGTTGCCGCGAGAGTGTTCGCGGTCTGATTGAAGGTCCGAATATGGATACAAGGGAAGCTGAAGGCGCTCTGGCCCCCGCCATAGATAAAGTGATCATAAAGGCGGAAGCATGTGATGTTTACTGCTGTAGTGAGCTTTCGTGGTTGAGGCTCACGCCTGCCATGATGACGTTGCCAAGAGCGACTAGAGACGTAAAGGGAAATGCATCCTCGAGACTGTCAACAATAGTTCTCCAATATATCGGAACAGATCTTTGCGCGTGAGCCCGTGAATAAGCTGTTCTCGCTGAACTTCGTAGTGCACTTTGAGAGCGGGTTTTTTTTTGATGATTTACTTTGTTTCTGCTCGGTGTTCCAGGCTGCCTCATTCTTCAACCACGGTAATGTGATGAAACAGTATCTCAACCACGGTCCAATAATCTCGGAACTTACTCATCTTAGTCTCCATCATCTAACTTGCCATTCTCGGTTTCTTTTCTACTATGTCCTTGCTTCTGCCGGTGGTGCCAAGGTGTCGCCAATCCGTTGAGGTACCGTCAGATGCAACAAATTCACTCAGGATATAAGAGGCACAGCCACCAACGCTGTGCTACTCACGCGCACACCTTTGGAGTTCAGGTATGTATACCTCCAAGATATCATGTACCAAAGCGATAGTATCTACTGAGTCACCGCACAAGGCAACTTTCATACTGAAGTCGGTGACACAACAAAGACTATCCAAACACTGCTTGTGCACCTCCGACTAAATTCCCCCTCTTTTACAAACTTTATTCTGCTGCAGCTACCACGAGCCCTCCAAAAACGCAAGCGACAACGTTGGACACCCCTCAATCGCTTCCAGCACGGTGGCTCTCATCGAGCTACAGGTTCATATTGCACTGAGTTACTCCCCGGTCTTTTAAGAAGTCAGAATCTTGAATTTAGACTATCAAGGACCCCCTACTGGAGGGAATGCTCAGTCGATGAAACTATGCTGTTTCTTCCACAGTAAGTCACGATCCGGGCAGATAGCAATACTGCGTAAGCTTCAAGTATTGCCGTGTGTTGCGCTCAGTGCTAATTCTTTTCATGTAGGTATGTCATTACGATTTTCCGAAGATTTGTTCACATTCTGCACCATTTTCCTACCGTTACAGCCATCACGAGGAGTGTCCAATCTAGATTTCTGTCTAGTGAGAAGGCCTCCAAAGTTCACTGGTCTGCTGTTTCATCGGGTGCATCACTATCGATTTACTCAAGCCTCCTGAAGACACGGGGAATACAAATGCCCGTCTCATGGGTCCATATTTCAAGGTGCAGTTATCCGAATCAATGAGTGAACAGACCAGGCGCAATACTCCATACGAGTTTCTCCATTGCAGATTCAAATAGTCAAACTCTGTTTGTCGAAAGAGAAAAGGCGCATGCCAACAGTTTCTTCTCGGATCTCCATTGCAAGTCACTTCTATTTTAGAGCTGCCTCAAGTTCAGCATCCCTAGTCAAGACATACAAACCATCGCACCCTCGATCCTGGCACGGACTACCTCTTCCACGACTAATGCCACCCGACTTCGTATTAGAGTTTGGCTCTGGCTCGTGTCCTGTGTCGTGCAGCAAGAGCGGAACGAATCGGTAGCTCCGCTTCCATAGTCACCTGCGGACACGCTAATCAACTTTACCCATGCTTTATCCAACAAAGCCGAAACTTTGCCAGAGCTTGTGGCGCAACAGTGATGGAACAAAGTGGAGTTCACTACTGAGGTAAGTAAACAGATCTAGAAGGACTTGATAAGAGCGCGGAAGGTTACAACTCAACGCTTTGACACTGATAGATGAGGCTGTCTTCAACACCCGCCTAAGCGCCGAAATCTCGGATTGCCGCGAATGGATCACCAGATGATCATAGACCTACCTAGACCTACACAAAGAATTACCGGCGGCTCAATCAGAGCTACCCCACAGCATGCAAAGGTCGTCCTGTGTAGATGGACCTTCCTGCAAGTGACAAATGAACCTGAAACTCCCGCCAGTCTGAGACAAGATCCCCAAATCTGATGCAGCGGGAGCAGATCATGGCCTCCAAATGCGACTTGCGTCCGTGCCTCAATTGTTCACTGCCTACTTCTTCGCTCGGGAATAGCAGTCTTCTAGCTTCACCTGTCGCGACGGCATGGCAATGGGGCCAGGGATGTGCAAGAGAGGAATTCTCCTACCACACGGGGAATCAATTAGGTTTACCAAGCGCATAGCATCAACCCACCATGTCCAATTCCCAAACTGTAAAGCAAAGGGGTACGCCGATGTAGATATGGGAACGGATAGAACGGCTAATCTTTCCAGGCTCCTCCACTGCATGCCGGCTTATCTATACTGCATACCCACTCGCCAAAGCACCCTTGACTACGCCGTAGCTCTCAACAGTGTAGAGCATACTTTTGGGCCAGCTGTTATGACAAGGTATTCGGCGGTCGGCCACTGCATGCAACACATGACTTGCCGCCCCGAATGGTCTCTTGATCGAGCTGATCGATGTCACCCGTCGCATGGTCTAACCTACTTTCTTTCCCCTCGACTACGAAAGCAGCAAATATGGGACTCGACTGCGCATGTCTTGCACACTACGCAGAAACAATGATTTCAAGCGAAGACCATACTTCTTTTGATGGGTAGCCTCGTATCCCGTTTAGGAAGTTAGGTAGAGGGTGGTCGAGTTTCAGAACTGCCAGTCAATCCCGCTAACGCAGGTACAGACCTGGACCATCCCAATGTGACGTTTGCTCCGTTAGGGGTAACAAAATCCGCACTCACATATGCGAGACTTTGTTTTGGGAAACGAGACTGTAACTCTTACAGCAAGGCACCAAACGCTCGCAGACGGCACAGAGTGTCATCTCGAAAGCCCACCGTAAGTCTCGACCAAGATTCGAGCTTTGGCACTGAGCGCCTTCGGCTGAATACTTCAAATGACCCAAGGCTTTATAATTACAACTGATATCTAATCAAAAGGAGAGGTTGCATTCTCGCGCAGCGTCAGCAAGGCCTTTTGCGCGCAATGCTACCAGCAGATGTCAGTAAATACGTAATCGGCCAACTGCAAAAGGTGCACAGCTTGAGGTGACAGTGCCTGTGACATCCGCCTCTAGATGCACGAGGCCCTGGGTGATAGTATCGCTTCTTATAACGCCCGAGTGCAGCGCTTGCGCACGAGAAGTAATGCCGCCGACAAGTTCTGATTCGCTCACCGGCAGGACCAAACGGCTAGGCAAAAGCAAGCCTGAAACGGCTTCCACCACCTCACTGGCTTGCGAGGGAGCGGCACGCCGAGTAGCCACTCCAGTCGTTCGCAACGTTCGCAAAGTTTGCGCGCGCGCTCATTTATCTCCCTCTATGTTTGGATCAATTCGAACGGCAACTAGAGGTGATCAGCATCAAGCGAGAGATTGGATGAAGAGCACCCGCGACGAGTTGCGAGATTTGCGAGCAGCCGATGGACGCTCCCGCAGGCCTGGCAAGCAGCGTGTTTCAGGATGGAGATCAAACGATGCCCCAGTGCTGCTTCTGCTGGTACCTGCATCTGGACGCACCTCACCTCGTTAACTGATCAGCCACAGCAGGATGAGTTTAGCAGCGAGGCTGGATGGCGGTCATCGAGGACATGTTCTCGTGATGCGCCTGGTGCATCTGCGCATCGGTGCAGCCTCCAGCGTGTCATGTTCCTGCGTCGGCAGAGTGCATCCTAGAGCCCTGGAGATGCTTTGCGGCGAGGGCCGGCCTGTTTTAGGGCATTTTTTGGAAATGTGGTTTCGATAGTCACCGGAAGACATGTGCGGGCGAGAGCGACGACGTGTTAGTTGACAGCAGAAGCTTTTGTGATGAGGCTGCCAACAAGCAGTTACCCGAAGCCTCGTGCGGGCGACGGTGAGACAGTCAGCGCCGTTGGGGCTGCATTTTCCCACCTTTGCAGGACACTGCGATCCATGAGGCTGCTACGCACACATGACGACAATGGCCGCTGGTGTTCAGGCGGCGGGTCCTTCGCCGGATCTGCCCATTAACCACGGGCTAGCTAGACTGACGCAAGAAGCGTAGAGTTCGCGAACACCAGCGGCCGCCGTACCGCGATGATCGATACTCAAGACAGGCAAACTGTGTGTCTGTGTTGCCGGCCCTCGTGGAATCTGCAAGCGAGGTCGCTGCAAGTGCTGTGCTAGGCCAGAAGCGACGCCTGCGCCGTGTGCTGGGCCGAGGAAGGTGCGGTGGAGCCCAGGCACTCCAGGGCAGGTGCGAAGGTGCCAGCAGCAGCAGCAGCAGCAGCAGCAGCAGGGAGGGCAGGAGCGAACAACGAGCGAGGAAAGGGCGCGCCCTTGGGTCGTCACCTCGACCAGTCCTGCCAGACGCTCGTCATGACCCGTCGTCGAATCTTCAGTGCCCACCGGCAGGCATGGTGAATGATTACCCACTCTCCGCCAGCGACATGCTCGCACACCCGCCGGCCAGCCATCCTCTCCCCAGCGCTATCACGTCGCATGCACGGCCAGTCCCACGAGTCGCCTGCACCCCGGTCGTAACCTTGTCTCTGCGCGGGCGTGCGCCACCCAATTGGCCACCGCGCGCCCGCTTACTAGCCAAGCGCAGGCCAGGAATAACTCAAACATGCTAACGAGGGGTTTCAAGTGCCCTCTCTGACACCCCCCTAAAAGCTCCGTCCTGCCCACTTGCGTTTGAGATCTCCAGAGCCCTAACCTTCCCTCTGTCAGTCTTCTTGTACTTCGAGACTGTCAAGCCCGAGGCAGGCCCTCGATACGTTTTATTTGTTCCATTATCATATCTGAGACCGTCGCTGGCCTTTTTTTCCTTCGCTTTGCGCCTCACATTTCATTATTCGAACCTGGCAGGACCTTTTCGACCGCCTTTCGTCGTGTTCCATCATACCATCGGGCCACCACGTCTGACGTACCAAACTCCAAAACGCTTGTATAGAGGAACGTGTTGCAGCGCAGCATGTACCCTACCGCCCATCATGCCGCCATGCCGCCGCCTCAGGCACGCTCTGTCGCGCCCGAGACCTTCTTGTTAGATCAGGACGCCCAGCAAAGCCTCCCGCCTGACAGCGTTGTTGCGCTTCAACAAGTCGACAACCGTACGTGCTGCATACATGTCTCCAGTAGTCGCGCAGTACTACGGACCATGCATTGACTTGTTGCGCCGCCTACTGACACTGTTGCAGTAAAATACTTCCTCATCTCCGCCCCGGTTGACTGGCAGCCGGATCAGTACATCCGCAGGTTCCTCTTGCCAACAGGCGAATACGTCTCGTGTGTTTTATGGTGAGTGCCCTCGCCCCGTCTGCTTTGTTGACGCTGCCCCCGCTCAAGCCTAACAACCATGCAGGAACAACCTCTTCCACATCTCAGGTACAGATATCGTGCGATGTCTGTCGTTCAGATTCCAGGCCTTCGGCCGCCCCGTCAAGAACTCGAAGAAGTTTGAGGAGGGCATCTTCTCAGACCTGCGCAACCTGAAGTCGGGCACCGATGCATCGCTCGAAGAGCCAAAGAGCGCATTCCTCGATTTCCTCTACAAGAACAACTGCATCCGAACACAGAAGAAGCAGAAGGTCTTCTACTGGTATAGCGTGCCCCACGACCGGCTCTTTCTCGATGCTTTGGAGCGCGACCTCAAGCGCGAGAAGATGGGCCAGGAGGCGACAACCATGGCTGTGAGCGAGCCAGCGCTGTCATTCGAGTTCGATTCTTCGCAATCGCTCTTCGAGCAGCTCACCAAGGCACAACAAACAAATTCCTCGTCCTTCAACAACAATGTCCAGTCGTCGTACCAGGCAACCTCGCCTGACTTGCGTGGAATGGACTCGATGCCCCCGCCAACCATGGTACCGGTACCGCAGCCGATGCCCCAACCCGTCCACCACCAAGAGGACCCAATGGCACAGTACCACCAGCAAATGTCGATGCCACCAACTATGCAGCACACGGTTGCCAAGAGCAGAGCAGAACGCGAGTATAGCACCCCGATGCAACAAATGCAGTATGACAGAAACGGTATTCCTCTGTCGCAGGTACATCAACGACACAGCTCCATGCCAGCTTACATGGAGTACTCCCCGGCACCTTCATTCGTATCCTCACACTACGAAGACTACAGCACTCGTGGCCTGTCCTATGAGCCACTGACGCCGCCGCAGCATCAGCTTACCCTGACCGCAGAGCCAGCATACATCGCCAACGAGGACACCGGCCTGTACAGCGCCATTCCCGACCTTCCGATTCCCAACACATTCAACCCGTTGATGAACCTCCCACCGTCGAACCTGATGGGCCCCGGTTTCTCTGGAGTGTCAAGGCCATTTGCCCCAGGAAATGTGTACTCGGTGATCGAGGGCTCACCGACTTATAAGCAACGCAGGAGACGCTCCTCGCTGTCTGCTGGAATCAGCGCCGCAATCACCGCTTCCGGAGCTACCCATCACTCTCGCCGCCCGAGTGATCTCAGGCGATCGATGTCAAGTTCTGTTGTTCCCGTTCCGGAGGCTGACGAGTCGAACCACAACTCACCAAACAGTGCTAATGGCGCCAGCTACGCTCAAGTAATGCCAGAAGCGAAGCCTGTCATCGACATCTCACGACAGGGTACCCCTTTGAAAACCGTTGAGGAAAGCCCAGAACAACAACCTGCCCTGCTGGACGACCTGAACAGTATGGTCAATGGTGAGCTGTTCGAGGCGCCACTGCAGCACAGCGCTGTTGCTCGTGCTGCAGGCGCCGCGCCTGTCTTCCGACGCGCCCGGAGTGCCACTATGATGGAAATCGGCCCTTACCCGCAAAAGTCACATTCGTGTCCTATTCCTACTTGCGGCAGACTGTTCAAGAGATTAGAACACCTCAAAAGGTAAGCGCCTGCAATTTCCTCATGTGGTCTTTTTTAGTGCTACGGGCGGATGAGGCTCGTCGCTATTTATAAGTTTGGATAGACGCTGACCCTGGGCGCTTAGGCACGTGCGCACTCACACTCAAGAACGACCATACGTTTGCCCATTGTGTAACAAAGCCTTCTCGCGCTCGGATAACCTTGCCCAGTAAGTTGGCTCATTTTCCCTCCAACCAGAAGCAAAGTGCTAATGAGAATGGCAGGCACCGTCGTACACACGAGCCTCGACCTGACGGCGAGCCGCTGAGCGACTATCAAGAGGACGACCTCGAAGGCGAGGAGGATCATCTCCACTCGCTGGAAGAGGACTCGCCCGATTCCGGCAATGATTATCTAAGCGGTCTGTCTCATGTCCCTCAGTCCATCAACGACATTCCTGGGCCGGGACTGGGTATGACGACCATGGCGCCTCCTCAACAACTGATGGCGGGTAGCCACTACTGAACACATGCTACTGTCATTGACAGCAAAAAATCACGACGACATCACACAATGTGAAACGAGCATCTGGCGCAGCAGGCGCAGCCATCTAGAGGATCTGCTTTCATCTTTCATGTTTATCTTCGTTTTCATCCTGTTTAATTTCCTAGATCGGTCTCCTGTCTTATAGTAGCATCGCTTCATGATGCCTGCATTGCATTGCATGCTCTTCGTCCTTTATTTCGGAGCCTGGGGGTGGTGGTACACCGGAAATTGGCGGCTGCTTTGGAGGGGACCGCTTCACGACCACACGAACATGAGTACCCTTTGTTTTTGTCTCATCGTTTCTGCTTCTTTTCTTTCCTATTATCTCTTTATTTTCTTCTTCGTTCCCGTCGGAGCGTTTTTGCGCTTCGTCTGTTCTCAAGCTGGGATACACTTTCGACGTTGAGCGCTTTTCGCATGGGCATAAACCGGCAAAAGTTGTATGCATCACTGGATCCACGAAGTGCGCGCATTTGGCTGCTTCGCATGGGCCAGCATGCAAGCGCCGCTTCCTGGACGGCTTTCTATTGTGGATATGAGGATACTGGTGTAGACGTCTTCTCGGTTGAGAGGCGTGTGTATAATATCGGGCAATACAAACGCGTACTCGCGATAGACATGTCTTCTTCGTTCCTTTGCTATCGTGACACTCACAGCATACTGTGCTCCTCTCAAGACATTGCTAAAATGTCTCATCTATTCGCATCGCTAACAGATGTTATAGGTAGACTGTAAACGCCCACACACAAGGGCTTACGCATGGTCCACGGAACGTAAGCTAGGCGTCCTGGCACCATCGCTTAGTTTGTTCACAAAAGTCTCACATTTATCTTACACCTCATCCAACCAACCTTCGTTTCTCTCAGCACTTTGTCTCAGGACCCCCGCGTTGCGCGATTCGCTGTCTTGCTGACGGACGGCGCTTGTTGTCGTGTAAGTGCATTGCAGACTGACACGAAGGATGCGAGCGCGTGTGCGCGGGAGAACTTTGCCTTTGCGGAGGATAAGGAACGCTTAATTTGTAGTCCACGGACATATGTGTGTGTGTGTGTGTGTATGTATGTTAGGTGGGATAGATGGATGGATTTACAGGGTCACATCGCACTTAGTTACTCCCCGGTTTCTTATGAACAAATCGAAGTTTTGATTTCACACCATTAAGGACCTTCTACTGGGGTGAAATAGCATACATTCTACGGATTATGTAGAGAGGTGTTTACTTTTTGTTACCATGACTTCAGGGGTAGACATCTCGTTGGATGCTGTTTTGATACATGGCGGCGTAGTAAATATTCATACAAAGTTCCGTCCACCCATCCACCCACCGAATTGAGCATATGTACATAGATGACTTTCCCGAAAGTTCAATAGATCAAACGCCCACCCAATGCCGCATGCGTGCGTAAAAATCCAACCCATCCAATCCAATCACAATATCATATCTTACAACCCCTCAACCCCCAACCTCGGCGTAGCATTCATATACCTCGCCTTCCTCCCCTCTTCCTCCTCCTTAACCCTCGCATTCCTCTCCTCTCTCCCGACGCCCTTAACAAACTGCAACAACCTCAACGCCCCCGTAGGCGTAACGCCCTCGACACGTCTCGCCATGCCCACGCTCTCCGGCCGTGCCACCTCCAACGCCCTCTTCTCTTCGAAACTCAGGCCAAAGATGGCGTCGTAGTCGATATCGTCTGGCAGCTTGAGGTTCTCGTCTCTGAGCCAGCGGGCTTGCGAGACGGCTTGGTAGGCTACGTAGGGGGCGTAGGTAGCTTCGATGTGGACGCGGTGTTGGATGTTGGGGGAGAATTGGGAGATAGAGGGGAGGAGGTGTGTGAGGGAGGAAGGGGTGGTGGAGGGCAGGCGGAGCAGGTCGTAGGCGGAGCGTTTTGTGCTGTCGTTGCGGACGGGGAAACCGGCTTTGTTCCAGTCTGTCCAGCCGAGTGTCTTTTCCTGCAGGACTTTGGTGAGTTCGGCCATTTCGCTGGCTTCGCGTGAGAAGGACGTCCAGCGCGCGTCGGATACGACGCCTGCGGCGCGGCCCATGGTGGTCAGTCGTGTGTCAGCGTTGTCGGCGCGCGCGGACATGCGGTATTCGGAGCGGGAGGTGAACATTCTGTAAGGTTCGGATACGCCTTTGGTGATGAGGTCGTCGATCATGATGCCGATGTAGCCATCTGCTCGGGTCAGAAGCAGCGGGTCTTTGCCTAGGCTCTTGAGGCCGGCGTTTATGCCTGCGATGACGCCCTGGCCTGCTGCTTCTTCGTAGCCTGTCGTGCCGTTGATCTGGCCCGCCAAAAACAAGCCGGATATATTCTTCGTTTCAAGCGTAGATCGCAAATGTCGTGGATCGACGTAAT
This sequence comes from Parafenestella ontariensis, assembly GCA_021596325.1. Taxonomy (NCBI): domain Eukaryota; kingdom Fungi; phylum Ascomycota; class Dothideomycetes; order Pleosporales; family Cucurbitariaceae; genus Parafenestella; species Parafenestella ontariensis. The sequence goes on along the minus strand of JAKGDA010000012.1, from coordinate 391,890 downwards.
CGTATTCCACACCGTACCCAGGTTGCAGCATTGTTACGTTTTCAAGACCCCGAATGGTCTTCAGCATGGCGATTTGCACGTCTGCGGGGACTGTACATGATATGCCGTTGGGATATATGGTGTCGTTGTCGAAGCCTTCTGGTTCGAGCCAGACGATGTGCGATGTCTTGTCTGCGAAACGAATGACTTTAGACTCTAGAGATGGGCAGTAGCGGGGCCCTTTGACGGTTTCGCGAATGTGTATCGACCTGTCGAGGTTCTTCCGTATGATGTCGTGTGTTGCTTCGTTTGTCCGTGTTTCGTGGTTTAGGAGTTGATCCTCGACTTGTACGCGTTCGTTCAAGTAACTAAAAGGCATGGGCGGGTCGTCGCCTTCTTGCGCCTCTAGCACATTGTAATCGATCGTCTTCCCATCTAACCGTGGCGGTGTTCCTGTCTTCAGTCTCCCCAGCGTAAAGCCCGCATCCCTCAGACTCTTGCTCAGCCCAAACGTCGCAGCCTCGCCCATGCGGCCGGACGGATACGCTTCGAGCCCAATATGTATTTCTCCACCCAGAAACGTCCCTGTTGTAATAACCACGTTCCCCGTCGGTATTATCTCCCCACTCTCCAATCTCACACCCGTAATCTTGCCATACCTTCCCTTCCCCCCAGCATCCCCCTCTTGCGTCCTATCCACAATGATATCCGCCACACTCCCCTCCACCACACTCAACCCACTATAGCCCAGCATCTCCTCTTTCATATACTTCGTGTACAAACTCCTATCAATCTGCGCTCTTGGTCCCCAAACCGCAGGTCCCTTCTTCCTATTCAGCACTCTGAACTGCACGCCCGCTTTATCCACAATCCGCCCAACAACGCCGTCCAGCGCATCGATCTCACGTAACATGGTGCCTTTGCCGATGCCGCCGAAGGAAGGGTTGCACGAACACACGCCGAGGTTGTGAACTGAGGGGGTTATGAGGGCTGTTCGTGCGCCGGATCGAGCTGCTGCTGCGGAGGCCTCGCAGCCTGCATGGCCGCCGCCGATTACTATGACATCGTAGGGACTGTAGATTGATTAGAGGAGGACGATTGGGTGAAGTTTGGAGGGAGTGGTGTACCGTTCTGCGCCGGAGACAGTCGCGAATGTCCTCCGACTGCGATTGAATGACCGGACGCGTGGCGCATGGCCCCAGAGCTGGCGCGCCCGCTGGGGAACGACTCTTTGCATGGTAGGAATAGTTGTGGTGTTGGAGAGATCTTGAACGTTGTGTTAGAAAAAGTTTGGCATGGAAATGCGGAGGTGTTGGATTCGCCGCACGCTATCACGGGCCACATGGGTTCAAGAACATTCAAACGGTCGACAGAGCAGCGTCCCACGAGATTTGAGTTTAGATGTGAGTAGCTAACATGCCAAAGGAAACATTTTCAATTCAAGTCAAGAGACAAATCAAATTAGGTAGTGGTCCCAAGGAAAAGGTATCATTCACTAGACTCCAAGACGCACCGCACCGTATCTCAAGCCTCCAGTAGAGCGGGGATCATACAAATGGAAACCTTCCGAAAGATAGTATACACTTCAGATTTCAACACAAGACTCCGACTCCGACCGTATTTCCTACAGCGCCGCGCGAAGATCAGAGCAAATCGCACGTCAGCTTCGACACACCCTAAGCCTCTGGCATATCGGTAACCGTTGCTGACATTACAACAGTGTATTAGTCTGTAGCAAGAGATGTACGTAGATGTGACGACCCTTTAACCAGAGGCTTCCTGGACAAGGCCCTCGTCATTGGTCTCGATGTCATCGGTGCGGGCGCGGGACAGGACGTCGAAGTTGCCTAAGTATGCGTTAGTATGTTGCTATTTTGCGACTTGTATGGTGTTGATCCGAGTTGAAGGATGTAGGTAACGTACGTGCGACCAAGCTCAGGTTTGAGCGCTTGTTGCCCTCAGCATCGACATAAGTCTCCATGCGCGCATCGGCGTCAATGTAGAGGAGGGATCTAGAACAGCACTGTCAGCTTGAATTCGACCATGAAACAGATGACTGCAGGTTTGCGACTGATGCGCCGTATCTCTCTGCCTCGCGTCCCTCAACATCAACCTTATCTCTTCCCCCAGATTCCCCCACCACACCATCCACGACTACTGCCCCTTCCCCCAATGTTGCCTAGAATGATATAAATCGCACTCACCCCTTCGGCACACTCAACAAATAATCCTTCTGCGCGCCCTGCACGAAACTCGCAATCCGGAACCAGCTAGTCTTCTTATCCTCGCCCTTTCCATACGACGTGCCAACAGAATAGCGCACAAGTGTCCTGTCACCGCTAATAGTAACCTCCTCCGGCGCCACGCCCAAGCGGCCAACGACAGTCATGCGCGCGAGTTGGGAGCGGGGTGTCGAGGAGAAGGAGCGTGCGAAAGCAGCCGGTGCGCGGGCGGCGGCGGAGATGCGGAAGGAGGAGAACATGGTTGCGATTTGGTATTGGAAGGTGGATGAGTGAAGGACAGAGGTCGGTAGGCGGTGGTAAGGAGTGTTGTTGTGATGGGAGGACGTTTCTTGGGTGGTTAATTTGATGTCGCGTCGCGGTTTCGTGCTATTGGGGTTTGGCGCAAGGAGGCGCGTCCACGTGCGCCAAGACTGCAGTTCATGGCTCGTTTCATTTTCAGTTAATATCACATGCAAAACGCGTGTTTAAATTTGGTTGTTCTTGACTTGTAGTATGGGTATAGCTTTTGTTCACCAAACGCCAGGAATGCTTTCAACCATCGGCTTGACCACAGCGACATCTTGCTACCGCTTAGCCCTCTTCGAATCCCTCTCATCTTCATCACTGTCGTAGTCTTTGAAGATAGCCTTCGGTTGCGTCTTATCCCATGCGCCTGTAAAGATATTCTTCTCACCCTCTTTCGGCGCATACTTCAACAACGCTTGCACGGGATCCTCATCACGCATATCACTACCCTCAATCTGCTCCATGACATACTTCTGATCCGGCGTGCTTTTCGCAAACGGAGTTGTAGCAGGAATATGCGGACGCCTTGGATCTCTACTCTTGCCTGAAGCGGTGAGGCCGATCGTGGGATGTCGGGCAGAAAATGAGCCAGCTTGTACGCCGCCGGAGAGTTTACCAGAGGGGTCGTAATGCGCATCACCGGACATGCCGAGCGGGTCCATGTCTACAGTCAGATTTGGGTCGTCATCAAGGTGCCGCTTTTTAGGCGCTTTGCTGAGAATGGTGAGGGCGCCGGCTTGCGATAGTTTGGGGTTGAACAGGATTGTAGTTTGACCATTTGCCGAGCCGGTGAGGATCTGGTTCAGCTTAGGATGCCAGTTGACTGTTATAAGGGGCGAGCCTGGGGTGACTGGTGTGACGAGCTCGGGGCGGAGGGTTGCAGGGTTGAGAATGTGGAGGTGGCCGGTCTCGGAGCCTGTGATGATGCTTGAAGAGTTCGGCGCGAATTTGATATTCGATGTCGGATATTGAGATGATGTTGAGGGATGTGATGTGGTATTGAGCGGCGCCTTGAATTTCCTCGTGTCCCAGAGTTTGATGGTGTCGTCTCCGCCTCTTGTGATTACGAGCCTTCCGTCTGCGCTGATGTCAAGTCCGCTCGTCCAGGTGTCCTTTGCATGAGCATCTCGAATCTCCGCCGTAGGGCGATGATATGGGCCCTCACCACCCCACATGACCAAGCTTCCATCCAGTGCTGCGGAGACAAGCATACTGCTTCCTCCATCACCTGCAGCCCCCCATGCTATAGCCGTCATCCTCGTCATGCCCGCGCTGCCAGCAGCCCTTGACTTGTGTACGATGACCTCCTCCTGCTTCATTCTCTTATTGACGTCCCATATCCGCACTGTACTATCCGTACCTGCTGTGACAAACCGGTCGCGATTCGTAGGATGCCATGCGCCGCTCGTGATCTCTGATGTATGTCCTTTCGTGTTGTGCTTATCCCTCAGATACATGTCGCCCTTGACGAACTCAGAGATGAGGTCGCCATCTCTACTGAACAGCCTCGCCTGTGATGTCGCGGTGATACAGAGAAACTGGCCGCCAGAGTGCGGACCATAGATAACCTGGTGAATCGAATGCGACTCTGCCGTTTGCGAAGGCTTCGTAACGAACGGATCCACCGTCTTGAACGCGCGAATAGTACTCGGTGTAAGCGCGCTCAGGTCGTGTAGTTTGAGCGTACAGTCGTTACTCCCCGTCACCAGTCGGGTGCCTGAGGGATCGAGTGCAATCGTCGTGACGGCGCGATCATGCGTCTTGATGATTAATTCGTGAGAAACCGGGAACTCGTCGTCGTCGTCACTATCGTCGCTATCGTCCTCATCCGAGTCCTTCTCATCGCCTGATCCATCGTCTTTCTTGCCCTGTTTGCTCTCGTCCACGACTGGCCTCCGCGCGCGCTCAATTTGCGCCTCGACGTTTACGGAGCCATCCTTTTTCCCGAATTGGCTTGGCATATACTGCTTGAGAGCCTCATCGTCATCCGCGGAGAAGTCCATTATTGTTTCGTATGCATAGTAATCCTCCTGTTGCTTACTGCTGCTGTGTGGGGTTCAAAAGTTCATGACCTGGGTGAGATTGTACGAGGGCAAGGCTGCAGCATGACATAACGCGCCGAGCTATTACCAATGCAGTTCAACGAACCGATTGTGGGGACGTTCTATTACCAATTCAGAAATATGTGTGCTTCCTCTTCGACCAGTCCATAATACAAACATGCAGTATTGCTTGGGAAACTGATCTTAATGGCCTGTTCCCTTGTAGAGAGTAAGCGCGGGGCAACCTCTCAGCACTAAAACAGGCAAATATCCTTCGTGAGCCTCTAGGGTCGGAGTTGGATCCTTCAAGACATATAAAGTCATGGCTTCCTTACATTTGAGGAGAGCCAACACATCACACGGACGCATAGTGACATCGTAACTTTAGAGCCACTCACATCTAGATTACTTCAAAAACTACAAAATGACTCGCGCTCTCATCGTCTTCGGCGCCGGCCCTGGAATCGGCAACGTAACAATGCCCATTTCCAGACATCTGCGTAACGACCCCACTAACGCCCACTCCAGAACACAGCCGCAGAGTTCACCTTGAAGTTGACGCGCCAGCGCCTGCATGATGACAGATTGTGCGTGTTGCAAAAATTGCGCGACGTTCTGTGACCGTCTCCGAGTGCATGCGAAGCAGTTACTGGGACGTTTGGAGCACTTGTGCAAGGACTGAGTGACCAGTGTAGCCGGCGCTGAAGCTGTTCCGATTTGAACAATGTTAACCAAATGATGGAAAGTACTGGGTCCATTCCACCGTCTTGTATACGTCGACCGGTACCGCCGTCAGACTTGCAAATAGTTCGATGCACAGGAAAAAGTCTGAGAAATATATAAAGGAATGGCCCCGTGTTAATGATCCAGCGAAGGGCGAAGTTGGTTGGTTCGACTCTATGGTTCTCCAACTGAAAACCGCAACGCGTGTTTATAACACTCAGCATAGGGGCAAGCTATACTAGATATCCTCCGAAGTATTTTCTCTGCCCCGCTGGCAAAGTGGAAAAGCCAGGCTGCGGCTAGTATTGCTCGGGACCCTAGACTAAGGACAAAGCAGGCGATCATGCTCCACGTGGAATATGGAAGGGAGTCCGGGCCAAGAGGCTGAGCATTCTCTTCGTCAACTGGCTCCTCTACAGGATCGTTGCTATAGAGGTACATCGGTACATGAACGTCATAAGGCTTGTGCAACCAGGCGATGTAGCTTATGGCTCCGCAGAGTACAGTACTTGAAGTGAATAACTCTGTAGGTGGTCCACTCAGGCGCAAATTTCGTGACCACACTACCCCTATTAAACACATCTGAATGCGTCGCGCTCCAGGAACAAACGAAAATCGTCGCGAGACAGCTCCATAACAGCCCGACGGTTCCACGGCCTTGCGGTTCAGGAGCCCAACGTAGTGTGGTGATCGTCGCGTTCATCGTGCAGTATTCGAGCTGTTCCCGGTTCAGAGTGGCTTGAAAGGTGGTTTGTAGTTATTGTGGGGTGGGAGGGCGGCTGTCATTGTCCTTTATACAGCAGACAAGCACGCCTGCCTGGCTTCAGGGCTTCAGCTGTTCTGCATCAGTAGGGAGCAACTGAACTGCGCGCTTGCATCCACTTGGAACGTTTGGATACCGCCACTTCGGTTAGAAAGATCGTAGTCACTAGAGCTGAAGTACGTTAAAACAAGGAAGAAGAGATGAGGTTGATTGTTGGAAAGACGGCATGCATGACGACAGGAGAGTGTTCAAAAAGGCAAGCACATCGCGGGAGGAAGGCACATCCAACGAGCAGGACCCTGAACACCCGCATCACTTGTTACAGTCGCACGCAGGGCAGCACCCAACGGCCGAGTTGAAATTGTCTTGATTCATCCTACGTATCCCCATCCCATGCATATGAAGTTAACACCAAACTCGTACAGTAAGTCACACCCTCACCTCACCACACACATCCTCCGTACGCAGAACGACTATCGCACGCAACCCTCAGGTCCATCTAATTACCACATATTCAAGGGAGGACAAGGAGGCTATCAAAGCCTTTTTGCCACCCGAAGAAAAGAATAACTCCCACCGGTCAAAACTATACTCCAAGCCACCCAATGTCCCAAGAAGCCATGCTGTGCCATGCTTATGCTCTGAAAGGAAGAAATGCCACCGTTGTGTGTAAAGCAGCGCAAAGTGTCGAAGTCGAGAACAAAATGTTGTACAAGAGGTGTGCAGATAGAAGTCGGAGGATGCGGGTGAGATGACGATGGTGTACTGGTGCGAGATTGCGATTCGTCTGTGTGTTGTATACGCCTGGGTGTATTAAGGTCGAATGGTTCGGCTTTGCCAAAGGAGAGTCATCCAGGACGTTGATACAGCCGTGCCGCAAAAAATGAAATGTAGGAAATCACCTCGTGCGAAGGTGATGGAAACGCTGAATACGCCGAACATATAACGCATCCTTAAATTAGGTGCAACCACTGTATATCCGCTACGCCTGCACTCCGGTCGTGGTAAAGTGCACGTGATTGCTGCTGCTAGTATCCAGCCGTTTCGATATAGATCATCAATGGAAAGGTCATGGTGAGTGGAGCAGGCTCAGGGCTGCTAAATCTCGACAGTCTTGAGTTCTGAGGACTCGGCGACGGAATTCTTCAGTGAGCTCGCCCCTGTCTTGGTGTCCTTGTTCTCCTTGTCGCTGCTCAAACTGCCTCTCGCCGGCGGGAAGTCGTCGCTGGGTCTCGGGGTGTCGACAGAAATCAGCTTGTCTACGGGAGCGCTGGCTTTGAAATCGAGATCGGTGTGCACACGTATCGGTTGCGGAGTTTCCTCAGCGACCCTCGCCAGTGGGCTTGAGAGCTTGCTTCCAGGACTCATTTTCTTGGACTTCTGTGATAGACGATGGGGGCTGCGGCCGCGGTCTTCGGGCCCTACCACGGGGCTATGGTACGGGCTGCTGGCTGTGCTACTAGGAACTACGGAGCCTGGTGCATTAGGGTTGACGCGCAAACCGCTGTTCGGACGCCTCCTCGCAGGTGGTCTCCGACCATGCTTCTGATCACATCGCCAGCGGAGAATCTCTAGGTAAGGAGGCTCGACGTTCTGGCGTTTGAAGACTAGAAGCTTAAGCTCGCCACTATCTTCGTCCATGTGTAAATCTTTAGACGCAAAGTCGTCTGCAACCATGGCTAGCAGAGCGCCCCAGGAGCGTGCGACCACGTATTTGCAGTCGTAATCTCGGCCGAAAATAATGATCTGGCCCCATGTGCCATTGGGACCGGGTGCGAGATCAGTAGCAAGGTAGTTGCCCCCCCAGTCGCGAGCCAGAGGAATCCAGGCAGGGTGGGCATAGGCTTTCTGCACGGCGTTTGGCGGTTGGGACTCCTGTTTTGCGAGCAGGTCTTGTCGCCAGAGCGGATTGCCTGTAGATTGGGGCTGTGCGAGTGGCGGGGCTGTAGACGACCCAGCAAATGCCTTGACCGGGATCTGCGGGGTTCGGTAGTCGGGCTTTGTAGTCAGATATTCGTCGGCGACCTTGCGCCAGTTTTTCCATTCCATGACGATTTCTTCGCAATCGAGCAACATCAAGCCGAAGAGCACACCGGTTGGGAGACCACCACGCTCTTGGCCGTCATGAATCTGCAGTGACTCGCGGATATCCATGGGGAGTGTCGCGTCGAGCTCGTGCTCCAACTCGTTGACATCGTTTGATGTTGCACCCTCGCAGAGGTTGTCGAAGAGCTCCTCATAGTGGTCCTCGACCCAGCGATCAATGCGCCTCCACGAGTGAGACACGGGCGGCGGCGGGGGGAGGCCCTCGTTGAAGTCCTGCATCTGGATCTGGCCATTGGCGCCCTTATCAAACGTGTCTGAGTCGAGTGTCGCCTGGCGGCTCAACGACCCGCGCATTCCAGGCGAGTAGGGCGAGGTGGGAGACATTGGCCCCTTGGGCGAGCCGATAAAGCCATTGCTTGTCGCGGGCTCGCCGTCGTGTGTGTATGGAGAGGAAAGGTCGACGCGGGATTCTACACCGCTGGTCGCAATGGAGCTGAGGGCAGCATGGCGGCTCTGGGGGATGGGGATGTGGCGCCCCGTCCGGTATGGCGAGTCGTGGGAGGCGTGGCGGTCGTACGAGGTCATTGTGTGCCAGAAGTCCTTTATGGACGAAGCGATCCTGTCTCATTGTCAGTCTCGGGGGGCAGAAACGGCGGGTGCCAGGGTGTCGTACTGTTGTGCCATGATGTCGGACGTCAAGGGAGAGAGGGAACGAGCGTGAGGGTGCGCGCGGCGCTGTAGGCCTGGCAGAGCGTGTCCGTGGGAGCAGCGAGCGTCGGATTCGAGCGGGGCGCCGGTCGAGAAGGGGATTTTGGCGGTGGGCAGCAGCTTGAATGTGGTCGAGAAAACGGGATCCAAGGTCCACTGACGTTGCGTGTTAAGGGGCGCCGAACGCCAAGACCGACGCACGTCCTAGGGCCGCCCTGATATTGATTGACGAACGCTCCGCAATTTTGTCCGTTTGCCTGCACCTGTTGCGGCGGTGATGCTGTGCATGCGCCGTGGGTTGCGGCCAGTGTTTGTTATGCTGGCGGTGTTGTTTGGCGTTATGTGTTGCAGGACATGGCGACACGGCCTGGAGCAACCAGCAGCGCCGCCGTCTGGGCAGCGCGCCCGCCCTCTTCATATCAACAATCACCACGATGCGAACTTGCACCCACCCCAGTCGCCATTTTTATTAATAGAGACGTAGCCTCCCTATCTTTGCCACTCTGACTGCAGTCCGTCTCCCATCCGCGAGCCAACAGCCGCTTGGACATGGAGGCAATCTGCTGCTCTATTTTGCCGTGGCTAATTCACCCTATGTACCCAATTCGCCCGCTATTCGCCGCCTGTATCTGCGCGTTGTTCGTCCAACCAAGCGTGTTTCAGACTCGCCGTCTCGTGCTGCGCGCCAACCACGACGCCTCCCGAAGCCACTGGAGCGCGCATGCTAGCCTGCCCGTTGAAGGGCTATCATTGGTGTCTGCTGTTTACTTCAACGCTCCCAGTCTCCAGGCGGTGAAGCCGAAGATATGCAGAACTCCATCGATCTTGCATACCATCACACGGCCGCGCCCACCTGCATATTGGTTGATGCTGTCAAGTCTAATCGATATCTCTAGGTTGGACTACCAAATACAAGCATGACGTTCCGTGCGAGAAAAATTCAAGTACAGTACCGCCTACACACCTTGCATACTAGCCACAAGTTGCTAAGTGATCATCCTCAATGATGGGGCTCGTGGGTCTCCAGCAGTGTTTTCCAATGACGCGGCCAGCGCACTCCGCTGTTATGACGTAACCTCTCTTCTGCTATCGCGCATGAGATCCACAGACATGTGCAGATAGCAATCGTCAAGCATTGTTTCAGCCAAAGTGTATATTCCCGCATTGTTTCATCTAGTGATACCAATTGTGTTGCTTGCAGCATCGTACTACACAGTCCTCGATACCCCACTTCGCCGCCAAGCAGGCCTCTCCACCACCAGCCTGTCAGGACAGAGCTTGCCAAACAGACCACGAGCTACAGCGACCGAATCGGGAACCTGCACCTGCAGTTCTCGGGTGCGGGATGCGGGGGGCGAGGCTGCCTGTATTTTTAGATGGCTGCGCCCTCACTCGCCACATCGCATCGTAGCCGAGGCGGCTCGTCTGTATGCCAGGCTTCATATCGCCTCCTGTTATCATGGGCGACGTTCCGACACGTTGTCCTGTTTGTCGGAGATTTAACGCACTAGTATTCTACCCCGGATTGACATTTTCCGGAAAGCGGGCCAGATACGAGGTGATGTGCTAGTGAGCAGTCTCGATCTCGCTCCAATACGAGCTACAAGTGCGAGGCACTGGACGGTGCTCGTTCTAGCAAATCATACTTGATCCGACTTGCGCTGCGTCACCACTACCGCTGGGGGAGGAGGCATCAAGTTGCTGTCTTGCCTAGAAACTGGTACAATTCCTCTTGCAGTGGCAATACAATGCCTTCCACTGCTGCCTGGAGGAACTCTGCGTCTTGTAAACTCGCACCGGGGTCGCTGAAGCATCGCAAGCAATGTCTGACAGCACTCAGGAAGGCTGCAGAGAGGTCCTCGTGAGCATCTTCCGCCCAACTATGTGCCATTGAGCATAGCATCCACGGGTTTTGATGGAATGACGGGTCGACAGCGCCGTGCTCAGACTCTTGATACTTCTCAGCAGTCATTCCAAAGTAGAGCTCAAGGAGCGCTATCGCTAGGGCGAGCAAGACGGTGTTCTTGTTGTGGAAACCTCGCGGTTTCTGGACGTTGGGTAGACCTTTCGAAAGCTCGATAAGTGCTGGAGCCACATACGGACGCTCGGTATCGACTGGGCGACTAGTAGTTGTCGTTCGTTGGAAGAGTATGTCCTTTGAAGCCCACTGATCCGTGAGCCAGGGGGTTGAATTAAGATAGAGTACGCTCGATGCTAATGTCAAAGCTAAGCTGTATCTCTCTTTTTTGCTTAGTCTCGAGCGTCTTCCGTTAACCATCGGAGGGTGGTCCAGAAGGTCTTCAAGGGTCACTGTCTCGGTAGAAGACACGTACACATTGGCGGTGTCGACCGAATAAGTACCCCGTAGCTTACTTTTGCTGTCAAGCGAGAAGCCTATAGTTGAAGCACTCTTGTGTAATTGTTTTATTGAGGCACACAAGTCTTTGACCTCCTGGAGCGATGGCCCGTGTCCGGCTACGGGATCTAGTACTGAGTACGGAGGAGGCGTGCCAAAGCTGACGCTCTTGGTCATTCTGTCGATGTCAGTAAACGTGCAGTTATAACCGTGAATGGGCGAGTTGCGGAACTTGCTTTGGTTTCGGCGAGGGCGCAGGTGCAAGGCCTGCTTCGTCCTCCTCCACAACTACCTCTGCAGCCTGGCATATCCAAGGCGCATCATCTTTGTCAGAAGTAAATGATACGTTGAAGCTGGTCTTCGAGGATGAGATGGTCTTTTTGAGTCCCGTAGCAAAGAGAACATGTCGTGGTTCTAGCTGCAGGCTGGTCTTATGAGATGATTTACATGAACAGGACCAACATACTGTGAGCGAATCGTGCAGAGTCTTGGCGTATCCTTGCAGCCGTTGAAGTCGTGTTGCATACAAAGGCTTGACTGACTTCCTGTATGTTTCAATCTTCTCACTCTTATCAGTAAAGCGCTCGAGTTCTTTGTTGCAGTCATCTAACTCGTCAAGAAGCGCTTTGATTGTCTTTTTGTTCATGCCAAAGCGTATCCGCTTCCTCATCTCGAACCTGTCGTTTTTCTTCGGGTTTGCGACAATGAGGGCCTCAAGGTCGTTGCGCGATAGCTAGAAGAATATTAGCGCCATGTAAGGGAGGCATGCATATGTCATGTCGCTCCTACCTCCGTCGCGCGATCTAGGTCTAACTTGCTCGCGATCTTCTTAGTTATGCGTTCAATGTTCACAATTGTGCTTTGGTATGCCTCATACGACTCCTGGAGCCTATCCTGAAGCCTTTCCACCATGGCTGCATCCTTCCAGAGCTGCTGTGACCCAGGGTCCGTCATCATACGAGCCAGCTCATCCTCCAACGTTATAGGCTCGAAGAGGATGCGTATCGTTTGCGCGTAGTGGACGTGTTGGTTTCTCAGCTTTCGTATGAACTGCGGAAGCTCGCGCTCCCATCTTACGAAGCTCTTGATCGGGTCGAGTCCCTCGTTATAGCTTTCAATTCCTACGCTTCGTCAGCTTTCTCCATGAACTAGGGGCATTCCACGAACCTGAAATTATGAGAGGGAGACACCCTAGGATAAGCCCAGCAATTTCCACGCCGCTCATTTTGAGAGGTCACTATAGCCTCCATAGAAGGCGTACGAGTTGGATTATGCTGCGTCATTGTGAGTATCGGTCCGTGGAGGAAGCAACAAGCGAGTTTGGCGTTGAAGCCTCACGACAAGTACGCACTAACAGCCTGGGCTTCAGAGGAGCATGTTTACTTTTTGTTGCGAATCGTCCGCATCACCACAGTGCCTTCTCGATCAAAAAAGCGATGAGGTAGGAAGACAGCTGGGACATTCGTCAGCCACATTGCACCTTGAATTGCTCCGCCCCCACCAGACTGAAAGCAATTTAGCCTCATCGCACCACAGCACATGCGGACCTCAACAGCTGACTACGCGCTCACTGCATTGCGACAACGCCCAGGTACCAGAGTACAAATCTCAGCCTACTCGGAAGTCCATGGGTCGTGAGGACGCGTTCTGATCGACACCACACTTCGGGTCTTTCACTACCTTTAAGAGGCATTCAGCACATCGTATTCGGCACGACTCAAGTCCAAAAACCAATGCAGCCGCAAAAACATACTTAAGATAGCCTTTGTAGCTCTTCAATATGTGGAATCGGCAACCATGTCTTGCTTACGACTCGCCACTGCCGCTAATGTGCGGGCTTTTTCAATCTTGTCGAATGCGCTCAGCACAAGCGACAACAAATGGGCAGATTCGATAGACCGCGAAGCCCTGGAAGATGAAATAGGAAGATTTAGAGTTTGGTCCGGTAATCTCGGAGCTCTTCTGAGAGGCCACGGTTCTTTGGACTATCGGCTTCGAGACTCCCCGCTGCTTTCCAGTAACGCACTTAAATTTCTGGGAGAACTCGAAGAGAATCTCAACGAAGCATTTGCTGTGGTATCTGGATCTCGGCTACCTTATGAAGAGCAACCGCAGCCGGAGAAGGCGGAAGCAGACGAAGAAGACGACGGTTTCTTCAGCGAGGATGAAGATGACGACGAGGACGAATTAAGCGGCTCCAAAACCGAGCTGAGCATGCGCTTTTTAGAGATTGTCGATATTATCGACAACCTATATAAACTGAGCGTCCGCATTAGGACTCCAACCATACGATCAAGATCGCTCAAGGCGGCTTCCTACAAGCCGAAAGATCCGGAGACAGGCGTTGATATACTGAGCATGTACGCCGAATATGACCTGCAACACATTAAGGAGCTGCTTTCGCATCTCCGACGGCCACATCTTGCTGGCGAGACGAGCGAGGAAGATTTCGTAGTTGCGCGACTAAGTGCGGCTATCACGCTTCGTAGACGCCAGTTCAAGTACTGGAAGCGACGTAAATTCAAAACCTAGCACTGTAATTCATCACATATGCTAACCTCATCTAGATCGAGACAAACTCGGCGCTTCTACAGTTTTCGAGGAGCCTGTTCAGCCCGTTCAGCCTATGATCTCGCGACCTGAGGGCCTTCAACATTACGATACCATTGAAGTCCACCCGGAAGTGCCTATCAATGTATCTGTCGTACAGGCACCGAGTCAAAAGACCGGAAAAACGCTGCTGTCAGGGACAGAAGCAACACACCACCATCAATCGCTAGATGAGATTGTAGATGCTAAATCGGTGACTAGCTATGCTGTCACTGTCAAGGATATACACGGAAAAGGCGTTGATTTGCCTCCGCCCCCAAAGACTGCTAACGGTGAGAAGGATTTCGAGTGCCCATACTGTTATATCATATGCCCGGCACGATATGGACAGGGACGAGCTTGGAGAACTCATCTATTGCAAGACCTCCAACCTTACATCTGCACTTATCCTGAATGTGAAAGCGCTGAGCAGTTGTTCCGGAGTCGAAGAGAGTGGGTTGAACACGAAGCAAGTCATCGCAAAGCTTGGAGATGTCCTGAACACCCAGGAGCTATATACAAAACTCCTGCTGGATTGGAAGATCATTTCAGGGGGGAGCATATGGATGGCAACTTCCCTGAGAGCCAGGTTGCTACTATCGTCAAGGTCGGAGAGACTTCCACATTGGACTTGCGGCAGAAATGCCCAATCTGTTATGCGTCTGCGGATAATGAAGGATTGGGTGATTTTCAAAACCACATTGCCAACCATCTGGAGCGCATTGCAGCTTTTGCTCTCCCTAATACCACAGAAGACGACTCAGATGGTGCAAGCAGTGCCGCCAGTCGAGGCTGGACAGGATCTCAAAATATGAGCGAGATGTCGTTACCTAGTGACATTACGGAGGGGCAAGAGGAATCGAAAAAATCAACGAGTGGGTTCTTAACACTAGCTTCAGCGTACATAGAAGGTGTCCAGACTGACTTAAGCTTAACCAGATACCCCCCAGGATGTTCCGTCCTCTGACCTGACTCCAAGCGTAGGGCTGACTCGAGCTTTTCTGTCAGCCGAAAGCCTACAACAGTTGCCCGATGCAAGCCAAAACCGACTTGACTTGGTCGCCAATCGGTTTGACATACAAGGTAGCCTAGACGATCTACCGTCCGATGATGAAGATCCTAGTGGTCAGGGCCTGGAGCATGAGCAGGTCGATGATACACCGGCCGAGGTGCAGGAGCACCTAGAACAGAGGGAAGACTTCCGAACCTACCTAATGTCCTTTCCCGGCTCCGAGTCCGTCCGGTTTTACAAACGGTACGGCTCTTGGACCGGTCAAGCCATCTTTAATGATGATGTTGCTGCTGCGCAAGCTGTAGAAGTGTTCGATACGCAGCGCTTTCCATCTGTGAGGGTTCACCAGAGTTCACAGTCTAGGAACAAAGTGAAGTTTGCAGCTTCAAATCCGCCTAGAAGTAAAGGTACGTGAAGTCACAGTCCACATAGCAAAGTTGCCCTAAGTCGCTTATCTTACCCTTTTGCTGACTATATACCACTAATAGACAAGAAACTGCCCCTAAGTCGTCATTCAACATTGGGAACGCAGGAAGAGCAGGACGCACACAGTGCCTCTTCAACTTCGATTGTGTACGATGGAGAAGAGGAAATAAGTCGCAAGCGACCGATTCTTACTGTGTCTGAGATCCCTACGCTTCGCGCATTGTACAGATCTCAGAGGCTCATGCAACGGGACCAAAGCTATGCGCCAAATGATGTATACAACCGGACAATATCCTTCTGCTATTATGACCTGACCAGGTTGGAGGTAGATGCGATTGTCAACAGCGCCAATAGTGCGCTGAAAGTTACTAGAGCTCCTAACACACTCAACTACGTCGTTCACAAAGCTGCTGGACCAGGCCTAGCCAAGGAAGCAAAGTCGAAGGGCAAAGTGAAACCTGGACAGGTAGAGCTTACGCATGGATACGACCTTCCAAGTGCTTGGGTGATCCACGCGGTAAGGCCACAATATTCTGGATCGAAGGGTATGGGCCAATTTAACGTCCTCACTGAATGCTACCGCAGTGCCTTGAAAATGGCTACCAACTACGAGCTCAAGAAAATTGCGTTCCCTTGTCTCGGCGCAGGAGGATGTCACTTCCCTTCACGAATAGCCGCCCGCATCGCGCTTCAAGAGGTCCGAGAATATTTAGACGCTCAGTCTGGTGATTTCTTTGAGCGAATAGTCTTTTGTGTCAACAGCGCACTAGACGAGAAAGCTTACGTACGAGACTCCAATACCCACTCTGCGTTGGAATCATGCACTGACTTCGCATACCCACAATTTAGATGGACTTCCTTCCAGTGTTCTTCCCACCAACACATGGAGACCTCGAAGTGGCAAGGTCGTCGCAATGGTCGGCGAATCGGGCCGCATTAGCTGACCAAGTCCTGGAAACGCGTACTCAGGTACAGAAATTGTTCCAGGAACTTTCCCTTGACTTCAGCCTAGTAGTGCCAGACTTTGAGGAAGAGATTTTTGGTGAGCTCAGCGCTATCGACTCCGCACTGGCTTCGATTCGAGAATTTCTCTTAGGACCCAAGGAGCTGAAACGCAGCCTGGGGGATCTTAATCTAATCTGCTCTGTCATGCAAACAGTTTGCGGCAGCGTTACAGAGACCACCGAGCTAGCCAAGGACACTGCAGGCGTGGCCCCGAAGCACAAATCGATCTGGGATGATTACAACGCTCATATGAAGTCAATGCACGGGACAGATCTTGTTCATTTTCTGATGTACTGCCAGAACTTTGTGCAATGTCTGGACGATATTTTGACCCGCGACGGGGTCGAGTTAGACGAGATGTCTGATATGCGGCAACGACTAGACAATTACAAAGCGAAAATAATCGGACAAGACGTAGAAGGTATCCGCGACCACTTAGACGAAGTGCTATACACACGAGAATTTCAGCGAGAGATACCTCACACCCGCGACGTCCAGAAAGAGACAGCATCTCACACTCGCGAGGCCATTGGACTGCACCAAATAACGTCAGTTTCGCGACTGTATCAACTCGGTGAGCTTGAAGCAAAGCCCACGTTGGCACATCCTTCCGCTATCTTCAACCACACAATTTGCTTGATAAGAGAGGATATCACGAAGCTAGAAGTTGACATGATAATCAACTCGACGGACGTCTCTTTCTATGGGATGGGCACACTTGATCGCACCGTGTTCAATAAAGGTGGCATCGAATTACGTGAACAAGTCAAGCAATTCGGCGAATGCAGAGAAGGGGACGTGAAGTTGACTCCAGGGTACCTGCTACCAGCCAAGCACATCCTCCATGTGATCCCGCCTGAACAGTACGGAAAGAACACCAAGGATGTGCTGCGACAAATATATCGCGAGTGCCTGCACACCGCCGTCTTGATGCGGGCAACGTCGATTGCAATACCGAGCATAGGCACAGGCATGCTGAACTATCCGCGACGCGACTGCGCATCACTGGCGATGGAAGAAGTCAAGCGTTTCCTTGAATCAGCGCAGCCTAGTAGCTTGCTTGAGAAGATCATCTTTGTTGTATACTCGTCCAGTGATGAGTTCATTTACAAGAGTCTTCTGCCTGTCTACTTTCCCCCAAAAGAGTACGGGACTCAGGCACTGCCTACTATACAGCCTGCCGAACCAAAGCTGGAAGCGCCATCTGGATCGTCATCATCAGCGCCGCGTCGAACACTGTTCGGTTCTCTCGGCGAAGCATTCCGCAACATGCGTTTTAGTGGCAGCAGCATGCATTCTAGCAACAGCAGCGCACGTTTCGACCAACAGCATGGAACGTCACGTCCGATCGATGCATACGAAGAACACGCATTGATTGAATTCGAGTCACACGCTAAAGACTGCGTCATCTGTAAAGATATCGATCGATTGTATCTGGAGGGGCGAAATCTGTGCGAGAATGGCTATCCGCTTGCACAACTATTGTTGTGGTACATGAACATGTTTGAGAACCAAAACGTGTATACCAAACCCGACAACACCGGTCAGCGCGTTGAATTGGAGGTGCCCGCTGACATGTTCCCACTATCACTGAGTCTCTTAGCTACGGTGGAAAAGAGTCTTCGGGACGAAAGCCGGAGCACACCCTTCGTGAGCCAAAAGCGAACTTATGCAGCCACGTTCCAAGGGAAGTCAGCACATGAAGCTGAGATTAGCGAGCCAGTCTCTGATCCAAGCAAGGAGAAACATCGAGCTGAAGTCGCTACATGGTCTCGTCTCGCGAAGAGGTGGGACCCAATATTTCCTGGAGAATGCAGTATCCACCTCTATCCAGGGAAGGTCGAGATCCGCGAGTCTGATAAACCAACGGCAAACCATGTTCCACTACTAGCTTTTCAGCTGACGCCCAGTACAGTTGTAGCAAGACATGCGACTAATACGGAGATATCGATCCGCGGTGTTCAACGCCTGCAGTCAGTGTTAAAAACTAGTGGAGACTTGTTACTCCGCAGTGAAAGTGCAGTTAGCTCAGAGAAACTGCTTGAAATGTTACAGCGCGCGAAAAGCGATGCTTCGGATTCGGGGCAGATAACACGAGAGCCCGTAGCCGATGCAGCAGCAGGACCAAGTGACTCTGGGCTCCTGTCTGGCGAGAGTCGTAAACCGACGGGATCCTATCCTGAGTGGAACCAGCGGCTGCACGATATCCGTGAAGACCTAGCCTCTGGAAAAGAGCAGCGTGGAGGACGATCGAGTCCTTTACAATCCAAACTGCAAACCCTGAGAGAAGCAACGGGCACTTTACCGTCGAGTTTGAATGAGCAAAGGTCGGCATCGGATCAGCTATTAGGGGAAGGAGAGGGCACTGTCACTCTACCAGCAATGTCCACTCATGATCCCGCTGCATCTGCTCGGAAGTCACCAAGCGGTGGCGACGGTAGTCCATTAGCGGATCAAATTCTTGTGCATCTGACGACAGACTTAAAGTCGAGGCCAGGTTCCTACATAGGGCAACACACCAAAGACATCGCTTCTGCACTGCAACGAGATCAGTCGGAGGTTTCAGCAGCCATAGAAGAACTAGCAGCGCAAGGAAAAGTCCACAACACTGTCGACGGAAGGACCTGGGTCATCTCGCGCCGTCCAGCAGAGCTTCCGGTCCAGCTTGGGCAGCGAAATCAGTCAGCGACAAAGACGGTCCCTGCAACCAGCGAAGCAGAGCAGCCCACGAGTCAACTGGCTGAGGAAATCCTGTCCTACATGAAACACGTCAACGACGCCCCTGGAAACGAAGACAGCCAAACTATTCGAGAGATAGCAGCTGCACTTCAAGAGCCTACTTCGGAGATATGGCCTGCGATCAGAGAACTAGCAGCGCGAGGAGACATACAACAGTCGTCCAATGAAGAGAAATGGATCGTGACAGCAACGCCACGAGATGTTTTGTCTGAGGCGCAAGAGTCAAGCAAGGTTAGGGAACCAGAAGTTGAGAGGGGAAGCGGTAGCGGAAGAAGGGACGATGCAGGGGAAAGGGATAGAAGGCGAGGTAGTAGGGGGATTCGGGGAGAGAGAGAAGGATGGAGAGATGGTAGGGGCGAGAAGGATAGAAAGCAGGCGAAATTGGATAGGGTGCTAGCGGGCGATATGAAGGAGGAAGAGTTGAGGCATTTTGCGGAAGAGGATGATGATCGTAGTTAGATGAGCATGTTACCGTCGTGGGGT
Organism: Parafenestella ontariensis; assembly: GCA_021596325.1. NCBI lineage: Eukaryota > Fungi > Ascomycota > Dothideomycetes > Pleosporales > Cucurbitariaceae > Parafenestella > Parafenestella ontariensis. Next base: position 372,491 of record JAKGDA010000012.1, on the reverse strand, counting down.
CTTATTAACCTTGGACTTTCTACTGAACCATTCAGCTTGTTATGCTCCAAGTACTTTTCAGGCAATTGATATTATCCTAAGTGAACGATGAATGTTAGTCTCGCCGCGGAGAAGCCGTTGCGGAGAAGATGCTGTAGGCCGGCCCGAATTTATCTTGGTGGTCCTGACGTGCAAGAGCTATACAAGATGATGAACAGATTCGCACTCTGGTACCAAACTATATACCCCAGAAATGTGTCGAAAAGAACTTGGGTGGTTGAAGAGGCATGGTGGGCGTTGAGAAGCTATGACTTCCGCTAGGACGGTTACATGCCATTGGCAGGGATTAGCGTACAAGTACAATGATGTCGATCGCGCTCAAGTGAGAAGACGGTCCGTCTCGGCAGGCTTGCTCGCTGCTTTTTTCTTTCGCATCAGCGGCGTTACCATGCCCACCATGCGTCTCCGAGCCATGCAGAGCACAATTGTCTCATATCCTTCTATTCCACCGCACCGGAATCGCTCGTGTGTCTCGCGCTACTGAGCGCGTTCCGCGGTACAGCCATATTGGAACTTGCAGTCCAAGTACCAGCGCGCACGATAAGAGAAGGAAAAAGAAAGGTCGACTTGCTGTTCTTGGTCTACGCACACCCGTCCTCTTCACAGAGCTAGCTACTGGAGCTTCATCTGCTCTCGGATAGCTCTTCTAGAGCACGGAACAGCCATGGCCGACCATTCGTCCTCTCCCCATAAATCGTCCTCCCCAGGCAGCCTCCCGCGCCCCTCGAGCCTCCCGCGCCTCACGAGCTCCAAGCTCTTCCTCCCCCTCACCAACGATTCATCCGCTCTGTCAACGCGTGGTCAGTATCTACCGACGCTGCTCTACCGCAGACCGTCCACGATTCGCAGCATCGAGCGCCGGGGAAGCGATACCGATGAAGAAGACTTGGAGAGCTTCAGAAATGGCCTTATCATGCCGTATGATAGAGATGGGGATCGTAGGAGTAGCATCGGCGCGCATGTCTTGAATACGCCCCAGATGAGGAGTCAACGGTTGATTGGGAATTCGAATCCGCGGTACAAGTGGGAGAGATACTACAAGAGCGAAGAGGAGCTCAAGAGCATGAAGAAGCCGATACGAGAGTACTATGAGCGCAACAACCAGCTCATCCAGCACTACTTGTACATTGATCGCCTGCTCGACTCGTCTCTTCCACACAATCTGATTCAAGAGTACACGAATCTTGAATCCGGCGCAGTCAGGATCCCGACTACAATTGCTGAGGAGGGCTCCGCGGCGAGTACCCCGCTTCCTATTACTCCTGGTGCGAACACGCCGTCAAAGCTCAGCGAGAGCGAAAATGGTCCGCTGTCAAGTCGATCGTCGAGCACCCAGGGCACAAACAGCACCAACGGCGCCCCCAAAGCCATGGTGAAGCGCACGCCCAAGAACCTCTACAAAGTCCCCGAAGCGGATGAAAACTCTCCGTTACTTGCGCGAAACGACGACGACACTATCGACGACGCTGAAGAAGCCGACGACGGAGTCATCGACGCGAAGCTCAAAGACTGGGTCCCAGAAGAAGACGAAGACACCGAGTCCCCCATCGTCAAGCTCGCCCTCTACGTCAACATGGCCGCCAACACCGCGCTGCTAATCATGAAGATCATCGTCGCAGTCCTGACCTCCTCCCTCTCCGTGCTCGCCTCGCTCGTCGACGCAGCCCTCGACTTTCTCAGCACCGCAATCGTCTGGTTCACATCCTGGATGATCGCGCGGCAAGACCGATACGCATACCCCGTCGGCCGCCGGCGTCTCGAGCCCATCGGCGTGCTCATCTTCTCCGTGATAATGATGACGTCCTTCTTCCAGGTCGGCATCGAGGGAATCTCCCGCCTCTCCGGCACAGACCACACCGTCGTGCAACTCACCATCCCCGCCGTGGCTATCTTGGGCTCCACAGTCGTCATCAAAGGTCTATGTTGGCTGTGGTGCCGCCTCATTCGCAACTCCAGCGTGCAGGCCCTTGCACAAGACGCCGCGACTGATGTCGTATTCAACACCTTCTCCATCCTGTTTCCGCTCGTCGGATACTTTTTGGACATTTGGTGGCTGGACAGTCTCGGCGGTATCTTACTGTCTGCTTATGTCATTATCAACTGGAGTCGCACGTCCGCTGAGCACATTAGAAACTTGACCGGTGCCAGTGCGACGGCCGATGAGCGGAATGTCCTGCTGTACATGACGATGCGGTTTGCAAAGTCGATCAAGCGCATTCAGGGCTTGCAGGCGTATCATGCGGGGGATAAGCTGAATGTCGAGGTGGATATTGTCGTTGATGTGGATATGGGGTTACGGGATAGCCATGATCTTGGCGAGAGTCTGCAGTATGTTTTGGGTAAGTTGCGAAGTCGAAGTGTTGCTTTGTGAGATTTGTATGACCATGTGCTAACTTATGTCTGCAGAGAGCGTACCCTACGTCGATCGCGCCTTCGTGCATATCGATTACACGGATTATAACTTCCCGACGCACATGTCGCAGCAGGAGTAGATGGGCGAGCGTATTGATCTAACACGTGTTACGTTCGGATGTTTGTTTGGCTTCTTATATACCCGCTCTCCTATATATATATATACCCTTTTATTTGTACATCAGATGGTTACACTTCAATTCACATCCCAATCCTGTATCCCGACAGATGGCGACATGAATAGACACTTTCAACACACTGACGATCTCCCCGCTCTGCTGTAATGTGGCTGACATGGCAAACTGAAGAGCAACGTCGTAGCCATTAGGCATCAACAGTAGGTAGTGCACTTGAATTTCTCTAGTTCTCAGCCATACATATGTTGTTGACTTGGGATTTGATGAGCGCAATAAGGAATGTCAGACGAAATAATTTCCCACATAACAGGAAAGTTGCTTCGATGGTAATTACTCAACATGGTCATACGCTCGGAGCAATCACTTTCATGTTCTCATCCGCGGTCTATTCTTTTTTCAACCATGTTACTCTATTTTTCCTATGGATGCAAATACGCATGGCTTTCATCATGATTTATCCCACACACGTAGAAGCTAGCTTGACTTCACAAACGCTATCATGACTACCGTTCACATCCATCAGCTGTTCCTGACGATGATATACGCGCCCACTTTTGACGATGTCCTATTTCGTCCGGTCTGGGAGCGGCTTGTCGTCCTTAGGCGCCTTCCATTCCTTGACGTAAGGTAAGAACTCCGGCTGACCGGGGATGTACTTCCTCAGCACCTCCGGGACGGTGAAACCTTCGGGCGTTTGGTAGTTTTCGAGGAGACAGCACAAGGTTCGCTCAGTTGCGCATACTACAATGAAAGATATCAGTGTATATCCCACGAAGCTGCAAAGTTGCAGATGGCGAGATACGTACGTGTACCGTTCAACGCATGAACGTATTCCTTGCGCGTCGCGTTCAGTTTCTTGGCTCCGTGTCGGATCTCCAGCTCCCTCGTCTGGTAGTCTGTGCAATTCGAGATGGAAACGAGCTCCTTGTACTCTCCACCACCAGTGACCGGGAACCACGCTTCGAGGTCGCGCTTCATGGCTGCTGCATTATCTGCCTCATGTCAGCTCCCGCATGCCATACCCATACCCATAATGGTAAACTCACTCAATGCTCCAGACACGATAGCGACAACATGATACGGCAGTCCCAAGCTCTGATAAAACTCCTCAGACGTCGCAAGCATCTCATCGAATGCCTCCCAGCTCTTCTCTGGATGGGTAATCAAGAACTGCTCGACCTTCTCGAATTGATGCTAAGGACGAATTAGTTTGTTCTGAGGCCGAATCAGTTGGTAAGCTTACTATCCGGAAGATACCCCAGGCATCTTTACCGTGGCTTTGTATTAGGGTTAGCCTAGTTTTTGAACGGTCCCAGTCATATTTACCTTCCTGCCTCCTTGCGAAAATTGGTGCTGTACCCTAAATTCAATTAGACCAATTTGAAACTAGGCATGAGGCTTTTAACCTGCGTACTTGATGGGAAGCTGCTCCCCCTGCAACCACTCCTCTGAATGCAGAGCGGAAATAGGCTGTTCCGACGTCGCAATGAGGTACTTGTCCGTTTCCGGCTTGTCCTTGCTCTCTGTAACTTTATACAACTCCTCGTCGAAGTCTGAGAGCTGCGCAGTTTTGGCCATTTGGTCGCGCAGCATGAAGAAGGGGGGCTGGTTAGGTGTGTAGCCCTTGTTGAAGAGGAACTCGAGGCCGTAGTTGATCAGCGCGAGATTGAGGAAGAGACCGTAGCCAGTAAGACAATATCCTCTGTGTCCGACGATCTTGACGCCACGCTCGGGGTCGTAGCCGTTGAGCCGTGTGAGCACGCCGTGGTGTGGGATGCCGTCCTTCTTGAATTCAGGTTTCCTGTCCTCGGGCGCCCAAGTCTTATATACCTAAATAATATTAGCAAAAGTCTATCTCCTTACTTATTTAGTACTAGTTAACTGCATTGTTGTCCTCGTTATCTGACACGGGGACGTCCTTGTGCACGTAGTTGCCCACGCTCTTAGCCTTGGCGTTCAGCTTCTTCAGCTTCTCGTTCGCCTCCTCTTCCTTGGCCTTCTTCTGCTCTTGCAGCTTCTTCATCTCGGCAACGAGATCGTCGGCATTCTCCTTTGCCTTCTTCTTCTGGCCCACTTGCTTCTGCAGTGCGTTGATGCTGGAGCCGATCTGCGTGGCGGCATATTGTGTCTTGCGGTGGTCTTCGAAGTCTGCGATGATCTCGTCAACGATCTCGAGGGGTGCATGTCGCTTTCGCTGGGACTCGCGGATCTTCTCTGGGTCGCCGCCGCGCTCCTTGATGAAGTCGTTGCTACCCCGATATGTTAGCGGAAGTGCTCAACATTGAGGGTCCATGTTTTGAGCGCAAGTGTAGGGCAGATTATTCAGGTCTCGACTCACATGTCCAACATCTTGTCTCGTGGCTACTCAAAGAAGGTAGACGGTCGAATTGGTCGTGTGTAGAAAGTTACAGCTGAGCGATTCACAAATGTGGTGTCGCTTGAGTCAGGGACCAGCTTGTGGCTGTGGCGGGGCAAGTGTGGCTTGCGCGGTGGCTGCGATTGGGAGCTGGAGCTGGGAGCTGGAGCTGGGAGCCATCACCCAGTATCAACTCGGCGCAACTGGGTCCGAAGAGCCTCAACCTCAAGCTTCCTAGAAGAGTAAGTAGATTGTCATCCGTCGACGACGGCGGCTGTCCTGTCCAAGCTTCAGAGCTGCCTAATCAAGATCATAACATGGTCGGTGCACTGCATGTGTGTGTGGAGCTACCTGCTAGAGTCCAAACGCAGGGTCAGACCGATCAAGGAGCCCGGGGGAGATGGTGGAAATTTACTCTCTTTGATTTAGAACATATACCCTCTAACAAGATAAACATCCAGGGCCGTGAAGAACCATAACGAGCAATGCTCAAACAAAGTACCGGATAACACCCATTACGCCTCCGCTCAAACACCATTACGCCATTATGCCTCGACCGAGGTACTGTAGTATACCAACCACTCCACCGTCTATGCCGTCTAGCCCGTAAAACATCCAACATCCTTAGGCGACAAAGCACCCAGAAAACAGCATCTTCTTCTCAACATTCTCCTCTGTTCTTTCCGTGTACGCTCCGGCTCTAACTCGGCCAGCCGCGTCCTCCGGTACACCTCACTCATGGCAGTCATTGTCTCTCACATGACTGTACACTTGCTGCCGCCAGTGGGCTCCCCCGGATTCTGGCTCCTCTCCACTTCCGCGATCAAAAGCTCAAACGCTTTCTGTACGTTCTCATTGTATCGCGCCGAAGCTTCGGTCCAGGCGCATTTGAACTCTGCGGCGAGCGCGCGGCCGTCTTCGGGGGTGACTTGGCGTTGTTCGGGGCGCAGGTCGGATTTGTTGCCTACGATTACGAGGGGTACCCATTCGACAGCCTAGAGGATGGACGGCGGGTGGTTAGGCATTGTACGCCGAAGCTTGTGGGAAGGAGAGATGGCAAGGAGGATGGAGGAGAGGAGGTGTCTAGACTTACAAGGTGGTTCAGAATCTTGTCGCGGATGATGCGCGCCATTTCGAAGCTCTGCTTGCTTGCAACCGAGTAGACAATCATGTAGCCATGGATGCCGATGAAGTGTTTCGAGTTTAGAATGCTATACTCATCCTAGTGGACAGTATCCGTGTCAGCCAGATCCTCGTAAACAGCCTCAGCCGCAGCATTTTCATGTCATGTTCAATACGACGTTTCTCAATTGGTGGGGATGAAGCATGTCGACCGTGGAGGTGGGGCGAGCGTTGCGATGCGAACGCGGGGAGAAAAGAAAACTTATGTACCTGTCCAGCCGTATCAATGAGCTCTGTCGCAAAGTCCTGGTTCTTGTACCGAATGATTTTGCTGAAAGTGTTCTCAATGGTCGGATAATAGCTGTCGACAAAGTGGCCGTCCACGAATTGCACCGTGAGACTCGATTTGCCTGTTCGCATCTCGGTCAGCTACTTCGGTTGCTGCCATGTGAAGAACAAAGCCCGGAGCTTGTTCGCAGCAACTCACCGACAGCTCTGCTGCCCACAATGGCCATCTTTCTTTGCTTGGGCGCCGGCATGTTGCTGCTGGCTTTCTGAGGAGGTCGTGAAGAAGCTGAGCGACTCGCCAGGGTGCAAGTTTGGCGGTCTCAGTCCACCGCTGAAGACGTCGCTGCCTAGGATGCGTTTGGACTTGCCGATTTCCTGGAGAAGCTAGCTTGGGCCTAGCCGTGCGATCGGAATGACGCCGTGCACCCTCGATCTGCAGCTGGCACCGGAACAGACAGACTGGCTCACGAGTCCGGGCGTGCGCTAAAGTTTCTTTTCAAATACGTGAGGATTTGGAAGAGAAAGTCTGGCGAGGAAGCATACGGAGAAGACCTAAACGATAAATGCTTCTCGGCCGCCTGCCTATGCCGTCATGCCCTCTCGCATCAACCGGCGCAAGTACGTGGATCGGGTCTGGGGCTCTGCGTACGGCAACGCGTAGCATTTTCTGCTCGTAAGGTTGGGCAACAACCAGATCGGCACTGGATTGGGCCTGGGATGGACAGCGCAGGTCTCTTTGGGACTGGCAACCCGGCCTGCGTGTGTACGCTGAGCAGCCATCAACGAATCCTAGACATTCAATTTACGTGATGTCAATCGTCCTGAGCCTAGCGCACGCTTACCATGCCACCGAACAACGTCCAGTGGGAACAGAGACAGCCATACACACCACAGTCAAATGAACATGTCTTCGGAACGACGAGAAAACTAGATGGGCCTAACAGTTGCGTCCCGAGTTCCCGTTGGCCACTTTACCCGAATCAAGAGAGGTCAAGACAAGGCCATGCTCTGTCACATGCGTGTGCTTGAAAAGTCGAGTTTTGTGTGCTTGTGATACTACGTTGTGCTGCATAGAACAACTTTCGAAGGATTTGGTATATTATTCCGCCGGCAGAACTACTACGCTGCCGGCTCTAAAGGCTTGTTGCGTCACTTCGACCGAGTTCCTGGGACGGGTGCAGCCTTACGAGTACAAGTTCACAGCCGTCCATCTGATTTAGCCTGCTGAATGTGCCCGACCTAACACGAGGCCAGTGTAGCAAGACTACCGTGTTTGTATAACTTTGCATTGTTCTTCCTATATACTGCGGTAGATCTGCCAGCCTAAAAGACCGCTGACCGCATGCTGCATAATCTTTCAATCATCCTTCCCAACTCCCAGCCCAAGATCTGGGGTATAGGACCCGTCCAGGAAACTGCTGCATATTCATAATCTGGGGTATCGCGCTGTGACCTCCAAATGACAAACGCCCATGACAAAACTCCCAAGTGCTTCTCCATGATAAGCAATCTCTATGTCAAATATACAAAGAAAAAGTATGTTTGCGTCTGTCATTGCCGCATGGTCCCCGCCCTGCAGAATAACATTAGCCTGTCCTACATGTAGTACAGCCTGTTCATGCCTCTGCTTTCTCTAGCTTTTCGACCACGAGCATGAGCCGGGCAGTGTAGTTCTGCCAGGCTTCCCGGCCTTCTTCTCCCTCGAACTGCTTCGTCTTGCGGTCGACGTGCTCATGGAAGCGGATGAACTCCTTGATCTTGTCGATGAGCGTATCGAGCTGTTGGTCGGGAAGCCGCGCGCGGATCTCGGGTCTCACTGTATTGTTGAGACAGAGGTTGCCGAGAAGTACCGTAAGGTAGCCGACGGCTACGCTAGAGTGAGACTCCTCCATGGAATCAGCCTGGAGAAAACTTAGCATTGTCTTGAAAACAGATCAGCTTCGAACATACCCGAGAGGCTCGTTCTGATCCCTCAAGGAAGATCTTGACCAGTGTATCCATTGCTTGCTCCTGATTTACATTGAGTCTTGCTGAATCGCTAAACTCCGCGAGGTTGATCATAGCGCCCAAGCTGAGTATGAGACTCTCCAAGACCTCTGTCCGCTGTTCCTGCCCTATTCCGGCATTGAGAAGCCTAAAATTATATATGATGGATGCCACAAGAGGTTGAACGAAGGTCGACCCTGAAAATGGTTGGCAGGCTTTAGGCTTATTGTTGGTGAGGTTCATGCAGAGTTTCACAGCTAGCATGGTTGACGAGAGAGTGTCGGGCCTGAAAAAGACCGGCAACAAGTCCGCTAAGCGCTGGAGAATGACGATAGACCATACCGCTTGTTTCTGCCTTGCAACAGAAACAGTTTCAAGGATTGAAAGGATCGAGGTCAGGACCACAGTGTCATTAGTCGATCCTTGGCCGGATTTCACTCGCTCGCACGGCTTCGAGGCGATGTCTACCAGCCTCGAGATTTCGGCCTGGTCAAGAAGCAACTCCGAGCTACTAGCCTTTCGAAGACTAACTATGAGCGAGTCAAGGGCCTCCAATGCTACAGTCTGCGGTGACAACTTCTCAGGCTTTCCTGAGAGCCAGAGGGACGAATCATGGACGACCGTGCGAAACTTTAGCACAGATTCTTGTGCTATCTTCGACAAATTCGTCTTGCGATCCTTTGCAATTCTTTGAATATCCATTTCATTGTCCGCAAGCTTCATCAGAGTCCCAATGGTGCCGTTTCGGCGAATCTGATCCAGGACGCTGTAGTTGGGGTTGGTCTTGAGGACGAAGCCAATAGCGACAGCAGTAGCGAAGTCGAAAACTATCTCGCCATTCGAGGACACGTTCTCGAAGAATTGATGGGCCAATGACGAGTCAAGAAGCTGGCCGGTAAATGTTGCGTCAGCCATTTTGGTACAAAGCTCCAGCATTGCACTACGGCGAATGCTATTGCTCGTTTTGTTGGAAATATCGTCGATCGACATCTCCGCTTCCCATTGGAATGCTTTCTGTTGTCCTTGTCTCTTGAGCTCGTGATGAGCTTGAACCTGGCTTGTAGGATCGTCTTCATCCTCAGATATGCTGTCTTTCTTCTGCGAGTCGAAGCCTAAGTTTTCATCCAGATCCATTGAGATTAGGAAAGCATCCTCAGGGTTATCTTCTTGCAAATAAGACCGCGACTTTGCATACGTGAACCTCGCGCGTATTCCGTGGCCAGAAGTGGTTTGTGATGCTTGTGAGTCCGCGGCTATTTCGTCGACGTCCATATCTTCAGATGCAATCTCAGCAGGATGTCGAGCCGTATGTGGTTCCTCCGGAGAATGTTCGACAATACGTCCGTTCGTCATGTTTTTTGTGGGTTCCTCATCGCTGTCGCTCACGCTATCATCGTCCTCCTCCGAGCTAGTCTCGGCGCGCTTAATTGTATCAATAAGCCTAGTCTTCCGGGCCTGAGCACTATAAGTGAGGTCAGACTTTGATCTCGACAAAGCTCCAAGAAGCGACTTTGGCTTCGAACTTGTCAGCTGCAATGTAGATATGCTCGGCATAGGGGTACTGGATGAGGAAGACTCGCCCAGCAAGCTGCTAAAAAGCGCCTTCTGTCGCGGTGTCACAGAGCCTGAGGTGACGGGCTTTGAAGGACGGACAGGTGTAGCCAACGGGTCCGGGATCTCGTACATAGTTTCGTCTTCTAGTGCCGTGACCTCGGGCGCTTCAGCGATGGGAGAAGGCTGGAATATCTGGCGTTTGGGGAGCATGCTATTTAGCGTAGCTGGTGAGGACTGTCCTTTTGAAACTGTGGGCCGTGCAAGCACAGGTACTGTACGTAACCGGGTCCTTTTGGGCTTGTTAATTGCGGGCATTGCAGTTTGAACTTTTGATGCTGGAGGTACAGCTGGCTGGTGCGGTGATTCCAGTCCTGGCGATATGCTATCCGCTTTCTTCTGATACTTGCGACCACGTTGAGGTATAGATGACTCCCGATTCTGCGCGATTGCCGGCTTCACGGTGGTCACCGAGGAGACGGACCCCTTGCGCTTCCGCTTCTTTGATGCATTCGACTCATCAGACTCTACAGAGTCTTTGTAAGTCTCGATGGTTGCTTTGAGCGGCTTCGCTGATTCTTTTGATTTGCCTGTTGGAGCTTGACTGACTGGTTTCCGCGTTGGCATAGACACCTCTTCGTCTGAAGAAGGCATGTCGAACACATCGAGATCTTTTGACTTTTTCATCGCCGCGGGTTTTACCGGTGTCTTATTGAGAGCTTGTACCGAAGTCGACTTTGTGTTCTTCTGAGGCTTTATTGCAGACAGAATAGGAGTTGTAGCCCGCGCATTTGCCTTTGGCTTCGTGACTGCCATCGACTTTTGTACCAATTCCCCGTTCTTTGAATCTTGCTTGGCTAGCTGCATAGGTTGTGGTGTCTTTCCGCGTCGTCCTCGAGGTGCTACCGGGTTGTCCGAAGGGAGTAATTGTACTTTTGTTGACTTTGGTGGCTGTACGGGCTTTGGGGTATCTTTTTTGGCGGGAACAGCTGTCTTCGCAGGTTCAGGCTTGCGCAAGGCCTGTACAGCCTTGACTGGTCTTCGACTCGGCGCAGGAGCCTCGTCATCTGAGAGAGGAACATCGAAGTCGTCTTCAGGTGTTCGATGCTTCCTTGGAAACTTCTTCGTAGGTTTGATCGAGCGCGTCACGAATTCGTCTTCGGAGGGTACATCGAAGATATCGGCGCTCCCAGTATGCGCCAGCGCGCCACCCGCACTGGTCGTAGTTGTCAGGCTTCCCCCTAGCTTCTTCAATAACCCATTGGAGGTCGCCGTCGGTTTTCGTGGTCGCTCGGGCGACGGCGCGTCGTCGTTCGCAGCAGCTGCAGGTGTCGGGATCGTCGAAAGTCGCGAGGACTTGCCGTAGGTTACAGCTTTCTTGCGGCGATCCGCAGAGGTGAATTCGGAGAACATGGAGGCTGCTATGGAGAGGGTGGTCGTGTTGTTGTGACACTCCCAAAACCCTGTCAGTTGCGCATCGCGGTAGTATGAAGCTCAACACAAGCCAAACAGAAGGTATGAGGCCTTAGTCAGTGTTCACATTGGGGTGCAGAGGCAGGCGCATTCTGTCGAAGTGAGAGATATTCAGTTTGCTTTCCCTTAGCATTCACGGTGAAATAACCTTTGAACGCTGAAAGCGGCCGGCTATGCACCAGAAAGCGTAATGACGAAGCCGGCCGGGTGGCTCGTGAGGCAGGGTCCCGCTTACGCCGCTATCAGATCTTCCCAACGGCAGAGACGCTAGTCCTAAACGGGTTGACCGTCTGGGTCGCTCCTGCCAAACGAAGTGATGGAGCTCGCCGATGGTCACGAGCCTAGACTTGGAGTCCGTTTACGCCTCAGCTCCTCTTCTTTCCCTCTTATCTAGAGCTGTTGTTTGTTCGTTGAAGTCTTCTCTACCATTTAGTCCTACTTTCGACCCAATTGTACACCCCACTTTGCCAATTTGCCTCAATTGCGTATCAGCAGCACGAGATCCAGCGTTGTTGAAGGTCAGTCTTTCTTTGCATCTTTCTGGCAGTTTACTGCTTCACCCTCATATGTGTCCACACTCTGAATTTGCGAATTCATTTACACTCTTTTCTTATATGACGTTCAAGCCTTCGACTAACGCCGATCAGCCCACGACCCCTCATCCCGATACTCGTTACGAACATGTCGACCGAGTCTCAATCTCAGCCCCCATCGCAATGCGTAGGACCTGAATACCGGCCTGCTACTCAGAAACCGACAGCAACTGTTTCCACCCCTCTTAAACAGGCCAATGTGCATATCCTACCCCAAACTCCGCAGCTGATAGCGCTGCTAACGTAATACTCCTTACAAACACAAATGAAGCCATAGAAACTAACTGCCAACAAGGATGATACGCGACCACAACACAGGCCGTGCGGACTTCATCTTCTACAGCAACCGCATTATTCGCCTGCTCGTTGAAGAAGGCCTCAACCACCTGCCCGTGGTCGAACATGAGATTAAGACGCCCGTAGGACGTACGTACTCGGGCGTCAAGTTCGAGGGCAAGATTTGTGGCGTCAGCATCATGCGGGCTGGCGAGTCCATGGAGCAAGGCCTCAGAGATTGCTGCAGGTCAGTGCGGATTGGAAAGATCTTGATCCAGAGAGATGAGGAGACGAGTAAGCCGAAGTTGTATTATGACAAATTGCCCGAGGATATTGCAGATCGGTGGGTCTTGTTGCTGGATCCCATGCTTGCTACTGGTAAGTTTTGTAACTGAGCGATAGTGGGATCTTGCTGACTGAGGATAGGTGGTTCGGCCCTCATGGCGATTGATGTGCTCAAGTCGAGGGGTGTACCAGAGGACCATATCCTCTTCCTCAACCTCATTGCGAGCCCGGAAGGTGCGCAGAACCTTGCAGATCAATTTCCCAAAGTTAGGGTAGTCACAGCATTCGTTGATGAAGGCCTGGACGAGAAGAAGTGAGTTCCCAACCTTCGGTTGTTTTCCAGTGCTAATTCTTGCTTCAGCTACATTATTCCTGGGTTGGGCGACTTCGGTGATCGTTTCTACACTATGTAAGCATACATACTCTGTCCAATCTCATGGTGAGCATTTTGTTGGTGCGGTTTGGCTTCGGCTTGCTTTAGCATAGGTTAGCACGAGGGTGCTCGAAGAATCAGAGCATCACGGAAAAGGGTTGTTGATAGCAAACTGGTATATCAAGAGTTAATCGAAAACTGAGACCCCTAAAATGATGTTCGGCCCTCTGTTAAGTAGATCAAGGTATTGAGATGTTATAATAACGCCACCATATATCCGTAGGCCCATTTTGGAATGCCATAAACGCCATGCAAGTCATAACCAGCCCATCGCCGACACCCAATGTTGTACAAGAGCCCCTGAAGAAGCGCAGATGTCGTTGCGCGAAGGTGTTAAGTTTAGTCCGCATATTCCCCCTCAGCATCCAGATCATCGTGCTCAATAAACCCATCGTCCTCCGGGTCAGCCGGGCCCTTCGGCATCCCACCCCTCCTGTCCGTAGACCGCTCCAATCCCGCATTCCCTTTCGCAGCCGCCTTCGCTACCGCGTCGCACGCGTCGATCCAATCCGCGTATACATCGACAGGAGCCGAGAGGTAGTTGATGTTCGTCTGGAAAGTCTGGCCGCAGACTTTACATTGCAGATTGCCAACGCCGGATTTCTTTTCGATCGAGACGCTGACGGACTTCTCATGGTTGCAGAAGAGGCATTGGAAGGTGGTTGGGAGTTTTTCCTTCTGTCGAGTTATTAGAGACAGCCATGATAGCAATAGATTGGGGAGGGGTTACCTTTTTGGGACCTTGCGGCTTGCTAGAGGACTTGCGCTTTCCCTGGAGTATGTTAGCAAGCGCGTGCAAACAATAGGATGAAGCGCATACCATTTTGTTGCCGTACAGTAGTTTGCTCGAACTAATGAGACTGTATTTTGCGATCCAAGAGAGGCTGGAAGTTTCGTGTACCGACTGCTGTGGAGGATAGGCAGGCGAGTGGTGCTGAACTGTGGTGGTTCTGCGATGACGCGGTTCACACTGTTCGCGCCGCGACAAAGCATACCAAAAGCGCGTGGTGGGCAACTCCGACGCCAAGGGTTCCTTCCGCTTACCGCCTGGCAGTTGCCCTTACTGCAGGAGGCAGCTGCCCCATGCGATAAGCCCCGCTTCCGATTAGCTGATAGCCTGTGGCCGAGCCGCATAGTCAGCTGTCTCGGGAGCTCCCCATATTCGTCCACGTTGCTTCCTCCTCTTCTCCTTCTCTCTTCTCTCTGGATCCTCTTGGACCTGTCGATATTTGTGCGGAGCCCCGTTTGTGCAGGATCAAACTTCCTGTCCCCTAACAATCCATAGCTATTTAACTCCAATATCTTCGTCCACCTTGGACCATCGGCACTCACCGGTCTTTGTTCAACAGCTCAGAGCAGACGCAGCCAAGCATTGCGTTCGTTTCTTCCATATTTCCAGGTTCTCTCGCATTGTATGAGCATACTTGAAGCCCATCATGTCTATCGACAGCAGCGCTAGTGATGCTGTTCTCAAGGAGATCTTGGAGGGGCTCAAGGCGCTGCGAACGGAGAACTCCGTACTAGCAGCGTCCGTCGATAAGATCAATGGCCGCGTGAACATGCTGGCTGGTATCAAGCAGTTGAAGGATGAGGCAGCAAGGGAAGCTGCTAATGGCACTCTGAATGAGAAGAAGGCAGAGGAAGCTGTATCGAGCAAGACCGTAGAAGCTGTTAGCCAGCAATACGAACAGCCTCCTGCCAATGTTGATGCACCCCCTCGTCGAGCAAGCGTTTCGAAGACTTCCAAAATCATCTTGACGTCGTATCCTGGTCAAGCTGGTGTTGACCCCCTGCCCATGGAATGGGGTGCCAAAGACCCAGCTGTTCGTGGCCCTGTCGTCGTGTCAAGACATGCAAACACTATTCGTAGGCGTAACGGTATGTTTACCCAGTTTCGTCTGCCTGTTTTATAATCTGACTAACACGCTCTCTAGCTATTGGTGCTCACGGAGGTTCATATTCGATTTACAATGCACTCGCTGTGGCAAGCAAGAACCTCGACATCACCCATAAGCCGGACTTCACGAACACTGAGCCGGCCGCCAAAATTGGACCCTTTCCACAGTGGAGCGACCCAAAGAAAATTGTGGCTATGGATCCGTATGGGCATCTTGCACCATGGTTGTACAAAGAGACCATGGACAAAGATGATGTCGAGATTAGACCGACTATCGCCATCACTAGGGCACATATGAAAGTGCCCGAACTCGAGGAGAGTGTAAGAAAAGGCCGTCTCGTTCCCGACGGTAAGATTTGTATGAACGAGACGGGCGAGGTTGCTGTTACCAAGGTTGCTGTTGAGCCTGTGTGGTATCTTCCAGGAGTGGCTGAGCGCTTCAATATTGGTGAGTATTCTCCCTGGGTCTAAGGTTGCTCCAAATAACCTTTCCCTTTAGATGAAGGAACTCTTCGACGAACCCTGTTCGAAGAGACTGGCGGTTCATACCCAGAATTAATCACCCGTCACGACATTAAACTCTTCCTCCCTCCCATTGGTGGTCTTACCGTGTACATCTTCGGCGACCCTGCCAAGATGTCCGATCCCTCTGCCAGACTCGCTCTCCGTGTCCACGACGAATGCAACGGCAGCGATGTTTTCGGCTCTGATATCTGCACCTGCCGTCCCTATCTCACCTTCGGCATCGAGGAAGCCGTCAAGGAAGCCCAGAAAGGCGGCAGTGGCGTCGTCATCTACTTCCGCAAAGAGGGTCGCGCGCTTGGCGAGGTGACCAAGTACCTTGTATACAACGCGAGGAAGCGTGGGGAGGACAGAGCGAGCGAGTACTTTAAAAGGACAGAAAATATTGCGGGAGTCAAGGATATGCGTTTCCAGGCGTTGATGCCCGACATCTTGCATTGGTTGGGTATTACGAAGATTGATAGGATGCTGAGTATGAGTAACATGAAGCATGATGCTATTGTTGACCAAGGGATCCCGATCCATGAGCGCGTTCCAATCCCCGAAGACATGATTCCTGCGGATAGCCGTGTAGAGATTGATGCAAAGATCCAGGCCGGTTACTGTAAGCATTCTCTTTTACCGACCCTATCTCCCTTCTCCGGTCCTGCGCATCGAGCGACTAGTCATGCCTTTGATATATTATGGAGCTGACGCGTTTATCTGCAGTTACGACTGGCCATGTCATGTCCATGGACGAGCTGGCAAACGTGAAGGGTCGTGGTTGGGAAGATATCGATGTACGTGGGATGACATTCTTCTTATTTCCTCCGTGAACGAAAGCTGACTCCAATCACAGCATTGAACGATGATACCATCACTGTAAGCGAGGTGGCAGCATGGAGGAGGAGGTCATCCGGGCCTCTCCCACATTCGACATGTACGGGATGCAGTTCGGTAAAGCATACTCCGCCAGAAATTGAGAGCGTAGTAGTGCTCTCCCCACGATTAGAGATAAGCCAACAGTCAAACATCAATCAAATTGTCCAAACATTACCCACGTTGTCAGGAGCATTGAGAATAGTGTATCTACTTGATCATTGGCCTGCTTGCTTTTCCCCCACCAATTAACCCGAATACCGAGAGGCATACCATTCATAAGCCACTTACGATATGCCATGTATGATCGTTCTTGTGGACCCTTAACCCGAATTCTCGCGCATAGCTCGCATCGACTTGGACCCATACGGAAACTTATCTCACTGCTTGCACCCCATCTAGCTTCTCGTTTTATGTCCTGCCCCGCATATGCGTCCCGATGCATGCATAATAGTCATACTCAATTGTCCACGTGAAAAGCCCTACATCTCTAGTGTTGAGTGACCCACAACAGCAGCAGGTCAGATCCTGCACCAAGCCTTCCCAGCAGAATACTAATAACGGCATTCCTGGTGGGTTTTCCGCCCTACCCGCCGCTCTAGACGTTGCAAAGACCCCACCACTTTGTAACATGGTGGAAGAAAGGAATTTGGTGTGCGGAAGTCGCAGCCCGAGACGGAAAATCCGACACCGGGGCGGCCCGCAATTGGGCTCGACCGCTATGGCGTGCATCCTTTACCGCACCTTTTGATGCCTACACCCACTTAGTTTTCCACACACAAGCATAATATCACTCGCTTTCAGAATACAATAAGCTAGTCCACGGGCTATAACTCTAGGCAGTTGGAGACGTCAAAAGTTGCAAGTCAAAAGCACGCACGTGGCCGCACACTCAGTATAGTGGCGGATATCTCCACAGAATCCTACGTGCAATCATAAGCGAGAACGAGAGCGTCATGGCCATTGTGGTGGTGCGGATCCGTCCATGTATTGCTCATGCGATTTTCGGGTAGGATCGGCAAGAGATCTGCCATAGAAGCGTGTCTGGACTTGCGGAGAATTACTGGGGTAGGGGTGACGACGCTGAGGGTGTGGTGATGAGGGGTCAACGGGGGCTGTTGAGATGGTGGAGGTAGAAGGAGGGGGTGCACTGTGACCTCTCAGTTGTTGCCATTATATCATCCTGTAATAATGTTGAGATCGGTCCGAGATAAGGTCAGCCTCGTAAATACAAGAGCACGGCATGGATGCGTGTGCGTGTTTGAATGTGGCCGTTGTCAAGCGGTTACGGCCGCGGCTATGACGGTGTTGAGTGGTACCCGCTTCTCGGGTCCAGGTACTGGATACATGCACGTTGTGGTGGCTCACCTCGCCGCATTGCAACAGACTGGGTAGCATGGCATATGCTAGATGCAGCGGGAGACTTCGGGCGCCTGCATCCGCTTCTCGAAGGGGACTGATACATCCGTTGACTGCACGTGTCACTACGGGTCTTGATTGAATGCTTCTGCGTTGATTGATGAATCAGGGTGACTGATTGCAATATGTTATTGGAGAGGGGATCGGCGATGGTACCGCTCAATAAGCCGTGGAGATAATAATATACGAATGCGTTTTTGAACTTACGAGAAGGGTTACATGGTGCGCGGTGCCCGAAACACCAACAAACAAAACAATCGGAAGCAAGAAGGCAGCAGCAACGACTCAAGTACCGGAACCAAATCGAGCAGTACTGAGTTATCAGCTGAAGTCGTTTCGTTAGCATGAGCCACCGATACGAATTGCCCTCCGCCCCACGTAAGAGGCATTGTAACATTTGCAGCTGAGTGGAGGACAGCTGACGTGGAAGTGGAGCCAAAACGAGGTAACAGTGGTTCCAGATTCAGGTTCATAAGTCCACGAACTGCCTGATGGAGAAGAAGCCTCTGATAGTGTCCACCGTCAATGGGGCCATCATAACCAAGCAATAGAAGGCGGCCTTGTCCGCCAGGTACACGGTGTACGTGGCCGCCACTAAGTCGTCCCTATCGTATATCGTGCTGCAGAGAAGTCGCTACCGATGTCAGAGTCAAATGCTAGCATCGCGAGAGAGGACACTATTGCGGGTGAGTGGGAAGAAGAGAACCGGTTGTCTTGGTGTTGGCTCTCGTATGTTCTTGTGCTTCAACCAGGTCGCCCAAGGGCTATGAAAGGAAAGGATGCCCTTGCAATCTCGTGTTCTCGATTTTCTTGCATGGCATGACACACCCAGACATGACGGGCTCAGCCGAAGTGATGGCGTCACACGCGAAGTGATGGAGGCAATGAGGCTGTCGCAGTTCTGTTACTGCCTCAATGTCGCACAAACCGTATAGTGGTCCTAATCGATAACAAAGATAGCGATAGAGGAGTTGTACCCCTCGCATGTTCCAAGTACACAGCAAGGAACGCCTGCCAGTTTCCAGGTCCTGGAACAGGGCTTGGAAAATCATCACCACGCAGCCATGACGGATGTGCCTTGAATTCCGGCTTGCATCCGCCGAATCGATGGTCTGGAGGAATCAGTCGTAGCGCCGCTCTGGCAGTGCACCCGCTCTTCCGGCGAAGCCTTGGAGCAACGCGCAAATGCCAATCAGGGGCGACAGACGCCAGCGACCTGCCACCGTAAGCGCACTCGCTGGATAGAGAAGCCGTTCAAGGCTAACCAGCCTGTGCTACCGTTGACTAAGTCAGTGCCAGAAAGCGGTGGCTGTCTCTCTACCCCATCTGCGGTGGCCAGCTCACACCTGCAGGTTTAAGCGGCAGTCTAGAGAAATGAAGGTGAGGTAGTTTGTGTGCGTTGAATGTTGGGGGCGAGTCAGGACGAGTGAGCGGATGACAGCGCATCTTCCCTGTCAACATGCTAATTCTAAACGGTCCACGTCCTCCTGCCGGCGCGCATTGAGCATGCAGCCTGGTCCAGAAAGTCAACGACGTCGAGTGGGGAGGTCCGGCTGCTGATGCAGATGGCGTCGACAGGGGTGGCCCTGGACTTGCAGAGGCGTCGTTTCTATACAATCGGTAGTATGGGGTGAATGGCGTCTGGGCGCTGCCTTGAGACCATTATTACTACCTGGCTCTGCTTTCCAGGTTTCACGCACAGTGTTCGTCATTTCCAGCTCCCGTACATATATCCAGCCCTCAGATCTCGAAGATCCACGATTGATCGACACGTGCTATCATGGCGAATAACACTCGATACTACTTTTCGCTACCTACCGAAGCACCTCAACGATCAAGATCAGGCAGCCGCCGTCCACCTCTAACACCATCCACTGTCTCTTCGCCATGCATCACGACTCACGCACCCATAGCCTCACGACGGGATTCAGGGTCGTCTGGAAGTCCAACTAAAGCGTCAGCCTTGTTGGCCAAGGTCGTCTCGTCACCCACCACGCCTCGAGGCGAGACACCAGCTGAAAGTCCCATGCCATCACCGGAAGCAAGAATGCACTCGACCCCGACATATTCTTCCGACAGGCCCAAGGTATGGAGGAGTGAAAGTGAACGTTATGTTAGGCAATACAAGCAGCAGGGTAGGCATTCTTCGTCTTCAAGCTGAAAGGATTGATGCTAACATATACTCAGATGGGTACATTAGCTTCCCAGACTTTGAGAAGTTCTGCGAGAGCCAGAATACATATGACCAGCATCGTGAACACACTGCAGTCAGGACCTGATTGAAAGGCAAATCAAAACGAACACTATGAATGGCAACATGTCCACTTTGCGTTCGTGGAACTTACGGAACTCATTATCAAACTACCCACGCTTCCACAATCCTTCGTAACAAAAAGAGGCGGTCACAACCCGCCACGAAGAGGCAGTAAGCCGATAGGACCTGGCCGAGCCAACGTCTTAGTGACATGCCACGCACGGTTACCGGCTGCGTTATTTTTGCTCAATCAAAGGCGAAGGCGATTAGAGCATGGGAAAGACGAACTACGTCACGAACCTGAGACGTTGGGATGCAGAGCGGGAGAAGAAAATCTGCGTGGGGGCAATGTCGGGGGTGTTCTCGTGACTCGAGGCACAGCCACAGAGCTGCGGCTGGCGGTCGCCTTGTCGCGGTCCGCAGAAATTGGCGGCGAGGTTGATAGGAGGAGGCGGTATGGGTGAAGCAATGCGATGCGACCTATAGTCAGTGTCCGAATTGTGTCCATAGATAGGTACTTCTGGCGGGTGGCGCAACGTGCAATGCTCGCGAAGACGCCGACAATGAAGCGATGTAACAACAATGCCCGTCTCTTACCCTGGAAGAAACTTGCACGAATATTGCTTGATCATATCTGTCACCAGAATGAATCGTGACTTTCGTGCTGAGCGATTTGGGAGGCGCAGGCTAGTGGTTTTCTGAAAATCTTGCAGTTAAACAACAAACCCTCAGCACTTCATTAAATCGACACGCATTCCTTTGCGAGAATATCATAAGCACATTCTATCTCAGTAACAAATATGGAAAATGACAGTGTTATGCGGTTCTTGACGTGATCGTGGTTGATCACGCACATCCTTGGCGCACGTGACTGGCGCACTGAGCCAAGAACCCAAATTCGGCTAGTCGGCTTAAGCGAATTTCTCGCACTCAATTTGACGTTCGTGGCCAGCCAAATCGATTCAACGACGACAACACCACACAGCCTCGACGCCCAACACCCCGAGTCGCAATCATGGCTGTCGGCAAGAACAAGCGTCTTTCAAAGGGCAAGAAGGGTCTTAAGAAGAAGACCGACACCTTCGCGAAGAAGGACTGGTACAACGTCAAGGCGCCAGGAACTTTCGCCGTCCGAGAGTAAGAGACTCCCTGCAGCGAGACGACAGCGTCTCCCTCGACTCAATGCTTACTCGTGTGTCCCTGCAGCGTCGGAAAGACCCTCGTCAACCGCACCACCGGTCTCAAGAACGCGAACGATGCGCTGAAGGGCCGGATATTCGAGGTCTCGCTCGCCGATCTCCAGAAGGATGAGGACCACGCTTTCCGCAAGGTCAAGCTCCGCGTCGACGAGGTCCAGGGCAAGAACTGCCTGACCAACTTCCACGGCCTCGACTTCACCTCTGACAAGCTCCGCTCGCTCGTCCGCAAGTGGCAAACCCTCATCGAGGCCAACGTCGTCGTCAAGACCACCGATGACTACCTCCTCCGTCTCTTCGCCATCGCTTTCACCAAGCGACGACCAAACCAGATTAAGAAGACCACATACGCTGCCTCGTCCCAGATCAGGGCGATCCGCAAGAAGATGGTCGAGATCATGACCCGGGACGCCAGCTCGTGCACCCTTGCTCAGCTCACCCAGAAGCTCATCCCCGAGGTTATCGGCCGCGAGATTGAGAAGTCTACCCAGGGCATCTACCCTCTCCAGAACGTATGTGCATAGATGATAAGTTTAGTTTGCGGGAATGTACAGCTAATGCGGCACAGGTCCACGTACGAAAGGTCAAGCTTCTCAAGGCACCCAAGTTCGACCTTGGTGCTCTCCTCGGTCTCCACGGCGAGTCGAGCGCGGATGACTCCGGCCAGAAGGTAAGATAATCTTCACACACATACCCATCGGACAGGTCATGTCTAACGGCGTCTAGGTTGAGCGGGAGTTCAAGGAGACTGTCCTCGAGGAGGTGTAAGTCATCGTTGAATCGGCAGGGGTTTTCTGGGTCTTTTCAACTTTCTGTGGCATGATATGGGCATCCAAAAGGTGTTATGTTTACAAATGAATGGTCAAACATACCCTTGATGAGTCTCCGCGGCAGTGATGGCGTGCATGGTTATGATGCATCTGGTGTTCACTAGGTGCTGCGGAAAAGAATCATGGAAATGACAATGACAAGTTACACGTACAGGCTCCAGTGCAAGGTGCTGACCCTCTCACTGACAGGCCGTTGGTACAGTCATGTCTAGTGATGATATCATCGGCACACGCCCAGTCTTTTCCAATTTCTACACAACAGTTGAGTTTCACCACCACATGACGTTCAGGTTCCTGGAGCAGTCAATTGGCTAGACTCAGGCTACTCCACATCCTTGTGGCTCTAGATTTTACATGATCCTGCCCCATCTTGTTTCTTACGCCAACTCTCATGCCGCTGCTAACCCTAACCACGTCTAAAGTTCAGCAGACGCAATACTTTCGCGACACAATCGACCATGTCGACTTCCTACATGCTAAGTTTGCCGCCGAATGTACTAATATTCCGGGATGAGGAGAGGTTGTAGCAACAAGATCTTTTCGTTTAGATCATTCCGATCATCTTCCTGGGCGGTTTCGTCCTACGCTGTACAAGCGAGTATGTTTTATGGGGTTCACCAACCGAGAAACTCCACGCATACTCCAACCATCTACGAAATGCCAGCGGAAGAATGCGCATACTCAGACAGAGTATCCTCAGTCATTAAAACGCGTCCACATGAAATGGACAAGAGGAATATACTTTGACTGCAACTTGTGTCTATCCCTACCCTGCAGGAGTGAGACTATCTATCAGTACAACCGCCCCCATTTCCAACCTATACCAGTATTTCTATCTATCCCTATCCTATCCGAAACTCCCACATCTGAGTCATGCTATCATTATTGTAGGAGCTCCACGCATGCAGTTTTATCAACCTCTCCCAACTTCGGCTACGGGGAAATCTCATTAGTGTCCGCTAGCTTCCAACTTTTCCCAGCGTTGGCAATTGCGGTGTGAATGTTGATGATCCTCAGTACTTAGCATGATGACGTGTTTGTGCGCTGGGTTGAGTTTCGCGTGGATGCGGGAAGAAGGTGGGTAGCTGAATCATGGAGCGAAGTCTCTCACCGCTACTTTGTCGAGAAATAGTGGGAAGCTTCGTAACTTGGAATCGGGTAAGCGGGAGATTGACAAAATCATAATTCTAGACTTTGGTCATCGCAAAATACTCGGGTGCGTGGAGGTTCGGTACGATGTTGATCGATCCCACAATACTAGCTAGTGTTTCGCATCAAAGCTTGCTTCTTTCTATATCTAACGTCTAATAGGATCTATGTCTTAGTGGTGGTAAATGAACCCAACATAACTGTTTGGAACAAACAAATTCAAAGATTCCCACACTGCATCTTCTCATCTACTTCCTGAATTCTCCCACCATTCCCCGCACAGCCTTCGCGATGGCGTGTCTCCCATCATATATCGGATATACGATGACCGCAAACATAGCTCCAAAGTGCCAGATAATTGCCATACTTACCCAACCGCTGAAGAAGGTGGTCGTAAAGATGTAGTTGCGATACAATGGCATGGGCCACAGTACAATGGTGGTCAGCACGTTGACAACAAAGTATGCACTTGCGATCTTGAACCACCTCCTCACGTGCCGGAGTGTTTCCTCGTCGAAGGGGTGAACGACTTCGTCGAGCGGAACTTGGGCTTGTTTGAGGTGGTGGGGGTGCGAGAGACTGCTGCGGTGTCCTTGCTCCTCGCCGCCGGTGACGAGGGGGCCAGCCTTCTGGCCCGAAGGAATTTGCTTTTCTGACCCTTCGTGCCCGGATAGACTGGACGGTGGAGAGCTGCTGCTTGACCCAGTGTCGTCTTCGATAAGGTCGATTCTAAGGAATTCTCTCCAATCGAACTGCTTTGGCTTCGCTAAGGATATGATCACGGAGTACAGTAAGGGGGAAAAGAAGGATACGCAGGCTCCGTACAGACCTGGCAGCTGAACCTGAGTTGTTGTAATGTTGATAGCGCCAGACCATTTCCACGACAGACTAAGCCATGTTGCAAGTCCTGAAAACAGCCCGAGTAGCGGTGCAAGAAAAGCAGCAAGCTTCGTTTGTCGTGACCAAAGCAGTGACAGCATCATAGGGATGATACCAGGACATGCGATGATAGGCCGGAAGTAAGTGGACCAGTTATTTGTCGCGCCGGCATATTGGAGCATGATGGCAAAAGCGGCCATGAAGCAACCGTGGAACACGACTCCCCAGTGACTGACAGATAGTGTCTTGCGGTCCGATGCCTTGGGGTTGATATACGTCCGGAAAAAGTCGAGGGAGATGATACTGCTGACAGCTATCACTGACGACGATATAGTACTTGTGATAGCCATGAAGACAAGAACAAGCAGACCCATCGTCGCCCCCTGGCCGAGGACCGATCGCAGTACATATGGCATGACCATACCGGAGTTCACCTGTTTAAGTGTAAGGCGATTTGGATAGTCGAACCAGAGGGGCGTCTGTTCAATAGCTCGCGCGCTGAGGCCTATGATTGTACCTGTGCACCATGGCACGGCTAAAATGACGACGGAGACTAGAGCGTAGCTTGGGACGGTGGCTCGGACATCGGATGCGAAGGATTTCTGCCAGAAAGCCGTATCCATGAGTACCAGTGCAAGATTGCCGAACTTCAGGACGAGTCCAAACAAAACCGCTACAAGGAAATTAGCAGTGGGCTTCCCTGGTGTTTGAGAAGTTACTCACAGCTTCTAGATTTCATCGTCAGAAGCGAACCCTCGTAGTTGCCAGGGATATAAACATCAGCGGCTTTGACTTTCGTATACAAGCCCGTAACACCGCCGATATGCTTGCTAGTCAGAACCGCGAGCGAGAAATAAATCAAGAGGATCAAAGCGACAAGTGTATGCAGGAAGTCCGTCAAGAATGTCGCTTTTAACCCTCCCATCACGGTGTACACGACGACTAGACACAGACCAGAATTAGCGACCGTATCCATCCAAGAGTTCAAACAGACCAACTTACCTCCAGCAGGAATCAAAATACACGCAGCAATAACATGCATGCCTGTCATCCCAGTGACCAGCTGCGCGCCAGCCAAGATCATGCTCCCGCAGCCGAAAATGTTGTTGACGAGATTGAGCAGGATAAACAGCCAATGCACATATTTCCCGTAGCGAATCTTCATAATCTCCAGCGAAGTATGCGCATACGGAACCCTCAGCTTCGCAACTATACCCAGCACAGCCATGAGCGCAATCTGGAAGGAAAGCCCACTGGCCCACCAGATAGGTAGTGCTACCCCCCATTTGTACGTGTATGCAGCTGCGAAGACGCTTTCGTTGATCCACATCCTAAAGTAACAATATATCAGTCATCATGTGCAGACTTTGGTACGGAGTTCGTTTTTCGTGTGTATGAAAACTTACCAGCTAGAGAATACTGCTGAAGCAGTCAATCCCGTACCAACAGAGCGATTAGCGACCATGAACATTTCGGATTCATCGCTGTCTTCGGAGAGATAGCGCTTCTGGATATGCACGGCGGCAACGATAATGAGGCAAAACAAGATGGACAGGCCGATGATGATGCCGTATCCGTCGGCCTGCGTGAGGAGATGGACCGCCATTGTGTCTGTCGTTCGTATCTGGTGGGTTCAGACCGCAAGTACGACAAGAATAGCGAAGACACGACAAGAAGTACCAAGACACCAGCACAAGCAAACGCTTAAGTACTTAAACCGTCAAGTCTTTATATCGCATGTGGGATAGGTATTCTGCACGTCGCCAACGGTGATACGCGTTGAGCATTGCGTACTGACCCATGTCCATGGTATCATCTCGCCGTGGCGCTGAAGATCCCAATCCTCAACAACAGGGTCAGAAAAAGTACCGAGCATGTTCGCCTCTCATAGGTGCAACGGCTGAGGAGAAGGTAGTAGATTGGTCGTTTCGTGAGAACTGACCAGGAACGATATCGGGGTTTGGGGGATTTAGGGGGACTAGCGCGATAGCGTTATACAAGTGGGTCAGCACGTAAGATGGCAAGCAACGTTTGTTTCGCACCGCATCGTCTCTGCCTCGGAGCCGTAGATTTTCAGAAATTGGAGATGTAAGTTTTGTCGGTGGTGAATGCTGTAGCGAGTGTGAATATTTCTCTACTCTTTGACCTGAGGATAGCAATTAAATTGACTTTGAAAAGAAGGATAGAGTGTGACGCATCGTAATACAAGGGTTCAATAGTTATCTATCAGCGTTCTCATAATATCTAGAATAAAAGGTACATGACGTACACCTGCAAGACCACGTTCTAGATCTTCTCAAGCTCCAGGTCCTCCGCGCTGCTACTCAAGTAACCAAATCCTTGGATCACCGCACCCTCATTATGCTCGCCGCTCTGACTTCCCCCTCATTTTCTTCTACCCGCACTACCCGATTCTCCGCACAATCTTTGAGGTTGGAAGACCCTCCCTTCTCCTGATCCTGACTCGAACGTCGCCTTTTGGAATCTTCACAGCAGCTCCATCAACTGCTTTAGGAATGACCCACTTGCCTTCTTTTCTAGCCTTCCTAGCTTTCTCCGCTTGAGCCTCGTTCTTTGCTGCCTTTTGTTCTCTACTAGGCGCCTCAGCACCTATTGACACTTCGTCCCGCGCTTCTTGCATATGGTCAAAGATTGTCTTCTTGGGCGCGGGTGTGAATTCCCAAAGCTGCAGGATACCTGCTACGAGGGAGATGAGAAGGTCGGACTTGTACTGATTTGAGGGATCAATAGGAGAGTTGATTGAAGTCGGGGCCGGTGTGTTGACGAAACGGTTTGGTTTGAATGAGTTCGCTGAGAGGTGATTTGCTGGCGAGGAATTGATCATGGTTTGTGAGAGACCAATATCAATGTACGAGCCGACGTCGAGTTCCCATTGCTCTTGTTCACCGGGGCGTGCGATGCCTTTTTCTTCGAGAGTGATCGGTTTTGTGACCAAGTGGGTGGAGTTGGAGGAGATGTAGAGGCGCCGGGCTTCGTTGATGCAGGAGGATAGGTAGGGGAAAGACTTCGGGGACAGTGCTTCGTTCGCAGAGGCGAACCGTATCTCCGGTGGTGCTGGGAAGGATGGATGAATTGAAGGAGGCTGAATAGCTTGGGCCCACTGTCTGGTCTCGTCCTTGATCTTTTCTAGAGGTGCCTCGTTTGTGCCCTGTGTCTCTTGCGTGTTAGAAGATGAGTACACATGTATCAGTGTCCAGAATACTAGGGGAACAACTTCTGCGACTATGCTGTGGACCAACTGAAGTGCAATCGCCGCTCGAACTTCCATAGGCAGATCATGCATTGTGAAGAGTGTGTTGAGTGCCGTGAGAGGTGTGGCAAGATCAGCATCCGTTTCTTCCTCACCGCTCACACTCTCGTCATCATCCGGCACCCTCCTTACCGGCGGGTTGGTCAAGTCATCGAACAGCTTGGTGAAGTTTTGCAGTAGCCGCTTCTGTGACAGAGCGGCTCCGGGTAAGCCTTGGATGGGAGATAGCCGTGGTAGTCCAAGCGCAAGCGCCCAAAATCGTTGATTGAAGGCCGCTAGATCAGTAGCAAGTAGCTGGTATGATTCGGTGAACTGAGCGCCTATGACTGGAGGAAGAATTGCGTTGCAGCAGAATTCGTTGACCAAGGTGAACAAATCACACTCAGCTTCTGAGGTTCCCTCTGTGAGCTCCACATTTGACACGCGCTCCCATTGCATCTGGTCGACGATTGAAGAGTTGAATGTAATGAAGTCCGGTAATGACTCCGAGAGGGCCTTTAGCGATGCAGATATAAGGCTTTCCATCTGTTTGCCCTTGAACAGCTCGGATTCGATGATTTTTGCCATTGCTGGTGAGAGCTCGCGATATTGATTCTCTGCGTTCTTCGGCATGCCAAATGCATTTCGAAGAAGAGCCCATTTAGCGTGTTTCGGTTCTTCCAGACTGCCCCAGTTCTGGTAGATTTGGTGGAGGAGTGAGTCTGAGAAGACGATGTTGTGCTTCGCTCCAGCGGCACCATATGCGATGATACTGGTAATCGAAGTCTCCCTAATCGACCGTTAGACTTCAACTATTCGGTGGACATTCATTGACTCACCTGATACTCTTCATCCATTCTTCCCCACCGAAGACGACGCTCCAGAAATGCCGAGCACCCGGGATCCAGTATGGCAGCGATTGTACCCGTCTCTTCCCTCCATCTTTGCTCTTGCCCCCATCTCCAGAGCTGGAAAGTAACCTCGTTGGAAGAAGTAGGAACACCGCGGATAGGGTGATTTGAGGTAGAAGGTCAAACCATGAAAACTCGTCTGGTACAAATTTCTGAAGTGTCTGACCGAAGCCAAAGTACCACGCGACAAGAAGAGTGAATGGACTGAGCAATAAGAAATACCATAGTGGCAGGAAGAGAACCCTTATTATGCCATTTGAGGCATGCACGCCCAGAAATAATGTCCTGAGGGAAGCCATATTTTTCTTATCTCAGACCGTCCTTCGTCGTGGTCACCGATGCTCTATTCCTGAGGGAGAACGCCCTCGACGTGCTGCAGTCCAATTCAGCTGACCAAGGCGCGATGGCGTCGTGAAGTCCTTCTGTGTATCGAATAATGACTTTGGCTCTACGCCATAGAACTTGCAGTGTGCTTTCGATATTCTGCAGGGCTACGCTCCGAGATGAACAAATGGCGATGAATGTCAAGGAGAGACCGTTGTAAGAGCGACGTGCGTAGGGCACGGTGACATTTGCTGTAGCGCGCTAGATGCATATGTTCCCTTTAATTGGCTTCTCACTCGCTTAAGAGCTAAACATAGACCCACCAGCCTCACAGCCCTGTCATGGTTGTTAGAAAGACTTTGCGCTTTGGGAATGACTAAGTGTTCAGCTGCTCAGCCCTGGGGAAATCTTCTGATTGTAACCTCAGCCCTGTGAATTGAAGTCGTCGTCCAATCACCGCAAGCAAACTTCAGCCTCCGCCCTACCACAGTACAAGGCTGCTAATTCCGCTAATCCAGTCATCTTGGCGACGCTTATCAAACCATCGATTACAGCAGCGCGGAAAGAGATATTGAGTCTGAACCAAGTGAGTATATATCGATATGTAATCTTGCGATAGTTAGGCCATATCAGACTAACATCATCACAGCATTCAAACAGGAGTTCTTTCAGGACAACGTCAACAACATCCATCACGAAGAGATTCATCTCCTTGGCGATCAGTAGCAGAAGCTCACTACTAGCCACAAGATCGAACTACGCTGCAAAGCATACCCACAGCCCTACCCCTTCCAGCAAGCCACCCACTATGACGACCTCCCCACCCACCGTACCCAAGCACCTAAACTTCATCACGGGAAACAAGAACAAGCTCGCCGAAGTAAGCGTTCACCCTAGTCCTAAACCACCAACCACGCCTTCCAACTTACTAACATAATCATTTAGGTCCAAGCCATCCTAGAAGGTGTCATCGAGCTACGAAACGAGAATGTCGACCTCGTTGAGATCCAAGGCACGGTCGAGGAAGTTACTAGGGACAAGGCAAGGAGAGCTGCTGAAGCTGTAAGTTAAATGCATCTATGTAGATGTTTACGGATCGTTTTGTATGACTGCGATGCGTTGTGGACTATAGGAAACTGGAGACGGAATTGAGTAAATTCTTCATACTGTTCATTCGCTAATGTTGGCAATCTAGATCCAAGGCCCCGTCCTAGTTGAAGACACATGCCTCTGCTTCAAAGCCATGAACGACCTCCCAGGACCATACATGTGAGTTTCCTTCGTCGCTCCCCTATCGCCTTGTATATTCCTGTTCACTCGCCTTCAATATGCCAACTTCACCCAACAACCACTGACTCGCCATCGTATTAGCAAATGGTTCATGCTCTCCCTCGGCGCCGCCCAAATGCACAAGCTACTCTCCGGCTTCGACGACAAATCCGCGCAAGCAGTCTGCACATTTGCCTACTGCGAAGGGCCAGGACACGAGCCGGTGCTTTTCCAGGGGAGGACGGACGGGAAATTGGTTGAATCGAGGGGGAGTACTGTTTTTGGTAAGTCGATGAACCCATTAGAAGCACGACTCTTGAATTGCTAGAGGAGATGTAGAGGGGCAGTTGTGGATGGATAGAGAGCTGACAGATAGCAGGATGGGACTCTTGTTTCGAATTCAACGGGCAGACGTACGCGGAGATGGACAAGAGCGAGAAGAACAAGATAAGCCATCGGGGCAAAGCACTGGATAAGTTGAAGGAGTGGTTGGCGAATAAGGTGGAATCTTGAAGGACGAAATCGCCATGAGTGTTCGGACATCTACCCAATGCAGACGAATCGAAAGTGTAAAATAGAAGGCAACTCACCGAAATTCCCAATATCCAGTTGAACTCACATTCACGTTACCCATCACATCTTTGCGCCAAACGCCTATTCGTCCTCTTCCGGCTGCCCTGCCCTATCCTTCCGCCAACTCTCAACCCACTGCTCCACCCTCTCCAAGTTCCCCTCAACATCATCCGCACTATCACTCCTCAGTTCGACCACAATCTCCTCTTTATAGCTCTCTCTCGCCTCATCAAGCAGCACCTGCATGATCTCCGAATCCATGTTCTCCTCCAGTTTCTTCCCCTTGTATCCTCGCGCTGTTAAGCGATCGTATAGAACGGTAGAGTCGCAGCGCAAGACGATAACGAGGTCGATCCACCGCTCGGGGAAGAGGTCGCACGCGTGCCAGTCGAGGATGTAGCCGCCGGTTGAGTGGAGAGGGAGGGTTTCGAGGTGGTCGAGGAGCTGAGATGCTTTAGTTAGCGCCTGTATTTCAATCTACCCATTTAAATACGCCCATGCATGGCGTGAGTTGTTGAAGAAGTGTATGTCCGCGCACCTTATCCTCATCCACAATCCAGCTCCCCGTCTCCTCGTCCTTGCCTTCATGGAACCCCTCGTCTTTCACAATCTGATTGACAGATATATGCTTGAATCCCGTCGCTCTTGCTAGCTGCTCTGCATGTGTTGTCTTTCCCACCCCAGGTGTGCCTGTTATGACAATGTTTGGGTTCTGGCGCGTCATGTTCGAGTGTTTACTTGGTCGCAAATGGGTTGCTGGTTGGGTGTAGCCGCTGTGAGAGCGCTGTTTGATTGTGCCGCGTGGTAAAGGGTTTGGTAAATGCGTAGACTAGCGCAAAAATTGAGTCGAATATTCGCTTGTCGCAATTGCTCACTGCAAACCGTGTCGCTTTCGAGAAGTGGTTGCATTCCAAAAATTATTCTAGGCCGAACTTCACCCGGGACCCCCACTACCCCGCGCTTACTCTGTTGGAACCTGATATTTATGTATATGGGAGATCATAATAGACGGACGTTCAACATGCGCAGCATTAGCCATAAGGTAATGTACAGTATAGACGACCAATGATCTTCGTACTTACTGCATACTGGTAGGGATACAACAGCCCTTTTTAAAGAAGGCAGAAAAAAAAAATCTCTGTGCAAGCGAACCACATCAACAGCATTCAGTACGAGGACCATTGATTTCAGATGTAGAATTTCAAACTTTTCTCGCTGTGACCGAAGAAACACACTACCAAAAACCAGCGCTCCATAGTCCTCCTTCTGGCCCTCTTCCAAGGGCGCAAATTTACCACGAATATAGAAACTTCAGAACTCCACCCAGATGACGCCAAACATGCTAGTGACTGTGCTGTTCATATAGGGAGGTGCGAGGGGAAATGAAGGGTGAGGGAGAACCCAAGTAGTTGGTGATGATAACTAATCCAAGAATCTCTGGCCAACCATCCCCAGCTCCTTGAATGCAGTATTACGCCGTATGGAGAGGCATGTTGTGATACGGTGTCTGGGGAAACAGCGGATTAAGCGACCGTAAAGCCACCAAGATGCGTGATGATGCCGGTATCTAGATCGGAAGAACAAGCCCAATAATCTCAATCAAGGAAATCGTATCCGTCGAGCCATTTAGCTCTGCTTGCATTCAGCAGCCTCCTGCTTGGGTTTTGTGCCGTCGTTCTGTGAAGTTGAGTTAGAATGCGCCACAACGAAAAGAAGATTTTCTAAGCATACCTCATCATCCGACTCCTCATCCTCATCACGGTCATCGCTGAGCTCATCCTCATCCTCGTCGTCCTCATCTTCGAAGTCACCCTCCTCGAAGTCCTCAATGTTCTCGTACTGAAGGGCTTCGCCAGTGAACCAGTCGATGGCGCGGGGAATGAGCTTCTCCTTGATGTCCTCACCGAGCTGGTAGTCGAGCTCAAGGCGCTCCTCGATGTCTGAGGAAGCATCGTCCTCGTCCTGCGGGGGCTTGGGAGGGTCGAAGAAATTGAAGAACGACTCTGTCGGAACGGTCTTCTTAACGACGCGGGTCTGCTTGGTGTCTACAGATGATTAGCGGCTATAGTACAGAGGTTAGCCGGTAGGAACACTCACTCTTGTTCCTCTGCTTCTTGCTCTCGACGCGGACGGTCAGGTCTTTGCCTGCTTTCCAGTCGACCTTGTCGCCCTCGGCATGGTCGTAGATGAAGTCACCGCCATAGCCGTTCTCCTCCTGGTAGAAGTAGGTCTTGGTGATGGTCTTGTTGGTGAAGAACTCGTTCTCCTCGAACTCGAATATCAGACGGAAGCCAGGGCGGTCGAGGTACTCCATGCGGATATCGGTCAGGTGCTTCAGCGCGGCCTCGTCCCGGTCTGTGATCATCTCTGCAAGCGAGATCTGGTTCTTCATGGCGCTCAGCCAGAACTCTGGAATACCCTTGACGTCCTTGCCCTCGTCCTTGTTGAGCTCGGCCTCGGGCGCGTCCTCGTCCTCATCGTCCTCGTCTTGCTGCTCGCCAATCTTGACCTGCTCGTCCGACGGCTCCTCGCCGCCGTTGACGATCTTTGCGCGGGTCTGGTACAGCGGTGTGAACTTGGCGAAGTACTTCTTCTCTAGCTGCAGAACCTCCTCCTGGAACTCTGCCTCGAGCTTTGAGTGCTCCTTCTGGACGCCCTTCAGGCCAGCAACGCGACGGCGGACCGAGGCAGGGAGGGACTCGATGTAGCCACTTGACCTGCCCACGAGCGAGCCGAGCTTGTTCTGCATCATGGCAACGAGGGCGGGGTTGGCAGCAAATAGGCCGGCGGCTGTGCGCTCCAGCTCCTCTGTAAGAAAACTCGAATTAGCGGTCAAGCCCTTCACGACGCGATGACGCGGGGTCGGAGGGGCAGGAACGGGAATATTGCGACTCACCTTCTTTGATGGTGCCGACACCGGGCTGCTGAGCGTGCGACGATATGGGAGCAGCATTTGCGGGTGTGTTCTGGGGGGTGCTGGCGGCCAAAATGTTAGCAGGCGGTACGTCCATGGCAGCCGTCGTTGCGATGCGATATCCGGCTTCAAATTTGTGTGGCAGCGGGCAGAGGGCAACTTACGGGGCGGTAATAGAGTCCATCTTCTTATTGCGGATTGGTTCAGACATCTTGCGGATGCTGTGATGTCGTTATGCAGGTGGCAAGTTGTTGAGCAAAATGGTGTTGTTGTTGGTGAGCCCTCTGCAGAAATGTGCGGCGGGTTGGGGGAGGGAAGCCGCCACGCAAGGTTGTCGCCCCTCTATTATTGAGGCTAGTTGCGGCTAGTACAAAATTTATGGCCTCCAGAGGTCGAGAACGATTTGAAAAAGAAGCGCTCGTCAGTAAGACAACGACCTTCTTGGAGCCTAGAGGAATTGTGTCGAGCACGAGGCAGAGGGGCGTGTTGTGCTATTTGTATGTTCTACCGTCAATTCACTGGTGGCGTGGCACGTGTTCCCATTCAAGCAGTTCCACGACATGGCGACTCGCTTTATCTGGCGGCAACACCTCACTCGCAGTAGCCTTCCGCTCTACATTTCGCTGTAGGATGGCCGGCCTTGGCTGCCATGTACTCTATCGAGGTACCTAAATACGTATCGAGACTGTACATTGTCTGTGTGCCAGATGGTCACCAACCACTTGCTCTGTGGTTGAAGGGTTTCGGAAGAGGACCCCGAGCTTGGTCCTCGCCCATCCTAGCCTTTAGAACCTGCTGACGAGCTTACAAAGCTGCTCCGAAAACTCAACCAGTCGACCGGACGCGGCGCTCCTTCGTCTCGTCCGGGAACCGCAAGGTTGTACGGAAACAAGTACATCCAACACCATCCCCGATTGTTAGCCACACCTGCCTTCTAGAACAAAGTAGGACCCATAGAAATATTTTAGCAAAATTTCGCAAGCGCCATGGCGCCCCCTACGTCCCGAAACTGACAGCGGGACCGTGGAACGAGCATATGTTGGGACGTCAGCGATAATGCTGTGCCTTCATTTGTAGTCTATCCGAAAAATATACCTCTATTAATGACCCTGTATCCTCTTTAATCTCCTTGTAGCCAACGCAGCAAGACACGCCGAACACGCCCCAATAAACAAACAAACGGCAATCGCATTCGGCCCTTCTGTCGAATGGTGCTCCTCAGGCGGTGCTTCAGACAGCTCAGGACTCTTCCCAGGCTCTAATAATGAGAATACTACCCATGAAATACCGGTCCCCACGAACTGGGGAAGTGTCGTGTACAAGTTCATGATACCGAGATACTTGCCAGAGCTTTCGCCGGTTTGGCTACTGCTGGCTTCTTCTAGTCCATGGTTGAGATGCAGAGCAACAGGTGACTCGAGTTCAACTGAGGAGCGGCCGAGATGGCCGTATGCGTGGTTATTAGACGAGGAGAGGCGATTTATCTCGACACCCAAGAATGCAAAAGGGGCCCAGCAAGATATCGACCATGATCTACGCAAAGTCAGCACAGCACCGTCCAAGCCTTGATACGTTACTTACATTCCACAAACTGCGATAATAATCGTCGCACCCTTCAACGACTGCACAAAAGGCGCCATGATCATCGAAGACGCAAATATGCAATGAGATACGGTCCACGCGGTGAGGAGAGAAGGTTTGTATTTCTCCACTTCTGTCACAAACCCAGCAATGCTCTTCGGCGGACGCGGCGTGAAGCCAGGCGTCTTTTCATCCTCCGGGCTCCGGACGAAGAAGGGGAGCAGGACCGACATGACGAACGTAATAATGGAAAAGGCGATGAGCGCCATTGAGCCGATGCGGCCTACCTTGCCGGTGAGATCGTGAGATGCCTTGACATCAGCAGGGGCATCATAGCGGAGATAGACTTCGCCGACCCAGGTTGTGCTGTAGAAGAGGAAAGGGAACCAGCCTGCTCAGTCTTAGTAGCTTGTCGTTGACACATTCTTAGGATGAATATCTTACCGATCCACGCCCAAAACTGCACTTGGCAGATAGCTTGTATACCCTTCGGCAGATTCATCGCCGTGTGCGCAATCGTACCCAGCACCTGCTTAATATTTAACCTCTCTCCCTCCTCTCCCCCTTCACTGATCAGCACACGCTCCGTTACTGCCCAGCTCGTTGTCCCAACCGCCAAACACAACGTCAGCGCCGCAACAGCCGTGAGTTGTTTGAACTGCGTATCGCCTAGCATCGGCCCAAAAATACTCCTCAAATCAATAGCTCCAGCACCGTATCCGATCAACGAGCCCACCGCAACCATCCTGCTCGCCCAACTACTACCCATCTGTTGTTTCGAAATCGGTAGCGTGTCTACGATGAGGCCTCTGCAGCTCCCCTGAACAGCGTTGATAGCGAAATCAATGCCATAGATACTCAGTACCGCCACGTAAATTGTTGCAGACTTGGCCGCCTGCTCCTCCTTGACAAAGTACCGGACTACTTCTTTCGTCCAACCAAGTAGTAGCAGGAACATCCCGACCAGTATTGTGCCGCAGAACATAAATGGTCTGCGCCGACCCCAGCGGGATGTTGAACGGTCTGCGACGACGCCGACGATGGGTTGGGTGATGAGGCCGGAGAGAGGACCGGCGACCCAGACGAGGGAGATTTTGGATTTCGTGAGGCCGAGTTCGAGGAGGTAGGGCGTGCAGTAGGTCATTTCTACATTCCATGTGAATCTGTTGGGTGTGTTAAAGCAATATCTGAAAGGGAGATACGGCGCACACATACTGTAGTCCGATGAGAGATGCTGTGAGCAAGGCCATGCGCATGCTCTCAGTAGAGCCTTTGATAGACGGCGTGCCCGTCCATTGCGCGACAGACGGCATTGTCCTGTCCGGCACTTCCGTCTGCGAACTTTCGAAGGGTGGACTCGGTCGCGTGCGCGTCAATCGCTCCTGCACTCGGGGGTTATTGAAACGTGGAAAGTTGCATTGGGCGTGTAACAGTCAGGATATGCAGGGACCAGAAGAGAGCACAGCAGCAGCTTTAAATGCGGAAAAGGAATGAATAGGAAAATGCTACATTATTACGAGAGAAAAGTATCAGAGTGAACGTGTTCTTTGCACCTGCAAGGGGAGCGTCAGCTCGATGGTGGCTTGGCCGCGAGATGATACGGATGGGTCCGTAGGAGCATTCCAAATATAGCTAGTGCCCGGAACGCCATCCCGAGTCTCTGGTTCGGTAGAGTGCATGCCGACGAGATACAAGTGAAGCCTCGTTCCATCGAAAAACTGTTGGTGAACCTAAGATGGCATTTGACATATATATCATTTACACGTCTTCTCTAAACCACGTAACGATGTCTCATATCGCCAAGAGCCGCATCTTCCAAGACAAACTGCCCGGCACTCATCTCTAGCCGTCTTATCTAGGATCCTTCTTGGACCTGCGTACGCGTCACACACAGTTCTGCAGGTCATTACATAATTACTTCGAATTTAGCTATTTTCCTCCCTTTCCAACTACTATGAACGAACGTAACTCATATGCTTGTAGGTGGCTGCCACTTTCTGGGGTTTCTTTTCCTGTGACGGAGACTAGGTTTCGAGTAGACACCCAGGACCGCAGTGAAAGCTACCGATACATCCCGGATTCTTGGCGAGATGGATACCTATACGATGGACGGTATAGTTAAGTGTTTGCCAAACGTAAATTCAGTTTTGGCAGATCGAAGATAGGATTCTTTCCGCCTATTGAAAGATATTGCAGCTACTTTTTGCGCTGACCAAGAAGGTATAGAAAGAGGTACAAGAAGCGAATCAAGTCAAGCCTGAGAAGTGCAACGCCAAATCATCAGTTCGGTTCATCAACAAACAAAAACCACCAACAGAAATTCCATCAACCGTCAACCCATTCACTCTCTAAGCAAAGTTGCTACCACCAGTCTTGGTACTGCTCGCCGCAATGCTCACACCCTTGACAACAATCGAGGCACCAGTAGTGCTGGTAACCTTAACATCCACACTATCGGTACCAAACCCAGACGGGTTCTCAAAGTAGTTGTAGTCCTTGCGGGTTGTGCTCTTCCACGAGCTACCACCATCCGTGCTAACCTCCAGCTTGCTCACCGGCTTATTCGAGTTCATGACCTGCATGCTGAACCAGTACTTGCTCGTACCCTCCTTATTCTTCAACACAATCGGGCTCGTGATACCGCAGGGCACAACCTGCCAAGACACACTGATGACGCCCTTGGAGGGATCGGCGAGCTTACTGAAGGCGTCGGGGAAGAGGTCGAGATGGTTGGTTCCGCAGCCAGGGCACTGGTCGACGACCATGGCCTTGATCTTGGTTCCGCTTGGCCCAGTGACTTGCACACATGCACCGCAGTTGGCGGCGCCCGCCCAGTTGCTGTCGGATAGGGCGGTTCCGTAGATACCAGAGGGGATGGTGTAGCCGGTGAAGGAGCACATTCCGCCTGCTACGTTGCCACCGTAGAAGGTTGCCTCGCCTTTGTTCGTTGCCGTAGACGAAGGTGAATCGACTTGCGCAGCCTCTTGCGTCGCTTCAGGCGCAGAGGCTGACTCAGTGGGCGCTTCGTAGGTGGAAGTAGGGTTCGCAACCTCACTCTGGGGGACAGGCGTGAAGGCGAGAGAATAATCGGGCTGTTGCGACTGGGCGCTGATAGTAGGGTATGGGGGGCTGCTAGAGCTAGGGTTCGCTACCTCACTTAGAGGAACAGGTGTGTACATGACAGAGTACTCCGGCTCTTGCGACTGCACGCTGATAGTAGGGTATGAGAGGCTGCTTGAAGAAATGGCAGCGGATGCAGAGGGATGAACAGTGACAGTTGTGGTCAGGGAGAGAGTGCTAATGCTTGTGACATCGAGGGTGCTGGTTGTTGCAGCATCCTCGACGGCTTCAGGCGTAACGGTAACATAGACTTTTTCGTAGGTCGTCGCGGTGACGGTCCTCCTTGAACATGTGCTTGATACGGCTTCTACATCGACGGGCTTGGCGGTCTCGTAGACCTGTTCGTACTCGGTGACCGTTACGGTCTTGCGTGTGCAGGCTGGCTCTGCAAAAGCGAGGCTCGCTAGGGGTAGGAGGGAGAGGATGGTCGACTTCATGTTGGCCAGTAGTTGTTTGGACCGATGACTGACGTGTGGCGGGGAATGTGTGCAAAGCGATGACTTGCCCTTGAACAAGCGAGAAGGATCGTATCAACGATCTTTAAAGAGTGACAAAAGCGAATGGAAGTAGCACTGCGGCTTGGTAAAAAAGAGTGACTGAACAACGCGCGACGAGAGAGACCGAAAATCTCGAAACCTTACGATGTGAGGAGCGTACCCTCACGAGTACATAAAGCCCCTCAGGCCCTACCAGCCCTCATTTCACTAGCCCTTAAGCAGCAACTCTAATACCATCGTGGAAATTTGCTCGGATGAAAATAAGCTCAAATCTCACGATGCCGCTACGATGGCAGAGGCGGGAACTTGTAGCTGCTTCGCTAGGTGCAGGCCGCATCCCAGTACATTCATTTTTGAGTAACCCAAGGTCTATGATTCTTGGTCTAGAACCTAATTATTGTGGGTGTTGAATGCTTGTTTTCATTTTCTGGTGACGGGAGGTTGTGATGAGGCGCTGGGATCCAGGATACGCTAAAGGTAGATCAAACGTTCGCGAAATGACGAGGCGGAAACACGACGACCTCATTTGACCCCTCAACACCACAGGACCAGAACGCTCGGTAGTCGGAACACAGCAGGTTGAACTTCTGGGAAGCGAGATCACTACCCTTGAAGGGGACCTTGCAGTACTTTGAGATGTACAAGGAGGTAAGCGCAGGTATGTTGAGCGGGAGACATATGCGTGTGGAGAGACTATCGGGAAGCATGTTTCATGAGAAGTTGTTTGTGGCACCGTCGGTTATGGGACGCGGAGAAAGGCAGACGTTACAGTCGTTGTCCCACCAGCTTCATAGCTTTAGTGGTGTAATCTTCCGTCCTCTACACTTGATATAAGTGCTAAGCTTCGAGAATATAACGCCAGCGGTGATTGTTGACGTATTTGGATGACGCACCGGCACTAGGCGCCCGGAAAATCTCCGATGATAGTATAGACTGAAATATGGTGTTGGAAAATGATTGCTATTACAAGCATAGGGTTGCTGTTGTGCCCCTGGCCTGCAACTTCTGTTGTAGTTTGAACATCACTAGGACACCGCTACCTCGGCTTCAACGACACCATTTTTGTTGGGCCATTCCCAGATGCCCGTAATTTGAAGCCCAGGACGCCCACGTGGTCTTGTGCTTTCGCGCCGACTTCTCTCACTCTGGTTGGTTGTCACCATCATGAGATCGAACCTGGCTTGCAACTCTGTAGTGCCCATGCCAGTTAGAATAAGGTCGTTTATGAGAAGCTTAGAGTAGCCAGGTGTCATGGTCTCGTGAATTCCAACAGGTATTGAGAGACAGCACTCATCAGACCAGTCATGGAGGGTGTAGCTGAGGAATAATGCTCAGACTCCAACATTGAGTGCTGGCATTGACGATTACGGAAAATGCAGTATCCAGATTTGATAGTCCAATATCAGCCGCATCCTGCCCTTAGCAGGTATCCGTATCCATGGTGACATAATGAGGTACTCGACACTGATATCGTGGTTTTGACGAGTACTTAAGTCGAGGCGTATTAGGCTTCGTTCAGATTTTTTTCATTCCACGATAATGCAGAAGTTGTTCATGGCAGGACCGTCCCTAATTTTCCTCTTCTCCGTCTTTACTGAGGTATTGCTTCTCGTCCAGCTGAACAGGTAATAGCACAATTTCGATGTGTTCTTACTATAAATCATAGTGAACCCTAAATTGCCCAGGATCCGTAGTAGTAGGTCTTCGTCGAGATAGCGAGAATTGTCAACGCATGGCAGTGGCAGAACTAGGAACAATGCCGGAAGATTGGCAGTCGACTTGTTTGACAGTCCTGTGTGTGTGCACAGAAACTTGGTAATGCGCTTCAGCATCTCCCCACGGCCGATTGCATCGGGCACGTAGTTAAGTACTAGAGAAAGAGAAATGATATCGAAGTAGTCGTCGTCAGTCGTTGGAAGTGGTCGCTCCATGAAGTCTTGTTTCTCAATTCCTGGGCCCTGGCTGTTCAGATCGATCCTCGTCATGTTGATGATGCTCGGAAAATTTGAAATCTCATTCTTCGTTGACAACGCTCCGACCTCAAGGCACCTCAGTGGAGCCTCTCCAATACCACTACCACCTCTACTTGTTGGATCGATTACTCGTAATTGTTGAAGCCAGTCGACAAGGACCTTGCTAGAGTCGCCGCCTCGATCCTTGGCTTGCCCTTGCTTGCTGGCTGCTTGGTACATTTTGATGCCGCCATTTTCTTCAATCGCTCGGGCAAGGTCTTCCGCAGCTTTAATGTCACCTCTCTTCAAAGCCGCTGCATGCTCCTTCTGTAGCCTGTGATGGGTGCGAATGATGGTCCGGGATCGCTCAGATGTCATCCGTTCATTCGGTCTGCTAGCCGGTGGCCGGCCCTGCGACAGAGTCTTTTGGCGCTTTTTGACAGCCATCGTCTTCGTCGACTCGAGATCACATGGTTGGGTGGTGGATGAGGGTGGATCTCAAGTGCCCAGACTTCGATGTCGGCTTTGGCGCTAGTTCAAGTGCGGCTAATTAGCCGAATTTTCGCACCTTCCGCCAAATCTCCAAATCTTCACTTGCGACCTCGACACTAACGACAGGATCAACACATCGCCAAAATGGGACCCAAGCCAGCCTCCAAGAGTACGTTCACGCCTAGATATCTATCGATCGATCGAGAGACCTGCACACGCATGTTGGAATTGTGGCACTCCACGGCAGCAGCCCTGGTACTGTAAAGCCACTGCGATGCGCCTCGATCAGATCCCTCTACTTGCGATCATAGCTAACATTTTCCACAGCTCCTACCAAGACTGGCAAGCAGGCCAATGCTGCTGCTAAGGCGGCCCTGCGCGGCGTAAGCCTCCCTTGATCCTCTTGAGTCGTGTCAGAATTCATCTCTGACGGGCTGTTCTTCTCGTGTGACGGGCACAATTAACGAGATGACAGTCGTATGCGAACAAGAAGCGAGCGATCAGGAAGAGCACCAGCTTCCATCGGTATGTACAATCCATGGTACGAGAAGTCGTCGTGTGCTAACAGTTTACAGCCCCAAGACCCTCGAGCTCTCCCGCGCGGGCAAGTACCCTCGCAAGTCGGTCCCCCATGAGCCTCGCATGGATGCCTCCAAGGTTCTCATCCACCCGCTCAACACCGAGTCCGCCATGAAGAAGGTATATATCTGCAAATCGGGTCTGGCAGCACACGGAGGCTAATACGCTGGTACAGATCGAGGAGAACAACACCCTCGTCTTCATCGTCAACGTCAAGGCCAACAAGCGCCAGATCGCTGCTGCCCTCAAGAAGCAGTACGATGTTAGCTGCATCAAGATCAACACCCTCATCCGACCCGACGGCTCAAAGAAGGCTTTCGCTCGCCTGACTGCCGATGTCGATGCTCTCGACATTGCGGCTACTAAGCTTGCTATCGTTTAAGAGGTGGTCCTCTGTATAGGCATGGTCATGATTGGGTCTGGTTATACCCGGCAATAGAAAAGCGATGTGTTATGCATGGCGGGCGTTCATGGATACGTAGTCACGGTGACTCGAATGAATCAGATTTCCACATGACGCCACTATCTGGTTCCATAATAGTCGTGAGCGTAATGACTGTTCCACAGTGATGCATCCAGGTTTGATCAAATGTCTGATGAGATTAAGCCGCCTTGAGGTTCATATAGCGAGATTTGCTTCCTTGTGTCCTTTTCTCATAAACGTACGCGCTATGTAACCGTATCCCAAATGCGACAAATGCGATCCGATATTGTACATCCATTATGTAACGAATAATATCGTACATCGTCTCCTCCACACATCCTCATGTGCTCGTCTGGGGTCCCAACTTCTCAGATACACCCTCAATGCTCTTCTCCAAGTATGAAAATATCCCTAGTGCCTTAACCGTTCCAACTCCCGCAATACAACCAGATTCGCATCCAAGAACCGATCCACACACTGCCTCATACACGGCTCTTCGTATTTATCCAATTTGCCGTTCTTCACGGTGCCGGCGGGGATGCATTTGCGGAAGCATGTGTCGGTGAGGGAGTGTATCGCTGTTGTAAATTGCGTGCGTCAGTATAAAGTCTTAATAAGAGCTTGGGATAGGGTATGGAGGAGTAGGTGGGAGAAAGAGAGTCGGAAGGGGGATGAATGGGTATTCTAGAGGCGGAACAGAAACGAATGGTCAAGAATAAATAAACTGTTTGACGTACAAGATTGAATCCTAGCTTTCTGGCCCTCATTCATAGCGAACTGTTGCAGTTCCTGCTTGTCGCGGTCGCTGAGCTTGGTGAGGTCTGCATTCGCGATGCCGCCGCCTAGGGAGTCCATTGTTGCGGGATGTGTGGTCGCAAAAGATAGATG
Organism: Parafenestella ontariensis; assembly: GCA_021596325.1. Lineage (NCBI taxonomy): Eukaryota > Fungi > Ascomycota > Dothideomycetes > Pleosporales > Cucurbitariaceae > Parafenestella > Parafenestella ontariensis. The sequence continues at coordinate 329,762 of JAKGDA010000012.1, read as the reverse complement.
AAGGAATTTTTATGTAGCGATGGATTGGAGAACGCGGGTCTAGGAGCTGTAGATATGTCGATAAATGGCTGTAGAATTTCTTGACGTACGTGAAGCTTTGGATCGGAGGTTGAGTGAGCATACTGCCGATGGGGAGGTTAGTCAGCGACAATTCGCTAATGTGACTACGTCCTGGGGAGTGTGGAAGTAGCACCCTTCTTCAACATTGTCTTGGGTAGTAAATGGCTTTATTCGGTACTTTGAGTAACATTCAAGATTCAGTTCTCGTTAAAGAAGTGTCGTGACCCGGCACGCCAGCATGGCCAACGATTGCATTACGCGCATGTTGAAGGTGAAGGAGACGCCATGAGTATCTTCAGAATCTCGATACCATGAAATGATACATCAGCATCCTATGCTAACATGAAGCCGGTTCTTCAGCCCTATGTTCGCATAGTAGGATATGGTTGAAATGAACCCTGGATTCCAGATCTAGCAGAACTCATATATCGTCGTTCGCTCTTGCGCGGTAGTACAGGTGCAACTTCCTATTCCTTGTCGCTTTACATAGGGTGTTCGCGCGTCAAATTGCACCCAGCTGTAATTCCTCCAGTAGGAGGTCCTCAATAGTCTAAAATCACGATTTTGATTTGTTCTTGGAAGACCGGTGAGTGACCCAGGGCGATATGACCCTGCACCTACACCATTTGGTTACTCTTCCTCTATGACAAGCAATTCATGGAAGGTTCATTTCACTACTGCCCGCCGCGCTGGGTCCGTTTCAGGAAGCCGTCTTTCATCTGATCAACTTTTCTGCCGTAGCTGCATATTTCAGTCCAGTTCTTGATTCTTCTTGTTTAACAGTCACGACCTCGTCACCCAACTTTCTCGCTCGCTCAAATTTCCATCTTCCAGCAGCCATGAAGCCTTTTCTTACACTGGCACTCACCTTGCTTGCCACTCTTTGCACGGCTGGAGTTCTCCCAGTTTCCCCTCACAACCTCACCAATGGGCCCGATCTCAACTCCACCGTTACTGACGCTATTACCCCATTCTCCTGGACCGGCCCCGCGATAGCCGCCGACGACGATGAAGCATGGAAGGCGTCTATCGAACGAGGCACCAAGCTCCTCGCGGGCATGAAAGGCAGCGACAGCGACGCCGCCGCCCTCTACGGCATGAGCACCTCAGCGGAAAGCGCCTTCGACGGCTCTCTCGAAGCCACACTACATGAATGGGGCTACAACGACAACACGCCCGCGATGCAATCACTCTGGGACAGAGAATGTAACTTCGACTCGCGCACCAGCGACGGCCACATGCTGAAAAAGACCTTTCTCGACCTCGGTCTCAACACACGGTCAAAAGGCCAAAGCGGCCCAAACCAGTGCTTCCAAATCGAGCACTTCGACAGTCCTGCCGTGCAGCGAGATGAGAACGGCGACTTGCCTGCGAAACAGAACCAGCGTTACACCGTCTGCGGCAAGGAATACCGCATCACCAACGCAGAGCACTCGATCGGTGTCAACGCTGCGGGTGGAGCAGTCTTCGCAATGAGCATCCGCAGCGCCGCGAGCGCCGCCCGCCGTCTATGGAAACGCCCACCTCTCGCAGAAGAACTGCCACACATCCGCTCTGTGTCGGACATTGCGTGGGCATTTTGGAATCGCGCGCACGCCGCCACTCCTGGTTCCGACATGCAAAATATACGATACTTCGTCGTCACTATGATCATCAACACGGAGACTAGCAAACACATCAGACGTGCCCTCGCCTCTCTTTCTCCTCCCAGGGAAGAAGCAGATGGTTGGCCAGGCCACGAGTTCAGCATGGAGTCAGACGCGGGCAAAGCGCTGTTGGGATCGCCAGTGGGACGGTGGGCGGGATACTTCCTTATGCAGCATAAACGGCAGTTGGGAGGGAGTAAGTGGATTGATAGGGTGAGGGTGTTTAAGAGTGAGAAGGCGGGGAGTTTGCCGTATCTGCTGTTTTATGTACATGGACCTGTTGTTGTGGCGGCGGTGGGTTCGACAAGTGATCAGGGGGTTGGTGGGTCGGGGGAGGGCTCGAGGATCGTGAAGAGGAGTGGCGATGGGAAGAATGTTGTGAGAGAGCATGTCATAAGGGTTGGGCTATAGTGGCTCTCGCCGCCGTCAAAATAGCCAGAAGTCCATGTAACATTTAACTCTACTGTAGTCCTTAGCCACGATCTTTATATTTACACTTAGTATTCTTGTATATATGCCTGGCTAGCTTTAGTACTTGAAAAATTAATGGAGAAAATACTGTTAGAAGATATACAGGATACTTCAATTACTAACTTATTTGCGATCATTTCGACGGCGCTAGAGACTGGGTGCTATGAGACTCTAGATTAGGAGTTGGGATAAAAATGGCAATATAGAGCAATCCGAGTCGACATAATACGTATAGAGGGTTATTTACCAGCTCAAATGCAAGTGTGCAATATGTAGTATATTATATCTACTAACGATGAAAAAAGCCTACCAAATGCAACAAGAGCGCCAAACATGCCCAGTCAATGGATATCGCTTCGTACAATGTACACGCGTGTGAAGAACCAAGACAACCTCCCCGCCCCAATATATATTAACGTCTTCACTCCCTCTACGCGCCAATAAGTTCCTTAGGAACGCAAGCAAACACGGTACTAACGACCGCCATGATAGAGCTAACCACAATCAAGGTCCAATTCATCGTCTTTTCGCTCTTTCCAATCTCCTTCCCAAATAGTTTTAGGTGGAACGCCAGTGGCAAGATGATGCAAATACTGAAGCACGCCACGCTGCCGAGGAGCGTCATGATGCGATCAAACGATGGGAAAACAATGGCAATGACGACGAAAATAATAATCGTAACAACGCGCAGGGTGATCTTGAATATTCCGCGGTTCAAGCCGGACATGCCACTCAGGCTCGGGGAAACGGCGAGGGAGCGCGTGTCGAGGCCGAAGAGGACTTCGAGGGTGGAGACGATGGGTCGTGCGTTTAACGGGACCTTTGTGAGAGGGATGATGGCGATGCATATCGCGATAAAGACGCTCAAGCCTGCTGGATACCCCTTGGTTAGGAAAATGTTGCTCGTTATCTCATCCCGTACACCGTCACCGAACATGAGGATGCCCGCGGACGCCATGCCGACATCAATGATGTACGTGAAGATGTAGGTAATATCGACGCCTCTGCGATATTTGTAAGGGTGTCGCATGTCGCGGTAAATGTTAGGAAAGACAGAGTGGCCGCCCCAGGGAGACATGAGGAGGCCGAACGACAACGGGATAGTGAGCCAGTTATCGGGAAAGAGGTACTGGGTAGCGGGTTGGCGGATGGAACCAGGACTGTCAGGTTTGATTAGACCGTCGATCCAAACGGCAAGGGTGACTATTAGATAGGTTAGAGAATAGTGAGTGTAGTTGGAGAGCGCTAAACTTACTTCCAAAACAGGACATCACTCCAAGGATAGATGTGAAAGACAGGAAGCGGAGAGGCAGGAAGCTCAACGGTACGAGGATCAGTCCGCAGACAACCTTCCATTGCATGACGGTCCAGCCAGGAATGAGGGCGTCCATGCTGTCGGCGAAGAGGACCACCAGCGCAACACATGCAGCTAACAGCTCGAGCGAGAACAGGATGCTAACGGCTACTCGAGCCTTGTTGCCAAAAGAAACGTATGCGAGGTCTGCGAAGGTGATAAGTGAGCTGTCCACATCTAAGCATTTCGCAAGCAGCTTGGCCGTATATGCAGTCACTGCAGCCGACCACGCCAGGAAGACCATTCCTATCACCCAGCCGGAGTACTTGAACGCCAAGGGCAGAGTCAGCAACCCTACACCAACCAAGACGTTGACAGAGTTGAAGATGGTCTGTGGAAGCGTGGATTGGCCGACAACCACATTGATAATGTGGCCATCTTCTTCAATCTGCTTCACGAGAAGAGGCTCTCGTTCCTGCTCCGGCTCGGTAACACCCTTCAATTGCTGCTCTGTGAAGAGTCGTCCGGCATGGCGCATTGAAGACTCGTTGACGCGCGCTGAGAGACTTCCATAATTGGTGCCATAGCTTCCGCCAAACGGTGATGAGAGCGAGGGTTCGATTTGGAATATGCTTGACCCTCTTGCCTTCAGCCGCTGTTCGACCGCGTTCGGGAGCAGATGCGTCTGCTCTGTGGCTCCCTGCTCTTCATCCGCCACGGCATTATCAGAGGCGCGTCTTCCCTCAGTCTGTAAAGCTTCTCGCAGGGCTGATCGCTGGTCTGGGACCGGAGTCGGGAGTCCACTTCGGGTGAAACCAGACGATTCGTCGTCTTCGTCTTCATCCTCGGCACCGACGCGGAAGGAGGGGCGCACGGGGGTAATCTCGAAGAAGCCGGCGGCACGCTGCCATGAACGGGCGAAATTGTTAATGCTGTTGACGCCACCAGCATCGCCCAGAGCACCAATCTGCTGAGAGATGGAAGATCTAGGAGAGTCTGTTAGCTCATTTTGATCGTCCTCACTTGAAGTATGCAATTGCACCACGTGCTGCTTACCTCCGCCTCCTCAGTTCACCGATCCTCCCTGTCCACCGTCCTGTGCCTGCGCCACTGTCTTCACTTGGTCTTCTCTCCAGCTGGTCCCACTGTACATGGCTTCCATTCGAGTCTACTGAGCCGCGGTGGCCGCCCTCGTAGTCGTCCCAAGTCGAGGGCTGCTTCCCTCTAATGTCCATTGTGAGTAAAAATCAGTCACGCGCACTGGCAGCACGACCAATCGAGCGGCAAAGGAAGAAACAAGGGCTGGGAAGTTGAAGGCGGAATATAAAACTCGTTCTTCACACCCATGCAGGGCGCGGGAGCTACTTGAATCGACGGCCTGGCTATCGTCGGGAGCGAGATTGGCGGCGTTGGAGACGCGCGCGACTAATTTCCATGACCGACAGCGATAGTGAGCAGACTATATAGTACCGATGGCATGATGGTGTGGCATCTGGGGAAAGATAGGTATCACGCGGGAAGGCGGGCCCCGCATGCACTGCCGTCATAGTTCCATGATTCGGAGCTGGAAGGATTGAGCAATGATAACGGCGGCTCAGCTGCATCGTCATGCCCGCTGCGGCCTTAGTGGCCCTGCAAGCGAACGGCGGACTCGTCCTGTACTCAGAGAGCGGCAGTGCTGCCTGGCTGGGGGCCACGCAGAAAATAAGACAAATAAATTCACATACACGCCAGCTGGCTCACGCTCCCTTTACTCACACCCACCTTCGCCCAGCGGACAGCCCGCGGAGCAACTAGGCGCATAGCACGCTTCCCACGGAATTCCCGCCGCCAGTCGGCTACCCTCGTCACTTGCCCCTCGCTGGACAAGCAAAAATCTCTTAGACCCCGCCATCGCGCACAACACACAGCCAGCAACAGCAACAGCCACTCCCACACGCGACCATGTCGTCGAAGGAGCCGCAGCCCAACGAGGCCGAGAAGAACATTGAGATCTGGAAGGTCAAGAAGCTGATCAAGCGTCTTGAAGCCGCCCGTGGCAATGGCACAAGCATGATCTCGCTCATCATCCGTATGTGAAGAGAGCCCTGCACCGCTGGGAAGGAGCGACCCAACTCACCATGCACAGCGCCAAAGGACCAGGTTTCGCGCGCGGCCAAGATGTTGGCTGAAGAATTCGTATGTCGCATGTCCATGCATCACAAAATTGCTCTCAACTAAACAAACATCAGGGCACTGCCTCCAACATCAAGTCCCGCGTCAACCGTCTCTCCGTCCTTTCGGCCATCACGTCCACCCAGCAGCGCCTGAAGCTGTACTCGAAGGTCCCGCCCAATGGCCTCGTTGTCTACTGTGGTGAAATCATCACCGCTGAAGGCAAGGAGCGCAAGATCAACATCGATTTCGAGCCCTTCAAGCCCATCAACACCTCGCTATACCTTTGCGACAACAAGTTCCATACCGAGGCACTGAGCGAGCTGCTGGAGTCGGATCAGAAGTTTGGCTTCATCATCATGGACGGAAACGGAGCGCTTTTCGGCACCCTCTCGGGCAACACCCGTGAGATTGTCCACAAGTGAGTGTGAAGAGCAGCTGTCGGACTAACGAATGCTAATCAAACCAGGTTCTCTGTCGATCTGCCTAAGAAGCATGGCCGTGGTGGTCAATCCGCCCTGCGTTTCGCCCGTCTGCGAGAGGAAAAGCGTCACAACTACGTCCGCAAGGTCGCCGAACTCGCTGTCCAGAACTTCATCACCGCCGACAAGGTTAACGTGGCCGGTATCATCCTGGCTGGTTCTGCCGACTTCAAGACCGAACTGAACCAGTCAGATCTGTTCGATAACCGTCTGCAGTCAAAGGTCATCAAGGTCGTCGATGTATCCTACGGAGGCGAGAATGGTTTCAATCAAGCTATCGAGTTGGCGGGCGAGACTCTCAGCAACGTCAAGTTCATCCAAGAGAAGAAGCTCATCAACGAGTACTTCGACCACATCTCTAAGGACTCCGGCAAGGTCTGCTACGGTATCGATGATACACTGAAGGCTTTGGAGGCTGGTGCGGCTGAGACATTGATCGTCTTCGAGAATCTGGAGATCACTCGCTGGGTGCTCAAGAGTTCCGACGGTGCCGAAATTATCCTCCACACCACCAAGCAGCAAGAAGCGGACCGAAGCCTCTTCATGGACAAGGAGACCGGGCAGGAGATGGAGGTCATCGAACAAGGTTCTATGCTCGAGTGGCTCGCCGAAAAATATCGAGATTTCGGTGCTACGCTCGAGTTCGTTTCCGACCGCTCCTCCGAGGGCAACCAGTTCGTCAAGGGCTTTGGTGGTATCGGCGCCATCCTTCGCTACGCGCTCAACTTCGAGCAACTCGCCGACTTCGACGATGACGAAGACGAATTTTACGATGATTGACGGTTGTGCGCCCTCGCTGACCGCGAGGCAGAGACCCCACTCCACGCGTCGAGTGATGGAACGTCGTCTGCCCGCATCCAAGGTCAAAATGACGCGTCCGGGTTGCAGACCGGAGCTGTCGAAGCAACGACGCTTCGCCTCTCCAGGTTGTAAATGAGTCAAGGGAGTGCTCACGGAGGGGTTGCAATGTCAGTTGACCAGCATGATACAAGTAGGCGATGCTAATGCACCCCGTAGGCTGATGAACCACCCATTCTTACCACGACCCACTCTCGCTTCAATGGAGAGGCAGCAGTCTGCTTGGACACGTTCTATGCTCGGTCATCACTCGAAGAAGTTCATTCTGTGCGCATTCATATTTAGAATGAATCGGATAACGAAGAATGGCCATCGTCAATCGTCTGCTTTGCGAATCTCCACAGGGCAAACCTAGACGGAAGGAGGATGTAAATTGTTTATCTAAATCTATAGCTGGTCTTTCGCTAAACTTTAGCTGAGAACGTATGTTTTCTATTGCAATCTCCTGCCCGCTGCTGGTGATGTCGTGATGTCGTGATGTTATGCTCTATGGCCCATTTGGTTTTGAAATGTTTCTAACCTTTATATGGATATGTGAATAAATTGCAGACGACTTTGTAAAGCCATGAGCTATGTGCTGTACATTCCCGATGTCATGGCCGGTGAAGCTCCGATTCCCGGATCCGAACATCAACCTCGAACTTTGCCTTTTGAACCCCAATTCCCATCCATTGTCGACTACCAACGCTATACAAACATGTCTGAAGAAAATAGACCCATAGTCGCATTTCTGGGCCCAGCAGGCAGCTACACGCATCAGGTCAGTTCTAGTGTTCAATTTGCACTTGACACGTTTGCGCGCTCTCTTGTCGTGCTTTCCGAATTTGGCAAATGTCACGCATTCGCACCTTCCATCCTCAAATAAAAAAACAGTTCCAACGTTGAACCCCTCTTTATCAAATTGTCTTACATCTTTTCTCCACCATCATTCCTGTTCTTTCTTGCGTGTTGAAGCCTTGACTCACCCCAAGCCAGGCCACATTAGACGCCTTCAATCGCTCAAACTACGCCATTTCCCCACAAATCACGATCGAGGATGTCTTCACAGCGGTGCAGAATGGCGACGCGTACAGAGGCGTGGTGCCATTCGAGAACAGCAGCAATGGCTCTGTAGTCTTTACTTTAGATCTCTTCGCCGATTTACACGGCAAATACCCTGACATTCTCGTCTGTGGGGAGAGCTATGTCGCTGTGAAGCATTGCCTGCTTGGGTATGCTTCATCAAGCGCAACAGATTCATCGAGTCGAGGTGCAGCAACATCTGAATCGCACAACCCTGACTCTACAGGGTCGATAGCACGCCCAATATCCCACGTCTCCAATGTCAAGAGACTGTACTCGCACCCGCAAGCTTGGGGTCAATGCAAAGCATTCTTAAATACCTACCTCAAGCACGCAGAACGTCACGACGTGTCATCCACGTCCAAAGCAGCAGAGCTAGTCGCTCAAGACAAGAGCGGCGACTCAGCAGCATTGTCGAGCATAATTGCTGCAGACATGTTCGGCCTCGACGTCCTCGCCAAAACAATCAACGACCGTGTAGAGAACACTACACGGTTCTTGGTTATTAGAAGGAAAGACAGCAGCACGCCTCTCGGATCCATCCCATCTTCCCCAACATCAAGCACCGCTAGAGCTACGAATGGCGAGCAGGGAAATTGGAAAACCCTCATAACGTTTACAGTCGACCACGCCAATCCAGGTGCATTGGCGCACTGCTTGTCTGCGTTCGAGAAATTTGGGTTGAATCTGACGAGTATCAACACAAGGCCGAGCGGCGTTGAGAATTGGAATTACATCTTCTTCGTAGAGTTGAAGGGGCGGAAAGAGGACGGGGAGGAAGAGGGTAAAGTCAATGCGGCTTTGAGAGAGTTGAAAGGGGTTTGCAGGGGATATAGATGGTTAGGGAGTTGGGAGAATAGATTGTCGGCTGCATAGAAGTGAGAAGTTGATTACAGGGATGCAACGGAATAGGCAATACAGAGTTATAAGGTGATTTAGACTAGATAGACTCCGGTGAAGTTTGATGCTGCTCAAGGTCATCAACCCCAGACCTTGAATACACTATACAGCACGAATACTGTCCTAACTAGCCGTCAAAAAGAGAATCCTTAAAAGCTAATTTGAAAAAAAAAACTGAAACTCCGTGTACATTCAACGGACGACTTAATGGCTTACGCCAAGAGAATCAGGCGGGCGTCTGTGCCCAGGTCGGGGGTTTTTCACAACACCACCGACAAGCCTCCCTCCCTGCTCCTATTCTCTGTCGTACCCAAGTTCTCCACAGCTCCTTTCTCAGTCTTGTTCTTCAACGTGCACTGTAATGATACTTTGGTAGATCCTCGTTACAACGATAATTGTCGTGCCTGCAGCCCCATCCCTTGTTTCGGATTTCGGATCCAGATCCTATCCCGACTCCGCCTCGCGCCGCGTGTAACTTGGCGTGCATCCTCGAAAATCTACTAACTACATGTAGTAGTGCTTGCACGTTGGATGTAAAACCTATTTGAGGGCTTGAGGTCGCTTTCTATGCCGTAATTCGCAATGGCTTCTCGGTCTGTTATTCGACCAATTAAGACATGTACGCAATGCAAACAAGTCAAGGTATGCACTATGTATTCTTCGTCCGGATAACACTAACGAATCGTAGCTGCGATGCGACTCGAAGGAAAAATTTCCGGCTCCATGTACACGATGTCAAACAAGAGACCTGCAGTGTGTCGTCGACTCGTCCTTTCGACGCACACCGGCGCGGAAGTATGTTCATCGAGTGTGACGTATCGCACCCTTTTACAGTGATAACTAACTTGGAGCCACGCAGACGCGTGGAAGAGATGGCTAAAGAGCTTGAAGCGCTGAAGAATCAGAGACAGAACGACGGTGTTCACAGACTTACTGAGTCGCCTTCTGTGCCGGATTCGGCCCAAGAGTCGCCCGCACATCCTTTCGAGCATCCTGGGGTAGCGGTGCTTGATGAGACTGAACTCATCCAAGATCGCTTTCAGTTGGAAGATTTTATCATCGAGAAAGACCTAGTCATTCAAATCTTCAGAGTGTAGGTGCCTCAAACCTGTCTCCATGTAAGTATATTGCTAATATCAAATGCGCATAGCTTTTGCGCTTTCTACTACCCTCATTACCCCATTCTCAACCCGCGAATCTCTATATCAAAGCTATACGACTTCTCTCCACTACTATTCTGGACGATCATCGCCATTACTATATCACGACCTATACTGCCATTCCATCAAACACTGATTGAGTCGCTCAAAGAGCCTTTCTTGCGCCGGTTCCAATCAGAAATCCTGTCTTCACCCCTACCACTCGAGACGATCCAGGCTATCGTTTACGTGACAGTGTTCCCGTTTCATTCAATGACGCAAACACACGACCCAAGTTGGCTGTATTCCGGAATCGCCGTCAATGCCGCCATGTATATGGGGCTGCATCGCGCAAAGCCGGCACCCTCCTTGCGAAGTATTGGTGTGCCTTCGGGCTCACCTCGTGCGAGGGCGCATACATGGTTGGGATGTTTTCTTACCAGCACAGCGTAAGCGAAGAACACGATACCGATGTCTTTGCTGCTAACTTTTGTGTAGACTCGCTAAGCATGTAGGCGTTTCTTCCCCGATCAGCGGGAGCGCAGACTTGGCTACAATAGAGCAATTTGTTCGCTCCTATCCTGTTCCACTGGAGTTCGCGTATCAAGTTATGGTACAACACACATTATCGAAGTTCTTCAACACTATAGTCGAGAGCTCACAAGAGAACATGAGCCATTCTTTGGTCAAGATAATTGATGCAGAATTGGATGATCTAAAGACGAGATATCGTGCACCTTGGACGCCGAGAGCCGAAATGGCCAACTTAGCTGCAAAGATCGTGCTTTACACAACAGTGGTCATCCGACTACATTCAGATCGCGCATCACGAGAAATTCTTATGCGGAAGGGGTTGTCTGTCGCGGTGCGAATTGTGTACCTTACGGATCTTGGTCTTGCCTACCAATCGGACGACTTTCCCAATGTAGCTCCCGAACACCTTCAAAGCACATTACCGAAGAACTACTTCCGGATTATGATTCTTTCCATGGCTTTTCTGCTACGGTTCTTCGTATTGAACAATCAGGCAACGCCAGAAGAGCAAGAGCTAGCTCGCAATCATGTCGCAATCGCTCAGCGGTTCCTCAAGTCCGGGTCGGATAACGCTCAAGACGAGCGGGCGCGGGCTGCAAGGCTGTTCGGAATCTTGAGCCGCCAGAAGCCAATCGATCTCGAGGATTCAAAGCTAAGAGTCGATGACCGCATGGGTGCTTCTTTGGTATACGATGCTGTCACCACTGGGCATGAGTTGCGACACCTGCCGATTGAAGTCGAAGACCCATCGCCCAACCATACCAACGAGGGATCCTTGAAGCCTCCAGAGCCACCTATAGACATCAACGGACAAGATCTGGCAATGAACGACTCACTCAACAGTTTCGGCACACTAGACTTCTCGTTGCCTGAAGATCTGTGGGGAGACTCAATATGGGGAATGTTTGATAATATTGCGCCAAGTTATCCGCCATATGCCGCTCCCGAGGCCATACAAGGCCCGCTTGGATACAATTTCGCATACGAATGAACAGCTGCAACAGTGCTATGTTTGATCATACGCAGAAAAGTAGAACCATGACGGTTTCTGAAATATATGAGATACCCTCCTCGATTTCATACACAAAGTATCCACCTACTGCTGCTGCAGTTCATTCCACCGTTGAATCAGGTCTTCAGGCAACGCCAAGTTCATGAAACCAATATATAGCTGCGATCCATGAACGTCGTTCTCCATATATCCCCCGCTTGCCGTGGGCTTTCCATTCCGCAGCCGAGGAATCGTGACCTTGTAGGCAAGCGCCTGGTCGAAGAAGCCATTGTAAAGGATATCATCTTCTTGGATGTCGAAAAGCTTCGCCATGGAAGCTGTGGTCAGTATATTCGACCCTTTGACGAGCTGATACTCCGCTTCCGCGTCGAACATCACATCTAGGGTGATCTCGTAAGGGCCTGCGTTCTTCGAGCGCAGCAGCTTGGAGATGTCGCCTAGCGTCTTCGGGTTGGTGCGTACGATTAAGGGAGCCGAGGTGCCATTCGTATGTGCTGCTCCGTTTTTAGTCTTCTTGTCCGCTTCGGCAACGTCCCGCGCTACAACGGGGGTGGCAGACTCGGGTGCACGCAAGACGGCCACTTCCTGGGTGAAGAGACCCGGAGAATCTTCAGCGAGGCGTAGACGCTCCTCACCTTCCTTCAGTTGCATAAGGTGGTAAACGGAGAATTGTGCGCAGGGACCGAGCTCGTTTTGCATCTGTCCACCTAGTCCGTACGCAAAGTTCCCAGATGTTGCCTTTTGGCCGGGGTAAGGTCCATGCTGTCTTGCATTAGTATATCAAGTATCAAAGCGAGGGTCGACGTACAGTAGCGGCAATCCTTGCTAAGCTTGCCACGCTGGTGGCTAGGGACTGCGTCGAAGCAAGTGCCTCGCCGATAATAAAAACCTCCGATGGTTGACCCTCAGTCGCCGGTAGCTTCGAAACCTGGTGTTGTCCATATATGTGGAAATTGAGCTCCCAGGTTCCTTCCGTGTCTTCGTGCTGGGACTTGACGTATCCCTTGATGCGTTCAAGATAATTATCAAGTTGGCCAATCAATATCGCTATTCGAGGGTCAGAATAGCCTCAAAACAAGCGCAGCAAGGACGGAAAACAGCACTCACGATCTTTGAAACTACCCATCATATGCGCCCTGTACCCTACTACCTCCGCACCCTCAAGCTTCAGCGTGTACGGCTGGCTCTCGTCTTTCAAGAAGTGGAATGCTCCTCCTCGGACCCGGACCGACCGGCCATCTTCCAGCGCTTCAGTCTTCATATTAGCCAAGTCTAGCCATCCACCAGGCCCGTACAAGATATCAGGCCTTGACTTCTCATACAACGTATGTGCCGCTACCGAGATGGGCGTGCACTTCGACGCCGGGTCAATCGGCGTGACATCAAAGCTACCGTCCTGATACACAGTCGCAGTAGCTCCATTCGACTTAGGCACACCACAAAGACCGCCACATTCGAGGATCTTGCCCATGTGCGCGAAACCGCCCCACAAATGTTGTGCTTCAGGAGTCGCTGTGTTCTTCAAGGTCGTTTTGGTGGCGAAAGCTGCGTAGGCGATGTACGGGGCGGGATCGTAAGCGCGGCCTGCGATGAGGATGTTGAAGTCTGGGTTCGCAAGCATAGCGTCGAGAATGGGTTCGGGGCCCATCTGCGCCACGATCCTAGGAGTTGAGTCGATCGTCTCCTGGGTAAGAGTCGGGACGGGTTTACCACAGCCGGTCACCATGTCGGCTTTCAACCGCTCGGAGATGAGCGTCTTGTCGACGCCAGCGAAGATGGAAATGGTCTTGAGGCGGTAGTGTCTATCGATACGTCCAAGTCAGCACGACCAACAACCAAACACGCAATTCAAACACCAAATCAACTCAAAGAAACAACATAACATACTCATTCCCCTTGGCCGTCGCAATCTCCCCCACAATCTTGGTCAACTCCCTCACATTCTCATCACTCCCATCCCCACCCGCACTGCTAAAAATCAGCGGAACCCGAAACCGCCAGCTCAACCCGATGAGCTTCTTCAAGTCGCGCATGTAGTTCTCCCGCGGCGCCGACATGTGGCCCAGCGCCAGTTTCTCCGGCCCGCTGTCGGTCGAGCCCGAGTCGAGGATGATGGCGGTTGGCGCGCCGTTGTGGAGTTTTTGGATCAAGGCGGCGCGGGTGAAGTCTTCGAAGAAGCCGTAGCCGAGCATGCCGACGGGGGTGACGACGTTGCATGTTGGGATGGGGGCTGTGGAGGTGGAGGTGGTGGTGGTTGATTGAGACGAGAGGGAGGACTGGATGGAGGAGACGATTGTGTCGTCTGTTCCGAGGAGGGGAGCCATGGCGGTTGTGTTGGTTGTGTTGCGATTGAACGGGGATATCAATCAAATCAGCTTAGAAGCAGACGAGCCTGAGTCTTCAACACCGAAAAATGAGACTACTGATATCGTAGCCGTCGTTAATAAAGTCAAGTCAAGACAACAACTCTATCTTCTCAAACTCAACAACAGAAGCAGCCCCAGCATCTCTATATACCCACTTCCACTAGTCACATCCACCCAACTCAAACTAGAATAGCACCCGTTTATCCCGCTCCACAGTCCGTTCCCAGCCCTCCGTACGCACGCAAAATGACCCTTTCCCCGCTTCGCTTCGCCTAGCACCGCAGTTCTCTTGCACATACGGTGGTGTATGCCCGCGTGCATGATCGAGACGCCAGGGCCGAGATTCGCTCCTAGGGCCGATGGTCGCTTCGAAGTGCGGATTTCGCATATATCGGCGGTGAGTGGCCGGTTTTACCGATGAGAGGGGTTGGATGTATAATAGTACTTGATGTAGTGTTCGTAATAATTTAATTGCGATCGTAGTTGGAGCCGAGTGGAGGGCGTTTGTTGTGGGTGTTAATCGCAGGACCGATGTGGTTAGTGCAATGCTTTCCTATATCTACAGGTGTTCGCACGTCAAGTTGCACATGTGCTCTAATTTCTCTAGTAAGAGGTCCTCCGACAGTTTAAAATCACGATTCTGATTTGTTTTTAGAAGACTGGGGAGTAACTCAGTGCGATATGAGCCCTGTACGACCGTTTCTGTTCGGGCCAGGTTAGGCTATCTATCTATCCACTATCATTTAGTATGAGTGCTGTCATATGAACAGTCCAACCCTTCCCGAAATTTACTCTCTGAACGCGCTGAAATCAGGGTGATTTACGACTTCCAATTCAACTAGGAAGGATATGTCTTGGACGAGTCCTACGCAACGCATGCTTGTATACCGCCTGTATTGGCCGTCTCGTCATCACGAGCCCTACGCAGCCGCAACTTGACGATAGCATTGGCATCGAACGCCAGGCTCAGCAAACTCTTTGGTTAACGCATAGGCACAGGCCACGACTGACGCATCTTATATAGCAAGCGTGTCCATACCCAAGCAGTACATCACTCTTTCTAGGCGCCGAAGAAAGAACGGTGGACGTCTATAATGCTGGCGTCACGTAAGGAGTAGTGTCTGGCGTTGGTTCGACTATGGCAATCTGCAGTCGAGCCGACGTTCGCTAATGGCAGACCTCCCCATGCAGCTCCATCGGACTTCGAAAGCGAATGACGCAATCTGGGGAAATCCAGGCGCTGCTGAGACCGAGGTAGCTGAGTGGTCCATGTTGATGCGCAAGCCATCGGTGGTGTCAACAGGAACGCGCAGTCCACTTGTCTCCTAAGCCTCAAAGGTTCGCAACTGCCAACCCCGCACAAAGCACCCAAGCCGCGGAGTCAAAGTAGTATTAGATCCCAGAGAGGGACGAATCGTTAAATCCAAGAGGGGGAACGTCATTAAAAAACCAAAAGTCGTCCATCATCCATTCTGATGTGCTTCCAAGGTCGAACGCGTCGAGGCGCAAGCCTGCGTTGGTGAATCCCTCCGTCGAAAGAGGCTCTGCGGTGGTGTTCGATATTCCATTGACAGTGACAGGAAGAGCTGTAGAAGAGGTATCCTCGATAAAGACCTGCATTTTTGTCAGTTTGCAGCGCTTTTGCAGCCGAAGAGGCGACTTACCTCACTCGCCAGGGACTGCTCATCCGGGCCTTCTTGCAGTGATAGCATCTTGTACAATAGTCGCGAAATACGATCAATGAGTTGAAGCTTCACAGTCTCTGATTGCGAAGGGTCAAATTGCCCCCCGACCAATCCAACAGCTGCGCTAAGATGCCAGTGCTGCTGACTGCTGCGACCGGGCCTCATTGCTCGTTCTTCTTGAAGTCTGAGGGCTTTGTATATGCAACGGTCGAACGTGGCTTTTGCGACTTGCGCCATCACTTTGTCTAGGGGCTATTTTAGCGGAGGACATATAGACGTAGAAGGGCGGACTACCGTTAACTTTGTGGGCATGATAAGCAATATGACAAAGGATTAGTCCTGCCCTGAAGTAGTCGTTCCGCGTACTACAAAGAGCAGCGATCGATTTGTTCAAGACTTGCGTGTGCAACTCGATTAGCTCCGCTGACGCCTCTAGTGTTGCTATCATGGCGAATCGGCTTTCAGTTCCTAACCGAGATTCGACTCTCAGTACTTTCGGTGTATGTAATATCACCAGAAACTGCCGCAGTTGAAGATCAAGAAGCGTTCGAGCTTGAAGAGATCTTGAGTCTTCCCACTTCGGGATTGTCTGCAGGCATCGTTGAATATCGTCCGTATACCGAAGGATATCATCGAAGCTCAAGCCAGACTTGAAGCTATTCACTAAAGCACAAAGTCTCGTTCTGAGATCAATCGTCCTCACAGAGAAATGCAAGAAGGAAGTGTCTGTAAAGGTGTTTTCAGGCTGTGTACATGGCAGTGTTGTTAGGTCGACACTGAGATCCGCGTCGTTAATATTTCGCGGAGAGGCGCAGTCGTATTCCAGATTGGAGAGCATAGAAGGCAAGCCTATGCATCGAATCAGCGGCGCTATTCTCTCGTGTCCGGGTGGAAACAGCACCTTTATCAATAGACGCTTGAAGCTCCAACTCCATGGAGGTTGCCCATAGTCTCCGACGCATTTCGCCGTCGTAAGTCGAGCATCGGCTTCCGAATATGTTTGGATCTCTATGCAAACCAGACGACCGCATGAAAGCTATATGTGCTTGCACCTCTTGATAGTACTCCTTCGCTTTATGGGAAGATGTGGACAGAGCTAATAGGCGCAGAGAGCGGACCTGAAGAGAAATAAGAGTTCGATGCTTGTTACTGTGCCGCTTTAGCCATGCTTCACATCCTTTGATCCATATCACTGCTTTGGTGTGAAAAGTCGAACCCTTGTGGGTGTACCGTGGGGTGTCCTGATTTGAAGTACAAACTGTGCATGCTAGGATGGCGAGCACTAATGCATCCATATCTGCATTGCCAGGTTCTTTAGGATCCCAGTAACTTGCATATGCGGTCTCGAAGCTCGGAATGTGTAGCACTCTGTAGGTTGTTTCGAATGTATCAAGGTACTGTCGTACAAGTACGTCAACCGTTGCCTGATCGGGGAGAAGACTTCGTAAATTCGGAATTGTCAAGAGGCGATACGATGGTCCAATCGGCTGACATCTTTTTTCAAAAGCCTTCATATCTTGCGCAAGCCTTTGAGCCGTGGAATTTTGATAGATATTCTTCATGAAGCATGGAAGATCCGGAAACTGTGAGAGTTAGCTAACGCACTAACCCTGTCGAACAAGCGAGGCTGCATAGACGCAAAGAAATTGAGAAAGCTGCCTTCCGGTGAAGAGATGTTGGCGGTGTCGAGGATCGATTAGGATCGGTGTTTGAATACTTACATGTGCCATTATAGCCATTGCCGAAGAAGAGCCATGAAAGAAAGTGGCGTAGTTACGCCCTTTCAGTAGCCCCGTCAGAGGAGCAGGTTGATCGGATTTATCCAGGGCTGGAAATCGAGTGTAATCCAGCCGTAGATCTTCAACTTCATATCTCTGAATGTCCTGTTGTTGTTTCCGAGGTGCAAAATCGCGCTGAAGTTCCTCGACTCGGTTTTTGGCTGTAATGTCCGCATTGTCCGAGCGATCTAAAGAGTTGCGGATATCTGCATAGGCCTGCGGCTCCTCTTCGACGACGGAACTGGTTTGTCGGATTGCAGATTGCCGCTGTCTCTTGACTGGTCGTTCCTGGGGGTCCGCCGCGTGCGCCTCAAGTTTGTAAGCGCACGTATCTGCGATGCCACCGTTCTTGCATCTGTTGCACGGAAGCTCCCGGTCGCATTTCAGTTTCCGCCGACGACAATCGTTACATGATAGAACAGCTCGCTGTCTCCTTGGCTTCTTTGACGTGTCGCTCATTATGGCTGTCGGGGATGGCAAGGGAGAAACCAACCACTTAAGACCAGGGCCTGACTCGGCTCTACGCTCGGACATGATTATGTCCGAGTCCGACGACCGCACATCAAAAAACATACCACGACTAGTGAAGCATACTACCAAATCTTATGACCACATAACGCATCTGATTATCAAAAAGTATCACAATATCGCGGCTTCGAGTGACCTACACCGTCGGGAAAGCCAGCCATCCTCCCACTCTCACGATGGCTGCAACAATGCCAGATACGGCACAACAGAAAATCAGATGTTTAAATGTTTTGGATATCGAAGTCTTTCGGTACAGGTAGTCATTATGTCGTAAGAGGAGCTCTCATCGTTCACCTCATCTCAGCACTTTCCATTCCTGATCCCGTTGTTCCAAGGGCTGATCCTGTAACTGCACGCCTAGACCCCTCCTCTCATCGCCATCAACAACATGGCCAACATGTACTTGAATATCACCTGTCCCTTCCTCAGCCTTCTTACCTATCTTCTCCGCCTCAGCGTCCTCAATCAAAGTGTCCAATCCAGTATCACTCCTCCTGACACTCCACGGTTTGAACGGAATGACATTTTCGCCCCACTCTGAACCGGGCGTGGACTGCTTCATCTTCAGTTGCGGATGCATTATCTTGTGCAAATCCAGGGCAGCTAAGAGTTCGCCCGGTTCAGTAACAGGGACGTCTTTATGGCACCTACTCCATTCGCCGTATCCAGCTTCCTCTTGCGCAAGCCGTTGTAGTTGCAGGATGTTCGTATGAGACCATTCGAGCGCGCCGTAGAGGGGATGCGCGACCTTTTCGCTTGGGTAGCTCTCATCGCGCAACTGGTGTTTTCTGTACTTGCGGCGCTGACACCAACCGACAGTAGGTTCGAGACCCATATCCAACACGATGATAATGACGCCCAGGATCAGGATCAACGACAGACCCAACACGTTGAAGGAGGAGTAGTTGTTGCTCACGATTTTTTGGTTCGTGCACATGTTCTGCGCCATGGTCTCGGTTGCAAGCGGCGGCTGTCGGAAGACCTCCAGCGTTTCGGGAATACCGTCGACTGCTTCGACGAAGACATCTTGAAGGGAGGCTAGGGTTGCTTTGATGAAGTGCTCGGCCTCGAGTTGCCATTGGTTGTCAGGCAAGGCTGCAGAGTATCCGTATGAGAGGCTGTAGCGCGCACGGAGGGCAGATGCGCCTATAAATCCTATCGTCGCACTGATCGTGTATACACCATAAACCCAGATGTTGTCCACCCATCTGATCACGGCGAATTGGTCATCTGTGGGAAAGAGCTTTCTTACACGGTCAGATTTTCGCGGGTCGTTGACGCCTCGTAGTGGTTCGCAACGCTCTCCTTCAGGCAGGTTGGGATTGCAGTATTGCACTTGTTGGGTGCATCCCATTACGCCGGCGGGCTCGTCTTGCAGCCAAGCATCGAACTTGGCTTTGGTTTCTTGGAAATTGAGCTCCGACGCGTTCCTATGCGCTGAAAACCATGGGTCATCGACTGGCCCCGCGTAATGCAGTTGAGGTGCGGACATGAAGAGTAGGTGGACATCTGCATTCTCCAAATTGAGAGCGTCTATGGGAGACCACGAGTTGGGGACCGGAAGAAGGCTTTCATTCGTAGTAGCATAGTGCTTCTCACTTCCTAAGCTGTACTCTAGACGCGGAATATTTGCACTAGATGTATTGTCGTCCGGTAGGTAAGCGTTGTCTACCGGTAGTTCGTAAGTCCAGTTGTTGATTTGCCGAACATCCCCAACAGGACCATACATATAACGCTTTACAGCACCGAAAGCACTGTCATTATAGTCTGTCGTGTATCCCTGTGTCTTGATCGGCGCACATGTATATACCATGCGGAATTGGAAGCGGTATTCCGGAGCGGTGTTGATGCCGAAATGTTCCAGGCTATCGAGGAGGCCTGTATCCATGGCGAGGTTGTCGTTGTCCAGCTTGCAGATATTGTCGCCAAACGGGCAGGGCACGCCGCGTGTGGATACTAATGGAAGCCTAGGCAATATGTAAGAGTTGCAGCCGTCCGCGTGTGTCTCGTTGGTGTAGCATTGCATTCCGTAGTTGAGAAACTTGGTTGCCCTCTCGGCTTGATACGGTAACAACAACGTGAGTTGCTTGTAGACACTGTTCGCTTTCTCCTCACTGTACACTCCACACCTCGTGCCTTTAAGAAGTACTTGATTAAGGGTCTCGCTTGTCACATTCGATGAGAAGATCGAAGCAATACCAAAGGCAGCCGAACAAGTGAATGCAGCCACAATAATTGGCAGGAGGCGAAGAATCGGTCTTCGTGCTCGGCGACCGGATCTCCAGGCCATCATCGACATGAGCATTCGCCAGGCTCCATCTTGCGCCGTGTCCGAATTACGCAATATGGCTTGTCGCTGATGATGAAGGCCGTCTTGTGCTTCGGACGAGGAAAAATAGCGATGAAGAGCAAAGCATCCTAATCGCCAGAAACTATGTCGATTAGTCGCTGCTACACACAAAACAGCGATAAACTTACCTCTTTCCTACCATACCAATGAATATAGCCAAAAAGGCGATCAAGAACCCTCCATGTTGTCTTGTGAGGGTTACAGTCGCACCCTGAACCTTCCCATGACTCCAGTTCGTCCAGAATCCAAGATGAATCTCGTGGGAATTGATAGAAGTCATAGTTTGGAGAGAGCCTGTGTTGCGATGTGGTCAGCACCCGAGTTGAGGCACACCGTTTATTAAGACTTGCAGCGGGAAGGAGCCGTGCGATAGAGTTACGCCCTGCAGCGAGGTCAGCACTTAAAGGCTCATAAGACATTGCTCTGGGCGCTGACCGGGACGACTTAATATCGAACACAACTGCTGCAGCTTTGATAAACATAGCTTCGTCTATGTTAGCTCTGCTAGAACCGAAGGTCCCATAAGCACCGCGATCCGTTCAACTGATCGAATCAGCTGGCTCGCCGCCATGGAAAATCTGTTAACGGCCCCCAATTTAGAAACGGCATACATGAAAGATAGATTGCGTTCTATGCTAGGGTATACCAGCAGGAGGCTGAGCTTTGGCTAACAAGACGATTGGTGCGGAAGATTTGCGTCCTGCAGGCTTACGGCGTAGCCGCCCGGCCGGGGAATGGGCCGACAGCCCTATTTTGGTCGGTGCCTGGTGGCCGGAGAGACCCGGTGGGAAACTTCTATAGGTAGAAGTCGGTGCATGGATTTGTTTGGATAAATTGGAAATAGTGACGATTGTAGACTTAATGAGGTAAGGAAGGTTAGACGGAAGCATTGCTTGTAACAGCTGCTATTCTTAGAAGCGAACATGTGGGGTACGTAGATCATCCCCATTATTCGACCTCGAACTCACCGCACAAGATCAGAAACGGCACTGTGATTACATATGTCTTGTATCAATACTATTTCCAGCTTCCTTACGCGCCCCAATGATTGTGGGACAACAAGTAATCTTCAAGTATAGCTGATTGATCATCCATCGGGTTCGTTTTCGTGTTCCAGATATGACTATCCCATCTCGAAGGGCTCGACAATTTATCAATCTCCCTCGCGTTTGCGTCCTGTGGGCGTCAAAAGAGAACTTGGGGTCTGCAGGCCCGTCGCGCAAATATTGATATTTTGTAGTAGCAGACCAAGTAACCAAATTGGGGATCTGAAGAAGGTGAGCGTTAGTGTCAGGTACACACGACGCAAGAATCCTTGTTTAAAAGCCAGAGTGAGAGAGAAGTGAAGATTTGTAAAGTATTTCGATGATATATGCTATGTGACAAACACTTTGCACATGCCGAAGGGACTTGGCATAGTACACTTGTAGTGACCATGGTATGGAAGTTGTAAATGCCACTGGTACGAACAGATCGTCTATGTCCTGGTATTACGCCTTAACACCGAAAACGCCACAATATGACCCCTTCGTGGGCACTTCATGCGGACTTCCTATCATTAGGCCTCCCTCGTCTCACCGGCCATGAATGCGTCCTCTGACGCGGTCCAGCCTTGGTGATGCTTGGGCGCATGGACACAGGTCAGTGTGGCATTCTCCTCTAGTATGACTGCTTATAAACTGGAAAATAGGCTTCACCCCGCGCCCTTTCGCTTGAGACAGTTCATTAATAGTTTGATGAGAAGGTTGCGATCGACAGGCTTTGCAATGTAGCCTGTCATGCCCTTCGCTATGTACGACTCCGCCTGGCCTTTCAGCGCATTTGCAGTCATCGCAACAATAGGAATGGTCAGCCCTTTGTCTCTGAGCTCTTTAGTCGCACTGACGCCGTCTTGAATAGGCATGTTGACATCCATCAGTATGAGATCGTATGATGTGGGGTAATGCAACGCTTTCGCTACTGCTTCCTTTCCGTCCTTCGCAACGTCGACACCGTCGAACCCGAGGCCTGCAAGCATTTTCAGCATAACTTTCCGGTTGATTGCGTTGTCTTCTGCGAGTAGGAGTCGTTTGTTGGCTGCGACACCCCTGATCTCCTCCATGGGATTAACGAGGTTCGGTGAGGAGACTGTCAGACCCTGTATCCTATCTTGCAAGATTTCGGCGACACTCAAATGCTTGCACTTTTTGAGCTTTGCTGTGAACCAAAATACACTGCCGCGGCCTTCGGGATTTGTGTGAAAGCCAATTTCTCCTCCCATAAGCTCTGCCAGACTTTTACATATACTCAATCCGAGCCCTGTTCCTTTGTATCTCTTGGTGGCGGAATTGTCGAATTGTGTAAATGGCGTAAAAAGAGCATCCGAGCCGCCTGCAGGAATACCGATGCCAGTGTCTATAACCTCGGTAAGAATGATGAAGGACTGCTCGTCTTCCTCCTTGAGTTTGCAGTCTACGCGCACATAGCCTTCTTCGGTAAACTTGGTGGCATTGGAGAGGAGATTCTGTATGATTTGACGGTATCTGAGGCTATCTCCCTCGGCCGCTTTCGGAAGTTGGGGGTCGAGGATGCTTTCAAGTTTCACTTCGGGCTTATGGCACGCTTGGTGTGCTCGTAAGACAGACTGTATGATATCGGTGACGCTAATAATGTCGTGGCTGATGGAGAAGCT
The DNA here is from genome assembly GCA_021596325.1 of Parafenestella ontariensis. NCBI lineage: Eukaryota > Fungi > Ascomycota > Dothideomycetes > Pleosporales > Cucurbitariaceae > Parafenestella > Parafenestella ontariensis. Next base: position 306,772 of record JAKGDA010000012.1, on the reverse strand, counting down.
GCCGGACTTGAGCTTGCTGTAGTCGAGAATGTCATTGATAACTTGAAGCAGAACATCTCCAGATTCTTGGATGACATTGGCAAGCTCGAGCTGATTAGGATCAAGCTCAGTGTCTAGTAGGAGTGTTAACGCCGACAACATGCCATGCATAGGAGTTCGTATCTCGTGAGACATGTTGGCTAGAAACTCGGACTTGAGTTTGGACGCCTCCTCGTAAGCGGCTATGAGCTTCTGTTCTGCTTTCCGCCTCTCAGTGAGGTCCCGTGTGACTTTGGAGAAGCCGAGAAGGACGTCTTCCCTATAGACAGGAGTAATGACGACGTTGGCCCAAAACCTTGAGCCATCTGAGCGATATCGCCAACCCTCATCCTCGCAGCGGCCATCGCGGAGTGCGTCTCGGAGTTCTCTTTCTGGTTTGCCGGCGTCGAGGTCTTCTTTTCCGTAGAATGCCGAAAAATGTTTGCCAATGATATCAGACGGGGTGTAGCCCTTGAAAGCTTGTGCTCCCGCGTTCCAGGTAGCTACATGTCCATTGGGATCCAGCATGAAGATGGCATAGTCCTTGACGGTCTCGACGAGTATTCGGAATGTCTCGTTTGCGTAGAGGCTCTCCTTAAGCTCAAGTTGCTTCCGGTGTTCCTCAGTGATGTTGAGAAATTCCATTTGAATGCAGCGCAGGCTGTCATGGCGAACGATGGGGACGGCACGCAGATTCCAGGCAGTCCTCGCGTCGCTCACACACTTTAGGTTTTGGACGGCTCTTGTGTCTCGCGCGGCGCGGAGGACTTCGTGTGCTGATGCGAATTCCGGAAGAGTCAGTGTATGGTCGAAAGCGTCCAGGGCATGCCGGCCGACAAGCTTCCCGCGGTCCCTTAGGCCTGAAACCAACAAATAGCTGTCTGAAACCTGGCGGACAAAGAGCGATGCATCCAGGATAACGGTAGGAACTGGCGTGAGGCGGATTAGATCGTAGAGCAGACCCTCGACATCGTAGTCGTCGCCAGCGACGCTTGGGGGCGGCAGAAGATCGGCATTTGTAGGCCCTGGCGGCGTTGGCAAGGCTCCCGGCACAGCGGCCATTGCTCCGCTATGTGCAAACCGAGCGGCTAGGCTCCGCTAGACTAACGGTGGTGCTTAGTCCACGGGTGTTGGGAGAGGGAAAATCGTACGAGATTTGCATACAGAGATTCACAGAAGGCCGGGGGTTGGTCCTGCTTTTAGTGACGCAACCCTTTTGGGCTGCTGCTCCAGGGAGAGGCCTGTGGTGCTCCCGCGGAGCCAGCCCCGTCCCGGTGCAGTGGCTGACAGCGACGTCACTTGTCGGACCCCGTTTAAATACCACGCAGCTGCATCTCCATCACAGCGCTTGCTGGCTATAGTATCGTTCTTAATCTTTCCCCCTTCCCCCTCCGAGTCCTGTTCCGTAGCTCGTTGCCCTGCAGTGGTTGTGTTCCCCCGCTTCGTAATCAGGCAAGCCGCTTTGCCGTCGACGTCGACTATTGTTACCCAGTATTGGTCGGACTGGCCCACCAATGTGTCGTCGAGTGCGAAATCGGAGATTTCGACTGTGAGACTCTTGGCCGCATCCTGCTTCTGGACGCTTACTTCCAAATTGAGTCTCGTGAAAGAGGTGCATCATCGATCGCATACTTTTCTGAGATTGCCGCGGAAGAGCGGGCCCCCGTATCTAGCCCTATGTGGGTTCGTCGTCTTGAGCGCAAGCAGGTTTTGCAGCCTGCATCTATCGATCGGTTGTCTCAAGCAATCAGGCAAGAGATCATGAATGGTCGCAAAGCATCCAAGACACGTGAACGACTAATGTTCCCTGTTTCAAAATCTTACGAGGAATCAACCAGCCCACATGCTCAAATAGCGGAGTTCTTCAGTGCTAGCGTTTCCAAAGGAGGCTCACCGGCGCATATGCCAGGGGATTGGTTGACCAGGTGTCCTTATGGATTTCCCAGGTAGGCAGAAAAGCGCGGTAAATATGGCACTCTCCCAGACCTCGTGTGCATTCCCAAGAGCCGTTTCTTTACCCGAGCCCTTTCCAGATCTGTCTCATTTCAGCCAGATTCGCTACGAAACCAAACATCAATGCTACCCGTCCTCAGCCACGTTTCTTTCACGTCGCAATTGTATTCCGAGAAGTCTATATGCCGAATATCATCCGCGTCTTTTCATTAGTTTTGCAGTTCTGGGCCCATCTGTGTTGGATTCGGTGGTGATCCAAGCACGTCGGCTTTAGAAGCCGAGCAGTGTCAAACCTCGGTGTTGGTAAACCAGAAGTATGATACCAACATTATGGCCATTGTTCTTGGGTACGCGAGTATCTCACCCATTTCTAAGACCAGACTGACTTTCTTTGTGTTACCATCAAGCTCCACTCCCGTCTGTACCACCACGTGATTCTCTCACTACTCCATCAATCGTTTCGTTTCCTATTCCCAACTTAGCACATGGCCTCGACCTGCGATGCAGCCCTTCGAGCCTCGTGATATCAAGTGGCGTTGGCGCTTGGATACCAACAGCCTCACTACATCATCCAGTGGCTCTTAGTCTTATCTATCACTTGCGCTATATCTCTTTCGCAACCTTGTTCATACCTCTGGCGCGGGTAGTCCTACGACATATTATCGTTTAAGCTCAAGCTATAGATTCAGCAATCACAAAGACGGCGACCTACCAGAACATCACTCTCACAGCTCTTAACTATAGCCATGAGCAAGCGCAACTGTTCTCCGTCATCAGAGACCTGTCACAAACGTGGTCCTTCAACCAAAGCCTCAAGCACGACACTGACACCCCTAATGCCGCCTAGCCCGCTATCGATCTCGCTCGCAAGCCCAACTGCGAGCGCTACAGGCCTTGCAACTCCACGAACGACGTGTGAGCCTTCGCACGATGGAACAGTGGTATATATATATATGTCTGCATCTATATTGTTCCACTCATTTCTCACATTCACGTAGATCTCGCCCTGTCCCGCGTCGCTGATGCAATATGCTCCAACGGAATCATTTCCCATATTCCAAAGCGGTGACGTCTACATCAAGTCGACCCTCGCACCAAAGCACTGGCAGCTTCATCGTTCAATTCTTGCCCGCCATTCTCCCTGGTTCGCGCGATCCTTACAGGAAGAGCCTGCGACTTGGTTCTCATATACTATCGAGGAAATCGAAGGCAAGATCAGGCTCGTGCGTCAACCGATCATAGATGGTGAACGCCCACAAGCTCCAGATAGTGACATGGTAGTCGATATCGCTATAAAGGAGGAAGAAAACGAGAAAGACGTCTCTCCAAGGAAAGACTACAACGCAATCTACAACCAAATCTTCGGCACTTTCTACAGCATCCCGCCAATCATCGATACAAGCATCCTCACCACTGCGCTCACGCAATCCGAACAGCTCGTCGAAACCGCGCACACACTAGGCAGTCTACATCTACTCACCCCATATATTAGTAACGTTCTGCTGTCGTCCCGCCAATCACTCTTCCGCGCGATCAGCGCAGATCCAGCCCGCTGGCTGATCCTCGCCACCGCTATCCAAAACGACAGTATTTATATTGAAGCCTTGATTCACCTCGCAGGCGCACACCCTTGCTGGCCGTGGTTTACGAAGCGCGCAGCCTTGCCTGAGGAGATTCAGCATCTAATAGAGAGGAAGAGCAGAGAGCTGGATCAAATGTGTTTAGAGGCGGAACACGAGCTGCTGCTGTTAACAATCCAGGTCCGCGGTGGACCCGTCCAGGCGCATGAGAACAGCCAGTTCGACACATGGTTTATCGTGCAAACGTTCCGCGACGTGCTCGCGAGAGAGTTTTATGCGCTTCATAATAATAGTCTCAAGCGCGGGGCCGTATTTCGCAAGATCCGCAAGGGAGGCATTGCGTATATGCAGTATGAGGAGATGAGAAGGCTGATGGAGCGAATTATGCCGGGGGCAATAGAGAGTCTGAGTGAAGATCTGGCGATGCTGAAGAAGTCGGCAAGCCAGATTGTGGAGGAGCTGGCAGTCAACGAGCTCATGCTTGATGTGGAGGCGAGTAAAGTAGGGTATCTTACGTGCATCAAGGTGGGCGTGGAGGATATACCGTGGCGAGCGGGTGGTCGGTAGAGCGATCTGAATGATTCTTCAGCACGCCTATTGATGAGCGGGTTGCGTTACGTAGCCGTGAGCGAGGTTAGGAACATATTGGTAAAAAGCTGTATTTGTGGCCATTAGGGTGCTTAACGTGGGTATGAATCAACAAGAGCCTGCGATCGGTTTGTAGAGGGCGATTTCGGCTATGTCCTACTGTTTTGTCATATGCGTCAGGCTAGTCAGTTGCTTTTGAATCCAACCGGCACGAGATAATGGAGTGATGGTACGAATAGGGTATCATTCTGAACGAAATGGGAACTACGACCTCAACTACGCACTATCTCCGTGACGTTGATCCAAATCCAGTGCTCTCATGCCGTGTGCTCGAAAAACTGTCCCCGGACGACGACCTCGAGCTTCCTTCGCCGTTATTCCAGCGGCTTCCACTACCATTTCCAGTACCCCAACCATTACCAGTCTGGTTGCCTCTGTTACCCATACGTCCTGCAGCCCATGCCGCCGCCGCACCACCGGCCGCACCAGACCAGAAGCCCGGCCTCCAACCTTCCGTAGCGCCGTAACCAGATCGTGGCTTATTGGGACTGTCCGGGTAGTATGGCGGAGGCGGATCATCGTAGGGGTCGTTGTTACCTCCTCCCCATCCACCGCCACCACCACCGCCGCCCCAGCCTGGTCGATTGCCACCCGCTAGACCGCCGGCGGGACGTTGTGCCCAGCCTGAGAATGCGGAGTACACCATCCACAGCGCCACACCGATAAATAGCAACCAGAAAACGGCAGCAGCGACCCGTTCACCCATCGTCTTTGGTCCCTCACCACCCACACCATCATCATCGTCGCCGCCCCACCATCCTCCTCCTTTGCCCTTGCCGTACTTCTCACGACCCTTATCCGTCAATATAAGCCTGTATTCAACACCGCAACTGCCCTTCAAGATGTATGGATCGTCGGGGGAGTCATAGCCCTCGCAGATCACGTCCGTGGAACCAAGTTTGAACTCTTCGGGGAGCGAGGCGGTGCATGTCCATTGGATGGAGTTCTCGTCGTAGTCGGAGCCAGAGTTCTTACAACGCATTACATCGACGTCGTAGAGGCCGCGCCCAGAACCGCCGATGCATTTCAGCTAATACATTTGTTAGCCTGAGCATCAAAGCAGGTGCGGGGACTACAAACCTGAGGAATCGCATCGACACGCCTATGTGAGGTTTGTAAGCCCTTGCGCAGCGTGAGGCTTTGCACGTTTGCGAGTTTGACTTTGGAGCCTGAGCGCAGCGCTTCTGCGCCACTCGCCGCCAGCAGCGCTGGGTAGAGGAAGCTGAGAATATGCATGTCGCGGGTCTCGTGCAGGTCTGAGAGAGGGTTCAACGATAGCGGAGGTTCGGTGTTCTGAAGCCCATAGGTGGCGACACGCGCAAAAAGGACACAGTGTAAAGATGTCTTGGTGCTTCAGGCAGCGAGTCCAGATCGCGGGACCGTGAAAGAGGGTCTTGGCAGTACGACGTCATTCGTCCAGGAACGCCTGTGATCGCTAGTCGGGAAGTGGCTAGCGTCGTTATTGTATAGAGGTCACGAACCTCACAGGCACCAGAGCCATTCACTCGCACACTTGAAACATGAAGCAGCGAATAACTTATGTGGTGAAGAACCCGGAGAAGTTCTCGCCCGAACAGCTGGTCGTAAAGGATGACAGCACGAGTCTCACATTGAAGCATGTTCACGCCGCGAAAGAACACCGTATCACACTCGGTCTAGATGAGCTGCCTAGAGAGGTAAACGACCTCGACAATAGATTCAAATCCCAAGCAAATCTAGACTGACTGTTCTGTAGCTCAGTAGGATCCTCCAACAGTGGCACGAATTCCATATTCGCTGGGCCTCATCGACTGCCTACACCGCATCACCACCGTTTACATCACGTGTATCGCCTGGTCTACATGTCTTCTTCACGCCTTTGAAATCCACCCCTGAGGATGCGTTATGCTCTCAGCTTCACAGAGTTCTGAGCACCGATCTGAAATGTTCGTCAACAAACGAGACGTCGATCAAACTGCCCATCCTCTCGGAACGCTTCTCCATGTCCGCTTCTTCGCAATACTTCGCCTACTTGGATTCGCTTGGCAATGTTCTTGAAAACTTTGAGGAAAAGTTCTGCAAAGGCAAAAATGAAGTTTGTAAGCAGCTGGCTACCCAGTTACTCACCGCGGCATACGTAGACGTCGACTACGACACCATTTCGCGCGCCGTAGTCTTGACCGCCGGATGGTCTGATGCCCAAGGGCATAAGGGATGGTCAGAAGAAATCCAACTACCCGAGAAGGACTCGACAGTAGAGATAGGCGTCCTGAACCACGAGCCAAACCCCGATCCAGAAGATATCCAGTTCGGCGGATTTCTGACAGTTCTAGGCCAGGATACTGCACCGAGTACGTATACAACCTCACAAATGCTAACATCGACATGCTAATGTGCCAACAGAAACAACCCGTTTCCAAACCCCAACCCGCCACTACCCCCTCCTCCAGTCCTCTTCCAGCGCAACCGCACCACCCAAACTGCACCCCCTAACCTACACAACATCTTTCTCCCACCCCACCGGCCTGCACCCCACTCTCATCCTCTCCCTACCTAAACAACACCTCACACCACCAAACCCAAGCTGCAAACTACACACTCACCTCACCCTACCATCGTACCTCTTCATCGACAAATACCAATTCAGCGACGCCCTGTTCTTGCAATCAAAGAACCTGAAATCTCTACGCAGTCTAGCAGGCGCCACGGATCTCGAAGCCCCAGACTGGGTAATCAATCAATGGGGCAGTGCCGCGCTGTTCGAACTAGCTCACCCCATCCCTCCTCCTACCGCCGAGACCACTGCGACCGGGTCATGGAACGTCTCAATCCCCCTGCACCTGCGCTACCTCCCCGCCTCGCCCGCATCCCACACACGCGTGCCCCTCCCCTGGCCTGTCGTCTTCTGGGCATGCAGAGCAGAAGAAGGCGCGAAGATGGCTGCGAATCCCTTTGATCGCGTGCATCTGGGGTACGAAGCGCTTTTCGGACCGAAGACGAGGTTCATGCATGTTGAGCCGAGTGGGCGGGGGAACGGGACGGGACGGCTGGTGGAGTGGATCGATGTCCCCGTTTTGGACACGAGGAGGACGGGGTGGGTGGAGACGGGGACGGTAGGGACGGTGGTTGTGGCGTTTTTGGGGCTGTGTTGGGTTTTGTTTGGGAGGGTGGGTGGAGGTGTTGGTGGGAGGAAGGGGGTGGAGAAGGGTAAGAAGAAGTAATAAGGGTCATTGAGGGATTTGTTGAGTTTGAATTGAATTTGAATCATATGCCTCGCTCGCTGTGATAAGCATAAGCATGAGCAAATTGGGTATCTATCATCATCCGCGCCGCTGCCCAACTTCCGCGTTACTATCCGACCTTATATACGCCCAACGTGCATGTCCAAATCCACGTCACCTGCCCTCTGAAGCCTTCTAAACCACCAAAATTGGTGCATCAACTGGTACACTCGGAATGATAGGCACACTTGTCCCCGGGAAAATGGGATGAAGCGTGTACACCGGCCCCGCACTATCCTCTCCATCAAACAGCATGAGGTTCTGAATCGGCTGTTCGCGCTGGCCCAACACATTGATGACATCCTGCGCCAACTGACCTCCCAGAAACGCGGTCACGGGCGCTAACTGGCTGCCCAGATTCTGCAGGAAACTGCGGAGGAAGTCGGCCTTGAGGGACTCGGCTGGGAGGAGAAGTTCCTTATGCTTGACGTTTGCAAGGGTGGTAAAGAGCTGCAAGTCCTGAGGGGTGTGGGTGGGGAAAACGCCGTGGCCGTTGCGTTGGTACTCCCATAGTGCGCGGACGCAAGTGAGCAGTGGGTGCACCCTCTTCAGCCTCCTAGCATTGCCCGCAATCTCCGGTGGCAGTGGTGAGTCCTTCGCGAGCATAAGCGGGCTGTAAAGCTCCTGCTTGCTCACCAACTCGACCACCTTCCCATTCTCCCTCTTGACCTGCACCCCCGTAACATTCCTGGTCGCACTCTCAGGCCCTGTCTGCGTGGCGCGATTGCTCTTCTCGCGCTCGATGACGAAGTGGTGCTCCACGAGGTCGGCGAATATGTAGCCGTACAGACCATGCGAGGAGCCGGCATAGAAGGGCTTGCGTGCGATTCGTGCGCCGGCATTGAGTGCGCTGAAGGACATGAAGTCCATATCCGTGGCGATGATCACATCGTAGTTGGCGTAGAAATTGAGGTCCTGCTCGTTGCGCACATCCGTGGAGATGACGTTGACCTTGACGCGGGGATTGAGTTTTTGGACTTGCGGGGCTGCCGCTTCGGCGCGCTGATTGTGTTAGCATGGGGGAGCGCTTAACGTGTTGGGGCTAATGTACGTTCTTGCCTACGTCGGCCTCGGTGAGGAAGAATTGTGCGCCGAGGTCATCTTCTGTGACGACTTCATGGTCTACGAGTGTGATGGAGCCAATGCCGGCAAGGACGAGGTTCTTCGCGATTTCGTTGGCGAGAGCCTTGATGGAGACGAGGAGGATGTTGGCGGTGCGGATTCTGCGTGCGTCAGTGGTTGCACAAAAGATAGCATGCTGGCGGCGTACTTCTCTTGCGCTTGAACACCCCATAGTCGGATCTGTCGGTCGTAGAGGGCGATCTCATCTGTAGCGTAGCTCAGTACTGGTACTGCTTGTATTCAAGGTCGCTCCTACCTGCAGAGATCTTGTCGGCCTCAGTGACGGCCGGGGCAGAGATGCCGTCGGCCTCAGCGATGGCAGCGACAGTCTGTCCCGCTGCATCGTCTGCAGGGAAGGTGCCATTGGTGGCCGGCGGCGGTATGGCGGAAGGCGCGGTGAGGTCGGCCATGGTACTCTTCTCGCGTAGCTATAGATCGGTACAAGGTAGTTTTGGGACAGTAGGTATATTTATCCAAGGCAAGAGGAATGGTGGATAGTGGTGAAGCGGACGATGCGTGTATAACTATCGAAGCAACGCGAGGTGAAGGGTAGTCTAGCAGCCAAGTCAAAGTAAAGGCCGTTCAGCGGTGACGGAATTAGCTCTGGTACCTTTGCGGCTCTGCGATTTAGGGTTTGGCTCGTGCACCGTCCCCGCGTGGGGCTGCTAAGCACGCGGACAGGTGCTTGTTACCTCACCTCAGCCTTGAACTCACCGTCTTCTCTCACTTGGCCACTTTCCCCCAAGAATTCCTCGCGCCTCTTCGTAGACCACCCAAATCCCGCGAAACCTCCGGGCTCCCCGTACAAACCTCACCCTACTCAATGGGAGCGGGGACCGACGTCACCAATGCCTAGACCGCCCGCCTCGCCCTCCCCTCCGCCGGCAAGCTTCCCCTTCACCACAGGCAGCTTTGACTTTCCTCATGCATCCACCTCTCCTTCTCGCCTGGGCGCTACTAGTTCTGCCAGGAATGTCCTGCGTGCACTAGCCGATCGCGCTCCGGAGCAGCCTCCACCTACTGTGCACGATGGGTCCACCATGCCCAGACAGACGGTCAGGCGCTCGACCCGATCTACGAGACGTGGCCAACTCCACCGCATATTCGGTCCGCCGCGAGACAGCGAAGTAGTAGACAACCTGTCGAGGCGGCCCCCCACCGCAAACCCCAACCGTCCCCGTGCCACACCCAGCGAACGCTACCTCCGCCGCTCGCAGGCCCGCATACGCGAGCAGCGCGCCGCCGACATGGACGCTGCCCCCGATCTTCTCGATTCGCTCAGCGACATACCCATCAACAACCCTTTCAGCCTCTCAAATCCCACTACCCGTCGACGCAGCCCCACCGTCGAAGTCAACAGCGAGCGCAGGAATAAGCGAAGGAAGCTCGAGCATGACCCGAGTGCGATTCCAGAGTATACCTGCTACAAGTATGGTCACAAAGGCCAAGTTGTACCTGGCCGCCTAAGGATGGAGATTGTAAGCTGTGACGGCGGGGAACACCGCACAGGGAGTCCGCCGGGGCTCTATAAGGTACAAAACGTCCTCAGGAACGACAAAAGCGTATACTGCAGCGAGAGCTCACAATGTAATCTTCTACTGAAACATATCGGCGAGGCGTCTTTCGCTCTGGAGAAGGTCGTTATTCGGGCACCGGACCGTGGCTTTACGGCTCCGTATGTGTTTCCACTCCTACTAGGTCACGTTGCTAATCTTACCTCAGTGTCCAAGAAGGCCTTGTGTTCGTATCCATGTCTGCAGATGAACTTCTCTCCGGCACATCAGCCTACAATTTACAATACGGCACTCAATCTCCGCTCATGTCGCCTACGCCCAGCTCCCATGGCGAGAACGAGGAGCAGCTATCACTGAGAGAAGCGATCGAGGACCCGTTGATATGGCAACACTCTCGGCAAGGAGCCCAAGAAGAGATGGAAGAACGTATCGAAAACCTCCGGCTCCGGAGTGAAAGGTTGAATGCAGAATCGGCAGACCTAATATCTTCCTTGCGCTCTGACTCCGACCGACGCAGGATCCTTCGCCAGATGGTGGAAAACGAAGATGAGGCAGATGGTGATAACTGTGACCACGCAGCAGATGACTCGTACTCAGGTGCCGCCGGGATCTCTGCTCCCACTCCGCCTCCGTTCACAGTTACGACCGCAAGCGAAGAAGAGGAGTCAGACTCAAACGAAGAGTTGCCCAGCGCCGCAATCATGGCTGATCGTCTGCGAAGAGAGAGTCGATGGCGTGCCGACAGCGACGACGAGGATGACGAGATTGTACCTCGCCTTAACACGCTGCGACGAGCACCTGCGCTAGATTACACCACCTACGGCGAGTGGCGGGAACGGCGGGAGCGCTATCTTGAGCCCATTCGAGCGTCGCGTGTAGGCGCTCCAAGTCGAATCGAGGCTTCTGAGCGTGTACCTGAGGCCGAAGGCCTGATTGCGCCACACGCGAGGTTCTTCATTGCGAAGAACAAGAACAAGATCACCATCAAGTTCCACCCGGCCATGTAAGCTGTTTGTAGTTACTGTGGTGTGTAATGCCCTCGTCGCTAACAAATCCTACAGCTCTGGAAAGCACGTCCTGCTCAAGTTCTGGAGTCCAAAGCATGATGGCAACATCGATATCGAGAGTGTGCAGTTTTATGGCTATTCAGGTCCTCGTTATTTCCCGGCCATGCAACCCCGGTAGAAGGAATGCGTGCCGCATTTTGCTTATGTGCGTAAGTCGGGGCTTGGATTGCTTGAATAATGACGATGAAACGGCACCGCTCGACGATTGGAATGATGTATATGCATAGTGATACCCGGATATCAACCATGTGTTGGTAATGCAGGTTCGAGGCTGCTGCTATGTACGGTAATGTACAGAGGTAGCTGTCTGGTTCAATATACTGCTCCTCTCAATGCTATCATTGTGATCCATTTCGTGAGAGTTTTTGTGAGAAATGCTAACATGGATTTTCTTTACTAAACCTCTGGTATTCTTTTTGACGTGCGATACCTTGTACACTTTCTGAGTACGTTCATTGGCGACCTTCTAGTATTGAGGATGTTTTGTTGAGCTAGAAAGTAGATGCGGAAATGTGCGGGAAAGAGCCACGATATGACGTGGGGCTTGGCTGCACAAAAAGTTCCGACCCTGCGAAACATCAGCAACCTCAATTCTCACAATGCGCACGCTACAGAGAAGCTTACAACCCGTTTACGCGCCCTTCTTACACCCGAAGCATACAACCCGGATACAGCTTTCTAACTCGACGCCGCCGCCAGCATGGACGCGCTCTTTCCACGCGTCTGCGAGCTGGAGGGTCGTCGACCTCGCATACCGGCTTCATGATCATAACGGAAACGCTAAGGGGGATCCGATTGTGATGATCCATGGGCTGTTTGGAAGCAAAAGAAATAACCAGAGCGTCGCGAAGTAAGCCATTCATAATCTCTTCCACCGAACTGAAGCTAACCTCCAACCACAGCGCTTTCGCGCGCATCCTCAGCCGGCCTGTCTATGCCATCGACACCCGAAATCACGGCGAGTCACCTCACGACAAGACACACAACTACACTGCGCTCGCCGACGACGTAGAAGCCTTCCTGAAAAAGCACGATCTCAAGAATGCGACACTCATAGGGCACTCAATGGGCGCAAAGACCGTCATGACACTGGCGCTCAGAAACCCCGACTCCTGCGCGAACATCATTCCGGTAGACAACGCGCCCGTTGACGCAGCTCTATCAAGCGACTTCCCAAAATACGCCGAAGGAATGCAGCGCGTGGAGCAAGCGAAACCAAAGAGCCAGAAGGAAGCCGACAAGATCTTGGAACCTTATGCAAAGGATCTACCGGTCCGCCAATTCCTTCTCACGAACCTTGTGAAGCCCGAGCCATCTGCTCCTCTCAAGTTCCGCATCCCGATACAGATACTTGCCAAGTCGCTGGATGATATGGCGGATTTTCCATTCACGAATCCGGATGAGGTGCGGTTTAGCAAACGGGCGTTGTTTGTACGAGGGACGAGAAGCCCGTATGTGAGCGATGAGACGCTTCCGATTATTGGGCGCTTCTTTCCTAGGTTTGAATTGGTGGATATTGATGCGGGGCATTGGGTTATTAGCGAGAAGCCGGAAGAGTTTATTAAAGGTATGTTGATGTGGTGTCGCTCTCTGAATAGTTGTGCTAACAGATGATAGCTGTTGTGGAGTTCCTCCAGGAGAAGGAGTAGATGAGTGTCACGGCGTCTTGGGCGCATTAATATATAGAATCGCCAAGCGGAACACGAGGTGGGTGTAGAAGTTGCAGTTAGACGGGAAATACGCCCTGGTTCGTATAATTCGATGTGGTTTGCGCCAACAGCAGCGTTCAGTCGTGCCTTCCTCTCAACATCTTCACTTCATTCCTCATCTAAGTCATGCTCATCATCTTGGCATCCCCTACACCCACCTTTTGACTCAAATTCCTTCATTCCCATACCAAACTCTCTATCTTCTATCTCACCAGCCATGCCCTGCCCTGCCCTCCTCAAACACCTGTACAATTCAATCTTAAGTCCTGCCCTTCAATTTAACTAGGTTCCCCCCATCATGAGCCTTTTTCTAGTAGCCATACTCGCAGCATTCTCAACCCTTACATGAGCAAGCTTTTCACTCGCGAATTCAATCTCCCGAGGCAGGGATGACTATGATCCCAACGTATGTACTCGCAGACACCAAGCTACGTGGGACCACCATGTGCTCGAAACATTCGGACAAGGTCGCAGGAGAGTACATGTGGCTGAGCGATGCCCGGAATCTGCTATAGGTAGTGAGTGTTCGGCAAGGTGAGATTATGCATGAGTTCTATTTCGCGTCTATAATATGGTGGCGAACGAGGATGCTTGACAGCTTATTGCGCGGGCGCTGGGGAATAAATAGCAAGAAGGAGATGCTTGGTGCGTGGCTGGGTAGTTTACTTTTAGCATGGATACGGAGGTATGTCGAGCGATTCGCGGGGAGTTAAAAGCTTGTGTATTTTTTTCTCTTCAAGCAAGAGCTGTATGTGCAAGTTTCTTGGACTGGAACAATTTTTCAAGGTGCTTCGGTCGGCACACGCAACTATCGCCTATTTTCTCCTCTCATCTAGCATAAAGCCTAATTTGGCCGCAAAAGTCGGTAGCAAAGTTCACGGTGGCGAGAGATGTAGGGGAAAGGAGTAATCCAGATTCGCATCTACTTCTTGAGTATCGAGGACGGAGCACCACTACAGACTGAACATGAAACGCAGTAAGAAGACTTTGAATCAAATCAGAGACAGAAGAATCCTGTTGTGGATTTGAATTTTTGGAACGAGGAGGACACGGAGCTTTCGATATAAGTGCAACCAGTGTTGTTAGCGCGGATGGGAAAAGTATAGTACGAGTTCACGCCCCTCATTTTATGTCGCCGCTGTTTTTAGTAGTAGTTGGAAAAGTTTAGTATACTAATTGACCAAAAAACATAATATAAGTTATAATTGCGGGATTGGTGAGATTTGTTAGACTCAATAGAGATATCCAGACTAACTATATCTCTCTGTCAAGTTCTTCATTCCTCATCTCTTATACTGATTACTTTACTATGTTTATACATTCACTTTCAGTTGAGAGTGTTTTGTAACACAAAGGGAACTTAAGCAGCATTCTCCAATTAATCTGCCATACTTAATCAAGCATGCTATAGGTCGCGCGAAGACGGAAATGCAAGTGCGTCATGCAAGGAATTGGGTGATGCGGGTGAGTGAAATGATTGGCAAGTATCGGCACAATGTGTACGATGTCTCTACCTAGCTGCTGAAGACATGGCTAGATAGTTGTAAGGACACGATAGTCGAGATGATGCAAGTCCGCCGTGCTATGCGTTTGAGTTGCAGTGCGATGTAGCACGGATAAGGTTTCGACGGAGACGGTATACCGGCCCGCCTCGCACAGGCGCGGACTAAAATAGCGGTCCAAGGAGAAGCGCTACGAAGGCACATCACCAACCTCACTTTCTCTTGGGAAAATCATATTTAGGTGAATAAGAAAATGTGGACAGCAGCTTGGTTTGACAAATTCGTGTCGGATTCGTAGTGAATCGTAGTGGTTGCATTGGGCATACTTCATCTCTCTTTAGAGAGTGACGGAGTGTGTTGCTTGTGGGTATAGCCGTCGTCGACTCTTGAATCGATTCTCGATCGCTGTCATACATGCTTCAACATTGGCTCGTGTTTCGAGTCCAGTAACATCGTCATCCGCAGTGTTGCAGATAAGAGGATATAACACTCCATGGAAAAGATAACCGAGATAACCTCAACTCGTAAAGAAACGCCCTCGCGTCCACGCTTGCTCGCTCGCTCGCTCGCTCACAGTCGGTGTGTAATGAAACAATCACTCCTCAGCTCCGAGTGTACCCATCATTATCTATCGTGCCAAGAACAAAAATCAAAGAGATGGTTCGTGACGATGCCTTATTAGCCTTCATTTCTTCTTCACGTTCAGCGTGCCTTCGGTCGCTTTCCTCAGCATCTCGCGGTCCTCATCGCTCATATGATCCACCTTCTCGACGAGCAGCTTCTTCAGAAACATGTTCTCCTTCTTCAAGCCGTCGTTCTCGGCCTCGAGCTTCCGAGATCGCTCCTGCATGGCCCGAGTCGACTCCATGAGTTGCTGCTCGCGCTGCTTCTTCTTCTGGCGAAAGCGCGCCGACGCTGCCTGATTACGCTTCCGCTTGTCCTCGTCCGCCTCGACAATCACAGAATCCGTAATGACACCCGCATTAGCTGGGTCGGGAGAAGTGGTTGAAGACGTGGATGTCGCATTGCTGTCGGGGTATGGCGTGCGGTAGGCGTTGATATTGTAGGGGTTTGGGGTAATAGGGGAGAAGCCCTGAAGTTCTTCGAGGACTTGGATTGCACTTTCGTGCTCGTATTGCTGGGGTATGTGTCCCGCCAAGGTTGGCGACGTGTATTGCAAGCCTCGAGACATGTGTCAGCCGGTACCATTTCACGAGGAAAATGGAAAAAAGCAAAAGGTACAAAATGGCGGCTACCGCGCTGCGTATTTGACGGGTACTTCGGCACAAGACCGTAAGCACCGCTGCATCGCCGCAGAGGGACCTCCCTACATAGGTAGGCAGCACCTATGGGAGGTGATGCAGGGCGCATCACGTGACAATTGCGTGCTTTGTAACCAAATGAACGTCATCCAAATCCGGCAACCCAGAGGGGTGGGAATTGCGACCCACGAGCATGGAGCTGCTAGGATGAGAGGTCTAAGGAATGACGAAGGATATATGTAGCCGACATGTGAAGACGGACGAAATAGAGTTAAATTGGAAGATGCGCTTACCTGGGAGAGACACACCACTGCTGTGTGACGCATAGCCGTACTGGTGCCCTGGTGGAAAACCCTCCTGCGATGGTATGTGTAGAGGCTGCACGCGATGGCTTGTGTAGTCGTGGTCGTGGTCGTGGTCGTGGTAGAGAGTGGTAGCGTCCAGGATGTCGTAACGGTCACGTCCAGACGAACTCCCACTCGCAGACCCGTCGATGAAGGTCGGCCGTCCAAAAGCTTGCTGGCGATAAGTTTCCGACATTACTCTCCATCGGCAATATGCGTTCCGCCAAGTCGGTCGTAATTGTGCTCTGCTTAGTCGTTCGGCTTGTCGCTGTGAAATCGAGGTATGGTTGTACGTTCGTTCGTGGTTGAGTTTGGGGCCGGTAGTAGCTGGGGGTGGAAAACTGACGTTCTTGCGCGCTTGAGCGATGAGTGCTGCCCTATAAGAAGAACACAAATGTCACCCAGCATGCGCTAGGTTTGTGGCAGCGCACCCCATGCTAAAAGTCGCTGTCCTCAGCGCTGAAGTTGGCGATCCTGTTCGATTGCGCCATATTACCCAAAAGTTCAGTGTGGACCTCCACGCTTTTACATAAGTCCGCGGCCCCATGCACTGCCTGGAACACCACTGACAGCAACCAGACTGTTGCTAGGGGCCCTTTGCTCGCGTGTCCAATATCCCCACGACAGGAAACCTGTGTCAGAAAAGTTGCATCCGTGGAGTGAGCAGACTAGATGCTCATCATCACGATGCAAGCGCCGGACATTCACTCCAGGGCGCAGAGCGAGCACCCGCCGTTGACCCCTTTCTCGCCTCACCAGAGGCGAAAGCATCAGAGCTGTCGTAGACCTCTTTGCCGAAGTATTCAAGACGTTCCAAGAGCTCATCTTGCTCCCGAGACGTCACACAATGACTGTCTTGACGGAGCTCACATCGCTACGCAAAGGTGAGTCGATGAAAGACATTGTGAAAACTCACCAAACGCTCCCAGACAGACCGAAAACCTTCCCTCCGCTTCAAAAGATCGATAGAACCACTTTTCTGCTCAGTAGAGCATCACGAAGCATCGACGGCTACCATGAACACCCAAACTCACTACGGCACCCTTGGACTGGCTCCAAACGCACCTCCCGAAGTTATTCGCGCCGCATACAGAGCCCTCGTGCTGATACACCACCCTGACAAGACACTACAGTGCACGCCTTCTGAGCGCGTCTCTCATGCTGCAGTGTTCAGAGACATTC
This sequence comes from Parafenestella ontariensis, assembly GCA_021596325.1. Lineage (NCBI taxonomy): Eukaryota > Fungi > Ascomycota > Dothideomycetes > Pleosporales > Cucurbitariaceae > Parafenestella > Parafenestella ontariensis. The sequence continues at coordinate 289,611 of JAKGDA010000012.1, read as the reverse complement.
AGGAAGCATACGATGTACTGAACAACCCTTCCCGGAAAGCGACTTACGACGCCGCACAATCTCAACACAATACAGTCATTGCGGACAGCTCCGTGTGCCATCATCATACAACGCCTTGTAACAATGCAGACTCTCCTTCAACGCCGAAGCGTAGAGCACCCATTAAGCTGACAACACCCGAAGAGAAGACTACAATGATAGCTAAAGCACGTCAACAGATCGAGTACCTCCACGAACAACGAGCAAAACGTGATCTCGAAGAGTCAGACCTCGACGTTGGCAGTCTCAAGAGCCTGATCCAAGTCTGGGACGATCTCGCGGAAGAGAACACACTCGATCCGCCGTTGAAGGCTCATTGCGCAATCCGACGCCACGAGTATGAGCAGAAGCTGATAGAACGAGATCGACAACGCGAAGAGTGGCTGTCGAAGACGGCGACGTCCGAACATGTGCCATCAACGCCTGCGACAAATCCCCAGCGACCAGCCACGCCAAACGCCCCAAATGCGCCAGCTCCTCATCGATCGCAAGCTACAACACTTCGTTCTGCGGCCACAGTTATAGCAGCAGCCTCTCTTCCACGCTCACAACGCGTGGAACAGCGCAAGGGTGCCGAAGTAGAACGGACTGCTGCAGCTGCAGCACGAGCAGTAGCTCGCTCAACAGCGAAATCCCAACGCGACGCAGCCAAACAAGCCATACAGGATAAGAAGGTTACCTCAGTCCGTGCCGATAAGGAGAAACAACGAGCGAGAATGTATGAGCAAGCCGTAGGAGATGCTGAACGCATTGCTCAAGCTAGAGCTAAAGTCGGCTCTGCACCACTTGATGCTGTTGAGCGTTCCATCTCAGACAATCGGGCCGATCCAACAGCGACTTTGAATGAGGCTCCACTACCTAGGGCGGATCCACCTGCGTCGTGGAAGGACAACGTGCAGCAAGCTACTAAGCCAAACGTGAAGAAGAGGTGTGGTAGGTGTGGTACCGAGCACGCGACTTTTGGCGAATGGAAGAAGTGCAATATGCAAGCCAGATAGAGATTAAGCGCGGAGGCGGCCCATTTTTTCAGATGGTGTAAGGTGTGATCGAGCTAGCAGGCAAAGACGTGCTAGCTGTGGGACGTCCCGGTAAGTACCATATTAGTATGCCGCAGCGGATGCACTATCCGACCAACTCTTCAGTTGACTTCTCTAGCAGTCTTAGCGTGATGGCGTGATAACGCATAATCAAATGGTGTATCTTGTAGTTCTTCGGTTACCGTAACCGTGATTTTGCGTCATCTTCGCTGTGACGTCTGTCAGTGTGTACACTGTACAATTTGGCTAGCAATAATTTAGTCAGCCTACCTTTGCAGTCGCCCCAAAGATTGTCCAGTCACCCTCTTGCAAAGAGTCGATCAATTCCGCATCGCTTCCCCTCTTTACCTGGCCAAGGGCAAATTGACTATGCATCCGGAGATAACAAATCATCGGATCAGTTCTCCCCCAAGATAGACATAGCTCTTGCAGGTGCCAAGTGTGGTCGCCTTCGTTCGCGTCTTGTAGAGGTTCCCCCTGGAATTGTTTGTCCGCAGGGTATATGAGTTCGGCCACCTCCTAAATGCAGGCTTGAGGTTCGGTCTCTGGAATTGGGCGTTGCACAAGGATAAAATCTAGCTCTGGGAGTTCGTCTCGTCTCTTTTAAGCCCTCCTATTGTCGATATTGGCTTCAAGCCCATATAGGTAATCGGCGCCCGGTATCGCGCGCTTGGTTAAACGATGGAGGCTTCATACTACGTGAAGTTCGTTTGCTCCTATCGAATCTTCGACTGTCTAGCCTGGAACGTGTCGCGATGGTAAAGTCGATCTCTCTGATATTTGGTGACCCGATGTGAGAAGTAGTTTCTTGAGTGAAGTCATTCTTCGTCCTGGAAGCGCATTACGGATTGTGACGTCGCAGTTGCGTTCGATGCAAGTTCCGGCATGTTGTACGATAGCAATGACCAGTTCAGTCAGAATCTGCCAAAGTTAAGAATATCGCGAAAGTGCTTGGGAATGAAGGGCAGCGTCGCTACATAAATCTATCCGATATCTCGGGCGATCGCTTTTGTAGTCGCATTACGATTGGGATTCGGAGGGCTTGGTGCGAGGGCGTCCTGAAGGAGACGAGCTAGACGGAAAACCGGTTTGGTCTCGCCCGGAGATTATACCCGACGAGCCGAAGCGCTCCTTCTCCCCACCCAAGATCTGCACGGAATGTCAATGGTTGCACCTAATCATCGGTATCTGTTAGCCGGAAGCTTATCTTGACGACCGCATTCCAAAATCGAAGTGTATCGTTTCCTGATTCTGAGTTGTGGGTAGCCTGGGCTCGGCTTGCTGAGAGCTCTGCGCGAGCTTTACAGCTTCCACTTCTCTGGATTCAGCACCTCCTGAATGAAGGGTAGAGCTTCATGTAGTTCTATGACGACGTCGGTCTTTTTACAACAGATCGTAGGCAATAAACAATATATTGGGAAGACAAGCAAGATGTCAAACATACAGTGTGGGATCTACATGTGCGCAACGTCAACTGATCGACCGGGATATAGCGCACCGTGATACACCTCATGATTATACAGGTAGTTCCTTTAGAAGTGAGTTGCGGCATTGAGGTCTTAATCAGCATGATATCTTATACCCACATTCCCCTGATTCCTCCTTAGGACTCTGTACATGATTTTCCTCGAGCTCTAGGTCACTGGTCTGCTTTCGAGCAAACTGAGTCTTCAGCAATGCTCTTGCATGCTGCCACACCACCAGGCACGCTGTTATGCAAAACACCGACGACCGACCGGTGTCTACGAGTACACTGGCTGGAGACTACGACTAAGCGGCGAGCGGGTTGTCAGGAGCAGCCGAGCGTGTGCTGGAAGGGCGAGCATCGAACTGTTTCAGTAGGTAGCACTCGTTTCTGATCGCAGAAGTCGCGTATTAGTAGCAATCAAACTGACAAAGAACCCACCGCCAATCAAGAAGCCCCGAGCCTCATGCTCCTGTTCGTCAACGGCGCACTGATTGAGGAGGACAGCTGTCTGCGCCTCTTGACCCTCACGGATTAGAGGCGCACTCTCCACCACTCCTACGTGTCGAAGTAGGCTGGATCGAGGGGTTAGTGCTGAAACCACATACACCAAGCGAGCCATTCATCCCATAACCCAAAGAAACCCTCTGGTTGGCGTGTTCTGCTCGTGCTGCCACTTGAGCTCCTGAACGTCCTGGGTCCGCTCCCTCTGGATCCTGACCTCGGCGGACGCATGGCTTTGGCGAAGAGACGATGCGGTACTTCGTTTCGAAGGCGGAGGAGTGGGCGCCGGAGATCTCAGCCATTGTGGCAGCCGAGGAGAGGCGAAGAGGGAAGAGCGGAGATCGAGAAGCGAGCAGCCAGTGGTGTGAGCGATCGATAAGGGAAAGAGAGGGGCAACAGGCAGTTGCAGAAGCAGTACTTTGCGCGCGAGGACAGACGCCTATAGAGGGGTGTTGCGGAGAGTAGAAGGAGGGGCCCGCATAAAGTAGACCTCGTAGGCGGGAAAGTTTGCTCTGATAGCTGCCGACAACGTGAAGGCGGATATAAGATTGTAGGTCGAGTAGATACGGGTGGTATAGCCAATTGAGGTTGCTTGATCAATATAAGGTTGAGAAGTAGTTGTCGTCTAGGAATACCGACCTTCGGGCGTCGCGCAATATGAAAAGATCAGGAGAGCGCACCACAGTGGGGTAGATAGAGGACAGACTTGCTGCGGTTAGTATAATCAGTCGAGTTGTGTTTGAGCTTCGCGGGCTTCTCGAAAAGCTGCAGGTATCACAAAGAGCAGTAGATTCCAAAGGTTGATATCGAGCTTGAGACAGCTGTTGGGATCCTCCGTCTGAGACTAGACGCCATTGACGTTCTCGTGGTTTGCATTGGATCTTCGTATGCGTGCGGGTCGGACATTGCTGTGTTGCTGCGTGTGAAATCTCGCTGCGCTGCCTCCATTACAACTCGAGCTCCATCACCAACACAACCAACGCGGCCACAACACCACCTCTTGATTCTCTGAGAAAGCAGTAACAGTCTCGAGAAACTCTCTGAAGCCATCTGCAAGCTTTTCCGACAACAAAACTCACGCGCGCGTCGTACATACGCACCGGCCTCCCTCCTTACCCGCGCTACTCCTCCGCAAGCCGCTCACAATGAGCATCGACACCGACCGGGCGGACATCGGGAAGCTCGTCAACGACTGCGTGTCGCACTACAGCATCAAGGACTTGGGTCTCCAAGCCTGGGAGGAGCTGTACGGCCAGCTGCGAGCCGGCGAGCCCGCCTTCGTGGCGGAACTTTGCGCGATCCAGCGCTACATCAACGGGTGGAAGAAGGTCGAGCTTCGGGCTCAGGAGAGGCTGTACTGGTTCTTCCACGTCGCTGAGTACCAGGTGGAGAATGAGGAGGAGGTGGAAAACCTGTCCGAGCTCGAGGTATGTTGCCCAGCGTGTCCCATGCGAGAAGCGTCTTCCGAACTTGGAACCATACTTACATGATTAGCGAATCGCTCATGAGAACATCGAGAGTGCATTCATCACTCTCCAGCTCAAGGCCCGGGAACTCCTCACGTGGACCGGGCTTCGCGAACGCTGCCAGAAGTGGATACTGGCCGCATACCTGAGGAAGGTGATGCCTGGGCGGAACATGGAGCTGAGCGAAGCCCAGGAGGCGAGATACAGAAGCTTCCACTGGGACGTGGAGTACAGCGTGGGCAGGGTGGAGGATGGGATGGTGGGGTGGTTCCAGCTCCACAATTTGGCCCTCGACCAGGTTTCTGCGATCCGAGCAGCGATGGATCAATCGGTCAGTCTCTTCCCGGATGAGGAGTGAGGCCACCGGTGACGATGTGCGCGATGTGGCGTTTGCGGTTTGGAGGCGGACTTGAGAGGCCTGGGATGAGATGGAAAAATACCCGTGTAGGCCGCATAGATACCTATTTGCTTTTGCATTGAGACCATGAAAGAACCTTGTCGCCACCTACCTGATCCATGTATTTTTGTTTGTGACTCTGATCCCGTATGTAGCCTCTTGAACGTCCGATTGCGTACTCCTTTCTTTACTCACATAGAGCCCGGAAGACCTACGCGGCACCACCAAAGTTGTGTATAGTTACTGATACATGACCGAAGGACTCTGGGCGTAGGTACCCCAGGACGGATATACGTGGCTTAAGGAGCCTTGCAGGGAGGCCGTTCGCGCAATCCAAACTACGCCAACCTCGTAGAGTTGCAAAAAGGTAGCCAAAAAGACAAAAACTTCACTCACCTACACAACATACAACAACTTACTTAAAACCTTTCATCTTTATCGAAAGCTTGCACATAGGTTACAGCACCAAAAGGTAGCAAAAAAAAAAAACTGTCACCCACTATGTGGCCGGGAGCTGGCTCCTGAACCCGCTGGGTGTCTTGTCCTGAGCATGATTCGAACTCCCTACCTGCTTGATCACACATCATCGACCAAAAAGAAAACACCAACATCTTACAACACACACCAGCCTACGCCACAGTCTGATCATCTGTGGTTTCGGACTTCCTTTGCCCTTAACGGGTACTCGGCGATGGATCTTCAATTTGTAGCGTTTATATAGTCGATAAAAGTCGCAATTGCGCAAGGTCCATGTTGTGGTTGTGTGGGTCGTGTGGGCATTAGGCGAAGCGTCGACGGTGAAATGGCTTCTCATGCACGTCGCAGGCCTACTAACACGGTTGCCTGAATACTCCTGTTACTCCTGACATCTAGGGGTATCGTGGAGATTGCAGTATGCGATCTCGCGACGTGCGGCCCATCAGATAAGTTGCTCTTCTCACATCCGATATGGCAATGCGTCTCCGTAAACCGCCTTTCCAGAGGAATTTCTGGAAGCTCGCTACTACTGCTCTTTACGCCATTCGATATCTGTAAGATTGTAGTCTGCATCGTTGCTGCATCGGGGGCGCTCGACTGAACGCGTGCTGCATTCGGTCTCTTGACTGGTCAACAATATAGTGGCCTCGTACGTTCCTTGCATCTGCCACCCTGGAGTGTACATTGTAGCGCGATTCGTGGCTTATGTATCAGTATAGCACCAGTTCGTGGAAGATCTGGCGGGGATACACCCGCATTTATGGCGTCCATATCGAAGGTGAAATCATCCTCCAGCCATGTAACGATAGCAATGGGCGTCCTTAAGCAGCTCAAAACGTCCATGTAGATAGACTCCAGCAGCAGCAGCAGTACTGACTCTCAAATGTTTGGAAGGCCCATATTTGCAATTTGCGAAGATGGAGCATAAAGCGCGAGAAAGCAAACTAGCGAAGTGTGTTCCCGTGCAAGCAATGAAAAGCCATCGTGCCCATTTTCTAATACCACCTCGCTGTGCCCAAGCTTAATATTCTTCGGCTTGCAGGAGTGTTGATGACAATGCATGTTGTGGCCTTGTGTCCGGTGCATAACGCGCTCGAGTAGATGGACGCAACACTGCCTCTCATAAAGCTTTCGAGCCTCCCAGCACTGCTGCAACCTGTTTACGATGCGCTCGATAGGTACGCGACAATAACGCTGTGGCGTGCAGGCTAAATGAAACCATTACACCTCTGCGTCGCTGCCACCAAACTTTCCAGAACACGTACACCATAACAGACTTCGACAGATGCGGAGAGTATCTGCTCAAGTGCTTCAGAGTTCAATGTCCGACCAGATTGACAGCTCCTCTTGAACTGAGATAGTGCGCAGTCTACGTCAGAAGTAGTCTTGGTGCTAAGACTTCCATTGGATGGCATTGCAAAGTTGCAGCTCCGCCCTGCCCTTTGCAGAATGGTCAATAGATTTCAATGGAAAAAGCACTCGCCTGTTATTTGTAGAGTCAAGCTCTCCAAATGGCAGGGCTTAAAGCAAATGCCACTTTTTCTCTTTATGTGCATTGGCGTGCTTGCAATACCGTGCTATAGCAGCAATAACAATGATGCACAGAGGTGCAAAAAAAGAACAAAAAAAGGAAGAGCTGTGCTCTTGGGGTCTCGACTGGGAGCCCTCTGTATGTTTTGCAATCTGTTCGATGTTAGCCGGCGTTTGGTTGGAAGTTGTCCTCGACAGGCCTGACCAACCTGCTTCATCGGACGGGAATCATTGAAAGTTTAACGTATATATAGTCGATAATTGTAAGTTCCGTGTAAGTAAATTTGGTGTTGTGGATAATCGTCACAAGCGGGCACATCGGTGGGGCTGCTTCACTCTGATAGCAAGGCTTTGTAAACATGCGTGGCCGGCTACTGGACCACGAGCAGTCTTCTACATGCTCTCTCTCACGTCTGCTGATCTGCTGGCATCTCCTTTGCCTCAGCCTGTGGCTGCTGGCGTCGATGCCGCACACATGCGATCGATAGACAGGGAGGCCTACCACGATAATTGTCCTTCTGCATCGAGCATGATTGAGTTCCTACGACCAGTACGTTTGGACGTATGTTGCGGAGGGAAGAGGGACTTGCATGCTGACTGCAGCACGTCTAGACTCATGAACTGCAATGACCTTACAGGTAACGTGTCCAGGAGTTACATCGGAGAATCCATGGCCACATGGATGACTAGCATAGCAGAAGAACATAATGTTCATGCATCGTCACAGTTATGCCCCTCGTGCAACAGCTTGCGGTGGTCTGTATGCCCATGTGCACTCAAAGCTGATGACTCCCGCGGGGAGCTCATGGTACTCCTGCATCATCAGCTGCCCCGCGGAACTGTCTCCTCGCGGTAGGAAGCCATAGTGCTGTTCATCCAACTCTCTGATTGACTCTGGCTCGTGTGGAACATGCTGCACGACTTGATATTCGGGAGTTCGCGACCCACATCCGTGGGAGTTTGCGTGCCCGGATTTCTCAATCACCGCCGCTCGCGAACCATTCCACCACAACGACACAACAGCACCGACCGCCCCATAGCAGGACCTGTGTCGAATGGCGGGCTCGATGAAGGAAATGTTACAAGCCTTCTGAAGATAGCTGACATCGCCACAGGATCCGCGACGACAGCAAGACAACCCGCAACGAGACAGCAACTCCGAGCTACACACGACTTCTGCACCGCCACTGATGCATCTAGGAGTAGAGTCAGGCAGTTTATCCTTTGTCGACGAGCAAGCAAAGGCGCCGCACCGCAAGACGACACCGGGAGCATCATGACTTGTCGCGACTGACACGAGAAGTCCCACCGGCCTCAGCAGAAGCGCGCACACGTCCAATCCACAACTTCCGATAGCCGCAACGGCAGATTGGAGGATGCGAGCAGACAAGACATTGGGGTCCAAACAAATGGCGGCGAATATCGAAGCGTACGACAAGCAATCTTTGAAGGCGCACATTTGTCAGGATCCATAAACATGCAACGGCGGGGTCGGTCCTAGGCTGCGCACACTTGCGAGGGTACAAATGTAACCCGAGGAAGGGCGCGTTAGGCAGAGGATTTCCAAGTCCCTCGAGCTACATAGAGCATGCGATTTGCAACCCGGCAACGATCTCTGCGCCTTCCAGAAGGCCGATGGCGGGAGTAATGCCACATGCAAGATGTACGGCTGAGGACCAAGTCACAAGCGGACCATAAAAGCTACTGGCCTTCCGAAAAGCTGCTCGACACATGCGCGTCCGAAGCATGAATAGAATCCAGAGTATCGAACAGGAGAAATGAGCTCAGAAGCCTCCACCGTCCGCACGGCAAAGACAGACTTGTCAAGCAGCTCGCGGTAAAGGTATCAAGCATCCTCACTCGGCCGATTACGAGAAGCACAGTCGGAAACACGTCCAAGGGACCAGACGAGACGACCGCAGCCGACGGAAACAGGACACTCGCTGAGTCCATAGTAGGCATCCCACTCAACCTCCACACGCTGTCCCTGAGCGGGCACACTCATCGAGATCGGAAGAGTGCGTACTTCAAAGGAAGACAGGACTTATACAGCGAAGGAACGAGCTGTACAGTTTAGCCCTGGTTGTACGTTGAAAGGAATAAGGCCCGAACTTGTGCCCAGCATGACGGCTATACATTTTGGACACGATATAACCGGGCGCGTAAGAAACGAGAACGATGACTCGGTGGTATATGGGAAGATGACAGGAGATATCGCGGCGTAATCATGGCGTATCTCGCTCTCGTATAGCGAACGATCGAGGAAGACGAAGCGTCCCAAACGTGTTCAGCGACTTGTCACCAATATACCCCGTCCGCGCGAAGCGAGTACTGTTATACGCATGTCGGATAGCAACACGACTATGTCAGTTCAATGCATGCCTGTCCATTCCGGAACAAAAAGCGATGAACAGGTCCGAACCGCGATCAAGGGCGAACGTCTGAACAGGTCCTCCATGAGTGGCAGCCATAACGTCGTTGTCAGCCCGACGATGACCGGACTGCAAGTTGAAACCGGGAAGTAGGTGAAATCCGGACCTCCCAGCGGTATCTTTAGAGATGGACCGGATGGATCATCGACGCAAAGCCAATCCTTGGTTAACAAGCCCGACGACTAAGAAAGAGATGGAGACTGCCAGAGTTTCCGAGCGTGTGAGCGTAGGAGTCCTGGAAGCAACCCCTCCAATTCGAATCAAATGTAAACCGAGACATGCTTGATACTCGCCGTTCTGCTTCCGAATCACGCCGCAGATTCCAAGGAGACCAAACGGTGTAGAGTATGAAGAACACTGGGCGCGACACTAAAGGAGGTGTATTGTTCACTGGCTTATAGACCCCTTAATTTTGGGCTGGATGCCACGCAGACCGGGGTCCCGATTGATGGGTCTGTCTCCGGTTGCTCACGGCAGAACCTGCATATCCCACTCTTACTCGATCGAAGCTTCTTAATGCGGCGAGGCCGAGGTTGGCGTCTCAAGTCGTATGCAGCTGAGCCGGAGTCCGCGACAATGAGTTCAACACTTTCGCGAACTCGTGTATGAGTTAAGACTTTAGGAGACGGTATGCTCAGCCTTGGCGTACGTAAAGGATCGCTCGGCTTAGGCCTATGTACGGTTTGCTCAACTCCAAGCACCTACACCGCGACACGTCTCCTGTACGTGTATGTTAGTATGCCTCCGATGTCCGAGGACATAAATCATATTGGCTCTTCCAGTGAGTCGAAGTGACCTATAGTCGCACGTCGTAGACTTCGTTGTCCATCTGATCTTGTCCATTGATGACAGAGACCTGGGCTTGGTCGCCTCGACAAGGTAGCAGCAGAGAGCATTGATATATCGCGGTCTGTCGCCGGGACTTCATTCTAGGAGTCGTCCGGAGTTCGCGAGGTCGCGAAAGGGGTATTGGATCCACAAATTCCCTGCTCTTCTAACCCGCATCTCAAGAGCGAAACCCCGTATGAGGTCGACCCCTTCTTAGACACGGGAACCAATGCGAATGATGCTCCTCCGTGTAACAGAGTCCCAGAGTTCGGCTCGAAACCCTTTCCATCAATGGCCAACCTGCGTGGGTACATACGAGTATAACTCTGAGCTGGCCTCGACCTTGTGCTGGCAACTGCAAACCAGAAAGGCTGAGTGCTCATGTCGTCCCAAGGTTGTTAGGCTTTGCGAGGGACCTGCCCCAATCACACGTGTTGCTTTGGAATGGCGGTCAAGAATGTCGGTACCCGCGCATCCGAACCCGCCGATGTGTCACTGGTCAGGTCAGTATGCTCACGCATGCTCTGCAGACCGCGCCAGTGTTCTTAGGTCGAGATGTTGGTAAGGGACGGTCGTTCCGCTAGAATCGAAGTATCTGCCGGCGGGCGGTGCTCATGGTGTCTATCGTGTCCCGTTGGAGCTATGGTAGTTCGACATTCCGATCCGAAGGTCGACTATAATGTTGCCTATGCCAATCCGAGGACTGTTGCTCCAACTTGTCAGTGTCAATGAATTGTCCTGTCGCATCGCCGATGCCTCGCGGATGCTCGCAGTAAATCTCGAAGGCGAGCTGCGCATCCCAAGCGATGCCCGCTCAAGATGTAGCATGTAACCATATCTCCTGCCAGTGAGAGAGCTCATGTACCTGTCTTCAGTCCCGTCCTCTCCTGTCCGTTGTATGGGTTGAGCAGGGTGGTGGGGGGGTGACGCGATGCGGGCGGCCGCAATGCAGCAACCGGCGGCCCCGGGGTGAGAGGGTACAACCTGAGCCTACCATTCGCTCTTGGGCAATGACCCCATCTTCCAACGCAAGCCAAGTATAGTGTCCACGCGGGGCGCTCGTTGCGATAGTTGTAGGGGTGACGGTGTCGAAGGAAGGAGCGAACTGGCCGTGAGACTCGGCGCCGCTCAGCAGGCAGGAGCAGCCCTTGCAGACATTCTCATCTCGGAGAACCGAGTCTTCATCTCAGGATCGTATGTCGACTGCGCTGCGAGATTGTGCGGTCGATATCATCGAGGTCGGAGGGGGGTCAAGGAGGTTGGCTGAGAAACTCGGGGAGAGAAGGAGGCGGAGACTGGGTAGCGGACCCCAACTAATTCAGCAGTAACCACCAACAGTACGAATCACGTCCACGAAAGCAACAAGCATATTGTCAAGGTCTGCAGAGGCGCTACGTCGATGCAACAGAATTGATAGACTCGGAAACTCGAGCTATGAAGGTCGGGCCCATGTCCTCGTATTGCCATCGCTTGTGCAGCCAACGAACGCAACCACCAGCCTCGAGGTCGTTCAAAAGGTATTACGGGCTCTATGTTGCAATGCAAAGAGCTCCCGGATCAGCTTCACTCAGCTCGATACTCGTCACTAGGACTACAGTCCTCGATCAAGTTGGGAGCCAAATCAACACGCATTTGCAAATTAGGTAAGCCCACGCATTCTCATCCCACTCGCGGCAGTGAACCAAAGCTAATAACTAGGCAGATAGTTTCTCAATTATAATAGCATTCCCCATCTATTCGTTGCACTGATGCGTCCCCGTTATTGTGTGCTGTGGCCCTTTCCTAGGCGACCAAATGTGCCAAGCTGTGAACCGTTCGAGCTATCGTGCCTGCCGCGCAGTCTTTAGCGTCCTACCTTAATTCCACCTCTTCACACTCCCACCCTCTCCACTAACCATCGCGGTCAACCTCCTTACAGATTATCGTGCACCGTAGCCACTCCCGCTTCTTCAGAACTAACACCGCAGGAGACATACCTCTCATTAGACGCGCCTAGAGCCCGTGGAGAGCTATCCCCTGTTCACAGCGGCGCTCAGACTCCCTGGAAGGAACTGCCCAGGTAGCACAAGCGCGTCAACACACGACCCTCCGTTTCCCAAGCGCTTCATACGGCATGACGCCCGCTCTAGCAAGGACTACGGTTAGCAATATCACGAGACAGTACCAGGAGGCGACGTTACTGGAATGGGGTCGCCCCACGTTGACCGCTCGACAGCTTCGAGGAACGCGTGATATCAGGCTCGAGGACGCATAACACGCTCATTGACCCAGCTTCACTACACCTTCACACGCAAATCGGTTATCTGCTCACCTTGATTGACCGCCGTTTAACACTTACAATGATCGCTGGATGAGTTAGAATAGACACGTAGTAAGCAACACGACACGACTTCGAACACACCCCAAGTTCAGCGCTGTTACTGGAGCCATAACCTGTATGGAGCACCCACCCAAAACAGCATCTGAAAAGAACATTGGTCAGCGTAGACGACGGAGACTGGCTGCATTGTGGGGCAAGTGTAATGTCTCGCTGCAAGGGCAATGCCACAATCCCGAAGACAACTAATTTCACATATAATGACCACTTCCTCTCGAGAACTGTTATCTAGGAATCCAGAAAGAGTATGCGAGTCGTATGAAAGCACCGTAAGCGCCCTTCGACACTTGTCTACCTTCCTATGAAAGCTCGGTATCCTTCTCCTTAGTCTACTTCTTGAGAGCATACCCATTCTCTTTCTTCAACCTCAGACAGCTTCCTCTTTCCTGGAGGTCGAGTCAATAGGTCGTTGTCCACGGCGATGGCTATACTTCAGAGTCAGTTGCGAAGCTCAATATATCTGGCTTTTAGATCCGAATATCGGAGTAGCCAGTATATATAGCGAGAAATATCTTACCCCAACAGGGCTTTGTCAACACTCATACCTATCTTCTTATTACGCTGACACACTCACAGAAAGCAGCTCTCAACTTCAGAAGTGAGATGCTTTTCGATGCCTTGAAACAGAGGCCAGCCCCAATCCTTTTGACTCTAGCGAACCCTTACTTAGCACTCCTATTAGTGGGACACGAATCAACTTGCCACGTCCTCGAACTTTCCGACCTCGCCAACCCAATTTCCAATACAAATCGTCCGGCATTAATTTCCTCCCCTCAACTTTTCGTATTTTCTGGAACCATCATCATCATCAGACATGGCAATTATTCGTTACCTGCCTCTTCGCTATAATATTTTCTAAGCATAGTCTTACTTTCCTTAAGGTTAGAATCACATCCAGGTGTTGTAAGGTAAATTATGGTGCAAGAGCCCGGGTCTCAAGTGGGTACACTGCCTTCGGGATACTTGTACTGATTTGCTCCTGCTCCATCTCTCTTTTTGCACATCTTCTAACTCTCACTCCATCCTCTCTTTCCTTAAAGCCAAGCCAATTTTAACTCTAATTACACTCTCTCCATTGTCACTTCTTTATTGCGTCAACCCACCATGGATTTTACGCAAACTATAGAGCTCATGAGGCTCACATGCCCAATTTTGGACCTCTCCATCTGAACGTTCGGCCACCACCAACGAGTAAACCTCGATGTTGGCATATCCACCGAGGAGAGTTAGACTCCATTCGAACAGGTATACAACAGCATCGAAATATCATCATGTAATAAGATAAACTTAAAGTTCCTAAACATCACACAATTCGGACGCACCACGACTTGGGACTTGGACGGACGAGCCACCAAGGGTCACTCAAGGAAACACACAACTGCTCGTCGCCTTGAGGGAATGCCATGCTTGAAGATCCAGAGCTTCGATAGTTCCATTGACGCTTGTGGCTGCACTCAAGATTGCAATCGGGGCTCCGAGTGTTACCCCGCTTTTGTCGAGCATATATTTTGTCAAGTCTCCGTCACCGCTTGTTGAACAGGAACTTCTATCGAAATCGAAGCGGGGGCATAAAAACTTACGTCACGTGGTCCCCACTCACACCTCAGATCACCGCACCCACACCGCCTATATCAAGCGTCACTGGGATTTTGAGATTATATATTGGAAATCCAACCTTTATCTTGACGCTCTTGCAGTTGGTTTACAATATCCAGTCGGGACGCTCTCACCTTAGCACCAAAGCTGGTATTGGACAGCAGATATTCGCACAATTCAGCCGTTACACCTCCGCAAAAGCTCAACCAGGCTCTTCACTATTTGGCAAACCACCTGTTGTGGGTGCTTTGCAAGCTGCCTCAGAGCATACAGTTCGTTTCAAGCAGCTCGACGGACCGCTGGACTGCGCAGTACCTGTGCCCTCCCGCGCAATTCTTCCGCAGGGTCTCCGCATCAACCTTTTCTTGTAGCGTTACGAGAGCAAACGACGTTCTGCAGCCAACAGTGACCGGCTATCTGGATTCATTTGTGCTACGCTAGCTAGCCGGCACACTTTGTGGCGCTGGTATTTCGCCGCCATCCGTTGCACCCGCAGATCCTCAGTTCGCTCGGCTTGACGATAGAGACCACTGGAAACTTTCGGAAAACTATCGCGACGAGCTTCTGCGAGAAACGCATTTCAGGATATAATCGTACTTCACGTCGGCTTTTCCTGCTCGCACTAGGGAAAGAAGAGTGTCCTGTCGCAGTCTTGGCGCATCGTCTCTTGAGCACGAAGTCTTAAGCGAGTTCATCGTTGCCTGCGTGATCGAGTTCTCGCTGAAGGGGAAGGACGCTAGGGCCTCCTGCCCTCCTTAAAGTTCTGATCGACGCGGCTCCTCCTTCGCCTCCTCACCCAACACATCTACGACAGCAACGAGGTACGTACTCCATTAGCTCCGCCACTTCGTCCTGCACCAGCCTTTGAGCCTTTGTAGCGGGAAGATAGCCAACGCAAGGTGCTGGTCATCCAGACTGTTGATCTATCCACCTCCCCTTCCGGTCCCCGCATCACACACGCACTCCAGCGTCAAGCACTGGGCTTACGGTATGACGCAGTGCTAACAACGTCGCAGGGCCTTCTTTGGAGCTCTTCGTCGGCTACTTGTTCAGTTTGCTTCGCTCCTTGGAGCTCACTGGGCGCGTACGGGTGTTTGGGTCGCCCGCTCCGCTTAAGGTAGGCTGGCTACCTTCAGCGTTTCCGTCCCTGGCACACACTAATCTGTTCGCAGTCGCGCGTTCACGCCCCAGAAGCCCCTCCCCCTTCGGCCGCACCAGACCGCATCGGGCCCGTCAATAATAGGTGAGCCTGTAAGTCTATACGCCTTTCCTCTAACAGGGCATCTTCTCTTGTTCTGTACGCCGAGCATAAGTTAATTAAGACAGCTATCATGCCCCCGTTTCACGACAAAAAGCTCAATACGGTCAGTCTCGACGACAGCGACGACGAGTCTTATACCCCCGCCAAGAAATTTGCAAAGAGCAAGAAGACGACGCCCAAATCCAAGGCCAAACTCCCTCCGAAGAAAAAGACGGCTACGCCTGTCATGGGTTGTATTGCTTCAAAGCGCAAGCGTGAAAAGCGTGGAGCTGGCCAGGTCGGTGCCTTGTACGAGGGACACAACAACCAATCCACCGACAGTGGCATGGCCGGTATGCCCATGGAGCTCGCTTCCCAGCCCTCGTCCTCGGACAGCAGTGCTGTGCTTCCTCTCGAGCCGCTTCGTAACCTCATCCCCCTCGGCAGTTCCTCGACAGTCAATTCTCAGTCCTCGTTGTTCAACATCACCGCTGCAGACATCGAAAACAGCCGCGGGTATGAGATTCTCGGCGATCAGAATCGTCTCCACCTCGGCGGCTTCGACGTAGACCAACGCGTACCTACAAGCTACCCCAACTCTCCTCGAATGAATGCATTCGCTGAGAGGGAGAACCGTGAATTCTTCAACGAGCTCCCGGGCAACGTTTATGACAGCTTCCCCAATCTACGCCGCGAGAAGGGCACGCGACATGCCAGGCTTCAAGGCCAGTCTAGTGTTAAGAACAATGGCTTTCACTACAATCCTGGTAGCGACCTCGGTTTGTTCAACGACAGTGACATATACGGTGGCGACTCAAGTGCCGGCATTGATGCACCTGCTTTCTACAGCGGCTCCCATGGTCTACCTCATGGACAGGCTCCCAGCGATGGGTACGTTGTGCAAGGTCGCATGAGTTCGGAGATCAAAGAGGAGATGGACCAGTCTGATCACCTTGTGAGTCCTACCCCTGTCTATTCTGATTATGAGGAGAGCGACTTGGAAGATCGAAGGGCATCCAAGGTGCCAAAGATCAACAAGGATGGCGCGCCTCGCAAGCCACGCCAGCCTCGAGCAAAGCTCCTTAAATGGAGTGATAACGACTGGAAGAACGTTGCTCTCGGCCTTGTTTGGGCTTGTGGTGAGAACGGCGTACAAATTCCCTTCGACCAGGCAGCTCAAGTTGTTGGTGATAGTTGCACGGCAGGTGCCCTGCAACAAGCCCTTCTGAAGCTACGCTGTAAACAAATCGCCGAGGGCAACCAGATTCCGTCGTTGAGGATGGCGTGGGCTCGAAAGAACAAAAGCTCCACCTCATCAACGTCCACGGCTAATGCGAACAATGCTCAGGACTCGACTCCAACCAAGTCCATGCTGCCGAAGAAGAAACCAACGCGCTGGGAAGGTAATCAATCCTTTATCATCACACTCAAGCGCGCCTATCAGAAGGCTGATAGGATGCACTTAGATTTCCCGCACAAGTTCAAGAAGGTTTCTCGTCAGCAGCAGCGCGTCCGCACCGGCAACGCGATCATGATCAATGATAACTCTTCCGGCGACGTTAGTGAACAGTCTGCGACCTTCCATCACGCTGATCAGTACGCGGACTCTGCCATGGAAGATGCCAAGAGCGCTCTCGATGTCGAGATGGATTATGGAATTTCAATCCCACACGCCGACGATAACAGCAACGACCTGATGACATTTTCCGCCAACCTGACTGCCGGTGATCTGCATCTGCCCGGAAATGTTCTTCATGCAACTAATGCGCCGCCGACCTTGACCGGATATACGCTCTCTCAGAGCTCTACCTCTGCTCATAGGCAAGTTGGCCTCGAGCCCAACAATGGCAGTCTCATTAGTGACAATGCTAACCTTCATCGTAGCAGCGTAGCCGTTCAAGATGACCCTCGCCGGCTGGCGAGCATGTTTCTCGATGGCAGCCTCGCCAGTCCTACTCGGCCTATGCCACAGAACTTCGATGCGGGATGCGACTTCATCACTTCCGATCCCAAGATGCGCAACAGGAAGATCGTTGTCTTTGACAACCGCTCCGATCTCAACACTCCCACTATGGGCCATGACTTCTACAAACCCAACCAAAACATGCCACCGAGCCCTCGCCTGAGTCCGACCCAAGCAAGCGACATTCCAATCGGTCCCTCTGGCGTCTATAATCTGCCCGGCAACTCCGCACATGGCACTGCTCCCACTACGCCAGTTGGCAGCTCGGTCTACAGTACTGCATTCGGCACGCCAGACACTGGATCTTTCCATAGTGCTGGTGACAATGCGCCTGCCACCTGTGGAGCTTTTGACTACATGTACGATAGCTATGGTACTCAAGGTCTGACGCCCGTCACACCTCCCCGCTCAGCTGCTGCCGATCGTATCGTCGCCGATCGACTCAATTCGACGCTGCGCGAGGATGGTGCGTTCAATCCTCAGGGCAATGAGAACAACATGTACCGCGGAACGTGGAACGGCTTCAATGGTATTAACGATTGGCCTTTGGGTGCGCGCCAGAACGACTACAACGTTAGTATTGAGCACGATGAAGAGGATGACTGCAAAGTTATCACCAAGGACGATGGGCAGGACAAGCTTGCAGATCCCTTCGTGGACTTTTCAGATCACCATTAAGCTATGTCTGATGTCGCCTTACTGGAAGTGGCTGTGTATCGGCATTGTAAGGTTCGAGTGTATTGTTGCGGGGCTCCTTACTTATTATTCCTGTAGCACATGCACGGACACCCACTTCGGCTCAGCGGACTTCGGTGTAACGGTTTCTCTATATTCAACGACACGACGGTTTACGATTCACGATTTACGATTGCTGGCTCGACAGCTTAACGGCATTTGGCCTAACGATGGCGCTACAAAGTCCTCGATGCGCTTGGATACCAATTTCACATCTTCTTGCCCCACTTGTATTACGATCCGATTACGATAGGTATCTTGATACTTTGATGGACTGGATAGGGGCAGTGTCTCTGGGATGTGTGCGACTGGATACGGACATGAGGCATTATGGGAATTACTTCACGGATATGGCGGATACGGATGCTTATATGACTCTGATTTGCCACCAGGCTAGTTACCTTGAGTGACAGGCCAGGTGCAAGGACGGTCATATTGAGAGCCCACACGGTTACGGTACATAAAAAATAGGTACTCGAATTGAATATCTTCGAGACCTGAATGCCGCATTTACTGATTTTGCAAATGTGATTGACTCACCATGTTCGACAGCATCACTCTCAACCTGGCGACTACGTGGATGTATGCGTGGATGAACTGATTTTCTTATTCACTATCCATAACTCAAATGTTTTGGTGTGTGAGGTCATTGTTCTTCCATCTCAGCTACACTTCACAATCGTCGTGACTCCTAAACCAAGCAGTTCCGACTCCAACAGCATCCCCAACCTTAAGCCCCCAAACTAACCACACTATCAATCAAAGGATCCCAGCGTACAACTTTCAACCCCTAAAAAAACATACAAACACTAAACTTATGGGCTTCTTTGATCTCTTCCGCAAAGGCCCAAACTATGACTACGAATACAAGTCCCGCAACGACCAGATCCGGGCAGGTCGCCGTCTTGCCGACGACATGAACAGCAATCGCAGGCCAGGGCCACCTATCTCAATACCCGGCTCTCTGTTCCAGGCCTTTGACGACAAGGGCTTTATGCATAGCATGAAGATTGGGGAAGACGGAAGAGTCAGCTACGACGAAGAAGCGCGCGGTAGAATGGAAGAATTCGTGGCGGAAAATGTGAGGGCGATGAAGGAAGAAGGACGAACAAGGCGCGATCGGAGAAAACAGGTGAATGTCATGGCAGGTTTACAGGCTGGGCAACGGCAGATGAGAGGTCCACTGAAGAATATGCCGGCAGGGGGACTGTTCGAGCTGCCGGAAAGCCACAGCGGGCCTTCTTTTGGAGGCGGCATGGCTCCGCTAAGCAGGCGTGACCAGCAGCAAGCGAAAAGACAGGAGGCTATCGAAGCTCTGAGATCTTCTCAACGGTCGCAACATCAGCAGTTTTCACCGTTTAGTGCGGGCGTTAGCGCGCGAGACTTTCATCAAGGCTCTAAGCCAGAGCTGCGTTTTCAACAGCCATCACAGATGCCTTTTCAGCAACCGTCGATGCCTTTCCTGCATCAACAGTCTCCCATTCCAGTCTCAAAGTTCTCTTCCCTTCCAACCCAAGCAGCCTTCTCAGCCGCAGTTTCCAATGCAGCCTCCTCCTCCTCCTCCACCACCTCCTCCCCAGAACCCTCCAACCTTCGTCGACCCACTGATCACATCCCATTTCCCTATTGGCGCAAGAGGACAGCGCAAATACGTTCCGGGCCAGAGCAAGCTAGATCCCCGGCAATTTGGGCCTTTGAACGACCCGGATGCAAATTACAAGCATCTGAAAGCGCTGGAAGAGTTGCGGAAGAAGAATGAGCGGAATGGGAGGGGAGGGAGGTGAGTGCGGAAGCGTGAAGATGAAGTAGTGAATGTGTAAGATATGAGTATGTGTCAATGCGAGTAATCAAGTTACGAAGCATGTAGACTTTTTCTTCGCGTAGATAGTCTTATCATGTCCCACACTACTACAAACAGGTATCTTAGCAGTCTTTGCAGCCACAACACATTTCTCAAAAAAGATACTCAAGTCTCTGCCCACTGAAAGTATAAAGCTGCCATGCCAGCCGCAATGACTGCTACCATCCATTGTCCAATCGCAAACCCCTGTTCTTGCGTTCTCCAGAAGTAGCAATATAGTGCAGAGACAACGAAGCTGAGAAGGAGGCCGACAAACGTGGTCCAACTCAGGGCGACTTTGTTTGGGCCCTCGATGATATGCACACCCCACCCAAACGGGAGAGCGCAACGTTGGCCGACTAGCACACTATTCCCAACCTTCTTAGGCAGGCGCTGTAGGAAGATTGCATCGCCATGGATGGTCATTCCACTCGGGTTTTTACTATCGCCGTGTTGGTGCTTTTGCATGTAGTGGAAGAAAGTGCGATGGTCCATTGGTGGTTGGACGTCAAGGGGGCATTCCTCGTAGTGGTACCGTTTTTCTTGTACCTCGGTTTCGAATGGTATTGCAAGGGGCTGTTCATAGATGCCTACGCGATATCTCTTTTGCACGCTGAACTGTAAAAGATGTGAGCATGAATCTCATTAGGAATTAGATGTATCGGAGGGACTCACGCGAACGAAATGGATATTGACTGGTTTGAGAAAGAATCTTCTCATTCGATGACCCCGAATGTTTGCATACTCTGCGTAGATCTTTTTGAAGAGCTCTCCATCGCTAGTGACATCCGTGATGTCGATTTCACTGAGATTTATGTCAATCTCTCCAGTGTTGACGCATAGCTCGAAGTACTTCTTCTGCCTGACCGAAGTTTGCGAAGTCGTTCCGGGGAAATTTCCTAGGGCAGGTTGCATCATTTGCGCAGAACCGTTCGCGCTATTCGAGCCTTCTAGATTGGATGTTATGCCTTGGGCCGGACTAGTCTGACCTAGGCCTATACTGCTAACGGATCCGCTCGAGTTTGCAGCCGGAGAGCCCCCTCCATTACCTCCACTGCTGTCTGATACCGGCTGAAGTTGATGTACCTCCCCTGTTAGAATAGATTCTGACGCTGTGATATCTTCCCAGATTCTTTTATTGTTATGTGGCCGCTGCTGTAGATCATGTAAGAGCTTATCAAGAGCGACAGGATCCCGGTTATCATAGTCGCCGTACATGTCGTCGCCACAGTCCTAAATCAAGGTTTGGTAAGTGTGGGAACCCAATTTAGCATGCCTTTAACCTACACAAACCCACTCTATCCGCCGGTAACCCTTTGGTACTGCAGGTCGTGCATTTCTTTTCAACGACGTTATGAACATCCTCCAAATTGACTGGTGTCCCTCATGTACTTCCATGGTATGTTCTATAATAGTCTTCTCCCCGAGTAGTCTTGTCGTCTTTTTAGTGGTCGTTATGACCTCTACGTGACCTATCGCAGAAGGGTCAGAGTGACCATATGGAGGAGTGATGGCGCCTATAGAGCTCTGCGTTGGTCTATTGGTTCCTGGCCACGAGTTGACGGGAGGAGGCTCAGATGAACTCGGTCCCTTACTTACTAGACCACCCACAATATCAGGATCAGACGTTCCTGGTATGAAGTACGTGACCTGTGGGATGGAATATGCTAGCCGCGGATTACTTTGAGCAGACTCATCTACGGAGGCATTATGCGGCGTGAGTTGAGACTCTAGTTCGAGTTTGGTGCTGGACAATTGTGAGTGCGAGGATGAAGCTCGGACATGTAAGCTCAAGCTATCCATGCGCTCCTCTGGCACAGCAGAGTCTTTCCAGGGTGAATTTGGGTCTGAATTATGATCCAAAGACCACGATGATGTTTGGTGGGCCTTGCTGAGTGGAAGAAGGGTGTTGGAGCTCTCATTGAAGCTCCTGAAGAGAGCAATGAGGTCGGGGTAGTTATAAGGTATATCGGGATCGTACTCGTCTTTCATGTCGTACCAGGCCTCAATACTTCCTTGGAACATCTTGTGGACAGTCATGCGCCATGAGCAGTGGTCAATGATATCTCTGCGAGGAGTTAGTCAGGGTATAATGGGACCTTAGGTGTTGTCAAACGTACCTCAGGCCATGTTGGGCACACAGAACATCGTCTAGCGACTGCAGTTTCGCCTTCTCGTTTTCACGATCGCCGAAGCGAATGAACTGAATGCTGAAATGCCGGTTACCCGCATATTGTTGCTCCCGCTTGGCAATGTCGAGGATAGTTGCGTTGAGAGCCGATGGTTCTGTCTTCGACCAAACTCCATCGGTGAGTATAAGTAGCGTAGTAGCGCGCTGCTTGTTCTGCTTCCACTCCCTGAGTATGTTCGCAAAAACTGGTCCCATGTCGGTTAACGAATCGGCAGTTTTCCTGTTCTTAGGCCACGCCGCGTATAAAGATTCCATGAGCGATCGTCGCGCAGAGTCTCCTTTGAGGTCTTCTTTGTCGTGTGTACGTCCATCAACTGTAAATTTGATGTCTATACCGTTCTTGGTCAAGCCGGCAGCAGTCTTCGCCAGTGTCTCTGCTACGAACATAACTATTGGCCAGTGACAGGACATTGACGAGCCATTGTCAACGACAAGAATCTGAATACTATAAGCTGGATTGGTTAAACGCGACATGTACGAAAAACCTACTAGTTTCCGACGTTCATACAACGTTTGCGCGAGGAGTGAATCCTTGTACGTTGTTTCAACGTTAACGCCAAATTTACCCACCATTTTGCCCAAGGCTTTCGAAAAGAATTCTCGGTCAAGTTCCCCTCTTCTACGGCATATATCGAAAGGTAGTACATAGACTGAAGGCGGAAGGGGAAGTGCAGGTGTAGCAGGTTGCAACAGTGTAGTAGTCAGTTGAGTAGGGGATAGAGAGGTTTCAGCTTGATCCAGCTCCATTATGCGCTCAATGTTGAATTGAAAGTGAGGGTCTCGATTTAACAGCTTGGTGGCAATTTTGTCAGATTGGTGTAAGTTCTCGGTATTGCCCCTTGGGTTCACAGGGGTTGTACCAGTAAACATGGGAGGGATAACGCCATTATGTAGTTCGCCGACTGACTGCTCATCGTATTCCTTGGAAATGGAAACACTCTTTGACTCATTGTCCAATAGTTCTCTGCGGTGGGTGGTCTGCCAGAGAGGCGTGCTTTTAGTGATGCGTTTTGTTTGTGATTGCATTGAGTGTCGATTCGAAAAGTACTTTGTGGTGGTATTTCCTACAGGAATAGAAGGATGGTGGCAGCTGGATCGAGAAATGGAGGTGGCGTCTCGTATTCTCAACGTACTGCCCACGCTCTCTCTCCGACATGTAGCTTGCCTTTGAGAATTTCCTTTGCCGAATTTTCGGGAAGGTACCCTCTGGCGAGAAGAATTGGTGCGTGTATTCCTGCTCATGGGACTCAACCGTGTATAAAGAGGGGTTGTTGACTTTGCCGTTATAGCGATTCCCCTGACAATCGACCATATATCACGCGCAGTTGAAGACCTGACGAGGTCTATAGTTCCCACATCATGCAAGTATCTCTGGATCGCCTCCTCCTCCAGGAGAAGCTGATGTGCTGTAGCCATTCTCGGGGTGAGAAAAGACACACTTCTGCCAACAACGGCATTGTTTTGTAATTCCTCCTTATGCTTCAACAGGGCTTTCAGCACCACTTCATCCGTGTCTCTGGAAGACTTCATCATATTATTGATCTTTTGTGTAGCCAATCCGACGATGTCTTCCAGCTTTCCACAAAGTCCTTCCAGGTCAAGCCTACAAGAGGGGTCTGCTTGAAGCATATCATGCTCTATCAGCTCCAGGACCAAAGGTGTGGTGGTGTCAGAAGGGCGCAGATGTTCCCGTAGATAATCATGCCATTTCCCGATTTCGGGTAGAGGGCGGATGCCCTCGTGAAAGCGGTCGTATATTACGTTGTTTTTTATATTTGTTGGTGAGAGCTGTCGGAGTCGTTCGTACTGGCGCACCCCTTGAAATCCCAAGACGACCCATGTTGCGGCAACGGATAGTACACAACCGAAGGACCATACGTCAATTGATTGTGTGACACCAGCCAATGTGCCATCGGGCTGTTTCATACGTGAGACCTCAGGTGCGCCTGGTGGTCGTTAGACATGGATGTTAGCAAGACAACCGTGGTTGAACATACCATACGTATCTGTGAATCCTCTAATCAATCCAGTCAGGACGGAACCGTCCCGTCGGTGTGCGTAAGGCACAAATGTCGAAAATCCAAAGTCAGCCAACTTCAACCGTCCATGGACAACGAGGATATTATCAGGCTTGATATCTGCGTGCCACCTATTCTCATCAGCATGCCCCTGAAATGACGCCATTTACTAATGACATACCCATGAAACCTCAAAGGTGCACGCTTCCAACGTTCCACTTCGATGTGATGGACGTGATGAATAGCATCGGCGACTTTGAACAGCGACTTCCAGTATTGCACGATCTCCTTGGCTCGCACAGGCGGAACATTTGTCTCGTCAGCCCATGTTTGGTAGAGGTCCCTTTCGCCACACTCCAATAATAGGTTGTATGTCGTCCCCATATCAGAGCCTTCTCCGAAGGAATGTGAATAGTGCCCGAGGTAACGTACTATAGGAACTTGCTCGTTTGACTTCAAGAAAGAGAAAGCTTCTCTCTCCGCTTCATACTCCTTCTTCATGTTGCCGCAGTAAGATTTGAGAACCATCTGGTAACACTGTCCGGTCGTCAGTACATCAAACAGGCTACTCGTCCAGCATCTTACCTCGCCAAAAGCCTCGTCCTGGTATACTGAGTCATGGAGCGCGTCTTGGAGCCCGGTATCAGAAATGAGATCCTTTTGGATAGCTACCCAGTAAACGGATGCTGTGCCCCCTTTTTCTCCAAGCTTTATCTTATGACAAAAGGGTGGGATCACTTTGGTTCCTTCCAGATTGCGGCTCATGTGCAGGGTGAGTTTCAATGGACAGTATGCCCACCTCTCTTTTTGAAAGTTTTCTATGATAAGATTTCTATCACTGGGATGTGTAACATGGGCCAGGTTTTCATGGAGACTCTCGAGTATGCCGCTGCTCACCAAATCCATATTTAGGAACTTGTCAATCATTCCGGAATCGGAGAATCGGTCAATGAAGTGGCCACGGCCCTGGTTGAGGAGGAGACTGAAGACGAGAAGGCAGGAATGGTCGCCGGTGAATAGCTTCAGCAATTTGAAGAGTGGAGTCATTCGATGTTTAGTTGGCGGCATTTCGTCAAGTAGCCGGTCTAATTTTGTCTGATGAGTACTTTCAGAAGCCTGCCATGTCCACCATGCCTTGAGAGCATCTACGTGGATAATGTGGCGCTCGCAGATACACGATTCGGGAGGAATACACTCGTCCTGGCACGCTACTGGTCGAGTCCATTCTGTCTGCAGGCGATGCTTGAACTCAATAAGGGTAGGGGAGTCCGGTTCTTGTGATAACTGGGCCATTTCAGCGTGGTTTCAATTGTGCGCAAGGCTGTCGATGTGGCCGTAGGCTAAAGAGTGGTAGAGTGCAAGCCGCGCGTGAGGGGCTGTGGGTTGCGTTGTGTGTAGCAAATGCTTTGAATACGCATGTAAATTGACCGCGCAAAGGTGCGCGCAATACAACTCGGCTGACAGAAGATGAGATGCTGTGAGCTGAGTTTCTGGAGCCTCACCATTTCGCATGCGGGGGCACATGATTATTATTGCTCCAAATCGAGCTTTGGCCAGCTCGAGAGGAGACCGGTCAGAGGTGCGCCAATAGATCGAGGAGGGCCGCTATGGCTGCAGCGAGCCAATCACCGCGAAGGCAACAAGGCTGAGTCTTGGGTGCGTATGTGCAAACCCTGCGAAGTCGAACACCACACAGTAAGGAGGCGAATAGATGCGAACACTGTGCTGAAAGATATTGTCAGGTTTTCGGGGGGAAGCAATATAAGGTTCCTGTGCAGCTATGGTGGCTTTCAAGGCTCCATTGAAACGAAGAACGGGGCCTTAACCGCCGTCGTCATCTTGCAGTGCGACACAAGTCGATTCTGACCGATTCTATGTCAAACAATTTCTTTATGAAAGCACGTAGCTGGTTTCGTTCCCTAGAAGAGGCCATTGAGGCTGCCCTGTAGGCAATCAATGTTACCAATCAATGTGAAGAGTGAACGGATTCTGGCCACGGATCCCCATCCCTTTGGAATATTCTTGAATCGGATAGCCAAGTGGATAATAGGACGAGTGAGAGTCGATGACGATGATTAGATGGGGGTTGCAGTCCCCGAGTCTGCTAGATGTGATGGCTGGATGTGACAGAAGGTGTGGGACTGAGAGACATAGTAGCCGGGGTGAATAAGGTCTACCCTAGTACTTCCGGCTTTTGAATATGTCGAGTACATTGAGCGGCATGTTTGGTTGAGGTGGGATGGCGCAGGCGAACTTCGAAGATTTGGCATGTTTGTCTTGCAGAAAGGAAGGAATGAGCTGCGTGAAGTGGTCAAACGGTTCTGTTTGCCGTAAATGTTTGCCTTCAAGTTGGGAAGTACACAGTTCGCATACAAAAGCCGTAAGAATGAACCAAGCGGTTGAAGTGAGTGACAAAACATACCTTGGTCTCTCTCTCCAACCTCAAACCTACGTTCTGATAAACTCAAGCACCTCTTCCTGGTTCCTTCCTACCACCTTCCAAATATGCCACGAGGCGACCCGCTCGCAGGATGGCAAAAGGAAAACCTTGCAGCGCCAAAGCGCAATCCACAACAAGCTCCCGAGTTTCCACCCTCAATATATGATGACCCGGCTCTTGCACCGCCACCAGTAGCCGAACCTCTGCGCGAATCTATAATTTCTATTCCTAATCCACCGCCGCCGCCACAAGCATATATAGCCTCAGGAGGAACTGGTGGAGGTGAGCCGAAGAAAATAACGGCAGAGGAGCTGAGGGCATGTCCGAATGGCGATACGCGCTGGCCGCCACCGAAGTCATCGCATCCGAAGCATCTGCAACTCCTGCTAGGCGAGAAAGGCGAGAAACGGATATACTACCACCTCACCTACAAAAACAGTGCTCCAGAAGCCAAGCTTTGGAAGAGCGAGATAAAGAGCAAGGCCGAATTTTACTACAATCAGAACTTCCCTCTACCACCAGCCGTGAATAAAGAAGGCAAATCCGCCCAGCAGATACAACAGGACAAGGAACAAGCAGAGATGGAGCACAAGGGTAGGGCGCGAAGCGCCATAATCAGGGCCAAAATACAGAGAAAATTGAAAGAGATTAGTTTCGGACCGAGAGGAACGATATGGATACTCGAGGAAGAGAGTATTGAAATCTGGAAATGTATTGAGGTTCTGCAAAAGGCGTCTCCGCCGCATGGAGCGGTAAATCTGGGGGCGACGAATGAGAGGTTTGAGATATTTGGGTTGGGGTTGAAGGGGGAGAAGGATCATGTTTTGTTGGTGAGCCAGAGGGTTTAGTGACATGTCTAGAGATGTGAACCTGTCATAACAAGGACTGATTCAGTCTGAGTAGGATAGTTTCAGTTATGAATAGCCGGATGGGCGGTTGGATGTAAAAGTGAGCTAGATCTCAATAGTCGTGATTGAACAGACTGGATGAGTGCATTGAGATTTTGTTAGGCTCGCGGCATAATGTTGCAGTGACTGTCCTTTTTCCGAGAGCCGGAAGTTTTTCGACCTAGGACATAAACCCGGTCAGGGACGATGGGCAGAGAAACTTGAGGTTGGTGATGGAATACCCGGCACTAAAGCCGAGGTATATCCGTGCACCCGTCATAGCGCCATGCTTCTCGATGTTTCTGCAGCTAATTTTCTATCGTCCACCACCAAGTACCATCTCCGCAATTCTCCCCTACATCCCCATCTCTTCCTTGTCATCTTGCATTCAGCTGGAGTCTAGGAGCACGGCTTGAAATTGAGTACTTCCATACACACACATCAATTCCATCACAATGCAGAGAGCATTCACATCGCGGGCGCGGACTTCGGCCCTGAACTCGAGCTCCAAGCTCCGGTCAACCAGCTTCAACCTCCAGCAGCAGCGATTTGCACACAAGGTAAATATATTCCATGGCTGGAATGCCTCAAGCCTGTGAGCTAACTTATTCTCTAGGAGCTGAAGTTTGGCGTCGAGGGACGAGCAGCTCTGCTGAAGGGTGTCGATACACTAGCGAAGGCGGTATCAACAACATTAGGACCCAAGGGCCGCAATGTGTTGATTGAGTCCAGCTATGGCTCGCCCAAGATTACAAAGGGTGCGTACCAACTTTTCCATTGCCTCCGGAATGTCCGCTCACATCATTCCAGACGGTGTAACGGTCGCAAAGGCCATTACCCTCCAGGACAAATTTGAGAACCTCGGTGCCCGCCTACTCCAAGATGTCGCTTCCAAGACCAACGAGGTCGCTGGTGATGGTACTACCACCGCCACTGTTCTCGCTCGTGCCATCTTCTCCGAGACGGTCAAGAACGTCGCCGCTGGTTGCAACCCCATGGATCTGAGGCGCGGAACCCAGGCCGCCGTTGAGGCCGTCGTCGAATACCTGAGGGCAAACAAGCGGGACATCACTACGAGCGCAGAGATTGCACAGGTTGCTACTATCTCCGCCAACGGCGATACGCACATTGGCAAGCTTCTGTCAAACGCAATGGAGAAGGTCGGAAAAGAGGGTGTCATCACAGTCAAGGAGGGCAAGACGACCGAGGACGAGCTCGAGGTTACCGAGGGCATGAAGTTCGACCGTGGCTACATCTCCCCATACTTCATCACCGACACCAAGACCGCCAAGGTTGAATTCGAGAAGCCTCTAATCCTCCTCTCTGAGAGGAAGATCTCCGCTGTCCAGGACATCGTCCCTGCCCTCGAGGCCTCCCAGCAGCTCCGCCGACCACTCGTTATCATCGCCGAGGACATCGACGGCGAGGCCCTTGCCGTCTGCATCCTCAACAAGCTCCGTGGTCAGCTCCAGGTCGCCGCCGTTAAGGCCCCTGGCTTTGGTGACAACAGGAAGTCCATTCTCGGCGATCTTGCTGTTTTGACCAACGGTACCGTCTTCAGCGAAGACCTCGACATCAAGCTTGAGAAGGCCACCCCAGACATGCTCGGCTCCACTGGTTCGATTACCATCACCAAGGAGGACACTGTCATTCTCAACGGTGAGGGCAGCAAGGACCAGGTTGCGCAGCGCTGCGAGCAGATCCGTGGCGTCATTGCCGACCCTACCACTTCGGAGTACGAGAAGGAGAAGCTCCAGGAACGTCTCGCCAAGCTCTCTGGTGGTGTCGCCGTTATCAAGGTCGGCGGTGCCTCCGAGGTCGAGGTTGGGGAGAAGAAGGACCGCATCGTCGACGCTTTGAACGCTACCCGCGCTGCCGTTGAGGAGGGCATCCTACCCGGTGGTGGTACTGGTCTACTGAAGGCCTCTGCCAACGCCTTGGGCTCTGTTAAGGCCGACAACTTCGACCAGCAGCTCGGTATTACGATTGTCAAGAACGCCATCACCCACCCTGCGCGCAAGATTGTCGAGAACGCCGGTGCCGAGGGCTCCGTCATTGTTGGCAAGCTCATGGACGAGTACAAGGGCGACTTCAACAAGGGTTTCAACAGCGCCAAGGGCGAGTATGTCGACATGATCGCCGCC
Source organism: Parafenestella ontariensis (assembly GCA_021596325.1). NCBI lineage: Eukaryota > Fungi > Ascomycota > Dothideomycetes > Pleosporales > Cucurbitariaceae > Parafenestella > Parafenestella ontariensis. Next base: position 260,005 of record JAKGDA010000012.1, on the reverse strand, counting down.
GGTATCCTTGACCCTTTCAAGGTCGTCCGCACTGCGCTCGTTGACGCCAGCGGTGTCGCTTCGCTCCTCGGAACCACTGAGGTGGCCATTGTGGAGGCTCCTGAGGAGAAGTCCGGACCTCCACCTGGTATGGGCGGCATGGGTGGTATGGGAGGCATGGGCGGCATGGGCTTCTAAACAGCTGAAGCCTGAGCGCCCTCTTCTGTTTCCTTTCTATACCCATGTTTGATATATCCACTTTTAGTACTCGCGTCTTTCCCAGCGATGGTTCATGTACACCATATTGGGTAGCACTCCGCTCTTCTCCCCTGTTTTCTCAATCACCTTTTTGGACCAGCGCAGCATTGTTGGATGTTTGATTTTATTGTACAATATCATGTGTATCTAGACGCTCCTGGGAAGGACAAGACGTAAAAGCGATCAAGGAAATGACAACAAATTCAAGTAAACAGTACAGACATGTATTGTGAATGATGCGATATGAAAGATGCAGGGAAGAGCGATGAATAAGGCTTAGCAGTGCTCGTTGCTGTGGCGCCCCGGGCCCAGCTAAACCTGTTGGTGCTGTGAAGCAACCCCACCAGCGTCTTAAAAATACCCCACCACTACCTTCCACATCAGCCTCAGCAACCTCCCTCCACCTCAGCCCACCCTTCACCCATACATCAATTACACGCAACTAGTCGACCTGTAGGATTGACGTAAGCCACCTCTTGGATTGCAGGCAGCCACGCACTGCTCCTTTCGCGCACGCGGAAGGCGTAGCCGATGACGACGCTGACAGGCAACACAGTACTGATAAAGCGCTCCGTGTCCCGACCTTCCTCTAACATTCTCCTCGCTACACACACGACATCATGGTGAGTGCGCTCGCATTCAGAATATTTGGAAAATGTGCTGACAAGACTCGAATAGGCTCAATCCGGGTACGTACTGCGAGACAAACAACACCACGCCTCAGCTGTCGCACCTCGACACACCTATCCCTACCCGACTCCAAGCACCAATATTCGCACTAGGCACTCCCCTTCCACCCACTCCTACTAACACACCCTAGTGTCTCCGTCGCGCCCGAGTGCATCCAGGCCTTCAACGAGCTGAAGCTCGGCAAGGACATCAAGTGGATAATCTACAAGATCAGCGACGACTGGAAAGAGATTGTCGTCGAGGAGACGTCCAAGGAAGCAAACTTCGACGCCTTCCGCGAGAAGCTGCTCTCCGCAAAGAGCAAGGACCGCCGCGGCAAGGAGGGCATTGGCGGTCGCTATGCCGTCTTTGATGTCGAGTACGAGCTGGAGTCCGGCGAGGGAAGCAGGAGCAAGATTACGTTTATTAGCTGGACGCCAGATGATGCGCCGCAATATGTGAGTTACCGCATACTCGACTTGAGACAGGTGTTGGTTGGCTAGTTCAAGGATGTGTTTGCTAATGATTCGTAGCCCCGCATGATGTACTCGTCCTCCAAGGAAGCCATCAAGCGCGCTCTGAACGGTCTCGCCGCTGACATCCAAGCCAACGACGCCGACGACATCGAGTGGGACAACATCAAGAGCCGTGTTTCCAAGGGCCGCTAAATGCACCCGTACCTCTGTCGATTCCGCGCAACACTAGGCAGAAAGAGGGGAACGGCCTGGTGACGACATTATGAAACGAGCTCGAACAAGTTGGCTGCGGAGACAGCGAAAGCGAGTTGATCGGGCTTGATTGGCCTGAACGACGAGCATGGTTTACTGCGCAGTAGTGGAGCCAGTCTCTTTGCATTATCAGGCTGTGTATCTTCTGATAGCTATGGAACTGGTAAAATTGTCACTGGTGGACATCCATTTGATATACAATCGCTAGCATGCTGTGATGTGCTCTGTGCCGTAATTTCTTTTACACCATCATGTACCTATTCACACACGTGCTCACCACCGGATACACTTGTTCTATTTGCTCTCCTCCCAAGCGCTCTTGAAGACGCGTACCAGCCTTTCGCTCTCCGGTTCATCCTTTATCCTCTGCAGCACGAAATTCTTCAAGTCTCCCCAAAACTCCTCCGTAGCAACAAGCTCCTTCCCACTTGGTCCAACTGCTGCTGCCCCAGCACCTGAACCCTCCCCACTACTACCAGCCAATCCCTTATCCGCCTCACTCGGCGCAGCGGCAGGCGGACTCGTAACCGGCGGTGTCCCTCCTGCCACCGCACCACCTAGCACCATAACGCTGAACTCAACCTCGCCGCCCGCTGCACTCCCAATGACCTCCGCGATCGTCTTCGAATCTGTGACTGGCTTCTTCTTGTACAGAATCTTTATTTTAGCAGCTGGTATAGACGTTGACGTTGCATACTGCTGTTTTAAGTCGTAGATTGACGTCTTGGAGGGGTCGATGGAGGATAGAGGGACGGTGGGCGAGGTGGGTTTCATGGGTTTGAGGGATATGCTGATCGTGGACGGTGTAGAGGCATCGCTCGATGTGCTGGTGGACTTTGGGTTTGGTCGCGCGGGGTGGGGAGGGTGTGGGAGGCGGGGAAGTGTGTACTGGGAATGGTTGTTAGCTGGAGTTGGATTCGAGAGGTCGAGTGAAGGGAGAGGCTTACAGCGCCTTGCGCAGGATATTGGCGCGCGTCTGCGATGTGATCTGAGGAGAGCTTGACTGGGCGTGCGTCGAGCGCGCTGAGGAAGGATTTGCAGAAGGCGAGTTCGGACATGGTGGGCTGCTTCCAGGTGGGATGTGATGGAAAGTGGTGTGTGATGTAGCCGTTCGGATTAGGGAATAGCGACGTGTCGCTTGAGAGTCTTCCGGAGATCGATTCACGTAGGAAATAGGGAGGTCTAGAAAAGTCTTGAAGCGCCCCAGGAGTAGGTAAACAAGCTCGGTGACAAGAGTTCATGCATGGATGACGATGTTCGAGATGCATGGATGCGGGACCGGCGCCAGGTTCCACCGGCACCGAAGTGGACCCCTGCCTGGCCCGCCAAAAAGTTGAGAAAACTCATAGCAAAAGTTCGATCCAGACTATTGCAGCCATTTTCTCCTGCTCAACTCACGAAACTCGCTACCAACCGTCGCCATGGGTCAAGGTCGTCGCATGAAGAAGCAGGGCATGCCCGAGCCATTGGACGAGTCGCTCGTTACACGGAAACGAAAAGATGCGCCGCCTGCACCGGACCAGGAGCGAAAGAAGAGGAGCAGAACAGCTGCTAGGGAGGCCAAGGCCAAAGCTACACCACCTAAGAAGGATGCAGCAGCCAATGGAGCAAAGACGAGGGTCAGCGGGAAGCCCGTGAAGAAGTTCGTCCCACCTCCACCGTCCGACGATGAGGATGAAATCTCGGACAGCGACGATATTGACATGGAGGATGGGCTGCAAAATGTAAACGTCACTGGCCTCGATGCGCTGGGCAGTGCGTCTGAAGACGAAGAGGATGAGATTGACGACGATGATTTTGACTCAGATGTTGTGGACTCGGACACAGAGGTCAGGAAAGCCATGTGGTCAGACGATGAAGACGACGAGGAAATTGAGGAGAAGCTTACGGCGGCAAATATCGCGGGTCTTTCCCGAAAATTGGACATGCAGAAGGCGGTCGAAGAAGCGGAGGCACAGGCTGAGCTTGAGGAAGGAAACATGCAAACAAACATCGCTGGAGAGAGGCCGAAGATCTTGGAGGAGGAAGACGAGGAAGGCCGCCCGATATCAAACCTCGTCACACAAGACATTCAGCTCCTACGCACGCGGTTGAACGACACAGTCCGAGTGCTCGACGACTTCAAGAACCTTGCAGAAGAAGGCCGATCAAGAACAGAATATCGAGCGCAGATGCTGAAAGACATATGCGCATACTACGGCTACTCCGAGTTCCTCGCTGACAAGCTCCTTAACCTCTTCCCCGCTCGCGAAGCCTTCGCCTTCTTCGAAGCCAACGAAACGCCCCGACCCATCGTCATCCGCACAAACACCCTCCGCACGCATCGTCGTGAACTCGCACAATCACTTATCAACCGCGGCGTACAGCTAGAACCTGTAGGCAAGTGGTCAAAGGTCGGTCTCCAGATTTTCGAGTCGCAAGTACCGCTCGGTGCTACGCCTGAGTATCTCGCCGGCCACTATATCCTGCAGGCTGCTTCTTCGTTCCTTCCCGTCATGGCGCTTGCCCCGCAAGAAAACGAGAGAGTGCTGGATATGGCTGCCGCTCCAGGTGGTAAGACAACGCATATTGCCGCGTTGATGAAGAACACCGGGTGCATCTTTGCCAATGATGCGAACAAGGACCGTGCTAAGGGTCTGATTGGTAACATTCATCGTCTGGGTGTGAGGAATAGCATTGTCTGCCATTATTCTGCACTTGAGTTCCCGCGGGTCATGGGCGGTTTCGACAGAGTGTTGCTTGATGCGCCTTGCTCAGGTACTGGTGTTATTGCAAAGGATGCCAGTGTCAAGACGGTACGTACAACATGCCTCATAATTGTCATCTCTGCTAATGCGGCGAAACAGAACAAAACCGAGGCCGACTTCATGAAGCTGCCTCATCTACAGAAGCAACTGATCCTTGCAGCTATCGACAGTATAGACCATCAGTAAGTTATCCTTGCGCTAGCTCTTCATCTTTATACTGAACAAAACTTTAGTAGCAAGACTGGGGGCTATGTGGTATATTCAACTTGTAGCGTCACTGTCGAAGAAAATGAGCAAGTCGTGCAGTATGCGCTGAACAAGAGGCCAAATGTGAAGCTTGTCGAGACCGGACTCACGTTTGGTAAGGAGGGCTTCACAAAGATTGGAGGCAAGATCTTCCATCCTTCGATGAAGGTAGGTCATTCTGTGTTGGTATCGTTATTTACATGGCTAACTCTATGCAGATGACAAGGAGATACTATCCCCACACCTACAACGTCGACGGCTTCTTCGTCGCCAAGTTCAAGAAAATCGGCCCCACGCCAGCCAACGCCGTCGGCGCAAACGAATCTTCCAAACCCAACGGCAAGGCAGCGACAAACACCACAGTCCAGCTCGAAGTCATTGATAACGCACCGATCCGCGAAGAGGGAGAGGACGACGAATCGGACTTTGGCGGCTTCGATGAAGAGGAGGACCAGAAATACATCGAGCGTGCGCAGGCGAAGGACATGCGCAGGAAGGGTAAGAACCCCAAAGCTGTAGCGCCGAAGGCCGAGAAGCCTACGAATGGTGCTGCGAAGAAGGAAGACAAGGAGACCAAGACGGCTGCCAATGGTGAAGCACGGGCGAGTAAAAAGGAGAAGAAGGCTGGTGGAACGGAAGTTGCCAAGGCCACGAAGGCAAATGGTGCCAGTGCGAAGGAGAGCGGAGTCAAGTCGAAGAAGGAGCGGAGAAAAAGCGGCGAGAAGAAGGGTAAGGCGTAGATGGTTGTTTGATTAGCGGTAACTGTTAGTTATGAAATACAGCATGACTGTGAATCTATCAGATTTTGATTCACGAACCCTGATCTTTTAACCTTGCAATCCAGTCTCACTGCAATGCATTGTAATAGTGCGAATGCTTAGGCACTGTGTAACTTATGTAGTGATATTAGGTCGTCAGCATGTTGATTTGAGAAAATCAACCGAGTGTGAATATCAATAATGAGGAACTAATTGAATGAAATTGATCAACGTAGGGTATCCCCCGCCTATTCTCCTCCAAACACAAACCTCATGTTCGATCGATCCAAAATCGCAACTAACAAGACACCTTCCCTCCCTTCCCCGTCCAAACGTCATTTAATTCCCTCCTAACCTAACCCAACCCAACCTCCCCACCCCACCCTCCCCTCTCTATCTCATATCCTTCCAAACAACCTAATACGCCTTCTCGCCCGTCTGATGCGCCGGCGGCAGCACCTCCTCATGCTGCACACTGCGCTTCCTCTCCTGATTCTGCGCAATATCCGACAGCGACATGTGGCGCTGAGTAGAATGATCGACATCCTGGAACGAGACCTGCGGTCTGAAGGATTTGGACAGCCAAGCCTTGTTGACGATGCCGTAGAGTTCGTCGACTTGTTCGAGGGAGAGGCCTTTGGTTTCGTAGATCATGAACCACCTGTTTTGGGATGATTAGTTTGGGGAAGTAGGGGGGGGGAGGATGGGAGGGGGTAGGGACTTACACAAAGGCAATGCAGATGAAGCAAAAAGTTCCCCATACGAAAAACACTTTTGATTGGAGATTTGCGTGGTCGGGATCAACCATGTAGGGCGTGCTGTAGGCGATTGCCCAGTTCAAGAGCCAGTTACTGGCCGTGCTGTAGTCGTGTTAGCTTCGCTTGGTTGTAAGAATAAAGTGTAGGATGGCGTACGTCATGGAAAGACACTTCGCACGAGCCTTCAGTGGGAACAGCTCGCCGGTGACAACCCACGCCACAGGTCCCCATGAGCTGGCGAAGAAAAAGATGTAGATGCACACAAAGGCGATGGCCGTCTGTTGAGCGGGTAGGTTGGTGGTTCCGGACACGGTTCCCGTAATGGCGACAATGTATTGACACACGCACATGCCGATAGCTCCCAGGAGAAGCAGGTTGCGACGACCGAGGCGTTCGACCATGTACAGGCCGGGAAAGGTGGAAGCGACGTTTACGCAGTTGGTAATGACTTGGATGATGAAGGGATTTCGGAAGCCAGCGTTCTGGAAGTATTGTGTGCCATAGTCTGGGTGACGTTAGTAGAGTTTAGTTATAGAAAAGTCAAGCGACTTACAGAAAATGAAGTTTACACCGGTCAACTGCTGCAAAGATTGGAGAAGGCACCCGGTCAGGAGGCGCTTGCCCAGCGTGCCCTTGAAGCAATCGGCGTACGTAGACTTGCCAAGGGACATCTCATAAAGATGGTTGGCTTGGACTTCGTTCAGTTCCTCGACAACAGCTGGGTGGTCCAGCGGCAATCGGCGAAGCTTGCCTAGACTCTTTGCAGCCTGATCGTACTTGTCCATTTTGATGAGGTAGCGTGGTGTCTCGGGAAGGAAGCACAAACTAATCCTTGTTGTTAGCCTGTGGAGATTATGGTCTTTGGGTTTACTGCATACCCAACGACGAGAATGATAGACCAAAGGAACTGCACAGCGATCGGAATGCGATATGCTCCCGAATCTGAGCGGCCCTTGGTGGAGTTATTCACGATAGCTGCTAGGAAGAGACCAATGGTGATGGCAAGTTGGTATGCTCCTACAATCGTTCCGCGAATCCATTTGGGAGCCGTTTCGGATTGGTACATGGGGACTAGAGTTATGTCAGTGCTGCGCTAACAATGTATTCAACCACCCAGCAGAACCTCTGTTGCAAATCCCAAGATCATTAAAACTCCTCATATGCGGTGAAAGCGACTTACTCAAAGCTGAAATAAGACCAACACCATATCCAGCAAAGAAACGGCCTGCGATGAACAGAGGCTGTCTTGTCGAAGCGGTTTGCATGATAACACCAACATTAAAAACAATTCCAGCCGAGACCATAAGACCAATGCGGCGTCCGAAGAGATCACCAAATGGCGCAGCAGTGAGCGCACCAAAGAATGTACCTGCGGAGAGAATTGACACGATGAGAGAATCCTGGGCTGCTGTTATGGTTCCGTCTGCCTCGGTTGAGAATTCTTTCTTCCAGTAGTCCATGGCGAGGATGCCACTGATTGTGCCTGTATCATAACTGTGGCGGTCTATTAATTCAGTTCCTCGATTGTGAACAAGGCATTGTACTCACCCATAGAGAACACCACCAAAGGCGACGAAGAGGCCGATGACGATGGCCGGCCTAGAAGCTATTAGCTATGTCGACAACAGCCATAGTCGACTTGACTTACCATGCCTTGCCTGCCGTGTCCGGCGGGGGTTTCAACATGATACCCATGATGGCTAGGTGACAGTGTCGAAAACGAGGTACGAAGGCTCGAAGTCGGAGGCTTGATGCGCTTGAGAGTAGTCCTCCCAGAACGGCGCACCCCAGCCCTTTATCTGAACTGGCAGCTCCAGAGCAACCCTCCTTCCAAGATCGGCCCCGCAGACCAAGCCTTGTTCCTTGTCTACAAGGCAAATCTCATCGTACGCGTGCGCGTCGACGCCCTCAATCCGAGGTTTCGATTATCCAATCTAGAGCCGTCGTTTCACCCCAAGCAGCTCCCGGCACGGTTGGTCATTACCCCAGATCCAACACTCGGCTGGCCGTTGCACCACTTACGTCGGAGGCGACAATGCAACAATGGGAGCTCGTCGTGTGAGCGGGCTGAAAGAGGAGCCAGCCAATAAGAATCCATGCTCGTTGCTAGACAAAGAAAGGCGGTCCGAGTTGCACGATCGTTGGACGGGATGCGAGTAGCCAAGCGAGCCCAGCGATGCATGAAGCTTGTCATGTCAAACGTGCTTCTTCTGCGCTGAGCGCGTGGAAAATGGAGACGTCAGCCAAGGCATGTGCACGTTTTCGGTGCACTACCGTCAGCTGTTTAGGCACAGCAGCGCCGATTTGAAACATGCCGGGCCGACTACTTTAGACGTTAAACCCTCGGAAATTTGAGAGACATTAAGAGGTCTCGATGTCACTTGGATCTGTGACGGCTGGTAGACAAATTGCAGGCATACTTTTCCCCTCAACGCACGATGATGTGTTGCCGCATTTGACCATGCGTGCCCCAACGCCGCTTCCAGCGCCACTGGCTTTGTTTGTCCTCTCACAGTCGCCGTGATGTCTGTTTGATCTTCTCCGTACCCATGCACGCTGAGGAGAACATCGGTCCAATACGCCAATGATCGCTGGTCTTGGCATGCTTGTCACCGGACGGATCGATAACATGCTGACGGTGACATGGGTGCACGCATTCACGAAGCGAGCACTGTGATGCTTGGACGTGTAATGTTTTCTCGTATGTCTGAGTAGTATCCATGTTTGCCAGCTCATTGTGAGTTATGGGATTGTCGTTGGATTAAAAGGAGGCTCTGCTAAGCCTACCAGCACCATGTGCGAGTCCAAGGGCACCGGCGACATGTCCGGCAGTGGTATGTTCTCCACTGGAGGCTCCGCAATATCACCGCGCCCCGTGGGCATCAGGCTCGAGCACATGTGACGTGCAAGAGATTCAGAGTGAAAAGTTAGACATGTAAAAATCCCTCGTATGATGAACTGTTGCACCCTCGGCTTCCCCGTCGAACACGCAGTTGGGACCACCTTACTGAAAGGAAGCTAGTGCTCACAATGTACCCCGAAGCTCTCACCTGCAGAAAAACTTGTTTTCTAACATGTCCCTCAAGACTGACTGATTCCTAATGGCGGGAAGAGGTGGTGATGTGAGTTGAATGATCGCCGTGCCCAAGGGTGGGGTACATAAGATCGGGAATCCTTCCAGCAGCTAAGACCCACAAGCGCCGCATTATTGCAACATCAAAGCAGTCAAACGATAAGTTTGCCTCTTAGAGTCAGTGAATTCGAGGCCTAATTGCAACAACACCGCATCGCGCAATGTTCGCGCTTGATTATCCATCGCATTTGGGTGTTGTAGGCACGTGAGCTAGCTCCAGAGGAAAGTACGGCCGGCAAAAGGCACCGAGAAGAAAACATCCAAGCTCAGAATAACGAAATCTCGATCGCACCACTGAGCAGCTCCTTCCACTTCCACTTCCATCCAACCAGTCAGGCCACTTCCACAGAAAACTCTTCCGGCCCCTTACACCTCACATTGTTCCGAAACTCTACCACTGACCTTCGAAAAGCACGCGTGTCTACAGCTAACCCAGCCTTGTCTCTCAACTCGCGAAAACCTCACGGAGAAGGGGCATGCGCATTATGCCTGGAGCTCTAGTTCCTCTAGACACAACTGCAATGTGAATCCTGAGACTCAAGCTTCTCTCAACTTCTCCTCTGCTCTAGAACATGAGACTTAGACGCGGCACCACAAAAAACGGCTCTGAACTCCCATCTCACTGCTGGTGAACCGGTGCCTAGATCAAAAAAAATCGCCCATCATCGCAAGAGACATATGGACAAACTTATTGTTGGTATGGCTGGACCTTTTCAGAAAGGGAGCGTTCAGGGCGGACATATTTTTCTTTATAGCAGAACTGAGACAGGAAGAAGTTGGCATTATAGTATAGGAGCTTTGTGGGGTGAGTTTCGTTGCTTCATGGTACTACGCAGCGGTGTTAGACTGTGGGTGATTGTTTGCGCTTCGGCCCATTGGCATAGATATCGTGTTCTGATTTGAGGAAGTTGCATTTGAAACTATTATGGATTTGGCTCTTCATTTCTCTTTTGGGTATTATACTTCTCCCTGAAATACATCTTGGAATGTGATGCGCAAGGCTCCTTGCAACAATATATACAAGTACTACAAATATATACAAGCTCACTCCAAGACGATCGCCTCGAGCAAATCATCGTCATTACCTTCCGACTTCCTACCAATAGCTACCTCTAGATCTATCTAGCTTGCCACCCCGCTCCTCCGTAGTCTGAGCCCTAGCTCTAATCTTCAATAACTCAATCCTACGCGCACCTTCCCTTCTAAACCTGCTGTGTTTAGCCACTGTTTGAGCCACATCGTACTGGTACGGTTTGGCATCGTATTTACGGAGCAGTGGTGTAGGCTTGATTGAGGCTCTTGACGGCTGTCGACGGCGCATAATACTACGGGAGCGAGGTAACATGGTCGGCTTCATGGGCTTGGGAGGTACGTTGACGCGACGAACAGGCGTTGGGGAGTTGGGAAGAGTGATGAACCGGTAGTTTCGAGTTCGGGTGCGTCGATCCCCCCGGTCCGCTTGGCCGAAGCGTTGGGTAGAGGGGGCATCAGGCTTCTCGGATGCGAGTTGCGAGGAACCGTCGATGGATGAGGTATGCTCCAAAGTCTCCGAATCTAGGGTAGACAGTACTGCGGATGCTGCGAGGTTTGGTTGTGGGTGCTGAGTGGCTTCTTTAAGCTCTGGAACTGGTCTGTTCGACTCCGATTTGTGAAGCCTGCCTGATGTCAGGGCTTTCCCTCCGAGCTGTTGGGCAGAGGTGCTTTGCACCCCTTGAGCGACGCATCGTACCGTACTAGTTGCTTGCACCGTCTCACTTGACGTGTGCTTCTTATTGCGTCCGCTGGTCCCTTGCGGCTTGCCTTGCGTGACGGGCTTTCTGTTCGCGATCGCCTTCTTCTTCCCATCTTCTTGGCCGATGGTTGACTCTGGTCCGGCTGGTCTTTTTACTACTGTGCGCACTGTACCCTTGACAGCAACGCCACCTGTCGGGCCTTCAATCCAGACTTCAAACACACTTCCATCCTCTGATTTCTTCTTCTCCATGCCGCATATCTTCATCTGCTCGTCACAGTACAACGGCGCTAGGTTCCGGTATTCAATCGACTCTATGACCTGCTTCCCTTCCGTATGTATTCTCACGTAGCCGGCGGCCGCTTGTAGCATGAGCGTCAGGGAAAGTGGGCCGTGGACGAGGAGGTTGCGATGGCCTTCGACATTGCGGGCGTAGTCTCGATCGAGGTGGATGAGATGGGCATTGAATGTAAGGGCGGAGTAGCGGAACAGGAGGGCGCGCGAAGGAGTGAGTGTATGTGAGAAGTCAGGCTTCCCGGGAGCTACGCATTGTCAGTAGGGGCTCAGGACTAGGTTTGATGACACTAACGATCCAAGTATCTAACGGGAGCCAGCTGGCCAGCTTTGATAGCGTCCATTTCTGCGACTGTCCTTTCCTTGAAGAAGACGAGGTTGCGCTCCTCCTTCAGTATTGCGTCACCCCATTCCTCATCACCACGCAGCTGTTGCTTGAAGTGTCTCTGCACATTTGGTCCATTGGACTTTTCCGACCCTTGATGCGCATTCCGATGGCTCTCGTACAGCTGGTCAAGTCTGGCAAATCGGCGCTCAATCGTGACGAAGATCTTGGCCGCATTCTCCTTCCCGCGCAGTTGCACGTCCTTGATACGCTCCGCACCAACGATTGCAGTGTCTATCGTGAAGCCGCTTTTCCTGTGATAGTACTTATCTGGCTTAAGGCGCACCGAACCGCCCGCCCACATGCGCCGCACCCATGCTGGGTCGGATGGGCTGTGGAAGTTATCTGTGCCATCAGGTAGAAGCTCGAGCGATGATGCCGTCAAGTTGAACCATATCAAATGATGGCCTACGGGAAGTACTGGGTTTTTGAACGTAGACGAGCAGCACCATTCATCGGGGAGGAAGCCCGAGAGCGTTCTAATGAGCCTATGTTCGGGCTGAGCGGTGATGTCTTCGAGAAGCCAGCTGACATCTCGCTGCAGCATTTCGGCGCGCAGCTGCTGGAACCATGGCGGACCGTCGGTGGTGATCGAAGAATAGTAGCAGACTGGCATCCGCCGCCATTTTGTGCGACATACTGGCGTCCTAGCAATACGAGAGATACATGGAGTGCGGAGTGGCATTGAGAGGAAAGTCTGCTTGCGTTCCATCTAGAGATTCCGAGGTGGCTCTCCTCGGTCTTGGCGCTCGAGTAACTAATGACGTACCCGACATCAATATCCCTTCGGTCTATACGCGATAATAGGACGCGGACCTCACCAATTATCGAGAATCTGGAGATTGCCTAAGTAGGAGCCGCCTACGGAACGAAGACATAAGCGGGAAGTTCATTTGAGTTTTGTTGGGAGTATTCTCCTTGATGATCTTATAACCAACCGAAGCCTTTCCAGATCTTTGAACTTTACCCAGTAGTGCCACCCTTGCCCCTTTGCTTCTGCTTAGAATTCACTGCATCTTATGTCCCTCAAGTCTGGGCAGCTCAAGAAAGATGAAATGTCACATGTCTTGGCGCCTGTGAGCGATTGCCTCTTTTAGCTACATTGCACCTTCTTCACGTCAGCTTCCAGCTTCACTATCGCCAGCACCGTCGCTGTGAGCAAACGACAATGAAGCCGACATTTGATATTTAGTTTCGCCCTCAGTATGCATCATCGGTCTCAGGAAAGTGGGTCGCTGCTTCCTATTTCCACGTCTGAAGTGCGTTCGTCATGCTAAGCCACGGCAGCTCACAACAACCGCGACAACACCATCAGCCACTTGCGCACCAGGTGACGGTTACGGTGAAACTAGGGAATAAAGAGCCAGTAATCATCACTCACGGTACATCTCTGGGCCAACAACGCGTTTGCGAGCGTGATCAACTCGAACTTCACTGCTGCAGATATGGCGAGCAACGTGCAGCTTTTGGAATGCCCAATGTGCGACTTCACGGTCCTTCCAAGCGATGACTATGTCCTTCAACTTCACTTTGAGCAAGTGCATACTACAGACTCTCCTTTCGTTATCAAAGATGACCCAGAGTCGCAACCTCCCCCCTCGCCACCGAGGCCTTCTTCAAAACGCAAGCACGTAGGGGACACGCCTTCCTCTGACGAAGAGGAAAGCACAGTAGTGTGTCCTGAACCTGACTGCGGCGAAGCTGTTCTTCTTTCTGATTTCAACGATCATCTCGATTACCACGCCGCAGAGACATTATCATTTGACGAGACAACCAGAAAATATCATTCTCATCATTCATCCGCTACTATGCACGGATTAACCACTACCCATCGCCGGAATACCGGTTCATCGAAGGATGATTTTCTAGAGCACAGCCTTAGTACAGATTTACCAGATGCTCTGAGGAGTAATGAAGGTCAGGGACGCAAGGTCAAGAAGCACGCCCACCGCAACAGGAGTGACACGGGCAGCAGCGAGAAGAGCACTCTGTCCAGAAGCATACTCACTTTCAACCCGTTTGCGAAGTTAGACAAGTCAGTCAAGCCACCAAACAAGAGCGCCCGTCTTGGTGTAAGTGTACCTTGCGCATACGCTTACCAAAGCTGATACCTTCCAGAAATCTGAACTCGGCCCTCATGCCTGGGAGGATCGCATGCCCAGGTGGCTACACGATCAACTGGAATCTGGCCCTAAAATAACTGTCGTCAATCGCATCGGTCGAGACGGCCGCCTAATCAAACAAGAACAAGTGCAGAATGAGACGCCCGGTATTATACCCATCCTCGCCCAGTTATCCGCCCTGGACCCTTCCGTCAAGGACGCCTACTACTGTCACCCCTCTACACTTCACATCGGCAAGACCCCAAAGGAAGGTGGCTTTTGTGGATATAGGAACATTCAGATGCTCATTTCCTACATTCAAGGTGCTAAAGCTCAAGGTCACGAAGAGTTTCCAGGACGAACACCAGGCATACTGAAGCTCCAGGACCTCATTGAGAGGGCTTGGGACAAAGGCATCAACACGATTGGTCGAGTTCAGACTGGTGGTATTCGGGATACCAGGAAGTACATCGGAACTCCAGAGGTATGTTCGTCTTTCTCTTGTTCACCTTGATTCTAACCCTGGTGCAGGCTCAAGCATTCTTCCTTAGCTCAGAAATCAACTGCGCTGTCGAAATGTTTGGCGACAATAAGGATCGCAGCATTGAAGCCCACGAATCACTTCTTGCCGCCATCGAACGATACTTCTCTCAAGCCGCCGTCAGCGATGGCTCCAATGTGTACAAGACCCTGCTCCCACCGATATATCTTCAACAACCTGGCCATTCTCTTACCATTGTCGGTTTCGAACGGCGCCGAGACGGCTCCTGCAATCTCATGGTGTATGATCCCATGTATTCTACTAGCCCAGCTATGCATAAGCTGGTTGGCCGGAAGAACATTAGGACTGCTCGACCGGAGGTCTTACATGCATATCGGCGCGGAGCTAGGCAGTTAAAGAAGCACGCTTCTTTCGAGGTCCTCATGTAGGTCGATGCCTGCGGTTCATCTTCGAACATGCTAACATTACTAGGCTCACGGCGACTCCGCCTTTATTCCCCGCTTGGGATGTATGAACATCCGACCCCAAGCATTTTCTTGCCTTGACTACATTTGCACAGATACCCGGCGGCATCATATCATCTAAAGAAATATAGCATCAATGATACTCACCGAGTCCCTATCTTACTACTTTACCTACTTCCAACACATCCTGCTCGTGTATTTCAGAGCTTTCCAATGTATGCTAAACCCACGTGTGCTAGGTTCTACGTCAGTTCCCCGATTGTCGTTTCGTGTACGCGTTCTTCCGCTCTCGTACCCTCGGCTACGATGTCTACCCCGAAGATTACTTCCTACAAAATTTTCCTTGGCAGCAGTACGGCGGACTTTGGATTTGCGATGAAGCTCGATTTGCTCGGGCAGAGCCCATGAATGCTCTCGCTGCGCAAGCCCTTCGCCGCATGACCAGTGATGGGGCTTCGAGCCGCTCTAGCAATTGCAACAGCCCGACCAGCCCCTTTACCAGCAGCTCATTCCAACACTTACCCGCTGCGAATGCACATATGCGGGCCGAAGTACACAGCCGTCTTCCATCGTTCGTATCTTCTCTCGATGGAACCACGAGCGGCCTTCCCGACCCCGTACAATGTAAACGTAGCGGTCCAGTGTTTAACATGGGCGGCCTGCGTGCTTCGCTACCTCAGCCTGAGACTGTGAGACCGAACCTTTCTCTTCTCACAGACGTTGGACGGAAATACCCAGGTTTTCCGACGCCGCTCTCTCCAACGTTGAGTGCGAAGCAACAATTCCCATCGCCTGCGACAGAGGCCGGAAGCGAACATGTGACTCCTCGTGTTACTACTCCTGCTATTCGCGCCGCTAGCCCCATGAACATTGACTGTTCTGAGATGTGTGGGCCGTCCCGCCACTGTGAATCTTATAGTTACCAGCATTATGCCTCCAAGATGGGCCTCATTGACAGCATTCTCTCTGGAACCAACTACAAATCTGATATTCTCGGTCCGTCGCCCATGCGCTTATCCCCACGTGCTCCATCGACGTCGTCTCTTTGCGCCACACGTCCTACGAGCCCCATCAGTCCATCACGCTGCATCTCTCCTCGCACAGCTATGCTGAAGAACATGGTGGGCAGGCAAGCCTTCCAAGACCTGTCGCACAACCCGATACTCTACCCAGCTCCCGGCTTGCAACTACACCCAAATACTATCAACGCATACTCTCGTTCCGCATGCTCGTCCGTACGATCTCTGTCACCCCATCCTGTGCCCCAAAATATCGCCCCAGCGCCGCCGTCAATTCAGATCGCCAACGGCATAGAAACAAACGCTACATCTCCCATCGACCCTACCGGTACCGTGCTGCTGTATACATCCAATCGCAGCGTCGACTCAGGCCTTCTCGGCGTCCGTCCACTCTCCGAACCCCAAGTTGCAGAGTATCGCTTCTGGCGGCCTTGCGGGCGCCGGATATGCGCTTTCGGCTGCGGTGGCGCCCACGAGGGCGAGTGGGCTGCTGCAAAGAGACTGTTCCAGGACGTTGAAGAAGTCAAGCCCGAGGATGAGAGATATAGTGCGGCAAAAGGAGAAGAAAAGGACAAGGGCTTTGGGGCTTGCGGGACTTTTGTTTTGGATGACGAGGCCGAGGATAATATGACTGTGGATGAGGGGTATGAGGGCGGTGAGCTTAGGTTTCGTAAGAGCATTTGGGCGGGGAGGAGGATGGTGACGGACTGGAACCAGTTCCTTAACGGTTGTGAGAGGGAGGGCGTGGCGAGGATGTGATTCGAAGACACGCAACGCTGCCGTACTCCTTCGTCCTTGAGGGAGTTGGGGACTTGCTATCTCCGATTCGAAGGGACGAATGGTATGCAACTCCAGAGGCATACGAGTTCCATCACCTTCTGGGAGACGAACGAGACGTTCGAATTATCCGGCCTCGATCATACTTTTGGAAAGAACAAGGCTACGAGGAGAAGCAACATTCTTGGGTACCTTTAGCGTTCTGGCTTCTTAGCCTATCTGGTATCTTGGATTCTTTTTGTATACCCTCGCTAGTTCAATTCTTGTCAAGTTTAATGCGCTTTTAACCTCAAGTCATGTGCGTGTGAGGTAGTGGTGACTTTGTTAGTGTTTCGATGGTAGTGGCAGATGACGGCAAAAGAACTTCATTCACTCTTGAATTGCTGTACGAAAAAAAGTCCAATATGTAGGTTGATTCGGAGTATAAACGGGTATCACTTAAATCTACACCACACCATGCGCTTTCTCCCAGTATACTATGTTACAATCTCGGCTCCTGCTCAAGACTCATCGCCATAAACCAAAGCTCAGTCGCTGTCATCGTCGCTACCGTATCCGACAAGTGGTCCAGCTACTGGCGCGGGCCGTTTATTCGCTGGAGCAGCCGTGTAACCTCTAAGCGCAGCGAGCGTAGAACTCGACAAAATTCCATTCCCTTCTTGTTGTGTCGGCACCACCGCATCCGATGTATACTCCTCGTCCGCATCCCCCGCCTCGATCATCTGTCTGCCTGCAATCCCGCCCGCCTCAATTTCCTTCGCAGCCTCCCACTCGCTCTTCTCCTTTGCAAACCACACATCATCCGGCGCCTCGTAACCTTGTAACCCGAAACTCCCTTCAACTTTCCTCCTCTTCTTCGCCTCTCCTCCATCACGGCCCTCAAGTTCCGCTACGTAAGCCGCTGGGAGCGCTTTTCTTATCGCCTCAGCAGCCTGCTCTTCGATGCGCGCAGCCTCTCTCTTCGCGGCCGCGGGATTCGGATCAACCGTCGCCCAACGCACGTTGAGAATCTCACTGTGATCAAGCGCCTGGTGCGCCATAGCCTCCTTTGCGAACTGCGCATTCGCTTCGTTAAGATACGTGACAAACGCGACACCGCGGGCGGTGAGAACACGGGTCCGTTCAATCTGGCCCCACTCCTGGAAGTGCCGCGCCACTATTTCTTCGATGTCGTCGGTGACGTGGATGCGACCAATGTACAGCGTGCGGTTCTGGCGCTGAAATGAGCCGACGCCTCCCATGTCGTCTCTGTAATCCGAGTGCTTGTCACGGCCAAAGCAGTCGATGTTTGATGGAAAGAGATCGGTGGTTCCGGGCAGGCGGTGCAGGTACTCGCAGTCGACGCCCTTGGGACAGATGCCGCGCGCAAAAAAGAGGCAGAAATATGAGCCCGGTGTTCTGTCTGCTTTGGTGTAGCCGCTGTCTTTTGCCACGTTGCAGCGCCCTTGCGCGGCTGTCTTGCTCAGATACGCATCTTCTCGGTCACCGCCGGACCACTTGTTGTACCAGACATTGTAGATTGTGCCTGTTGCAGCAGGTGCTTCGGTTTTGAACGTTGCGGGATCGACTTGTGGTCGCGCGGGCCGTCGTTTACGTCGTATGATCTTTTTGACTTTCTTGCCCTCTGCATTTGTGGTGATGATGGTCTGTTCGGTGGTGATCGGTGCGAGCTCTGTAGATGTGGACGGTTCGGCCATGGTGTGGTGTGTTGGAGGATGTTGGATAATTAGTAGGTTGAGCGAACAATGTCGTGGTTGAATTTGGACTTGCGGCTGCCGCTAGCGCTAGCTCCCGTCGATCATCACGTGACCATGTCTCTCCACTCCACAGAACAACGAGAACTCTTCACATGAAGAGCAACGAGAATGTCGAGCTGACCTTCACCAAAAAGCTGCTGTAATCGACGGCTTTCGTAACTTACCCAATTAGGCAGGCCAAAATCGGCAAACTTCAGCAATAAAGACGTTGATATCTACGGCACAGAATAAGCAGTCGCACCTTAAGATACCATCGCGGGTTTACTACGCTACTTTTAATATCCGCGACCCTACGTTCGGGCCAGCTCATTTACCTGGACACAAGTCAACTCTTCTCTCACCTTCGATGTGTATTGTTATAGCTTACTAGTCGTACTGCTCATCTTGACTGCACCATCAACCTCCACCACCGCTCCATTGACATATCTACTCTCCTCCCCGAACAAAAACGCCACCACATCCGCCACCTCCTCCGGCGTGCCCAGCCTCTCCAGCGCATTTCCTGTCCTCATCCTCTCCACCGCCTCCCCACCCTTGACAATGCCCGCATTGCTCGGCGTATCAATGTACCCCGGCGCCACGCAATTGACGCGAATGCCGCGCGGACCGAATTCCTGGGCGAGAGACTTGCTCATTCCGATGAGTCCGAATTTCGTAGTGCAGTAGACGGATTGCAGCGCGGAGCCGCGGATCCCAGATATGCTGGAGACGTTTACGATGGCGGAACCCCTCTTCAAATGAGGCAAGCACGTCCGAGTGACGAGGAAGACGCCCTTGAGATTTGTGTTGACTAGCTTGTCCCAGTATGCGTCTGTTGTCTCCTCCAAGGATATGCTCGTTGGGTTCACGCCCGCGCAGTTGAACACGTAGTCGATCTTGCCGAACTTCTTGAGTGTGGCCGCGACGAAGGACTCGACGTCTGAGGTGGAGCCGACGTCTACTTTCTGGGTGTATGAGGGTGTCGGGCACTCCGATGCGACGGATTCTAGGTTTGGGAGGTTGATGTCGCAGAGGGATATGGAGGCGCCTAGCGAGGCCAATTTGAGGGCTGTCGCGCGTCTGAATTCTCCATGGTCAGTTCCAGTGCTCGTAATTCAACAAAGACATTTGTTGAGGAGGGTTGTACCGTACCCAATGCCGCTGCCGCCGCCGGTTACAAGGACGACTTTATCTTGGAATTGCTTTGCCATGTTGTGTGTAAGTATTTGCTTTATTTGGAGCTCAAAAGACGATCAAGGAGGATGATGATTGCAGTCCAGGGCGCAACTGTACGAGAAAGAATGGTCTGTCATGGTGTTACGGAAGTGATGATGTTTGTTTCCGGAGAAAGTGGGGTGAAGTGGGATGCTGGATTCATGACTCGCGCGTCGTGCTTATCGTAGCTTGACAAAAAATAGCACATGTCAACCTCACGAACATATAAGTTTTTGGTGAAGTGAACTTTTATATTAAGCAATTAAGCCATACAAGCCATTCATACGCAAAACGTCATGGCCAGTTCAAGCCTTGCAAATGCAACCCAGGCATTCATCTCGCCTGTTCAGTCATAAGTCCCAATCATCTAGATATACACCCAGAACTCCGTGCTATGCAGTCTTAACAATACCGAGTTGCCGCAAGTCAGGGACAACCACGCTTGTGTTTCGACCATTGCCCTCTTACTCATCATTGTGGTTCCTCTCTCTTTCCTTGAGCACCGCCCATTCTAATAGCTAGGATCATCTTTTGCATTTGATCCTCACGCGAATGCTTCTCTTCTTTCCTTTTCTCCTCTTCATCGACGACGTCTTCTTCTTTCCCCCCCTCCTTATAATTATTCTCGTCCATTTTCTTTTGCCCCTCTCCATTATCGGAAATCATACCGTGAATCCTCTTAACCAGATCGTCCACTTTAAACGGTTTACTAATAACTTCATCCATACCGGCTTCTCGCATGCCCTTGGTCTGCGCATCACGTACGTTGGCCGATACTCCCAGAATGTGACTGAACCCTGCCCTGCCATTTCTTTGCAATGCTCGAATTTCCTGTGTCGCCGCATTGCCATCCATGATCGGCATTTCCTGGTCCATGAGTATGCAGTCAAAATGGTTGCGGTCGGTGCGGTCGTCGCTAGCAATTTTCCCGCGTTCTGCAACAGCATCAACGGCTTCTTGCCCGTTGTTTGCAACAAAGACTTCGAATCCCCTCGATTGTAGTTGACGTCGAAGAACCTTCTGGTTGATGAGGTTGTCTTCTACGAGAAGAAGACTCTGCTTGTTCTCATTGCGTTCGGAGCTCTGCGATTCGGATGTTTTCTCGGCAGCCTTCTCTTGTCGCTGTGTTTCTCCCTTCTTCAATCCCCGCAGATCTTTCTCAATAGCAGATTTCTCCGGCGTAATCGATCTAGCGATACGTTCCGTGACCCTATAGCGGCTGTCTCCGGAAGCTTTAGGGTGTGTCTCTGCCATGTATTCGGTAGGTGGATTTTTGAGGGAAGCATGAACATCGTCTGCGTCAACGCCGTCATGGCTTGTGAGCGTTTGCGCTTGTGGACGCTCCTGGGTTTCTTTGATGCTTTGAAGATTCGAGTTGGCGCGGCTATACCCCGGTCGAGGTCGAGGTGCTGGCGTTTCTGCGCGATTAGAGGCATTTGAAGTTTCAGAATTACTTCGAGACTGAAATGGCGGTCGACCATCCTCACTCGTTCCATCGGATTGTCTGACCTTGAAGAAGAACCCAAAGGTCGAGCCTTCGCCTTCTTTAGCGCTCACGCCGATGTCGCCGCCGTGCAATTGGCATACTGTCGAGCCTCGTTAGCTGCAGGTCGACTTCCTAGAGAAGTGGTAGTTACGTTTGCGTGATATGAATAGGCCTAGCCCTGAGCCACCATATCTCTCCTGTGTCTTTGGCGTTGCTTGTCTAAAAAAGTGGTCAGTCCAACTTGCCCTAATTATTTGACCGGTTCAACGCCACATACCGGAATCGCTCAAACAACTTTTCTTGGCCCTCTTGGTTGATACCTATGCCAGTATCCTTGACCGCTACCATGAGATAGAGCGGCGTTCCCTTACCCCAATCAGCACTCATTGTTGCGTCACTGTGAAATGACTCCTGCTCAGTGCTGAAGAATATCACATTTGGAGGATACGATGTTGGCCGCTCATTGGAGGCACCCATCGAGACTATGATACTTCTATCGCCGTGCTTTTTCGAGGTGAACTTGATGGCGTTCGTAATCAAGTTGACCATAACTAAGCAATTTAGCACGGTCTGAGAAGGGTTCAGGGTTGAGTCGCACTTACCTTGCTTCATCCGATTGATGTCTGCAATAACATAGTCGACTTGATGATCATCATACGAAACATCCATAGCATAGTGAAAATTTATACCCTTCGCCTTGAACTCGGAACTGAAGACCTTGAGCGCTTTTGAGAAGTCCCATTTGGGTCTCACCTCTGGTACCTAAATTAGCCAACGACCAACGAGACGTATGAAGAACCTACCACGCGGGACAAGCGTCAGCATCATGGAGTCGAGTTTCGAAAAAGACAGAATATCGTCTACTAGCGTGTTTTGATGAGAAACGCAGAGAAGAATTGTGTCTGCGGCATCTAGAATATCGGCGATCTGGGTGCTTATATCTCCGTGACCTGGTGCAATCTCCTTGGTGATCTCCTTGACTTCCTCTGCTAGATGTAAGACAGCGCTGAGCGGATTTCGAATTTCGTGGGAGACCATGTCTATAAATCTCTCCTGTTGTTCTTTTCGTTCCTTCGCTTCGCGAGCCGCTCTCTCCTGCGTAAGCTGGGCCTCCTTGATCTCGGTGATGTCTACAACAGCGCAGATAAATCCAGCCTCAGGAGTGTCGCTTAGAGGTTTCAGGAGAAACATCCTCCACGCAGCTCCATTCTGTTCGCTTGTTGTTTCGCTGGCGCATCGAAACTCGATTTGCAGTTCTTGCTGACTTTCAAATGCTTCTCGATACGCGGCCATGACTTGGTCGTAATCCTCCGGATGAATGCTCTCTGGCCAGGCACGAAACTCATTTTGGCCTTTATTTGTAGTGAGCTTGAAGAAGCCATCGTTTACAAAGATGGCCTCCGCGTTCTTGTCGAGTATGGCTAGACCATTGGGAAGCAATTCGGCAAATCTTTGAAATAACTGTGTCTGCATAGAATCTGCTTGCTCGCTTCTGTCCTTACTGCCCTCCTTCGAATCAGGGTTGTTGACCTTTTTTGGCGGGTTGTCGCGCGAAAGCTTATCTAAGCCCTCGATTGGCATATATCTCTCCACTGTATGGTTCTCTAAGAGCTGGGCCAAAATGCCCTGCCTTGTACCATCTTCGTCGAGGATGGTACTGAGGAGGAGCTGGGATTCGCGACTGTCGATGATGTCGACGAGGAAGAATCTAGCCGCTGGAACCTTTAAGCTGGAGCTCTGCGTCGACCGAACGGGCAAGGCTTGATGCTTACCTACCTTGACCGTTCTTCCCCTCAGCACTGCCCGCAGCGTACTGAGGGCTTCGGTGCTGTAGCTCTCGTTTGCGCTGGAGGCCTGGCCATCGAGATCACCCCGCGCCTTTCCCCAGGCCAGGTTGTGTATTACGGTCAGGTCGGTTCCCCAGAAGATAGCGGCGCAATGCGGCATAGGCAGGATGCACGAGTTCACGAGGCATTTGAGGGAAGAAGGCCAGGAGTCGCGGGGCCCGAGTGATGTCTTAGACCTGCTGCTGTCAACACAGTAGCATGACTGCGATGGCGCGTCTCACCAATCCTTGTGATCCAGATGTTCTTGGTTCAGGTCGAATACGGGCAAGCCCGCGGCGGTGAGCTTGTCGAGGTTCTCCATGGCGCTGGTGCAGAGCGCCAAGGGGAATGTGTGTGTGTGCTCACAGGCGGCAAAACGAACAATTAGAGTGTCGCGAAGCAAGAGCGCGTAGGGCGAACAAGTCTGGCCGATAGTGAGCTTGACGTCATTCCCTGGCTTTCAACAGTGCCCCACCGGGTGGTAACCGTGCCTGACAGACCGCCCCAGCTGAGACATTGCGTCGGGGACGAAGCATGAAGAAGGCTTCCACGCGGTCTAGACCGAGATCGACTGCGCAGATCGCATGTCCGGCTATGCACCACGGGATGACTGGGACGAAGTAGGTAAGCGTTGTTTACACCAGGACACGCTCATTCGTGAATATCGTCAGACAACGACGTCATCTGCGCGGGAGCTAGCTCCGCACTGATCCCGGATCGTCGCTTCCGTTTCTGTCTACCATGCTTCACCCTAAACACCACCAAACATCGCCACATCGAAATATTGTCCAAAGGAGGGTAGGACACCCTGAACTGGACGTGCATGTGTTGTTATGGTTTCTTCGCTACACGACATGACCTTTTACGCGATACAGCTTCGTCATGGTTAGCAGAGCTCGTGCAACCAGCCAACCATCCTACGTCCACTGTTATGTCAAGTAACACGTGAGCATCAATTGCTACCGCGATCCATCTCCCACGCCCTCTTCGCTATTTGTTCGATCTCAGGTGTCGGAACGGCACACTGAGACGGGCCTTGGACTGGACGCCTGCTTCCCTTCATTTCCAACCACGTCCTGACCATTCCCAACGAATACGCGTCAAGATAACGCGTGGCCATAACCTGTGTATCTTCATCCCCTGGCACCCAGCCCAGCGTACCGGCGCAGCTCATCATGCTCTTTGTGTGTAGAGTCGAAGTCGCCTATAACGAACCGCTAGGGGGCTTGTAGGAGCGCAAATATGTTCTCGGGCTCGATGTCGCAGTGTACGAAGCCTAATGAGTGTAGGTGAGCGATGTCCTGTTGCAAGTCTGTGAGGCACTTGGCCGCGTCGAAGTGGCGACCCTCCCGCACCATGTCGTGCAGATTGGTATCATACCGATCGAATACCAACCCACATACTAAGCCCACCTCGTCGACAGTGACGCCACGGTAGAAGCAGACATTCGGATGGGGGCTTCTTCGGAGCGCCTCGCATGTCTCGATCTCGCGCAAGGTAACATCCCTCAGAAAGGGCCAAGTAAGCAGATACCTACCTTGCCACAGCAGGTCGACCTTCTTCTCATACACCGACCCGTTTCGTTCAGCGAGCGTCATCCAGGAAGCGTCGTATCTGGGCATTAAATGCTGCATACTGATCATGCGAGGCCGCGAGTCCCAGCGCCATGGGTTTACATTTTGTTCGATGCTGGTAAACCACAATCCATCGAGCTTCTTAGAACGGATGATGGCACGCTTTGTGTCGCCGTATGCCCGCCACGACATTAGGAGCAGCTGAGGTTCTCTGCGCATAATAGCCTCGGATGCGTTTATCGATGGCCCTACTCGGCGAATATCAGGCATGGTTGAAGGAGGACTAGTTCGCTTATGATTGTAGTTGTCCTGTTGGTTGGGCATGGTTTCAGTAGAGAGGAAAGATTTCATCTCACTGGAAGAGATGTGACGCAAGCATACGCTGTGATGAAAGCGCAGTGGGAAGGGGATTGTCTGCTCTGGGAATGTCTCGAACTATGACTCGGGTTGGAACAAAATACAAACACTCAATTCACCGCAATAGGACTTGCCACTAAATCTGTCGTGACAACAACGCACCATCTCAACATTCTGCCCGTGATTATCATGGAAACGCTTTCCTTGGTTTCCTCGCGAGTTGGGAGCAGCAATCGGGTTGCTTCCAGTGAATGTATTCAAGGTGATAATCTGCCTTTGAAGTTGGACTCCGGCGAATTCACTTGGTGGTCGAAAACTGCTACCATGGCGACCATTTGTTCAAGGTTGAGTGCATGCAGAGAGCGGCCAATCCCTTTATCTCCCTGCTCAATTAACCCAGTTAACCGCTATTCTTGCCGAATCCACAGGGCTCAACCACTGAATGACCTCAACTTCATCGAAAACTCTTCGGCTTACTACCACTATGCTGAAGTACATCAGCACTCTCGGTGGCGTTACAACAAAAGAGACACTAGCCCCTTTGATGCAGATCCTAGATTGGCACATCATCTGCAAAGGCAGCGACTCCGAGACATGGGTCCTCGCCCATCGAGAATCGAAGCTATACGTAGCGATAAAAAAAGGTAGCCTTTCGGCCTCAGCAATCGACCGCGCCGATCCATCAACATGGACAGATACAAAGGTGTGCAAGCCCCCTGAGGAAGTTAACCCGATGAACTTGTATCCCGAGTTCAAGTCTGAGTATACACGATTCCGGTATAACAAAGGCGAGGACGCGAGTGATGTGTACAAGAAGCACCAGACCTTCCTGGACATCGGGCCTCTGCGTGGGTTTGTAGGATACCATTCTGACCGCGTGGCACGGATAACGGCGCGTGAAGTCCAGATCTGTGAGCGTTTACGCAAACATCCACATGCTAACATTGCAGAGTACCGTGGCGTACAGACCGGAAACAAGTTGACATACGAATACCGCGGTGCCCCGGTGGAAGTCCCCATGGACTCAGATCGCGTAGTGAACCTCGTGTTCACACGGTACGACTGCACTCTCCACGAGCTGGTCATCCGTCGACAGGCCGTAGATATTCAGCACTGTCTTAAATCTATCGTTGCGGGTATTCAGCACTTGCACAGCCTCGACATTGTGCATGGAGACATTAAGCCCCATAACATCTTTGTTAAGTATGTGAGTGAGAAGTCTCGCTTTGTTGTTGGAGATTTCGATAGTGCACATAACAAGGGCAGCATGATGGCTTTGAAATGTGGCACAAAGGTATGGACGCGTCCCAAGATGCTAGGCAAGGATGTTGCGGAGGAAGATGACGACTGGTATGCGTTTCAGAAGCTAAAGGAGTGGTTGGTCAAGGCGACGGGTCGAGGCCGGTTGCAGGATTACGAAGGATTGGGCAAGAAGGTTGTGGACGTGCCGAAGTCATAGCGAACGGAAAGGCCGAGATAACTCATTTGTCGTGGTGTTTTGGTGATGCGATTCAAGACCTCTTGAAGGGGTTGTAGCTTCTTTGAGTCCAGAATGGAATTCAACTCAGATGAGTGATGGTCCATCTAGAACACTATCCGAGCACAATTAACTTGTTCCATGGTTGAACATGCCGAGGTGTTTCTACAAATTAGCTTTATACAAGTGCCGTACGTTTCAACGCCCGTCCGTTGATGAAACGATAAAGTATAACTGACAGGCAAGTCCATCCGGAACGGACACACATGATAGCAGAACCCCGAAATTGAAAGGTTAATTTGTTTCACTAACAGCACACTATAAAGATGAGTGCAAGACATAAAGTCTCCAAGACGGGCGGATGAACAATGGAGGTCGCAGATGGAGTTTCAGCCTCGCCGCATAGTGGGGCTTGCAGCGGCACGACCCACGCGTGCCACGCGTGCCACGACCCCAGCCGCGGGAATCTGCTGTATCTGGGCAATCAGTGCTTACGCTACTGGCCGCATTCGGCGCGTTCTCCTTTCCAGCTATGCACGCCGACCTCTGTACATATATTCCACCTCATCCTATATGTGATATTCCCAGCCTATATAAAAAATTGCCCCGCAACTCACGATCCGATCGATGTCTAACTCGTCGTCCCAGTCCTCGAACAAAATGCTCGATACCCTCCCCACACCCACGACAAATCTTGTCGAGCTGGCGAAAGAGGAAAAAACTTTCACGTTTGCCCATTTCACGTGCGAACACGCGTGGGTTATAGGGAATATCCTTCGCAACGCGCTCCGCACCGCAGAATGCCCCGCCCTGATACATATCTCGATCGCGAATCAAACCCTGTTCGCAGCTCCGAGCATGCCCGGCGTAATGCCTGACCACGAAACTTGGACACAACGGAAGCGCAATACGGTCTTGAGATGGGGGCATAGTACCTGGTTCATGAGTTGTCAGTTCGAGGGGGATTATAAGAGGTTTGCTGAGCATCATGCTATGAGTGGGGACGAGTGGGCAAAGTATACGGTTGAAGGGGGAGGGTATCCGGTATTTGTCAAGGGCGTGGAAGGGGTTGTAGGGGCCATTGTTGTGGTTGGGACGGAAATGTTGGAGGGAGAGAAGGCCCATGGGCTTGTTGTGGTACGAAAGTGCTACCACGAATACTATTCGAATGTTTTGCTAATATATGGATAGTAAGTGACTCACCTTGACTTAGACACTGTCGTAATTGTCTTACATGGTATCTATATCCCCCCTGTCTAGAAGAGTGCTAATCGTGTCGCTACTTTAAGGAAGGCGGTGGAGGAGTATAGGGATTTGAGGGAGGGGTTTAGGAGTCCGATGAGGAGTATGACGGTCAAGTGACTGTAGAGGTTGGGTAAAGGGACTGGACTCGGTCTTAACGTTGGTGTTGCTGAGACATTGAGATTGGACGCTACAGTACAGAAGAGCCAGGGTTACTGACAGGACGGAAACCAAATCGTCCGCCGACCGCGTCGAAGGCTACTGAGTAGTTGAAAAAGAAGTTGCGCCCTGTGTTGACAAAGGGCGGCGATGCGTGCTTGGCGGGGATAACGTATCTGGGCTCGATGGATGAGCCCTCGCCAACGACGAAGGAGTAGGAGACTACGGACGCGTTGGACGTTGGGAAGCTGACGGAGATACCGGTTCCTGGCTTCACACGCTTCACGAGCCTATCATGACCTCCTCTGTTTGGGTTACGAATAATGACAGTCGGAATCGAAACGCCTGCCCCCGCTCTGATGTACATCTGTGGTATCCCCGAGTCGATAAGGACCGGACCGCAGTTCGCTCCTTCGCCATTGATGCTAAAGCACATCTTCGCCATTGCCCAGTCTCTTGGATCCTCGTCATGAGTCAATCCTGGCTCAAGATCCTCAAAGGCGAAGCCTTGAACATTCTCCTGGGTCAATCCTAGGTGCACGCCCTCCGCGGAAACGACATAGCCAGCCCGCATCGACTTGTTCGATACTGGAAATTCATTGATTGTATCAATGTTCAGGAACGGGTTAACTCGAGGCGTACCGTTGGGCATGCCATCCATTGGTTGATTTCTGCCGAATCCCACCCCCATATAAGTTATGTTGCCCGTACCGCGTTCTATGGGTTTCTCTCCCTTTGGACCCAGCGGGCACGTAAACCCGTCTTTACTAGGGTTGTACCACGGACATCTCCAACTCTTATCCACAATTAACACTGGTACTATCGCAGTCGCATATGATTTGACTTCGCCATGAAATCTTATGGGTAGATCGACGAATCGGCCTACGTAGAGGAGCCTACTGCTGCTGAAGTAGTGGTGCGCTGGTGTGCCAACTGTTGTGCTGATATTTGGGAGTATGGGAGCTCCGACCAGGAGGCCTGTGGACCCAGTATCTATGGGCATTCTGATGTTGACGCCATCGATGGTACATCTGACTT
This sequence comes from Parafenestella ontariensis, assembly GCA_021596325.1. Classification (NCBI taxonomy): domain Eukaryota; kingdom Fungi; phylum Ascomycota; class Dothideomycetes; order Pleosporales; family Cucurbitariaceae; genus Parafenestella; species Parafenestella ontariensis. Next base: position 231,344 of record JAKGDA010000012.1, on the reverse strand, counting down.
GTGGGACTTCTTCGGTACTAAATTTGTAGACGAAGGGTATAAAAATAGACTCTGTGTATTGCGATAGGTTGACATCCGCGGAGGTCATGAAGGTCTTGAGCATGGCGTAAAGCCCGACAATAAGAACGATGACAGCAATGCGCCAGAAGAGCGTTGAACTCCACCGGAATGTGCGCGACGGTGTTGAAGCTGCCAAATATGGTGTTGTGAACGGCGCCAATAACGCTTTATAGTCCTCGGTTGCCATAGCTGTTTATAGGCTAGATGTGGTGACCACCTGCATCCTATGCTGGCAAACGCTAAATGTTTACGCTAGAACCTGTTAATAATGCGACTAAAGCACACCCTTATGATACGACGATACACTCACAGGTTGTCTGGTTTCCCTTCAATGGGGAAATAGAGGTGGTTGTGATACGTCATTCCGGCATCGATGAGTTGGCGTATCCCCACAACTGAACCTAGGTTAACCCAACATCCTTCAACCTTCTATTTGCTTGACTCCACTAGCAACATGTGATAGCTTTATACACCGTTCAGCAAACGACCAACAGCTGCCGACAGTCCTGTTTTCAATTTCGTCTACCCATGTTCTGCAGATCATCGGTTACACGTGATGATGCATGGCGCAGCTGGGGTGTTCCCAAGTTGCTCCGCAAAAGCTGAGTGGCTCAGTATAACCATCCACAACCACCAAGGCCATACAAACAAACTCTCGAGAGGAGAACACCTTGAATTGAAGATGGCTTCCGACCGCGTACGCGACCCAGTTCTTCGAACCTGAGGTATCCTTTCATCCCATCCCGAGTCGAACGGAGCTCGCCCCCTCGACCCACGTCCGCATTCCCCAAGAGCACTCGAACACAGAGTATGTCGCCATGGGCCGCTCACCCTCCCGGTCTAGCGATGGCGGCGACTCCGCGCACCACATACGCGTCGAACCGCGCCTGCTTAAGGCGATCGAAGACAAGAAGCACGACGAAGCAATTGCCATCATCGACCATGCGAAAGCAAAGGCCCAACCCGTAGACCATCTCCTACGCATAGGATTGATGCGCGCCGCCGAGCGTGGGAATATATACATCACCGAATACCTTCTCAAGAGCGGCGCAAAGCCTGATGGTGCGCCAGGAGGACGGGTGTCCCCCCTGTTCAAGGCAATCGAGAAAAACCATGTCGGTGTCGTGCAGTTATTACTCAAGTTTGGAGGGAACATGGATGCGCAAGATAAGCAGGGACGGACGGCTCTTATGACAGCAGCATGGAAGAATCACTTTCACATTATGCAAGAGCTGTTGAGATGCGGTGCGGATGTCAACAAGAAGGATAACACAGGCAGGAATGTCCTACATAACCTGGCTGCGGACAAGCATTGCAACTGGGGTCGCGATGTTATCGCTGAGCTGTTGAAGAAGAATATTGCGATTGATGGACCAGAGGGTCAGGATGAGCAGAAGAGGAGTCCGTTGCACTGGGCGGCGAGTACTGGGAAGAAAGAGCTTTGCGAGATGTTGTTGAAGAGAGCGAGGCTGCCCAGGGCGAATGTGAATGCCATTGAAGTGCGGCAGAAGACTTCACTGCATCTTGCTGTTGCGCATGGAAGGGACGATATCATTGAGTTGCTTCTCGTCCACGGGGCAGACGTCATGGCAAAGAGCGATGGTAGCTGGACGCCACTGCATAACGCATGCGAGCAAGGTAGCGTAAAGGTTGTCCGCATACTCCTCAATGCCGGCGTAGACATCAATGCGCGGTTATTGACCGGGATGACTCCCTTGCATGTGGCAGCTCAAGCTGGGCATCTGGGGGTCGTCAATTGCCTACTAGAGAGGAAAGAAATCAAGCGAGCAGCCAAAGATACGTTCGGTATCACGCCGTTTCTGTGCGCAGCACAGAGCAAGAAATCAGAACGGAAAGATATCATCAACACACTAGCGCCGCACAACCAGGTTGAAGCGCTGAGTGAGGATGCGCTTGGGGCGACGAACGGCTTTCATGCTACCATTGTTGACTTTGGCAATTTCCACAACGAGAATAAAGTAACGAGAAAAACTGTTTACGAGCTGTTGTATGGCCGCGATACCCTGAACCCAAGGAAACCTGCGGTCACTATCTTGCCCAAGGAGTCAAAGGCGACGAGTTTTAGGTGGATCCATCTGCCTGCCAACAACATGGCATGGGTAGAGGCATTGCTGACCAAGGCATTCATTGAGGAGGGCGCGAGTGATGTTGACGGGTTCAAAGCGCTCGAGCGATCTTTCAGTCATCAGCATCGTGGACAGCAAATTCATTCGCACTTCATGAGACCGATGTGCCAAAGTAGTCCACGTGCTCCAAAGCAACAAGATGACTCTGATCTCTCTGACGGCGGTGCCGAACAAGGACCACCACAGATTGTTGTCAATAGCGGGTTGGGATTGGGCCTTGACGCAATAGCTGGTGCACAGGAACCACCACCATCGCATTTCCCGAAAACCCCTGTCAGGACGGGTACGGTGAGCACGGATCAGACCGACTGGACAGCAGGATCAGGGTCAGGTACCGCAGCTGGTAGAGAAGGCAAGGGCAAGTCAAAAGACAAGACGAAGAAGATGGCGAGATGGGCTGGTTCGAAGCAAGCCGGGAAACGGTCCGGTGGAGGCGACACACCAACAAGGCCCCCTGATCACCATGCAAGACGGCCAACAACAACTTCTTCACTAACAAATAGTGGGCATCTGAGATCACCCGGTAGTCCAGGAAGAAAAGACCCGACCGCCTCAGCGAAAGGCAATATCTTCGCCTTCATGCCATATTTACATTTCGAGACCGATCGACGGCGACAAGAGATGCAGGCTGCGATTGCAAGAGCACAAGTGTTGAAGGAGCGAGAGAGGCATGATAGTCGCATTAAACCTGCGATCCAACGCGCGTCGACGTACGACGAGATGCTCTTCAGGGCTCACTTGACCTCCTCACAAGTGTCGCTGCATGTCAGACGCACACTGGATCAATTCTTCTATCACAACATTGATACGCAGTCCCGCGATCGGGACCAGGTTGTTTATCGGTACCAATGCAAGTTCACAGATCCCCAACATGTCGACCCGAAGATCTTCATGGTTGACCAGCTGTGGTTGTGGACACTCGGCAAGGACTTGATTGTGACCGCATTCCCACAACGGTGGCAGCAACCTCGCAACGACCCACTCAATGTCCTTGACGGCGTCATCGAAGATATCAACAGCAAGACCAGAGACCCCGTGCGCAGTGTATACGATCTTGCGATGGTTATCACAAGCCGATGCAGCGGGGTGTTTGACAGACATCGCATAGGAGATGAGGACTATCAGTTTCTCGATATGTTCGAATCGAGCATTGGCGATGCCACTGAGAAGGAGACAGTGCTATTCAATGAGTTCAATCTCGCGTCTAGACAGGCATCAGCATGGTTGCAACATCATCGTCGACCCAATCGTTTCTCACGACATTTAGAAGCTGAAGGAAGGCAAAGAGAGCATCTTAGTCGCCGGAACATGCCACACCATTCCCATGCCCACGCCTTGTCTGACCCACCAATCCAAGAGGAACATTTTAGCTATGATGACAGTGATCGTACAGCTGCGCATGCTCCGCTCTTCGTCGACAAGCTACTAGATATCGGCAAAGAGACAAACCTTCTAGCGGAGACGAAGGACATCCGCGACGAACTCAATATGATTACCAAAGTGCTGGAAGACCAGCGTGATATGCTTCCGGATTTGGAAGTTAGTATCATGGACATTTATCGTGAAGAGCACAAAAGCCAGCAAGACTTGAAAAGACGGTTCAAAGATATGCTGAAGACAATTGACACACACATCAAGGACTTGAAACGCATGGACATACAGGCTGAACGAATTTACAAATCCATCACGGATTTGCTCGATCTCAAGCAGAAACACGCCAACGCATTTGAAGCTCGCTTTGCAAGAGATCAAGCTGCTGGCACTGCGAGACAGAGTCAGACGATTATGGTTTTCACGATAGTTACGATCATCTTCCTCCCACTCTCCTTCATCGCTGCAATGTTCACCATCAACATCCGGGAGTTTCCGCACCAACCTGGTAGTGACGAGCCGAGCTTGCCCTTGTCGTACGTCAGCAAGTACATGTTCGGCATCGGTCTCGCTATCTCGATCCCTTTCATCGCTATTGCGCTAAGCTTCGATGCTATCGGCGATTTCTTCCGCGAAGTCAAACGTCGGCTTCGAGACCGTGGCGCGAAGAGGAGTCAAGCGCGACATGATCATGCCAACAAGGCAACCACCGGCGACGATAAGATGGATATCGAATACTCAGTCGATATGCGCGCTCTCGAGCAAGCCTTGTCTGCTGGTCGTAGTACCATGTATCGACCAGACGGCAGAAGGAGTATTGAGAGTTATCTGGGCAGCGCGCGAGGCAATGGATGGGGTGATGGAGGCTCGTTGCTTCCTGTGACTAGTCGGAGTACGGTGAGGAGCGGACAGAAAAACAGCACGCTGGTTACTAATGGCACAACGACGGCCACAGGGAGATTGAGTGCAGAAGGGCAGCTTTCGCCAGTAGACAGGATTAGTACGGGTTTTAGGATGAGAGGAAGTACTGATGTTGAGCGTGGGTAGGCGCATTTTCAGATTGTGGAGTCCAGATGGATTATTGAACATGTTACAGGACAAGGTTTGGAAAGACTGATACCCCAACGTTGTTTGTTGTAGCAATGCTGATAGATCTAATGAATTATCGAGTTCAGTCAACTGTCACATCACCTTGCTAATGACCACCACGTGTTCACGCGTCACGAGTAGCAGCCCTTGAAGAAATTATCAGGAGATAATTGTTATATTGCACCACAGTATGTAGAAACGTGAGAGTCATATACTCGGCAGGCTCCAACGTCAAGTCTATATGCTTGAGTTGGCGAGTACCGCGAGTCAGGAAGGACCGCGGCAGCCTGTTGCCAACCTTCGCCTGTTGTCTTGGCGGTGTCCTGTCCAACGCGACAACTCATTTCGATCTTCTTACTCGATCGTTACGCTCTCTCCTTTATTATGATAGGAAGGTGATCGTACTCCCAGGTTCTGTTGGAAGGCCTACTTAGACTCTGATTCTTTTCAACATTACCATCCGGAAACTCCCAAAGTATCCTCCACTAACCTCGACGCTCCGACGTGTTAAGGCGATCCGACCTGCATTGAGTTCTCGAGTTTCAAGAATAAAAAAGAACCATCGAAGCGCCCCAAAGCCTGGGCATTGGACCCCCAAAAGAGATGTCGTTCACGTCGGATGAAGCGATTATGCGCCGGGTGCGCCAACAGCGCCAGCAGCAAGTCGAAATGGACAGACGAAGGGAGTATGTAATTCCTAGAACCATATCTGGCGCGGTTGTTGACGATTTACAGACGAATAAGAGCTCAACGCTTAGCTAAAGCATACGAACGTGGTAGGCTCGAATGCCTCACATATTGTGCGAAGTTTCATGCCGCACTGCCTCGTGAGCTTCGCGACATGGTCTACGATCAGCTCATAAAACCTGGGATTCGGCACCATGTTTTCGAAGCCCTTGATGAGAAGGGCCAGCCTAGGGTCAGCAACAATCCGCTGGTGAAGCTTTCGTTTTTCGATCCGCGGTCCAGCATACCTGAGCAAGTTTCTGTCCGCCAGGACATATGGAGATATCGCGTGTATGTGGGCGATACTGTTGCCAAAGAAGTCGCCGAGCGCTGGTATCATACAGGCCTGTTCATTATCGATGCCGAAGACCTCACACTGCCCAAGTTCCTGTCCACAGATGTATGGGAACGAGATAATATCCCTGCGGAAGCGGTCCGACACCTTCGCATCAACATCACAGAGCGCAGCTTTGTCGATAAAGAAAAGGCTGACCAGGTACTGGACAGCTTTGAGCACTTGTTTCGTATTTCGAACAAGAAGACTGAAATCCTATTCCTTTTATCCTGGAGTTACGACGAGTTAAGGGGTTGGTCCACGCGTCGTTCATTCCGCCCACTGGTTGCTATTCTTGAGTTCATCGGGCCAACTATGTATCGGCTGCATCAAGAGGGGTACAGAAGAGTCCAAGTACAGCAATTGACTTGTGATCTGTCCCAGAGGGACGTCACGCACGTGTTTGACGAATCCTTGGGGATGTTCGAATATTTCTTTGATCCGGTAAGTCACACACGGTCTTGAGGTGACAAATTGCAATTCTGCTGACTATACTTAGGTAACTTGCGGCAAAGATGATTACAAGGTGCAGTTCATTGCAGAAATGCTGCGGAAAGACTTTACAGATATATAGGCGAGTGCGAGAGCATAAAACATAACGCTATAATATTGATTACATTAGCACCTTTGTCGACTTCCTATACACTACACCCCCACGAGACTTTCCCAATAATGTCATGTTCAATCGCCTGAGTTCTGGTAGTCTGAAAGCACTTCTAAAACGGCCCAATCCGATGACGTCGGAGATAGCGTCCTTCGTGACCTCAACAAACCCTAGTACACGATAATCCAATTACCCTGCACCTCTAATCGAGAAGGAGAGGTGAATAAACAGAGTGCTGCTAAAGCACCAAAGCCGAACATGTAGAAAAGAGACATTATTCGTTCACAATGTAACCTTCGGTGGATGTGCACGGCCATTCAATCATGAAAACACCTGAACTCGACTGGGGGTGAAAGGCTGCATATCCGCTATTGCACATCAAAAGTTCCAGCCCTTTCGATCAACATCTCAGGCCTGTGAATGCCGCGCCTCCGCCTCCCACCCCTCCCAACGTTCACCAAAGGTCGTTATCTTCCCTCCCTTCCACACATAATATCACAGGTAACACCCCACTTCTTCCCCATCAACTCGACCTTAACCTCGACTCAGCTGTCAACCTACGTCATGGACGAATCAGTGTCTCCACGCACAACTGCCCCGCCATTCCGGCCAGGCGCGTTCGCAAACTCGAACTTCGTTCCCAGCGTCCCACCAACGCGAGATTCAAGAGTTACTTCCTGGTCCGAAGATGCGCGCAGGGCGCGAGCGAGGCGTGTACGATCTACTCATGCTAGGAGGCCCGCGAGGAGGAACAATACTATCACGGTTGAATCGGAAGAAGCAGATGCCTCCGTACCGCATACTCCCTCGCCGACGACTACAGTCTTCTCATTTGGAGAGTTTGTACCTGAGCACGAAGACTCTGCAATTTCCGGGACCCTTCTCGGTCAAATGAAGAGTGACATTTCATCCGAGAGTATGCCGCAGAAGCCCTCGAAAATTCACGCACGAAAAGAGCCAAAGGAGAAATACTCTCCTCCTAGTCTCCAAGAGCTCGGTTTCGTAGTTAACGACGGCAACATTATCCACCATTCCTACAGCAAAGCCCGCATCATCCGAGTTAAGCGTAGACATGCGGCGCGCATGGCGTCGATCGAAGGTCGAATCGATGTTGCACAGGAGCAAAAGATAGAGGAGGTAAAGAAGAAGCTGGAGCGAGAGGTTCAAAAGCTGGTAAAGGCTGAGGTTGAAAAGCGCACGGAGGATTATATCAAGGCGCGAGCTGAGAGTTGGGCGCGGAAGGGTGCACATGCTGCTCCGGGCGTTGAAGGCGCAAATACTTCCACGAGGCAGAGCAACACTCGTGTTAATGAGTTAGTTATGGAGATTATCAAGAAAGAGGCCGAACAACACATCGTAGAGCAGATGGAAGGTCCATCAGGACTGGAGCTTGAGCGCCGCATCAGGGAGAGCGTAGTCCCACCGCCTGTTCCCAACTCCACTATCAGCGGCGAGCCAGACGATCTTGCAGACTACTTTGCAAAGCTAGGCCTAGGTTCGCGTGGTGTAAATCCTGGTCCAATTCCAACATCTGCCCAACACGACGGCACATTTCGCCATCCTGAGATCGACGCTACGCGTCAGCGGATTGCACAGTCTAAGCCATGGACACTCGACGATTCAAACATTGCCGATCAACTACTTGTGCATACTGAATTCATCAACGAGCGCTTCATCCGCGCATGTGTGCTTGATCCTAACGCGTCGTGCAAAGGCTTCATTCTGTCCAACCCTCGGGATGCGGCGTTGCATCTGGCAAAGATCATCACCAAACCAAGTCCTGAGCACGTTCAGCAGGGAATTCAAGAGCTAGCGCATGCTGCAAAGACTGGTGTCATTTCAAACCATTACTTCGACAACATTCGTGGCATCGCGCAGGCACAAACAGCCGCCGTCTCGGATCTTTTGTCTCTTGAAGCAAGCACTGCGATGAACACAGGCGTCAAGCTCACCCCAACTGAGTTGAAAGTGCGCAACATTATGCTCAAGTATCGGAAGTTGTCAAGGATGAATTCTAAACCCCTCCCCCTCGCCCCAACCAGGGCCCTCTAGATGGCTTCCAGCGTACCCGATCCCTGTGGGAGATGTACGACACGGCCCTCGACACCATCGCTGCAGCAAAAGCGACCGGAAAATGGCTCCCTTACCTCCAGTCTAGAGACCCCATGGTGTTGATAGTAGTCCGGAAAGTGGAGATGGAGGTCGCAACCATTCAGACAGTGTCCACCGATCAGGCTATGAGGGATTATGTGCTTCGCGTTCGGAATGCCGTGCGAATGCTGCAGGATTCGAAATTTGTCATGGGAAGGTTCGAGAGGGAGCTCGTGCTGCGCCGGTAGATACATGGTGAATGTTTAGTTTTGGAACGACATGTGGTGGAGGAGGCTGATGCTCTTCGGTGTCTTGTTCGGGCTATGAGACTATTGCCCTGAAACATTGTAGCTCTATTGGGGAAACTATACTGAGGATATATGGCTTCCGTTTAGATCAATGAATAAACACTGTATACCTCCCATTGCCACATCTCGTAATGTCAAAATGAGGAAAAGTGTACCTTATGTTCCCAGGGGAACGAGAATATATTTCATCTATGGAAAATGTAATGTCGAGATGTTAGAGGGCTTCTGAGCTACTTTTAAAGGTGAGCTTGCAGTCCGCCCGATACCTTCTAGCTAGTGAGCCTCTAGTGAGCTTCATGTTGGTCGAGGTGCTTGAGAAATACCTACCTAGGTAATGTGTGTGAAGTGCCTTCCATTAAATCTGGTATTCCTCGCTGCAGGTTCCACATCTCTATATAGGGCACGCAGTCATATTTGAATAACAGAAGCATAAGCATAACTTTTTCATTATCACCAAAGGTTTCACTTCTGGCGTGTCGCAGCACTGGCTGCAACCATAATCGAAAACAAAGCGATCGTGACAAGACCAATCGCCAATCATCCGTTTATCATCCTCGTCGATCGTAGAGAGCGACTCCCACCCCAGGTAGCGTACAATCTATCTATAAGAATCACGCGTGCGCGTCGGGAGACCTCGTGTCTCAGCATCTCCAACTACTACATCTTAGTACATAAATTTCGGTCATGAAGTTGGGGCGTAATACGAACCTGCACCATTATTTACTCGCTTCGAACCAGCAACTGTGGAAGCTTACTTAGGTCCATCAAGTTCGCGGACTCGCTTCGCATTCTGGGTCGTGGAGGCATCATCTACATCTTGTTAGCAATGTCGTCAGATTTGAGCGAGGAACCAACTCACCCTCATTTTCAGCTTCCTTGCTGTCCCGCTTGCGGGCATTCGACGCGCTGTTAGCTTGCTGAGTGGGGGCCGCCTGTTGCGCACCCTTGCGGTTTGCGATGAGCTGTAGGATGTTTTCCCTTGATATCACCCATTCTCTCATCTTCTTCATGTAATCCGTGTACCATGTAGCTGAAATTCCCACTTCACTACGATTGAAGAACTCTTGGTCTTTGCGCTCGGCAAAGTCTGCCATTTCTGCCCAAGTCATGCAGCCTGTCTCGTTCTTTGCGGTCAGGAGTTTGAAATTGGCTCCCGCGAGCGTATTAAATAGCCGCCTCACTTCGAATTTCCGCCTTTTAGCCTTAACAGCGTAGTCCCAATCATCGAGATATTCAACGTTGAGCTCGGTGGTGTGGACAAGGCTTACCATGCGCCACACGAGCTCCAGCGACGAGATAACTTTCGAAGATAGACCATCCTCTTCGACGGCCTTCTTGACGAAAGATATGGCTTGCTCTGCGCTTCCTTCTCCCACCTTCTTGTTGATGAGAAAGTCAGTGATGGTTTCTTGTACCTTAGCATCGTCCCATCGAAGCTTCATCATATCCATGAACGGCGCGAAATCGTTTTCGTTCATGAAGTTCTGGCGTCCTTTGGCCAGGAGCTCGAGAAGCTCCCTCTTCTGTGGGGCCAAAGGATCTTCGGATGCAGGTGTAGCATCTGGAGTGTCGGAAGATGGGGATATGGCCGGAGCTATCGTATTCGGCAACGCCAGTGCGGAAGATGAGATTGGAGGAGGAAGAGCTGGGCCAGAAGACGACATAGATGTCTGGGCCTGGTGTGCAGCCCCGCTATTGCCTTGGTAGCCGAATGCAAGAGGCTGACTGGGGGCACCGAACGGTTGTGACGCAGTAGCAGGGCGTACGGCGGCGGGGTCTTGTTCCGTCGCATCCGTCATATCCTCGTTGTTGTATTGATGAGGGGGAGGTGTGGATGTAGCGGTAGCTGTCGAAATTTGGGCTGCGGTGTTGGTAGATTGAATATCGTCCATAGGAGATGAAACAATCGTATTCTCAACACTAAGCACTGGAACCGAGGTAACGGAGGCGTTAGTAGATTGTACGTCGTCCATAGGAGATGGGACGATCGCATTCTCAACACTAAGAACTGGGACCGGGGTATCGGAGGCGTTGGTAGATTGGACGTCGTCCATAGGCGTAGACTCCATCTGTTCATCATTGGATTGTGTGCCAGAATTGATAGCAACAATGGATCCCTCGTCCTCACCGGACGTGGTAGAGGTATTGACGAAAGAACTAGCCTCTAGTGCCGCCCCTACAGGGTGCTGCTCTGCTTGGCTATGAGATGCATTGTCCGCTGCGCTAATGGTAGCTGTATTGTCTGGAAGACTCGGTTGTGGTGCAGCCACTTGAATGTGATGCGCTACTTGATCATGGGGCAACCTAGCCTCCTCGCTAAGGGTGATCGCGTTGACGGTAGAGGCAGATTGTGGTGCAGTCACTTGAGTGTGCTGCTGTGCTTGGCTCTCGGGTGCTTTGACGATGAGCGGATTGGACTCTGTAACACTGGCATCGTTGATGTCCTTGTCTTTATCCTTCTCATCCTCCTCGGTCGCTGTGGATGTGGTTGTACCTGAGTCGTCGCTTGTTTGGGGTACCGACTGTGCTTTTGAGGGTGCTGTAACTGGCAATGACTGGAGCGGGGTATGTGTGGACGGAGAAGGTGCTGGGGACATCTCTGTGAGAGGGGGAATAGCTGCATTCTGTGTGGGTGTGCTCCTTGGCAACGAAGAGTCCGACTCATCGGATGAATCTTCATCTCTCGTGGGCTCTGGCAGTGGTTTTTCTTTGGCCAGCTGCAGGAAGTCTTCGTCGTAGAGCTTACTGAGATTGGCAGAGGCAAAATCGCAGGCAACTCGATCAACGTGGAGCTCTTGGAGGTAACGAGTGCGCTCGGAGTAGATGAACCGCTTTGCGTCGCGTGGTGCGATGCGCGTGGGAGCTATTGGCCCGCTACGCCGTACCTTGCGCATCTTCGTATCCTTCGGTTTCCAACAGGGGACAATCTGGACAAGGTCAGTCATTCTTGTAGTGCACCTGATAGTGTTGATCTTACGATATTATGCTCGTGCATCTTGATTAGTTGTACGAGGATCGCATCGTGATCCCACATGGCTTTCAGATGAGCCGGCAGAAGAGGCAGCATGCCTGACGCGACGCGCGTGAAGAACTGGTGCAACTCTGGCGAGATGTGCGATCCCATGGTCGCAGGAGGGGTAGCCATGTTTCGCAGAGCGCAAAAATGACATGAAAGATTCAGAGAATTGTAGGATGTCCGCAGTCGATTGATATCTGTGAAAGGGACGTTGAGTCAAAAGTCGAGGGTGATCTCAGAGTCGCGGTGGATTGAGCTATAACTCGAGCAGTCGGGAGAGCTTGTAAGGGCAGGCGGGGGGAGCTATGACCATCACTGGCAGGCCATAGCGGGACTTTCGTAGTACCTTTCACATTCACTTCTGCCTTGCGCGCACATTGTAAGAGATCATGTGAATACGTCATTATTTAAGGAAACCTAGGATACCAAAGTACGTGGGCACGAATATGCTACTACTGCTGTCGGGTGTTTACGCGGTTGTTGATGTGTGAAGCAAGACGCGCCAAGCAATGAATGTATATCGCACGTGAGAAATTTCTCCGCCAACAGCACACCAACAGTACTTATGTTCTACGTACATTGCAACTCAACTGACTTTTTCTGCCAGTATTTCGAAGGTACCCTGTTTATTTCCATTTCCACAGGTTCTGGGGCGCAACGCGTTGGAAGAGTGCGAAGAGTGAAATCAGGATGAACCATATGCTCGTGCTCAGATCTACGCGAGGTATCCGCAACTAAACTCGCCTCCGCTATCCAAGCGCCACACAATGTGTGAATATAGCAAGGACGCGCCTGCAAATGAACATTGGCCATATCTTAGTTCTGCACATAGTGTGAAAGTACAATGTGAAAGGCCTCTCTTGGCGACATGAGGAGTAGTAGGGCGATTCTGACAAGGCGATATTAGACAGGGTTTTGTGGATGGACAAAGTGCAGCAAAGCATGCAGCCCTAGTGAAGCCGTTCCAGCGAGCGTAGTGACTCCGGATACACCTATGAACAAAAGGAGGGCACTTCGTGGCGTGTACAGTAGTGTTATTTTTGAATATCCTCACGACTAGGTTGATGGGGCGAAACAACGCAGTGGAACGATATGCGCGTAGCCGCAACAATTCCCGTCCTCAAGATACTCACCGTTTGCACATGACGTCAGAAAGGTCTAGTCACCGCGAGAGCTTCATGCAGCGCGCTTCTTAATCACTTTCTAATCACATTCGTCCTCCGCCCAACTTTCGTGGAAAGAGCATACTCGATAGTCAGAGGTCGCGACAGTACGTATTGACAAGTCTACACAACAAATTGTATTGAACAGATGAGTATTACTGCTCGTGACTGCTGATCAATTAGCTTATCCCTTCATTCTTCCTCTCTTCAACTCAAGGACTCGAAGGAGGCATACTAATATATCTCGATCGGACTTAGGCCGACAAGCCGACAACCACCCCTTCGGGTCGCGTAATCCGCGCTACTGGAACATTCCAGCCTTGCCTCACCGCTGCCCAAATCTATTTGGCGATTCTGCTCTACTATAATTCGCAGGAGAATCGCAATCGCGAGAGCCGCCCAAGATGAGTGCTAATAAGACAGTTCCATCCTCGCTCCAAGCATTCCTCGAAAATGGCATCGAGACAGTGGCATGCAGTATCTGTACTGAGTCGTATAGCCACGAACACGTCGCCGTTCAAATTAAGGAGTGTGGTCATCAGTTCGGAAAAATGTGCTTGGGGAAGTGGTTGGAGCAAAACAAGACGCAAGGCACCTGGCCCCATGTGCCGCGGCATGCTGTTCAAGGCCCTGAGGCGGACGGGGATACCCACTGCGCCTGCAACCGCACCGACTCAGACGCGTCAAGCAAGTGATCCGAACGCGCCGGTTCCCGCTTCACACTTCTGTGAATACTACAGCCAAGCCGACAATGTGGTAGCTTCCGCACTAAGCGGCTTCTTGGGTCAGTTATGGTCTCAGTTGTGTGGCATGCATACGAGCAGGGATTCTAGACCACGTATAGTTATAGCTACCGGCTTGGTTCAGCAGGAGTACGAAACTTTAATCCCCTATTTACGTCGTATGCAACACCTCGGTTCCGCGGCCACTCGGGACACTTGCCCCTTGACGAGCCTTGTCCACACCATCTCGCACGTTGCAAAGTTCTGCAAGAGCACTTTCCAGCCTTCGGATTCCGTGTGGCGAGCCTTTCTACTCTTCCACACCGCAGCTGCCAATGAGGTGTTCCAATGAGGTGTTCCAATGAGGTGTTCCAATGAGGTGTTCCAATGGATCGACTTTCGCGACGCGGCTTGGGATTTGCTGCAGCACCATTTGGACGGCCGCCGCACTACGGGCAAACATTGGCGGGCCTTGTACCTCTTTCTCTATCTCATGGCCATCCATCGTGCTCAGCAGTGTGGAAATACGCCAATCTACAAGATTAAAGACCCTCGTGATCTTCTTAGCGCGCTGAACTGTAGGCGCTCTACATCAGCTCTTACTCGAGACACGAACATCAGGCTATTTCTCTCCGCCGCACGATACGTACTTGACCGGAGCAAGATCGACGCGGAGTTTGGCAAGGACGCCCGTACCCTGCGGCTGTTGAGTCACACTACGGACTTGGCTCAGCTGAGGGAGGATGTCGAGAGACTCTGGCTGGAGGGTATGGCGTTGGGTGCAGCGGAGATTGCTGCGGGATTTCCGGACAACTGGTGGTTTGCTGATTGAAGATGCTCTTGGGCTCAGCGTAGCCTAGATTCGAGCTTGCAGAGAGCAATCACGGGGCGGGGATCAGCTCTATCTCCGTAAGTCTGGAAGTCTAAGCCTCTTCATATCTGGAAAGTTAGCGTCGCCGGAGCACAAAAAGCAAGGTACGTGTGAGAAGGTGCACTCAGAAAGTATTCGGGCACTGTCTCAAGGAATCATATACTATAATAGATGTTTTAATTGATTGTTGCATGTGAAAGCATGCCAAATACAGTACTCTATGAGCTTGTACTGTATTTTCCGGACTCTGTACCGATGATGTAATCTTCATGCTCTTGGGTGTCCAACTTTCCCATATTTCCAATGCACGCCCAGACTTGGCCCTTACTTCAACTTGAAACTGTCGCCATCCCAGCCATATACTCGATGCAGTCTCCGTCCAAAGCGTCTGCCCATGAGGTAAGGTATTTCATTATCTGGATGAGGCTCGTGAAACTGTATGGTTCGATCAACGTCTAGAGAAGTGCCAGGAGTGAACTGCCACGCACTTCCCTGAAGCTTTTCCGCAGAGAAACCAATGCGAACCATGGCTCGCTTGAACTCATCCCACTTGACTGCTTTTGGCAACTCCTCATTGTCGGGTGATGCAATGTGGAACAATGCTTTCATTGCTTTATAGGCGCGCTTGTCCAGAAGAAAAGAAATTCGCGCCGTAGCACCGTCGGGGACAGCCACGAACGTGGCCGTGTCTCGGACAGTAGGGGTGGCAACAGTTCCTTTAGTCTTTTGCTTAACTCTCTTTTGGATGGAAAGTTTGTCGAAGGCACCCGTGACTTGCATCGCCTTGTCGTGGAAGATCCTAGAAAAGGGTTGGTAAACATACTCCGGCTTCTCGGAGGGCTTCGACGTCACAGGTTCCAGCTCCTCCCATGCAGGCGTTCGCTGCATCTGCCCACCGTCCAAGAGACACTGCTGGATGATCTCGTGCTGCAATACTCCGATTTTCTGCTCGAAGCATGTGTCGATATATTCCCAGAACTTGTCAAGGTTGGTTTCGGCGGATCGTAGTGCTTGCACGTTGCTTCTGTTACGAATCTTGTGGATGGGATAATCCAGCTTACCACGAGTAGGATTGATAAGATGCGCCGGCAAGCGGCATTTGTCCAAAGTATTCACCCACTTGAGGAAGTTCTCGTCATGGGAGTGGGCAGCCTCGTGGTCGACTCCTCGTGCTTGGGGGGTGTCGTACCATATCGAATGTTGGAGAATGCACTCCATAACGACCGACATCTGGGTTACAAGCTCGTAAAGGCGTGGTGAGAGCATTGCTCGAGCATCCTTGTTCTTTCGCAGTATGGTATCCATATGGTCCATCAGGTGATACATGGCCCCGTCCTTGCAGTCGGCTGACTGTTCCCAATCGAAGCTCTGGAAGCACGCAAGCATTTGGATTTCTCCTATGGATTTCACATCCTCCATCGTCAATGAAATTCTTATACCCCTCTCTCCAGCCTCTTGGCGATAGAACTTTCGCATGTTGGGCGCCGACATCGAGTAGCCCTTTATCATGCGAGTCAAGATCATGTAAACGCGCCTGGACCTACAGTTGAACGCCGCCATAAGAGAACAGAAGCGTGGATCTTCTATATCTCTAGATGACTTCACCAATTCATCTAGGACAAGGTAGAGCTCTCGCCATATAGAAAACATAGTATACGCTTCCACAAGGAGTTCTCTGACGATATGTTCGAGATGCGCCGGTGTATCCAAGCGTGGGTGCATCCGGCCTTTAAAGTCCAAGATCATTTCGAGGCTATCATCTGCATAGCTCATGAAGGTGTCTGCAAAGTAGGAAGGGTCTTCACGCAAAGCCCAAATGTGATCTTTGGCGTTGGTGTATAACGCGCTCAGGTACCCACGCAGTCGTATGAAGTCGATGGCGCTCCGGTTTCGGTAAGGTGCTATTATAAGCGCGTCCGCAAAAGTGGTATGTCCGATGTCATGTCGAAGCTCGAGGTCCGAAGCGGGTGGTTCCTTCTGCACCGGGCTGTTCAGAAGCGCGTCTTCCGTCATGTCGTGCAGTATCAATTTGCTACATGAAACGAGGAAGCTTAGAAGGCGCTGCTGGATCTGAAGCGTCTGCAAGCTCGGACGAGGGCAGAAGTCGTAACCACTCTCGTCATGCACATATTCCTCCAAAGCTTTGTTGACACGGCTGACCATCCCATACTCTGATGGATTGGGCTCAATTGAGAATCGCAATAAGTAGTTAAGGAGTTCCGGCTCGGGTCCACAAGCAGACATCGTTCCAAGTGGACTGAACTCCGTTTCAGTAGGAGCGAACACTAGGGGCACGTTTCGACCACGAGAATTGAGGAATATCAGCAAGCATTTCGGTTTGGTAAGGTCCTCAGTGTTGACATAGGGCCACATTTTGGCATCGGATGGTAGTTCCTTATTCTCGATGGACAATGCTTTCCTGAGGTTCTGAGCACTCTCGGCATTCGCGATTATGTTCGTTCTTTCGGCGTAATCTGGGCGATGCATCTCGGGCATATCGGGCCATGCTGTAAGCAGCACGTCGCGCCTCTGGGCTGGAGATTTTTTAAGCCAGCGCTTCCTAATTGCATCTTCATGGCGAATGATAATGCTGTTGAGGGTCTTGTAATCCGCGCAGATGCTTTCGCCGAGGATGGAGGCGTGTATCGCGATCGTGGTCACCAAGGAAGGTGTAATAGGGTCATTTCGATGTAGCTTCGCCAGCAGCTCGTCAAGCTCGATATCGTCGCATCTAGATCTTTTAGTAAATGATGCGGGCAGATTTGATTTAGACAGCACCTACTTTTCCTGTACTGGCAGTTGCGCAAAGTCCGTCATGATTGCATGCACGCAGTTATTCGGAACTGGTTCTTATTTGCAGTCAGGTTGAATATGAGCTCACTGTACGACAAAAA
Source organism: Parafenestella ontariensis (assembly GCA_021596325.1). NCBI lineage: Eukaryota > Fungi > Ascomycota > Dothideomycetes > Pleosporales > Cucurbitariaceae > Parafenestella > Parafenestella ontariensis. The sequence goes on along the minus strand of JAKGDA010000012.1, from coordinate 213,948 downwards.
CTTTGCGTTTGTTTAGCCTTGGCGGCGATGGGTGTTGCGGCGGTGAAAACGCACAGCAGCGAATCAGTAGGCAAGGTGAAGGCGCCAGTGAACGGCCGTTGACTCACAGTGACTTTGCATCAGGTAAAAGAACACCTTCTGTTTGCCCATCCCAGTTTCTAGGAAGCTCTAAGAACCTTCATCTTTCACCTAAGTTACTACTTTCGGCTAGATCCACAGCACTTACCAAGCTTGGCCGTATCTTCAGGTCTCGGTGAGTTCGGTTGTCCAGCAAAGACAATGGCTTGTCTTAGAGCGCAGCAGGTATGCCGATGTCTCGAAAAGAGCACCTTGTTAACTCTCGTCAGAGACAAATATGAGTCAAGGTCAACATGAGACGAGCTCAACCAATGAACCCAATGACGGCACTGCAGATGGTAAGACAACTAGCGTCGTCGCGAAAAATCCGCCGCTTTGTCTCAATACTGTGCGCATAGCGATATCCATGGCTTTGTAGCAATAGCGAAAACGTGGATTCTTGTACACCGCATGATGAGTGAGATCGGCTGCAGACGCATGAATCTAGGCACTCTGTCGGATACTAGCGATTTCTATGAAGGAGACGCGGCGCGTGTGACTAGCCTCGGGGAGCATTGCATTGTTTCTTTGATGATGTTAGGTTCTGAACACCATCTCTTCTCAACACGGGCAATGACCTGATTCTACCGTTGAGGCACTGAGGCGTTTTCCATCTCGGTGGAGCTCCATCTCGGCACCCGAGGTCCTGATTTTGGCTTCCCCAATGCAGTTTGTAGTTATGGTCTGGGCCTCCATGTATTCGATTTCTCGTTCTCTGTCGTGTAGGTAGTCTTTCTATCGCTACTAAGCTATCGCTAGTATTGATATCGCAGTGTATAAAATGTGTTTGAGGAGGACAGTACCGAGATTTGACGCAAGAGGGAGGTTTATATACCCGCGAGACAGCTATATGGCCTTGGGAGTGTCCGCATCTCCGCCCAGAAGAACTTTTACCGACCGCCATAAACAAGCCCGAGACTGATCCAAAAGTATATGACTATCTCCTCTCACACATACTCAAGTGTGAATACTAATTTTGTTCTTGAAGTATATGCTCTCAGGTGGTCTTCAGACAATCTTCAGCTGGCGGACCGGTAGAGAAGCGGCAAAGTCAAGCATTGCATTTTTATGCGATTTACCATCAGGGAGAATGTCAGGACGGTAATCCACGTCTCAAACACTCAGAAGCCCAATTCGCTCAAATACGTCGTCTGTAACTTTTCGAAGAATGAGTCCTATGCTGGCCGAAAGGTTGTCGGTGTACCAAAGTAGCATGACTGTGAACGGATCTCCCAATTCTACCGGGCTATCGCCGATGAACCAGTTATAATCACGTGACGCGTGGTACCAGAGCTCCATGCTTTTAGAGGCAAGCGCGCTATACCGCTCCATGTGAGCTCTAATCCAATCGCCAGTTTCTAAGAGAGAGCCGGTCAAGATCCTAGGTACTGTCATTCCAAGAATAGAACCTTTTAGTGTTATACTGGCGTCCTTGACTTGTCCAATGTGAGCTGCTCCAAGACGAGTGAAGCTGACATCGATTAATTGTAGCGAGGGCAATAGGTCGGCTGGATTCCATAGGATATATCCTTCAACAGACGCCCACGACCACGTGGGCACGCTGCCCAAAGGGCGAGACTGGTGAGGGCTTGCAGGTGCTTCCCAGTGGAGATCAGCGAGTAGGCTGTTCTTCCACATGCCTGCAATGTAAGAATCTCCAGGCCGTAGTACCATCTCTCGTTCGACTATGGCAGAGATCGCCGGCAAGCGATCGCTCTCGTAAATCAAGTTTAATTGTGAATATTCCTTCACCGTCCTCTTCCAGGATCGCGCAAAGTCCTCGGATATTTTATTAGCCACATCGTCATTCTTATCATAAGGATCGATCTCCGAGCAGAACGCAGACTTGCATTCCCAGTAAATCTGGTGTCTGCCAAAATGAACCTTTCGAGGCGATAAACGACGCTCTTGATACACCCATGCTCGCTGCAGAAGCGGCCAAACATTAGTATCATATGTACCGCGATGTTCCCGATCAGGAAACAGTGGAAAACGTTTCCGAATGTAAAGATTGCAAGTCTGCAATCTTTTAGCTTTGAAACTATCTTGGGTTGCGGCAAAAAGTCCAGTGCTACTATTGCCTGACCAAGTAGCAGCAATTGTAAGATATGCATTGTCGTAAATGTCGGCCATTGTTGCAGCCGTCTCTTTCCAGTCGTTGTCATCATCTTGCTTGATGCCTTGGAGCATAGAGAGTCAGAATGTGTTCTATTCTTTGCTCTTCCAAACTACTCACATAGTGCATCGATCCAGATGAATCGGATACCGAGCCTTGTACATACCGAGACGGCATCCCTAAAGGTATTTGGCAATTGTGCAGTTGCGAACCCACCAAGAAGAGTCGCAATTGTTGTGCGATTAAGCTTGAGCGAAGGACCTTTCTGACCCCAGCAATGACTGAGACAAGCATATTTAGCCATTTTGTTGGTGTACTGCCGAAGGTAAACATGACTAGAGTCGATTTCTATGACACGCTTTGGCAGGTTGCCAAGCACGAAGCTCTTACAAGACGAATGACTCTCTAGGCATGTCTTGATCCATTGTCCGAGGGTTTGTATTGCTTTTTTTCGAGGAAGTGCTACCGGAGAGGAAGGGCGCATGTGCGTATAAATGGAGGTGCATCGACAACTTCAGGCATATTGTCCGGCTCACTCCCTAGACTTACGCATGAGAAGTGTACAGCATGATTGGTAAATGGTAGTACGTATTTAGATGCAAATTACGTACCTTCAATACGGGAGATTTCTAAGTGGACTGCATCTGGATCGCCACTCTGCGTAGAAGGACTGTTCTCCGCCTTGAACGAGCTTGACTCTGGATGCGTTCCAGAGTCAGGATTACAATATAAGTTTAGCTCAACATGGAAGCGCTGCGCCCTGTCGTTATACCACACCATTACCCAAATGAGGTCTAAAGGCACTTTTCCCCGAGTATAAGTAGTGACCGCATCTAGGATGAGAATACAACCTTGACAGGCAGCAGCAGCTCCGTCTCGGAGGCGCTCCATGCTTGTGTTAAAATTGACGGGTGTCGGTGAAATGCGTTCCCCAATAAAGCTAACTTCCATGAACTCTCTACAAGATACATGGTCTCCGAGATCGAAGGACTCGGAGTCATCTTCAGAACTCGCGTCAGACTGCGTTGGTCCTTCGAAGTCCAGTTCAAAATTGTCCACGGCTGCTTCCTCTGGAGTCGATACATCGGCCTCTGTGTCTTTCAATGGCTGCTCGGGCATATCAGCGCTTGACGTACTAGTGGATCTGAGAGCGGGCTGAGACAAAGCCCGCTTCGAATGAGGGTCGGACATCTTCGAGCCGGGCCCGTTGCTAGGTCAAACGATGGCCTTGCTAGGCAACAGAGCGTTCGAATGTAATCTAAACATAGGATTTGGGAATTGGCTTCAGAAGTCGATAAGAGAAAGTAGTGTTCGTGTAATCGAACAGGTGCGAGCTGAAGGCAGATCAGGTGCGAGCTGAAGGCAGATCAGGCTGCCAAGCTGGCACTGCGGCTGAACACCTGCACCTCGCCACAGCAGGCAGTGGCTGCTTACGCTGTCGCGTTATCATGATGTGTACGACAAGAACTCTGTGTTGATCAGAAATCGAGGTGAACAGATATTGGAGATTGGTAAAGGAGAATGAAAGAGGAGAGATGGTGCATATTGCAAGCCGCGCGATGGCAAAGCGCTGGCAAGTGCGAACAGTCCTTAGTCATACGTCTCCGAATGGCAAGCACGTTTGAACAAAACTGTTCTGCGCGACAACATTTTGGATTCGTCATTCATCTATCGTCATTTCGTCTCTGCTCATCGCTTCATGCTTCGTCCCAAACCCAATCCTCCGCGTAGTTATCATCTTCCTCGCTTCACTGAACCTGTCGTCCCGTTTCCTCCAGTCGAGAGAATAAAGTTTTATAGCAGAACTCCACCAACGCCGTTCGCTCGCTGGAGCTATATGAGTTTCTCGCCAAAAAGTGAAAATGAAAAGAATATACTTGAAATGAAAGAGGCCTCCGCTAGCGGCCCTAGAAAAGATGTTATCCTGGCGTACCATCTAAACATGAGATGGTCCGCCTATAGTATCTTGCCCAACGCTTCCTTCTGCTGGCTCGTCAAGCTCGTGGGGAACTTGATCTTAACGCCAATGACGAAATCACCCCGCTCGGCAGGCTTCTTGCTCTTCGGCATGCCGAGATTGGGGTATCGCTCTGTCCACGTAGGGCCTGTGGGTCCACCGCTGCCAACGCTGAGTTGCTTGCCGTCAATGGTGGAAACGGTGCGACGCCAACCGGTGAGAGCTTCTTTAAGGTCGATTTCGATGATGTGTTTGATGTCGTCGCCTTCGCGAGTGAACATGGCATGCGGTTTCTGTAGGGGTAGGTCAGGATTGAATTCTCACTGCATGTAAGGAATGGGTGAAGATGAACATACCTCAGAAACAACAAAGTGCAAATCCTGCGTCCCACCTTCGACCTGATCACCCACATCTGAGAACTTAATCTTGCTGCCCGCCTTCAACCCCTTCTTGATCGGGACCTCCAGGATCCGATCCTGAGTGCTCTGTTTGCCCGTCGACTGGTCATACGTCTTGCGTTTGATCTTCAACTTCTTCGTCGTGCCATTGAACAGCTCTTCCAAACTAACAGCCAGCGGCTTCTCCACAACTGTGACTTCCGGCTCCGGTGCTCTCCTGCCTCCGCTGAATCTGCCACCACGCTTTCCGCCCATACCACCAGGCATTCCGCCCATGCCGAAGCCGCCGAAATCGAAGTCATCACCACCTCCACCGCCACCCATGCCGCCGCCGCTGCTGCGTATAAACTCTGAGAATATGTCGTCTGCGTTGGAGAAGTTGAAGCCGTTGCCGCCCCCGCCGGTCGAGAAATGGAAGGTTCGCGTACCGCCGGGCATGCCCCCAGACTGTGCAAAGGGGTAGCCGCCGCCACCGCCCATGCCCTCGAAGGGATTACCTCCCGGCCCTGCGCCACCTTCGGGTTGTGGGACGCCGCCGCGGAGGAGGAATTCGAGGCCGTATTGGTCGTATGTTTTGCGCTTTTCAGGGTCCGAGAGGATTTCGTAGGCTTGTGAGCATTCTATACATTATCATGTTAGTATGCGGTCCTCAAAAGGAGGGGAGAGGGTGGTATATGGCATACGAACCTTTGAACTTCTCGGCGGCCTGTGGGTTGTCCTTGTTCTTGTCCGGGTGCCATTTCAGCGCCGCCTTGCGGTATGCTTTCTTAATCTCATCTTGAGTTGCGGAGGGTTGTATGCCTATGGGACTGTTAGTATATGTCTTAGGCGTATACTTGCCGGCCCGTCAAACTCATAGAGGAGCAAGGCGGAGGAGGGGTATTCTACAAACTTACTTAATGAATCGTAGAGCTTAGTCTCTTTGACCATTGTGAAATGTGTATATGATACTGAGGGTATCTCGTATGTGCGTTAGATTCTCGGCAGTTGTCTTTGTGGTGCAAGAAGAGTAGTTGCTTTTATCACTCGAGGTCAATGTCTCTCCACCCACCAAAGGCGCTTGGGCCACCTGACGTCGGGCCGTGGCTTCGAGGTCACTCAAAGAAGCTTCGAGAAGCTTCAACACCATCCCATCTCACCATTGCTATACTCTCGAGGAACCAAGTCACTGAGGGCTGTGTTCAATTTGAATCTGGGATAACGATCGAATTTCAAGAATTGCATTGACTTGACTAGCAATGAGCTATGTCGCATCCTAATACTAACTCGACCACCCCTGTCGCAAAAAGCTTTGACGCGCCAAACTCCGCTATGCCGACCCATAACGCCGTTCCCATACGCTATTTTCGTATGCTACATTGAAGAACAGGTATCCAAGGATAATAGAGTTTCTGTGACATGTACGCAACAGTGGTGTACAGCACTTGTGTTGTGGACAACGCTTGAGTGTTGCCTGCGTGTAGATCATCCGTCTTAGATCATCCCTCTTTCGCGTTAAACAGTTCAGTCAGAGTCGCTGTCGTCAGCGGCCTTGCTCTTGCGTTTCTCTTTCTTCGCAGCCTTCTCGGCCTTCTTCGCAGCCTTTTCCTCCTTCTTCTTGCGCTTGCGCTCGGCCTTATCCTCATCGTCCTCGTCGTCCTCGCCCCGGCTCTTGCGCTTCTTGCTCTTGCTGTCGACCTCCATCTCATCTCCTGAAGTGGGCCCTGTTGGTGGAACGGGAGGAGCGGAAAGCACGTCAGATGCCGATGTGGTCAGAGCGACGGGTGCCGAGGATCCCTCAACGTCATTCCTGTTGAAATCCTTGTACTCGGTATTCCACTTGGCGGGGGTCTTCTCGTTTGGTCGGCCAAATTTCTAGAAATTATTAGCTTCAAATTCAAAATGAGAGATTCAGAACAGAGCTTACGTCGAGAGTACCGGCCTCCTTCATCTTCTTCTTCTCCGTGGCGACCGGGCCCATGCCCCACCTCCTGGGGTAGAGATCGCGCTCCATGATGACACGCTTGATCTTCGCAACAACACCGTGATCGCACGAAGACATCTCGACGGCGGACATCTGTGCATAGGCAAGCGCGATAGCCTCGCCCTTGGTGGTCATCAAGACGACCTCCTCGTGAATCTCAATGCCCTTCTCGAACCGTAGCAGACCCGGCAGCATGAGCTTGGCACCGTAGCAGATGGCGTTTACCGAGCTATCCTTGACAACAATGCGCTTATAGCTCATCAACAGACTCTCCAGAGGTGCGATGACCTTGCGCAGGTACGACTCGTCGCGGTTGTTGTCGTGGAGCCACTGTGCGTCGAGCACATCGTGCAGCGTGACCAAATCCTTGGTCTCGTCCATGGCTCCACTCCTGACACGTCGGAGCTCCTGCATGTGGGCACCCACACCGAGCAACAGACCCAAATGCACGCATAGCGTGCGGATATAGGTTCCAGCCTCGCAGCTCACCCAGAAGACACCCAACTGCCTCTCGTTGTCGAACTCGTACAGCTTGCTCTCGTGAATCGTTCGGATACGCAGTTGACGCTTGACGGCAGAAATGAGCGGCGGTCGCTGGAACAGGGCACCGGTGAGCGTCTCGAGGGCGCGCGCAAACTGAGCTTCTCCTCCAGGCAGCTTATCGTGCAGACGAATGACGCACACATACTCCTTTCCAGCACCTTGTTGAGACTTGACGAGACGAGTGGCGCGATCGATGCAGACAATGAGGCAGCCGGTGACCTTGGGGTCGAGGGTACCGCTGTGACCAGTCTTCTCAACTCTGACATCGACGTTAGTCTAGGTGTACTTTGGACCAATCGCGGATATCCCTCATACCTGAGCATTCGCTTGATCCATGATACAACTTCGTGACTAGACGGGTTGGAGGGCTTGTCGAGGTTGATCACACCAGAGCTAATATATTGCTTGAGGTCTCGCGACAGTGGCGCACATCCATTAGGGATAGGAGTGTAGTGTGAGGTGCGGACGAGCACTATTCATAGATTAGTTGAGCATCCTTGAGCCGTATAGAGAGCTGCAGCATACGGTCGCTATAATTCTTGAGCAGCAGCGGCCAGTCGCTGGTATCGATGGCGGGCGCAGACGCCGCTGGCTTGATGACATACGCGTCGGGGTCGGTCTGCACGAGAGCCATGGCGAAGAGTGCTGTGCGGTTTTGGTGTTGCAATTGGCGATGCTGCAGAGCTCGAACTTTTCCCTGGCTAGGATGAAATTTCGCACCAAGCTATGACCATGGAGAAATGTCGGCCCGAGCTACCCAACCTCGCGGTAAACAGCGTGATAACCACCACTTTGTCATGCTGCGTCTTAAATTGTCCCGGTCTGGTATTTGTTCCTCTCCCAAAAGGCTGTGCGCTAGTCTGTTCCTGATTCTTGAGCCGTGTTAAACTCTTATGGGTCAGAAGTCACCTCAGTCCATGTCTGCTAAGCTTTTAGCAACGCATCGCCCATCATCTTCAAGAGCCGAAAGCCTCATTGTAACAAGTCTGATTTTCATCATTGACTGTGTCCAACATGATTTTTCAATGTATTACTACAATCGCGCTTCCCGTGGTCTAGCCGTTCAATTTGCTTCACTCTCAACTGCGCGAGCCCAATTAGACTACGACCAACATGGGCTGTCTTTTCTTATGCTCTATCATTCCTTTCCCTTAAAAATAGCCCTGATAAGTAGCATTCATCCATACTTTCCCAACTTCGTAAGGATTTAGTCCAAAGTCTGTTTTATGCAATGATCAGACTTCATTAGCGTCCTCCCACAGCCGAAGCATCCCCAACACGATACCCAAACTTGAGCAGGTCCTGTCCTTCAATCTTCCCCTTCTTCTCTACCAACTCATCAACATCCCACGTCGCACTCACCAGTCTACCATTCAACCACATCCGCTTCTCGCGACTCAACCACACGCAAAAAGCGCCGCATAACCCAACTTCGTCCGTGAGATCTGCCAACATCAATTAATACACAACAAGAAACAAAACGAGGAACTGAGCGAGGAGAAACTTACAAGGCCGAAAACTCTCCGGTGTAGTCTTGTCCGCCATCTCCGTATTCACCGCCCCAGGATGCACAGCAACAGCCAAAACGCCTTCTTCCCCATACTGCTCCGATATGAACTCCACAAGTCGTGCCTGCGCAAGTTTCGAGATGCAATACGCAGTGTTCGCAATATGTCCGTTGATAATACACGCAGCGAACGAGCCGACTGCAATGAACATCTTCGTGCCATTCTCACTCTCCTTTAACAGCGGAATGAAGTGGTGCGCGACGAGGTATGTACCCTGCACATTGACGTCGAACACATCTTGGAAGTCCCGCGGGTTGCCGGCGTCAACTTTTAGCACGACGGGGCCGGAGTACCCAGAGTTTAGAACGACAATGTCTAGTCTACCTATCTGTTTCTTTACCCGCGCGGCGAGCTCTGCGACGCTAGAGGACGATGTTATATCGACTGGTAGACATTTGATGGGGATGGTGGGATTCAGCTGTTTAGCTCGTTGCGAGACGGCAGAAAGTTCCTCGGCTGAAGATGGTCGTGCTGCGAGGATGAGGGAGGATGCGCCCGCTTGAGCGTAGGCGTAGACTATGCCTTCACCGATGCCTCGAGATGCGCCGATGATGAGAACATTGAGTGATCCGGGTAGTTTGTTGTTGAGAGGGTCGAGAGCGGCGGTGGGGTGGTTGTGTTTTGTTCGAGTAAAGCCGCTGGCAAGGGTTGTGTCTCTTGCTCGTTGGGACATGATAGTAACAATCTGCCATTGCCTAGATGTTGCAGTCTTAGCTCGAACGCCAGTTTTATGTAGTTTGAACTACATCGCGCTCAGTATGAGTCAGAATGAGCATTGCCATAGACGTCATGATTCAAGTTGTAGTCCGCGAGTGTGACCTCAGTTATCAGGGGGCTAGAGTCTCAAAGAGCTAAGCTTTCCGCTCATATCGCAATCGACTATGATGCAATTATAAAATTAACGAATCCTATGTTTAAGGTAGTCGGAACGGACCGATGTCGGAGAGTTCTAAAACTAGCGTCATCCCATCACTGCACACCATTGGCAGTCTGTTCGCAGTTCTTGTAAATTAAACCTCAATACACAACTCCAACCTGGTGGTACATACACCTTCTTAATCAGCAAAATTTCGCCCTCGAGCATCAGGGTTTTCCTTGCTATCTCTACCAACGATCTACTAACAACCAAACACAACTCCAAATATTCCACCCAATCTACGTATATACAGGCATCTCCACATTATCACCCAAGCACCACAAATACCTCCCTACTACTACTCACCATGCCAGCCAACCCCTCCCTAACAGCCCACCTCCTCACTATAAACCCCACTCAACTCCACACCGCAACTCACCACCCCTTCCTCTCCCGCGCCGCAAACGGCACCCTCCCCAAACCCCTCATCGGATCCTGGCTCTCAAACGACCGCGTGTACCTCCAAGGCTACACGAACCTCAACAGCTCTCTGCTCGCTCAAATACGCTCAAGGACCGCTTCCAGCACAAAACAGCCCAGCAACGACGACGATGTTGAAAAGCGCTTATCCGCCTGGCTAGAAGCCGGCGTGCAAAACGGGCAGCGCGAAATGAAACTATTCGCCGAAGTTGCCGAGAAGTACGGGATTGAACTGCACGCCTCACCACTGCCTGAGCACGTTAAACTCGAAGGGCTGAGGAGGTATGAATCACTTTTCGCACGCGTCTCCGCACAACTTGAACACCCGCATGCGTTTCTTCCGTGGCTGGAAGGCGTGACGCTCCTCTGGGCGACCGAAATTGTGTACTACAAAGCGTGGAGTTGGGCGCGGGCACAAGATTCCCAGTCATCACCGCGCACATTCGATAACGATGAAGATGGCGGTGCGATGCGTAGGGAGTTTATTCCTAATTGGGCGAATCGGGAGTTTTTGGCGTTTGTGGAGGAGCTTGAGGGTGTTTTGAATGATGGGGTTGAGAAGGCGGCTGCGGGGGGCGGGGAGAGGTGGGAGGAGGTTAAGACGAGGGCGGAGGGGATTTGGAAGGCGCTGTTGGATGCGGAAGAGGTGTTTTGGCCAGATGTTCCGGAGGCAAAAGGGGAATGAAAAGAAGTTGTTAGGATGGCGTTGGGGTAGATGGCGACGGCTTAATGATTAGGATGTTTAGGGGTGACGAGGGTAAAGACTATGAACGAACATAAGGATGCAGACTTGATGTCAACGTTGAGTGTTTGAGCCACTGAAGTCTCCTAATGGTGTTATACTGTTGTGACCACATTCCTGTTTATATTATGACTTCAAGAGGGGCAGTACAGGTAGGCTATACCTACACACATCAAATCTGGAAGCTACTAGTACCAAACGGAACTATTCGTTTGCACATACAGACGCTGGGCTACGACTGAAATCGCATACGCGCACATGTCATTGAGCCAAGTATTTTATAAAGGATGTCTTGAGCTAACTCCGCGTCCTAGAGACGTAAGTGATATGGATGTGTAGATATGCTATGCGCCAGAAAGTGCGAAGTCGGTGGAGTGTTGAAATATAATGAAACCCCCATGAACGCCGATGTAATGCAATGCGGTCGCCATCGTGGCCATGACTACGGCTTCAATGCTCTGAAGCCCAGCACCATGAACAGCACACCGATACCGAACGCCTCGCTGATGATGAAGACACGAAAGAACCGAGGGGAATTCGACCAGGGACAGAAAGGAGAGAGGATGATGCGCATCGCCTAATATGCGATCGTGTCCACGATGGAGCGGGGCGGCGGAATAAATGGGTAAATGTAACGCGAGCCAGAGAATGAGGTGAAGTCGGAATCGGAAAGTAGGTCGAGGAGAAGGGTCGAAATGGACGTGGTTGCAGTGGACAATCCAGCAGACGGAACGTCAGATATCGACTGGCTGAGCTGCGCCCAGCGCTCACTTGTCGTCCTCGTCCTCATCTTCCGCATCGTCGTCCGCGCCCTCGAAGTCTGAATCCATCTCCTCGTCCTCCAGATCGCTCTCGCTGCCCCCAAAGCTCTCGACGTCGCTGTCTTCCCAGCTCATCTCAAAGTCTCCGTCGTCTTCCTTCTTCTTCCACGCCGTCTCGTGTGTCGGCATGACAAAGTCAGCGGGAATATCCTGCTTTGAGAGTTCTAGATCCTTCTTCACCATCTCCAAGTACTCGGAGCGCTTATTACGTAGCATGACGCCTGCGTCGACGTTGGCGGGAGACGATACCTCAGCGTCGTCGAGCAGAGAGAGAATGGATATCAGGACTGTCTCAACGCGCTGTACCGGGGACCAGCGCTCTGCAGCGGTCTCGCCGGACATCTCGTCATCGCCGGGCGGGTGCAGGATGGAGATGCAGAGGCGGCCGTCGGGGTAGATATTCGGGTGGTAAAGTGGGCGGATAAACTTGAAGTCTGACATGTTGTTAGCTGCTGCTGTTCGGACTCCTCCCGTCTTCCGCACATAGGGGGGGCCTTGGTTGTTCGTATAGGGCTGTGACGTACCTGGTGGGCTATGGGGATAGTTGCGGGGAAAGGTCATCCGAGCCTTGAAGTAACCGCCATAGTACATGGACTCCTCATTTAGGACGATGAGCGCTACGCTCCACTCAAAGACATTATCGTTGACTAGCTGGGAGGCGGTTAGCTGGGTGCTCATACGGTCGCCACGTCATGAAAGAAGGGCTCTCCACGGTGTAGTATGAAAGACTCACCTCGATATTGGTCCACTTCTCCTTGCTCAGCTGCTTGAACTCATTCATGAGTACCCGCTGCGCTGCTTCCGCCATCTTGCCTTCTCGTTCCGAGATTCCGGTTCAAGCCTCTAGTCTTCGTGGTGGATGCAGGGAGAGTAGAGTAGCGCGGGCAGTCGGTGGGGTTGAGCGGGCGTGTGGTAGAGAATGTGTGCTTTTGGAAAAAGGGCGTGGGGATTTTATGTGAGAGTGAGGGCGTGAGTGAGTGAGACGCGGGTGTTTTAAGGGTTGGGCCTAGGTTGAGGCGATCCTGCATGACCGCTCTCGCCCGGGTGCACGTTGTCTAGCCTGGCCGCTCGGAAGTAGCCTATTTGGCCCTTTCCGACCGTAGACGACCCTACAGGCTTCACTGTCGCTTTTGCTCCTGCAACCCGTCATGGTCCCTGCCGTCCGCGCGGTTTCGTTGCCCGGGAATGTTGCTGGGAAGATGGAAGCGGCGTTTCTTCCCTGTCTGACAAAGGGAAGCCGCCATGTTCAGGGCTGCCACTTCCGAACTCGGAACCTAAGGAACCGCACGGCCAGCACGTACTTTGTCTGCTCCGCGTGATGGTCTCAAACGTCAATGACCGCTTATGTATCACTACCATGTCTTCGGCCCAGTGCAGGTGAGTATTATTACGTCTTATTGGCGGATTCGTCGGACCTCGCGCTATTGCCACCTCGCGCTATCGCCTCAGTCTTCACGCTCACCCACACCTCATGGTGCTTGACTTGTAAGTACTCAGGGACATCACTAGATTTGTAATCAGAGAACGTTTGGCAAACATCTAAATAAACAAACTTTTCGTCTATGAGTATATAACACTAAAAACATGTTATGTAACCAGGGTGGCAACCTCCTTCGCCATGCTATATGTATACATAGAAAACAAGCTCTATATGATCGCTCTCACCACCCCAGCGCCTTGCTTTCAAATGACTACGAACAGAAAATGGAACACAGCAAACACAACAGGAAAAAGAAAAACGTTTATATAGGCAACAAAGATAGGAATCAGCAGATCTAGCCATTCAAATGTAGCGCAGCTTCTTCGCAATGCCCAAGCAGGTCGCAACGAAGAGGCAGATGATGCCTAGGATACCAAAGAACCAGGCAAGGCTGCCATCTTGGCCCGGAACACGCACGTTCATGCCGAACAGACCACAGATCAAGTTGAGTGGAACGAGTATGGTAGCAATCACAGTGACCTTCTGGAGCGTGTCGTTGCTGGAGTTCCCCTGAATAACCTGGTCGACTGAAATTTGTGCAAGGTAGTTGGAATGTGCACGACTCAGCATCTTTTCGAAATGAGCCAAGTTGGACATCATGGTAACGACGTGATCCTGGATATCGCTGAGGTACAAGCCCACATCGCCACGCGGCGCAACGCTGTAAGATTCGTTGCACCGCTTAGCAAAGCCCTTGATGACATCGGCTTTGCCACCCAAGAGACGAAGGAGTTGCATGACGCGTTTACGGCAGTCGCCAATGGCGCGCAAGATAGCGCGCGAGTCTTCGATACGTGCGGTGAAGACTTGGTCCTCGATTGCTTCGGCTTCGTCCTCAATGCCGCGAATGACAGGCGCAAAGCTATCAACAATGTCATCAATAAGAGCGTAACAGATCCAGTCGGCGTTGAGATTGATGTAGTCACGAAGACGGCTGATACGCTTGCGAACGTTGAGCGTGTGCGGACTCTCGCAGAACGTGAAGGTTAGAAGACCCTCCTTGAACACCACCGCATAGAAGTTGACAGGCTCCAGGTAATCCTCCGAGTCCTTGTCGGCCTGGTAAAAAGAACGGAACGACACGAAATAATACTGGTGAAAGAGTTCCACCTTTTCGCGCGGCTCCTGGATGCAGATATCCTCACGTGTAAGAGGATGCACGCCAAAGGCCTTTGAGATCGCAAACACCTCCTCTTCGGTTGGGTTGACCATGTCCAGCCACCAAACGCCGCCATCTGGTGGAGTCTCGAACAGGTCGCGGAAGCGTTCACCTGGCATCAGAAGGCCACCAAGCTCCGCAGCGTGAATGGTATCATCCAGTTCGGACGAGAAGAATGTCCATCGATTCAACTTCACATCCGCTACATTCTTGTTGTCAGTGAACATATGTGATAGGCCTTCCTCCGCGAGCTTCTCCTGAACAGCCGGGTCAACATCTTTCAGAGTTGTCGCATCAGCCTCCACTTTTGGCGTGGTCGAATGGCTCGATTTCGGGCGAAGGTCTGCAAAGATCTTGGGCCTTGCGGAAAGATGGGAAATTACGCTGGTCTTGTGACGCAGAGGCTGACCGATTGGGGTCTTCGCCTGGGCCTCTGCAACGAACTCCTCCAGTTCTTCGTAGTCGAACCTAGTCGTCTTGCCAGGGTCCTCTGATACGGGGAAGCATACGTCTTCTTCCGCAGAGCTGTGCGCGGAGGCAATGTCAGTGTGCAGCTCTTCAGGCCGCTCGTCACTTATGGTTGGGCGGCGTGCAGTACCACGAGAATGTGATCTATGCAGACCGAGGTCGAGTTCAGAGCCCGCATGGCTCTGAAGAGTGTTTGCTCGGTCGCGTCGGCGAGGGCCAGCAAAAGCGTCAACAGAGTTGGGTGGAGATACCGACCGGGAACTAGTCGATGAGGCTCTGCTTCTAGCCAAGCGCTCGACAGCTGGATCGCGAGGGCGTCGGAAGGTCTCTCGGCGCGCATGCGGAATATGGGCTAGCGAGGGACGTCGGTCGTATGCCTCGGGGGATAGGTGCTGGTCATCGTCCACCACGGCACTCTCAAAGTCGCGGCGGGTGATGTTGCCCTCGAGAGCTTCATTGACTTGGAGAAGCAGATGTGGTCGTTCTTGGACACTTGCAAACGTCGGTCGACGCGATCGAACAGGAGAGCCAGGATCTGCTCGTGGAAGGGACGCAGGTTGGCGGCGGTGATCGTCGAGGTCAGACACCGGGGTGCTGAACCTCGTCTGAGACTTGTCGGATCTCGGAGTGTCAGTCATTTTGTCGACTCAGGCGGCGATGAGTGGGACTCCGTTTCTTTTTCGTATTCTTTGATTAAGCCAGCTTGTTAGGTTGTTGAGCGACCTCTTGCAGCGCAAGAGCCACGGGATCGGGTGAGTCGCTTGTGAGCGCCCACCTCTAGGGCGCGCTCAACTTGACGATAGGCTTCGCGTAGGGTCCTCCCCTACACTCAGCCGTTGGAAAGAAGAGTCCGGTAGCCAGACTTCCACACCCGCTGCGAGTATAGGAAGGTTTCGTAAAAGACAGTTGCAGTAGCGAATGTATTTGTGTGCCGTTAAAGCCCAGTTATGGGGGCTTCTTGTAGTCGCCTCCGTAGACCCACGCCTTTGGGCCGAGAAGGGGGCGGATCGAGGAGAACTTGTGGAGGTAGAGGCCCGCCAACTTGATGGTTTGTATGTGAGAGGACGCCGTAGCGTCAGACGGTGCAGTAAGGGAGTTGGTGATCGGAACGGCAACCCCTGATCCGATCAGTTGCAGGCGTGGGTGTCGAAGTCCACGGTTTGGTATTCGGGATGGCTTGGGTAGAGTCAGCGAAGCCGCTTGCTGGTACGCCGTCGCTCGTGCTGGTGTCGTGAACGGATGTTGTGTACAATATACAACAGTGTGAAATAGTTGGTGGTTGTTGCAGATGTGCAGAGTCCAGCTGGACGGTGTGTAAGGAGTGATGGTGGTCGAAGCAGAGGTTAAGTAGGCCGGTGGCTCGGCACAAAGCTTTTCTTCCTTCACGGGCCTTCGCTTGGCAAGCTGATTGGGCTGAAATCACTGCTACTTCACGTGCGCAAAGTGACGCATTCCAGAGCGCAGTCGCTGTGGACCTGTTTGTCACGACTGAAACCCCTGTGCCGTTGTTTCCGCGGCCTAGACAAACTGTTTTGCTTGAGAAATGCGCAAGATGTGGTTGGCGTGTGTCACCGTTAGCTTTTCCTTGGCTGCGGCTCCAATGAACCCTTGTCCCGGATTGCATGTGCATGATGCCACATCGACCACTCGACACTACCACAGAAGGGCCGTGGAAGCTCCTTGCATTGAAGACACTCGGGACAAAATAAGACCTGCTCGAACTTCCTTCCGATCTGCAACATACATAAATCGGCGCAAGAATACATCAGCACAACAACCGCAGTTCGAGGCCTGAACGCGACCAACCGACGATCAGCATGGCAGATCAACTACTCGAGCAAGTGCGCGACGCCGTGGAGGGGCAGATTGTATGCAGTCTTGCTACCTTTAACTGAGGGTCTATCTCACTCAGACGTATAGGACTTCGAGGGACAGCGTCTTGCTGAGCTACTCACTACAGTGCTGCTCGGCGCAGCTGGCGTACGCTTCACACTCCCAATCTCCCTGGCGTGGTAAAGCTGACGACTACAGATTATCGCCTTCCTCATTGGCTTCGTAACACAAGATATTCGATTGACGCTCTACGTTGGCCTCGCCGGCACCGCCCTCACCTTCCTCGTGGTCGTACCGCCGTGGCCATTCTACAACAAGAATCCCGAGGGCTGGTTACCACCACATAATGCGACATCAGGAATCAGTATCGACGTTGACGGGCAGAAGGTGGGATAGTCATAATGGAAAAAGAGAAGAGGCGGGTACATGGTCACTTTGGCGACATGGAAGATAGGGCATAATGGCAAGGTCGTACGACGATGAAGATCGTCTATGCAGTTATTTCATGCTCTCGTGAATGTTTTGTGAAGCCCTCACTGACGCCAGACATCCGAATGAAACCAAGACCCAGATGCGTCCCTACGAAAACCATGTCTTTGTGATAATCTGGAAGCGTTTATCGGCCGTACTTCTGGAACTCCCAGTCTCGGTTGTCGAGTGGGCAGACTTGTCGCGTCTTGAGCCATCGAGAGATGCAGTGGAAGTGGAATGCGTGCTGCGACAGTTAGCTTAACCCTTTATAAGCCGTGAAGATGAACAGCGTACGTTGCAGATACCCCAGGCGACAGTGCACTCCTCGCTCGTGGCGGAAGCTTGATTTGCCTGGCATTCGATGCAGAGATCCATGATGTGGTTACGGCAAATAGCGCAGTTGTCGACGACGATGTCCCAAGCCCAGAGAGCTACAGCGTTCCACTATGTGGCGTTAGCCCTGATCCTCCATACAGCCTCTTGCTATGCCTACCTTCTTGACCTCGAAGCGCTTCTTGTCGCCCTCCGCGCTGGCGCCGGCCTTGGAAGCCTTCGTCTTCGCCGGGGGCGCATCAGCCATATCGACGTCCGCCATGTTTATGAGTTGTGAGCGCTAGTGGGGTTGCGGGGAGTTGGTTGGAGCTGCTGGAAGATGCGAACAACGACTGCGGGTGATGATCGGGTTCGCTAAGTGTGGCGAGGCACACGGTGCAGCTTCAGGTGGAGCGTGGAAGTGGTGGCGGTCGGATGAAGTCGTGCTGCCGAGTTCGTGATTGTGAACGTTCAAGGCTCCAGCTACCGCGCCTGGGAGCGGAGCATCCATGCCAAGACTCGTGCCTGCCTAACATTGGAACACCCGGTGAAGGGGAGATCCAAACTTCAGTACAGAACCAGGGAAAATTCAGACAAAAATCCCTTTCCTAATTTTGTACTGCGCAAATAGACACACTAACCATGTCCCCGACGTCTTTCACTCCTTCACGCGTCGATTTCCTTTCCACTCAGCCCTACGCCGCAATCGTCAGTGCGCCTGTCTTGGGCCGAGTTCAGCCTTGTTTGTGTCACAGCCTAGCTGGACACCTCCGCGCCGTCACCGTTCATGCAACCCATTCTCTCTCACACGACACCCTCTCACTACGCCTCCCATATCACCCCCGGCCTGCGCCTATCTCTACCCTACGGACCTGGATATGAACACTTCAACTTCTTGCTCCCCTACCATTCCGCTTTATCACACCCAGAGACACACAGACTCGTCATCCCGAACCATTCCACCCACCACAGCCCGAAATAAGAGCGTCCGCCGCCGACCATCCAGATAACCTTAGTCGCACCACATCCCTCCAGGAACTGCGCCTTACATGTCGACAGCTCCAAGCGCAGCGTCTCCACGAGCGCCTCGGGGTAATCCCCAGCAGCCGCAAAGCGCAACCCAGCCACTGCAGAACAACAACGGAAGACAATCGCAGCGCAAGCCCAGAGGCAATCGCGCATACAATGGCTATAACCAAATCAACCCGGCAACTGCCTCCCCAAACAAATTACCAACAGACGCCGACCCCGCCTCTTCAGGAACCGTCGTCTTCTCCAGCGAGGAGGCGCGTATGCCTACCGGGCCACGCAACCCAAAGAAGCACACACAGTCCCAGCCCTCGATCGACCGCGTGTCCTCCCCAAATGGCGCCCAAACCTCCCTGACCGACACCGACGCTGCTCCGAATAATTCTGCCGCAACACCTGCTAAGATTCACGGCGCATATGCTGGGCCTACCTTTCATGCCTCTCCTGCGCCATCTGCTCTTCCTATTCCTAAGTTTTTGTCCAGATCTGTACCAGCGAAGACCCGGGCAGGCCCGCTGACACCTCCGCCGGAAGACAGCTCAGACTCTGCGGGTTCTACGAGTCACTCCCCTGTTTCACCTTCTCGCGCTCCCATTCCGGTTCCCTCGCGCCACCAAGATTCCCCATTAGATATGCTATTCAAAGCCGACAAAGCGGAGAGAGCAAAGAATGTAAATGCTAGTCCGGCTTCTTCCAACTTCTTCCAGCCATCGATCCCTGTTAGGCCTCAACACTATAAGCAGGATTCGTACAATTCGTCCAACGGAGTCTTCCCCATAGAGCTCGATGGCGCAAGCAAGGATGCTCACTTTTCTCCTCCGCCGGTAGCATCGCCGGCGGCTCATCGTTCCGTCACAGACCCTTGCCAGGTTCCACAAGTCAAAGATTCTCCTCAGCCTTATAATGGGAACGATGTGATGCAGGATCTTTTCAACAGGCTTTCCATGTCACAAAAGAACCCAACCGCTGCTACACCGCCAAGACCGGAAGGACGGGTTCCTCCAGACTCTCAATCTCGCAATCTAACACCGTCACCATTTCACGATGGCCGGCCTGCTCCCGTCCGAAGTGCCTCAGGGCCTTCCACTCCAGCGCCAGCGGCCCAGGAACCTTCGGACTTTTTCTATGGTAACCGAAATCTTTCCCCACTGTTCAAAGCAGCAAAAGGCGATACTTCGAAGCGCAACTCCGGCCTTCGCACCGAAATCACTGCAGATTCTCCCGTCGTGGCACAAGGCCTATTCCAGGATTTTTCCTCTGTTCCACAGCGTGGAACGATGGATCCTAACGCTTTTGCTCGCAGTCAGCCGGGAAGTAGCAACGAAAGACCCATAGGGCCGCGTCGTGGATCAGCACCATTCGTCCAGCCTTACCAACAGAGTCCGAATAGCCGCAGAAGGACGCCTGCTAGACAGTCATATCAGCCTCGACCCGACTCCTATCCAGCGAGGGTCAACCCGAACGGCTCCGGCCCTGGCCCTAGGCCCGGAAAAGCTGCTGGCAATGCCCCTTCCGTTTCTTCGCCAAAGCCTTCCACTACAATGATGTCTTTTGTTCCTGCTTCTGTTTCAGCGAAGCCAAAGCAACAACCTACTTCTACGCCCCCAGCTACCGGCACTTCCCCGCCGATGAAGTCTTCCACTCCTTCTGAAACGTTAGCTTTAGAGCAGAACTTGAAGCGCTTGCTTAATCTTAAGGCGACTGGAGATACGCCCAGCATCCGGTAGTTTTGGCGTTTGGTCATCTTTACAATATCATGCATAGCTTGCGACTGGACGTGCTTTCTTTATTTCATATCGATCACCTTCTTTTGTTCATATCGGTTTCTAGTTGTTCTATGTAGTCATGTTTCATGACAAAACTGTCATTTCCTATATATCACGGCGTTCCTTGGCGTATGAATGAGCGACAACGACTGGCATGTCATTTGACTGTGGGAGGTCGTAGCGTGGGATCGTTGATTTAGGTTATGGGTAACCGGTAGTATCTTGTTTGGCGCTGTTCATGAACAGCTGCATGAACACAATGTTCTAAGAGCTGGATGGTTTTCGATTCCAGGAGGAAAAGGGTCGGTACTTTTGGTGCCATTTGATGTTTCTGGGGACGTCTCGGCCGGCTTTGGGAAGCGAGCTCTCCTTTGACAACGTTCTGCCGTCCATATTCTGGATCCAGGCACGACTCAACACGAATAACACTACAACACCTCACATCACACATAAAAATCAAGAAAAAAATATAAGGGCATGATGCTCGGCTCTAGTGTTCTTCTCTGGAAGAACACGGAGTATTCATGTCCAAATTCGGTGTCTGTTTCAATTTGGTGATGGTGAGATGTTTTGGTCACCTCTAGCAACCTCAGCTCATGTGGCTTCTAAGCACTGGTCTAGATCAAGATCAGAGCGCCTTAGGTAAGTGTCTGTGATGGCGCAGTAAGCCCTGGCACTGTATTCAATCAGTTGTTCCGACTTGCGTACTGTTAACTCTCTGAATTTCCAAATTTCTCCCACGTGGCTCCACGTCATCTCCCAAAGAGTCACCATTCAACACTTCACCGACAAGATCACAAAGAGCTCTAATCATGTGAAGCCTTGCTTTCACTCTTCCGTCACTGGCACTGGAGGTTCGGCCCACTTGTTTATCGACCGTGATGTACGTCACTGTGAAAGGCCTGTCGCGACGTGCATCCGCTTCATCGTTACCAGTTGCTCCCCCACCAGTTGAGAAAATCCTCTTAGTGTGACGCGCTCTTCCTCTCCACATCTAACCCGCAAGCGACGCGACCCTGTATTCTTTAATTGCCTGTTTAGCTCAACCGCAATCGCGCCAATATCAATTGCCCATCGTCGCGCCTATACATAATGAAGAGCCTCAAGTCTAAAGGTAAGGATTAGCTTTATTGCTTTTGCTGTCTCATCTCATAAATATCTTGCGTTCTTCTCACATATACCGCCATCGCGCGCTTCTTACTTTCATGCACTGACCGAATAACAGCCTCGCGCTTCTTTATAAATGGCCCTAATCAAGACGAGAAGGCGGCCAACGCTGAGCTTGATTGGGATGAAGGCTTTGACGCTGGCATTCAACGTCCTAGCCTTCGGAAGAATCGTGAGCTCTCACTGTATGTTTTGTAGTCTGTTGCCTAACTTTAGTAGCGTCACGCTTCTTTCTACGCAAGAACGACAAGCTGGACAAGCCACTACCCGCCCCACCATCAAATACTTCGTCGTCGACCCTGGTCCTTCCCAGTATTCCTGGACACGTGAAGAATGGAGATCAGCCCGAAGATGCGATATTGTTGGAGAATGATGCCTCAACCGTAGAGAAGCCGTTGCCAGTCCCCCCAGCTCCGCGGGACCTCGCCGAAACACCAGTGCCCACGAGCGCTGTTGGCAGTGCAGACGCACGCAAGCTGAAGTCACGCCTGAGCTTTGCAACGCTGAGAAGTAAGAGTAGGTTCTTTGCGCCTGTGACTTCTGATCATGCTCACTCGGGGCGCTCTATGCTAACGCCGTCATCTAGGCTCGCTTTTCTTCCGCAACACCAATTCAGCTACTCATTCTCCACCAGCTCCGCCCCTTCCGCAGATTCCAGTCGATCCCCTAGCATCCAAGTCACGCCGACCTGTCCTCACACCACTGAACTCAGCACGCAACTCGCGTTCATCTATCTCGACCTCCCAGGGTCGTAACATATCCATCTCGGGCCCTGTTCTCATTGCGCAGCTGAACAGCTCACCCATGTCAGAGCATCCAGTTACAGTACCTTTCACGAAGCCTGTTGGTCCTCCCCCACCACGCCCTCCTCGTCCAGAGAGCCTCGACGAAGACACCCTGGGATTCATGCGGGAAAGCGCTACACGCATGTGTCTCCCCACGAGCAACCGAGTCAGTGCAAGCACAGCAACGTGTTCAACGCCTCGCAGCCAAGCCAGCTCCATTGAAGCTCGTCTCGGCTTTCCTTCCGGCCATGGCACCCCCCGCAGCTACTCCATTGAATCGCCTCTTGCAGCTCGCTTCCCTTTCGACCCATCGCAGCCACTTCCAATTCATGACAGCACCGGCAGCATAAAAGGCTACAGCCGGTTCAGCGAATACATCAAGGCCCAGCAGACTGGGTATACGATTGATGGCGTTGATGCCGAAGATAGGGAGGTAGGACCTGTGGAGCAATACCAAGCGGATAAGGAGGGCGACTGGACATTGGAGAAACGCGTCAGCAAGGGTCCTGGTGGCAACCCAGGCATGTTGTTTCGTGATAGATGGGGAGGTTTTCACTTTGTTGCCGACATCTAGGCAGTGTAGGCGATATAGGTGTCGGAATGCGGTGTTGTGGTATGCCAGTAGTACTGGGTAGAGCCAATACCTTCTATAAAGCGTAGTATGAGAGGTGTGAACCGCATATCTGCAGCAGATGGTGAGCTGTCTGGGGAATGAAGATAATCAGTCTTCCATAACGAGTCTAGCAAGTCGTATATGATCGGTGAACGTATCCTAATCCTGCCAAAGCTTGAATCATTAGTGATCTTGGACCTTATTAAAGGAGCCACACCGCTCTTTAGACTTTTATGCGGCAACCCGTGTCAACAGTTGCACGAGTTTCTTTGAGGCACCAACCCGGAGTTTTACCCAGCAAATACGCGATAAGCAATGTCTTATGTCCAGAACATGCATTCGGAGACTACCCGGGAGATTGAGAGAAGTGCTCTTTTGCGGGTTGATTATTGAGAAGTAGCTGTCAAGATGGGATCGACAGGCTATTGGAGTCGTAGTAGAGCGTCGGAGAATGACGCTGAGTTGAAAAGGGTCTAACCGGAAATGAGCGGACGGCAACGCACGGTACGGGCCGCCGAACAAATTCTGTCAAAGCTCATAGCAACGTGGGGAGCAGTGACACTGATATGTCTTCTCTCATTATAAAAGTAGCGAGCACCTCATTCAATCAATTTACTTTTGCTACCGGCTGATGGCTTCTTCAGGCTATGCATTTCCGGCACATCCTCCAGAGCAAGCTCCTCTGTGCTGTTTGATCAGACGTGGGCACAAGCGTGGCATGCCCGAGTGAAGGAGGCCGTCCGCCGCACAAAGCCAATCAACGAGATTTCGCCAATCCGAGACAATCCGAGATGTAGCACGAACATGGTCGAGGACGGTCAAACACGGCAGCAGTGTCGCTGATGCGCTACTCATGAGGAACGCTTACAACGACCTGGCGCTGCATATGGCTTGCAGGCGGGCCGGCTGGCGCATTGCGATTGGTCCTCCGAAACCCTTGGATGAAGGCCACTTATCCCTAATTAACATCCTGGTGGGGACCGGTAACGAGTGTTTTAGCGCGTATCTCCTAGGGCTGTCACAGTGGATAGTCCACCATTGCGCTCACCTGAAGCTTGCACCTGAATTTTGTACTCCTCGGCAGCATGTCAGTGACTCAGGTGGATTTTAGCACGGTCCGGTATTCACCAGTCGAGGGCACGCATTATTTTTACGACCCTGCATACCCTTCGACGATTCAATTCTTGTTATCGGGAACATGGGAGTCGTGGGACGTAGGCTGGGTCAAGTAGTATGTTGATCCTGCTGTACATGTGTTTCTTTGCAAAACTAATTAACATGCTTTAGCAAAGCTCAAGATCCGGACATTAGACGCATTGCAGAAGAAGCTGAGACGCGACTTGCTCAAGACCCCGACTCAGGTTATCAGCCGTGGCCGTCTGAACCTCCAGCAGGTCCCCCGCCGACTATAGTCAACGGCCATGCGCCACCTCAACCAGCTACTCCTTCACCCTCGATACCAGATCTGATAGAATTGTCTCCTTCTCCAGATTATGCGCAAGCAGCCCAAGGTGCCTATCCGGTGCCAGCACAAGAACCTGGCTCATCTTCGTTCATGCCGCACGCCACTCCTTATTCTTCCCCATACGGACATCAACCCCCCACCAGTGTCAACTTCGCCCAGCCGTCAGCGGTGACTGCGGCACGGACCCAGGCAACGTCTACTAACGAAGCTAGCTCAAGGGCTAATATTTGGCCTCCACCACAATCACAGTATACATACCCACCACCGGGTCCTTCGCTCCAGCCAGCTGCACCTACGGGTGTAATCTTGTCACGAAGGCGAGAAACGAAGATATTGCTTTCGATTGATGGCGATGGTATCCGCGGGCTTTCGGCTCTTCTAGTGATAGAATCACTCATCAATGCCATATGCATCAAAGTTAATCAACAACTTGATCCGCACCAGATCTTTGATCTGACCGGTGGAAGCTCTCTTGGAGGAATCATCGCCATCTTGCTTTGTCGACTCCGTATGCAAGCTCATCGAGCTAGGGAAGCCTACAAGCAAATTGCGAGACAGGTATACCTGAATAAACGAGACTATTTTATCTCCCTAGACCCACATGCCCACAAACCAAATGTGGACGGTATGGCTCTCGAGACCGAAATCAGGGCAATTCTCCAGCAAGAGCTGGGTAACGAAAACGAGTTACTTCTGGATAGGCGCGAAGATTCTGGCGATGTGTAAGAAACCCAGCGCACCGCATGTTCTGTGGAAGAGGTACTGATATCTTGATGTTCAGATTTGTTGTCTCTACGCACATTGAAATTGGCTCGAACAAGGCAGCATTGATGCGTTCCTACCAGACCCGACGAATCACTGGTCCTGACCTTGATACAAACATGCCCATTTGGCAAGCGATGAAGGCAACGTCAGTAGCCCCGCGGTACATGCAGCCACAAGCGGGCATCACTTCACGACTGGTCATCGAGCCAGGTCTGGTAGACCACGGCACAGCAAAGAACAATCCCGTTCGCGACATCCTCTACGAGTGCCGCAAGTTGTTCCGTTACGCCAACGATATGATGATCATCATCTCGATTGGTAGCGGTATTGGATTTGATCGAGACAACGAGATTCTAGAGATGGTGAATTCAGTTGCAGATAGGCATGCAGAGGCGAGAGGGTGGGGCGAAAAGTTTGAGGAGGACCATCTTGCGTTGATGGAAAGGCAGTGGATGAAGTTCTTCAGATTTGATGTTCCGCTGGAAGATGTACCGCTTGAAGAGTGGTGCCATGAGGACCTGCTCAAGGAGAGGACGTCGGCGTACCTGGCGCAACCGGAAGTTGGGCATAGATTCTATACTTGTGTGGATGCAATTGCACACCTGCTACTGGGACCACAGGGCCGGTAGCAAGACGACCGGTCGGAGGGTAATCTAATTAATGAAGGTATCAGGAGCGAAACGCATTGTGGTCGACAACAGCAGCAGATGTATGCGTTGGGCCTAGTAGCTACTTGTCTTCGAAAAGGCTACCTACTGTCCTAAAAATTATGCTGCGCTGGAACTTAAGTTGGCAATTGAGTCCTTCAGCTCGGTAGTCGATGTCTTGCGAGAGTCAAATGACATACAGCCTTGCCATATCCTATGTGGTTAGCACCATTTCCAAGGTCGCATGTAGACCAAGTGGGTCGCGGTCCGCCAAAAAATGGGCCGCAGAGCTGGACCGATCAACGTCCCTAGCCCTCTAAACCGCTATGACCTCCCATTGCATGACATCACATGTCGCGACATCCACATCTGCGATCCGATGCCCAAGCATCAGGCTGTGGCTGCGTTCACCCGTCTCACGCGACGCCAATGACGTAACGTGTGATCCTCCAGCTTGGCATCTACCACCACGCAACCCCCAAAACATGGGAACGCCCTGCAAATCCGGGTGCGCAGATGCGGTCGAACTGCGCCCTCATTTACCCCGCGATCAGCTAGTGTTCTTGGCTGTAATGTGAATCACGCCTTGGCTGCAAGAAGCAAGCGCCAGATTGGAGGAGAAAGGCAACCACAAACAAAGCCACGCCGCCTTGTCTGCACCGTTGACATCAGCGGGCAGGGATGGAGTTGGGAACCTGAAGCTTATGTGCGGCGGAGGTGAAAGGGAAGGTGAAGCCTTGTGGGTGGGTGACTTGTGTGATAAGTAGATGTGAATCCCGTTCTTGTCTTACTCTTACTTCTCTTCTTGTATACACTTACTGGTTGCTTACCGCTCGTGCTCTCCGTTTGTGCGACTTCGAATATGGCCACCGTTGAAGGAACAGAGCCTACTGCTGTCCCCGAGGCTGAGGGCGACTCTCAAGAGAAGACAGACCGGATTGTCAAGGGCGACAAGGTCGAGCTCACGGAGTCTGATGCTTGGGATAAGCTTGGTTATAGCTTCCCTACTTGGCGGAAATGGTGAGTCGGGTGACTCGTATTTCTTGTTGTCGACTCTTTCCAACGATCGGAAGCTGCAAAAGCGCATCAAGACAGCGAAACTCGAGATATATATCGAATCATGGGGCTGACGCGTTTGCACCACCAGGCAAATTCTCATCGTTGTCTTCTTCATCCAAATCAGCATCAACACCAATGCATCCATGTACTCGCACGCGGTAAGCGGCGTCAGCGAGAAGTACGGCGTTAGCGAACAAGTAGCTCGAATTCCGCAGATGGCGTTTCTCATCGCCTACGCTTTCGGATGCGAACTCTGGGCTCCATGGTCAGAGGAATTCGGACGATGGCCCATCCAACAGCTCAGTCTGTTCCTGGTCAACATCTGGCAGATCCCATGTGGGTTGGCGAACAACTACGCAACATATGTCGTGTGCAGGACGCTAGGCGGTCTGTCCACAGCTGGTGGATCGGTTACACTCGGTGTTTTGGCGGACATGTGGGAGCCGGACGAGCAAGAGTTTGCCGTGGCTTTCCTCGTTCTGTCGTCCGTTGGTGGGTCCGTGGTTGGAGCTATCATTGGCGCTTTTGTCGAGGCGCATCTTTCTCTTCCGTGGATCTTCTGGATTCAGCTCATCATTGGAGGCTTTGTGCAGATTGTTCATTTCACTTGCAACCCGGAGACGCGGTCCACGATTTTGCTTGATCGCGAGGCGAGGAGAAGGCGTAAAACTGGCGAGGATCCAAACATCTACGGACCAAATGAGATCCGAGGTGGTCACAAGATCAGCTTCAAGGAAGTCATGACTATCTTTTGGAGGTATGTGGACGACCCTTGTAACTGGTTTGAAAAGAGACTGACAGCTTTGCAGACCTTTTTACATGTTCTTTACTGAACCAATCGTCCTCTGGCTGTCCTTACTTAGCGGATTTAGCGATGCATTGATCTTCACTTTCCTCGAATCCTTCAAGCCAGTCTACTCCCAGTGGGGTTTCGGCACAGTTGGCATCGGTCTTGCATTCATCCCGTGAGTTCTCCTAGTTCTATGCGCTAATCACAATACTAACATCCGGCCAGTATCTTGATTGGGTACTTCCTAGCATACTTTTCGTACTTGCCTTCAATCATCAACTTCCGTCGCAAACGTCGACAAGACCCTGGTTCCGTAGCACCAGAGGCTCGACTATGGTGGTTGCTCTTCCTTGCACCGCTGGAGACTATAGGGCTATTCGGCTTTGCGTGGACATCGCTGGGGCCGAGTCATGGCATTCCATGGATTGCTCCGATGATCTTTTCTACTCTGATCGCTATGGCAAACGTAAGTTCAATAGCGCCCCAGTGATATTCCGTAATACTGACAGACCTTAGTACGCAATCTACCAATCCTCGATAGACTACCAAACCGCCGCCTACGGCCCGTACGCTGCCTCAGCAACAGGTGGCAATGATCTTGCTCGCGACTTCTTAGCTGGTGTAGCAGCCATGTACTCCACACCTCTGTACAAGAACATCCCAGGCCGACCCGTTCAATACGCATCCACGATTCTTGCTTGCCTCGCTTTTGTGGTCACGATTCCCATTTACATTGTGTACTGGAAAGGTCCGGATATCCGGGCTAAGTCGAACTTCGCGCAGAGTTTGGACAAGTCAAGAACGGAGAGGACGGAGAAGCGCAGGAAGAGCAGTGTTGTGGGGCTGCATGCTGAGAAGGAGCATCGAGAGCGGGTATGAGCGATTTCCTGCATCAAGTGGATCTCCTGAGGTGGGCGATAACTCTCGGAGTGCGTTGGGCTGCGTCTGCCAGACCTGGCCTGTAATGTCCTATGATAATGAAACACTGGAATCCTGGACTTTCAAGTCTTGCCACCTATCTTCATGGCACATCTTCCTCACACATTGAATAACCGCCCTTCCACCGTTTACAATATTACCCCCCTCGTGACCAAAAAGGAAGACTGAGACAGGTGTCTAGCCAGTTCATGTCCTAATCCTTTCAGATTAATATCCATACCCTCTCCTCGGCCTCCTCCCATTCCACTTCCTCCCACTCTTCATTCCACTTCCTCCCACTCTTATACGCCACACAAGAAACCTCGAGCTCCCAATCCCCCCACTTCTTCACCTCACTCGTACTAACCAACTCAATCGTAAGCTCCGGCCCCCTTCTACCCAACTCGCGCATAGCCTTCATAAATCCCCTATTACCGCTCCGATCATCAAGACTCAGTGTTTTCAGCTTGGGCGCCCATTCAGGGTGCGCCTCGAAGGCTTCGAAGGCGGCGCCGGTGATGTACGAGCCGCCGGTTCTGCTCGCGTTGGTGATTTCGAGATGCGTGAGGTCTGGGCAGTGCGAGAGGAAGCTAAGGAATGAGGCGTCGCCGAGGCCGAATGTGCCTGGTAGGTAGAGCTTTTTGAGCTTGGGGCAGCGGTGGGAGAGGGAGGTTAGCGAGGTGTCGGTAAGGTCTGCGGCGCCTAGGTGGGAGTCAGTAGTCCGTCCGTTGAACATTGCGTGTGAGCGAGCACAATGACCAACCCAATGAGTATCTAACCCATCTCCAAGAAAGTTAACAAATATATTCTCTCTTACCATTATGAGCGCTGTAACTCACGTCCGCATACACGACTTTGAACTCTGTCAGTCCAGCGCAGACCTTTACTCCCAAAGCTAAGATATCATTGATATGTTGGCTATCATCGAAGCCCAATCAGTCAGCACAGTTACAACATCATCAATGTTCTACAACATAAAATAACACTCGTCACGTACTCAGTCAATTTGAAACTATACCCAAACTTCAACCCCTTCGTCGCAGTACCAGCCTGCTTATGAAACTTCCCATCCCAATCACGTCTTGAGTCCTCGAAAACAGCTTTCGTCACGCCTTTGGGCGCGGGTGGTAAGAGGCGAGCGGATTTGACAGGCTTTGGGTTCGTTGTTGGTGCTAGAGGTTCCTGTACTTGTTGTTGGAGTTGTGTAGCAGCGGCGGCGGGTTGTGGCGCATTATTGGACGCGTCGGCTGCTCCCGACGTCTCATCTGCTTCCGGGAGTCTGGTAAAGCCATATGCGGAAAGCCGTTTTGTACGTATGCTTGTGCTTGTGCTTGTGGTGGTGTTCTTCTTTTTTGTGCGAATAGGTGGCATGGTGACCAGAAGCACGTGAAGGATTGACTAGCGGCAGAAAGGAAGATCTGGGTACCTTTGGGAGACTCTTATGGAGGGGCCCCTTTTTTGTGGTGGTTATTTCCACACATTTAGTGGGCTGTCGATCATACGTCCTCAGCGTGATGAGGCTTGCTTCACTTGCTTGTGTAAGGACACGAAAAGATGACGGACGAATCATGTTAATTAAGAAGGGGCTTATAACTAACATGATTCGTTCGTCATCATTCATCTTTATCTGTTCTTGTCAGTTATCACCACACGTAGAGTACAACATGATCTTTTGATCATCTCTATTCATACATAGTAATGATGTAAATCTCTATGCAACCCTCAATACTATTACAGCAATATGTCATTATTCCAAGATAACCATGTTAGCTCAGTAGTGTCAAACACGATGAACCCACACCACGGTTGAAGTTCCTCCTCAGCTATAGTACAACAATACACCTCCTCACACAGTTACCAGTCACCATGTTGCGTGTTTGCACGTCAAGACGGTATCCAGATTCGATTAACATCTGATCTAGTTCCTCTTACTTTAATTGACCCCCAGTAAATCCGGTACTTCAATCATACTCTTCTGCATCTCCTTCACCATTGCCAAAAACTCCTTCTTCTCCATATCACTCGCAAACTCAATCTTCGCCCCATTGATAACTTTCTCCTTCTCCATTTTGCTCATCTTCTTCCCCACCTCACTCTCTTTCCCCTTCCCCTTGCTTCCGTCTGCAACTATACTACCCTTCCGCAACGCCCTGTCACCTCTATCAATGGGCACTTTGAGCCCTTTGATCTTCACCTCCCTGTGTCCATCATCTTTCACCGTTATCGGATTCACACTCGAGTTGAGATAAAAAGCGAGATATCCGTTTCGAAAATCAGCGGAAAAGTGGATCAGCGCGATAATAGCTCCTGTATCGTTGTCTTCCCAGACGCGCAGGTTTTCAAGGCCGCACATTTGTTCGGCGTAGGAGAAGGATTTACCCAGACCTTCATGTATACGCATTGTTTTCTCGGTGCGGAAGGTGGCGAGGAGGGTGCGGCCCATTAGTTCGTTTTGGAAAAGTGCCGCCGCTAGCAAGTAAGTAAGATTTAAAATTGATAGGATGATTGCCTTGTCGTGTCTCACCTTGTGGCGTGTCAAAAACATAATTCACCCAGCTTGTCTTCGCAATCTTCGCTGGTCGGTTTCCAAGCTTCACGTCGTGGAATTTGAGTTGGCAAGGTACTGTGATGGAGACCTTGCTTGGAGAGAAGTAACTCGAGTAAGGAATAAACATCTGGTCGTCGTCCATACGGAGTTCTACTCGTACGGTGCCGTCGTCGCTGAAGGCCCAAATTGATGTTATGAGCTGCATTGATTTCATTTCTTGGTCGTGCACTCGTTTCCGTACCACCGCGATGCGGCACTCATCAGAAGCCTGGATCATTTCGACATCGCGGGGGTCATCTTCATTGATTCGATGTGAGTACTCAACTAACTTGCCTCGGCTGTGAGAAGTCAGTAAAGATGCTGCTGATATTGGGGTCTTAGTGAAGTGAGATCAGCTTACATATCACACAATATCGCCGAGTTGCGGAAGGCTTCTCTTTCAAAAGTCGCTTTCTGGCTTGCTGTTGTCGAACTCCGATGAAGTTTCATGATCTCTGGTTGCGTGGGTGCATAAGAGCTGAGCTTGGACTGCGAGCTTCTTGTCATGACCCTTTCGAGCTCAGACGGTGTCGACAGTCTCATCGCTGGTGGCGGGAGTAACGACAAATTCCTGCCGGCTGCTGGTTCACCCGGCTCGTGGACCTCCGGCGTCCGTGGTAATGATGATGTTTTCTTTATAGATGTGGAAGGTTGCCGGTTGACGAGTGAATCTCTCACGTGTCCTGGACTGGGCCACCCAGTAGAACTGGTCCCTGCATCTGATGATGCATAGCTACTGCTAGAGTAGCGAAGCGTGGATGCATTGAAGCTGAACTCAGACACGCGTTTCTGAGTAGGCGATGATCCTCTTGACGTGATCATGGTTTCTGTTGGGGAGGAAGGTGCGGCTATACTGTTTGGACCAGGTGACGAAGGCCGCTGAGGAGCTCGAGGTAGCGAGATCTTGGTGTTTTGGCGACGAATCGGGGACACCGGAGGCGAGGATGAAGTAAGGGGCGGACTCCAGGGATCCAGTTCTTCAGCAGTCGGTGATCTTGTGGGATTTCGTATGAGCCCTGGTGGTGCCTCTGTAGCTGGAGTGTGTATGGTAAGGTCTTGTACAGTGCGATGGACCTCGTCTAGCTCTTGGTCAACGCTTCTAGAGGTATGATACATGCTATCGACACGCTCAGCCATTGGAGCTAGAGCACTTTCCAAACATGAAAGTGACTTGCTGCATGACGTTAGCTATTCGTCTTTTCTACTCATCGCTATCATTAACCTTTGCAGTGCTTGCATCAAAATGGCGATGGAGCTTGTATGTAGCTGTAGTAGCTCCTTTAGGTCACGGAGATTTCCACCTTCCGTAGTCCATAGCATCGTTTTGTATTCAGCTAGGACCAAATCGCTCCATGACCGTTCGATTGCGAAGCCACCCACAGTTCGGTGCTTTCTGATAACCTGATATTGATCCGTTAATGAGTCCAAATCGTTTACCGTTCGTCGACAGGAGACAAGTAATGTGCGAATGCCACCCTGCATTTCCTTGTCGGCACCCTGGAATAAGCTCTTTTCAGACTCGGCGTGAAGGGCCTCAGCTAGAAGCTTTAATGCCTTTGCTAGTCCGCTGATCTCCGTCTCGACTTCTTGAAACTCCCTTGGTGCATCCTTTCGACCCGCAGAAAATGCCCGACCAATTTTCCAGGCGACTTGCGAAATCATCAAGATGTCCCCAACACTGGGGACGGTCATAGTAACAGGTGAAAATAGGGCATGTAACGAGAGTGAAACGAGTGTGATCAGCTAACATGCGCAGACCAGCGTGTAGTATACAACAGTAACATTCAGGCAGATCCATGAGGGCGAGAAAGAGAGAAAAGAGGAGATCTGGGGAAGGCTACGATATACAGAAGATGCGGGAGACGTGGGGGGTGTAAGGTGAGATATTAGGACTGAGCCTAGAGCGGGCCCAACGCCATGCGGCTGGGTACAAGGCTTCATAATGAAGGCGCTGTGGAGACCAGTGGCCGAGGGATTAGTTCGCAGAGGTTGAGAGTGGAGGTCGATGGAGCGCGATACTCGAGGAGGCGAGCAGGGGTGACACGTGGGGTCTCTAGCGTACAATCATTGGCGTCTACTAATCTATCCGCGCCACTCACGGCTGCCCTACCGATATAACTACCAGTTAAAACGGTCAGTCGAGTAGATGCAAGACTAAACCTAGGGTCTCAAACTGCCAGCAAATGCGGCACGCTCGTGCAAGGGACATATGTGTGGTGCGAGCCGCGGTCTGCATAATGGAGGCGAAGCGCCATGCTGCATGCCGTGCTGCAGGGTAGTATTAATCTGTCTTGAGCTGTCTGTTGTACATGACGGACATCCTATCCGTGTGGGATATTCGACTGCCGACTACCGATCTGTGTGGAGAAGTGTGCCCAAACCCCGGCAGCGAACTCAGAGGCCGTAGTGCTGTCCATTCCAACCAATCTCGATCCAGTGAACCCATACGCCTGATCCATGTAGTATTGTACAATGAAGTGTAGTCATTCGTCAAAGCAGCCGGTGAGGGGCTTAATCCTATTTACGCAAGTGGAGAGAAGAGTCTAAGCCTGTTAGCAAATTCCATGTGAAGGCCCAGTGCGTATGTGAAGGCTGAAACTAGTGGTTGAACATCGTATTGTCTCAAATTGGAGATCTCCAAAGCACTTGTGTCCATAAAAACACGAGTGCGGCATGGTGAGAATGGGCTGCTCTGGACTTGCGCGCGCGGACTGTGATGGGATGTTGACTCACCGGATGAGCGACGGCTTGGGTTGGCTCTGGGAGTAGCCGAGATAGAGAATCAGCGGAAGGTAGCCGTAGTGGATGGCGACGCGGGAGACATCGATGATGCGCGCGATGCGCTCCTGGTGTAGTGTTAGGATGGCCTCGTGGTGGCTGCTAACATGGATGATGGCGCACCTTTGACTCTTCTGACAGCTGGTACATGTTGACTATCCGAGATCGATTATGTTATGCGACTGAAGACTCGGGATGGGCGTAGGCGGGGTGGTTGACGGTTCGGTTGATGAGGTGCAGGTGGTCTTCGATGAACGCAATGCCAAAATCTTGGAGCCGGGGGGTATGGCTGTATTAACCATATCCGCACTAGCGGAGCATCAAAGCTTCAAAACTTCGAGCTGCTCAGCATCACCTACCGACCTCGACGCCCCACGACAATCACCGCGCCCCGCAAAGATCGAGCAACTCGTCCGTCCCAATAGTGAGACGTTGACTCTTTGGAATCTGGCCAAACGCCCCCACGATACCATCATGTCCGCTCCAAGCGCGCGTCACTGGCAAGTCAAGTTGTGTACGAGAAAGTAGCATGTTGATGATAACCATGTCAACAGGGAGCAGAACAAGGAAGCCACGGTATACGTCGGAAATCTCCATGAGCGCATCACACCAAGGATCCTCCATGAGCTGATGCTCAACGCCGGCCGCGTGCGCAACGTCAATATGCCGGTCGATCGCGTGAACGGCCAGCATCAGGGCTTCGGCTTCGTCGAGTTCCACACCGAGGCTGAGGCCGACTATGCGCCCAAGATCATGAACAACGTCGCCCTCTACGGCAGCCGGATACGCGTTAACAAGGCATCGGCGGACAAGCAGCGCAACGTTGAGATTGGCGCCGAGCTCTTCATCGGTAACCTCGATGCCATGGTGGACGAGAAGACGCTGTACGACACGTTTGGCCAGTTCGGACCGCTTGTAAACGCCCCAAAGATTGCGCGCGACGAGGCCCAAGGTCAGCTTTCCAAGGGCTACGGCTTCATCTCCTTCGGCGACTTCGAGTCCTCGGACGCTGCCATCGCTAGCATGCACGGTCAATACATCATGAACAAGCAAATCACCGTCCAGTATGCATACAAGAAGGATGGCAAGGGCGAGAGACACGGCGACGAAGCAGAGCGCATGCTCGCGAAACAGGCCAAGGCTCATGGTGTTGCGCCCGCCGTCCAACCTTTGCCAGCCCATCTCTTCCAACTTCCACCAAGTGCTCCCACTGGACCGCCTATGGGTGCAGATAGCAGAGGTATCCCCGGCGCTCCCAGCGGACCTTCGGGCTTTGGTGCGCCCAACGGACCCTCTGGCTATGGCGGACCTAATGGACCTTCAGGCTATGGACGACCTGGACCTCCAGTAGGGCCTCCGTCTCTTCCGCCAGCTCCATCTGGCTTACCAGCTCGTCCGCCGAGTGGAGCTCCTGCGAATTTCTTCCCTCCGCCACCTGGGTTTGGCACTGCGCCGCCAAACGGCGCCCCACCTGGCTTCAATGCCCCACCTGGATTTGCTCCTCCACCCGGATATGGACCTCCTCCAGGTTTCGCTCCTCCTAGGTGAACGGCCCCTAGTTGAGGTGCAATGCAACAATGCAACGACCATGTACAAAAGCCCTCCAAGAACTAGGGTCGCCCGCAAGGGCTATTTGACCAAGTTCTGTGAGGCCTCCTCGATCGCTCAAGGACCACTCTAAGTACCATGAGCCACGTCACCACCGGCGGAAAGTATGGCACGTCTATATCTGTTTGATCGTCACTCGGAGTTTCACTAGTCACAACTGGGAGCACGGGTCTAGTATGAATGTGGTGCACTTGCTGGGAAAGTAAGAATGCATCGCTTGGTATCAGGAACAGATAGCTGCGAAACAATGGACAAAGGTCAGTCGGAGAAGGAAAGGAAGTAGACATAGCAAAGTCAACCAGACAATAGCTCAAATGCAACACCCATCCTCATCCCAACGTGTAAACAATCCTAGGACACAGAACGCATGCTTAGTGACATATGAAATAACCCAAACCTTCCAAATCTTGCCTAGGCTCGAACAAATGAAATAATTAGCTGCTAAATGGAACGGTCATCCTCCGCGATGCACTGGCTTATGAGAAGCTGACGAACTTCGGATCGCGTGGTATTCCATCCGCCCCGATTCCGTTCTTCTTGAACCTGTCCTGCATGTACATCCTCCTTGCCTCATCGAAACCCACGCCTCTCCGCTTCATTATGCGCATGACCTCTTTCTTCCCCGCATCGTCCAGGCCCTGTCGTGAATCTCCATCTTCTACATTCCCGCTGAGGTCAAAGGCAGAGGAGGAGAGCCCGGCTTCAATGTCGTCGCGGAAGGAGGTCGGTAGGCGGGTATAGATTGGTTCAGGAATAGGGAGGCGATGTATCCAGTGGTGCCGGGTGAAGTAAGCAGCTGCGGAGTGTCAGTTGTTGGGTGGAAGGAATATGGCTGGTGGGAAGGGAACGTACCTGTAGCAAGGACGAGGACGAAGAAAGATACGGAGTAGAACATGTAGGCCATTCTGGCGGTTATTTATGAGGTGCCTTCGAGGGTCGATGTGTATGCGATAGCTCGGGGTCCTCGGGAGTGCCTCAATAGGGCTGCAGAAGGCGCGAAGGGGACTAAAGGACAAATAACAAAAGAAACGAGATGTAGAGCGAGCTGTGGTCGCAGCACGTAGTCGCAAGGCCCTCGCACGGGAGTCAGTCGAAGTCTGGATGAGGAGACACCTTTGCTGTCAGTTCACGGAGTCGCGGAAGCGTCGCGGCCGCAGCGCCTCATCCACTAGCCCCAGGCCTGCACGCGTCGTCACTTCCGTCGGCGGCTAGGTTGATCCATCCCCGACGCGCACTAACCGCGATTCGGTAATGCAGACGAGAGCTGCAATATTCACGCCGAACTTCCAAACGTCAACACCAAGAAGTCCGTATCCACATTCCATACCGACGAAATGGCCGCCACTATTCCTCACGATCTTGCCTGGGAGGTGACCAGTGAGTCTGCCGGAATTAATTTTGACAAGGGCGGGGTTGACGAGATACAGAGGGACACAGCGCGACGCTTGTCAAGAGGCCGAATGGTGTGCAGTTCTCGCGCGATCCTCTTAACCTGAGGAACCTGTACAGCCGCAAGGTACGAATTTACATGCAGAATTTGGGGACAATTGGCTAATTGTGCGCAGAATGAGGGCCAGATCGCCAACAAGGTACGCCTACCTCGAACCGCGCATCCGACAGCGCGAGTGGAAAACGATGAGGGACTTGTGTTGATAACTTGGGAATAGGCCATCGGCATCACTGCCGGCAAGGACGGCGGCGTCTCTCTTCTGACCAAGAAGTCCGACAAGCACCACCAGCCCGCTACCTCCACCAACACCTCCACCTTCGGTCCCCAGCGATCAACCCGCAAGTACGTCTTCCTCGCACTACGACATCCTGATTTACCTACGTCTTTGCAGCGCAATAGTTAAGACAACATGCTGACACTTCGCAGGACCTACCAAGCCATCGTCAACTCCACCGTCAAGCGCAACTACCGCCCCGATCTCCGCAAGGACGCCGTCGCCCGCGCCTCCGCCATCCGTAAGAGCCAGAGGCCCGTCAAGGAGGGCAAGCCGTCGAAGCCGAGGGGTGCTAAGGCCAGGGCTGCCGAGAAGGCATAGAGGATGAATTTAAAAGGGCAGATACGGTGTTTACTTCGTTCGGGTTCATTTGGGTCTCGAAGCTCAATCACGGATGCACTGAAATGACTGCATGAGATGGATTGCATGATAGGCTAGGTCTCCATAGCGAAAGGACTCGGCGGAAATGAAATGCTTCGAAAACTCAATCTTGGTGTTTAATGAGCTGGTGACGTTTGTTTGGACTGGTTGTGGTGTGTGCCAATACTCACAGCGAACAACTAGCGCATGTGGTAGGGCTTTCCAAACCTCACCTACTGTGCCCCAGCGAGGTATCAAGTCAGAGAATCCGGCGAATCCAGTTCAAACACACATTTCCACTACAACACTCCTACACACCAAACTCACACATCAACCTCCCACTCCATCGCACAAACCCTCACCACCTCCAACCCCCCATACCCCATCTGCCTCTTCCTATCCTCCCCAAACACCACACTTCCGCTCTTCACCCTATCCCAGTGCTTCTCCCTCACCACCTTCAACGTCGCATTCAAAATATTCGTAAGTTGCGTACCCGTGCTAATCGTGTATATTGGCGGCGTACTGATCGTAGTTGGGACACTGTATGTCTGCCATGCCTTGTGGAAAGGGGACATTCCGCAGTGGCCGTCGAATAGCAAGGGGGACGTGGAAGAGGGAGAGGGAAGTGTGGAAGGCCAGGTTTTGTGTATGAGCAAAATTATGCGGAGGAGTGGGTATGCTGGGGAGGAGGCGAAGAGGGGTGTTGATGTCGGGGGGGAGGAGGCTTGGGAAAGCATTGTTGTGGCGGTTTGGGCGATCCATTTGTGTATTACGGTGGTAGGTGAGACTTGTCCTAGTTGTTTTGGTTGGGTCGACTTGAAGGTGTACACGTCAACTTTTGGGTTCCTGGATCGTGTTTGAAGATATTCGAGGAGTGCGCATAGTAATCCGTCTGGTCCGTGAAGTAGTGGCGTGTACAGGCAGTCTGCAGCTAGGACTATCCTCGGTACTTCATGCTTGAGTTTTGTGAGATGGCGTTGAAGGATCGGTGTGGCTTCGGCGTTGATCAAGCGACAAGTCGCGAGGATCTGGACGGGAAGAGTGTGTGTCGTGAGGGTTATAGATGGCGCGTCCGTACCCTGTGCATGTTGTTCAGATGTCTTAAATTGCTGTTCTTGTATCTCCTCGACGGAGTGAAGAGTAATGGTGTTCGTTTTATCTTGGCTGAGCTTGTATTGCTTTGTCGATACGTCGATATGCTCATAGACCAGCAGGCGTAATTCTTTCGGTAGGTCGGGGAACCGGAATGGATGAGATAGAGTCGACATATGCGTAGATGAAGATATGCAATCAATCGTATGAGACAACTTGATGTAACACGCTGGTAACGCCAGTCTTTGAGAGTAACAGCACAACTTTTTAAATGGAATGTGAATCGCACCTTCGCTCTCGGAAGAGCCCGGTGAGTTGTCGCTGCGTATGGGGTGCACTTCAAGAGCGGTGAGGGTTATGATCACGTTGCGGTTTCCGGATAGGGTCGTTTGAATGGCTCTGATATGGTACTGTTTGTTTGCATCTACCAACCGTGAATTGCAGACAATCCATTAGACTTTAATTTACCCAAATATACCCTCTTGTACGTCGTGCAACCGAGCATCACTAAGCAAGGGAGCCCTATGGTAGGATCTCAGCATGAATCGTACGTTCGTGATGCGGCGAAGCATCAAGGGATTGCTGGATGTGACCTGTCATGACGATTTAGCGAAGCCTACATATGTACATGTTGCTTTTTCTTCAATCTTGAAACCCTCTTGAAGGTGGCCATGCCTTGATAAGGAAGTTCCGCTATCGCGCTGACCTCATTACTTTCAGTGGCCATCATAGTTCAGTTGCTTCAAGCTTGCCAATTCTTGATAAGGAAGGGGGAAAGTGCAACTCGTCAAGCTATTGGTTGATTTGAGGTTAGTTTCAGTCTAGAAAGTGTTGCTGCAGTTACTTGCGCGTTAACAAGAGTTATTTGCGTGTTGCTCGCGCAGGGCATGTAAATCCTACAAAATAAGGTTGAGTTGGTGCGGTGATTACAGCCATCTAGTCGAACAACGAGACAGCCAGGGGCACCCAGCATTTGGCGGTGCTTGCTATGACAAGATTCGCTGATTTCTTCGTAATTGGATCTTAGGCGTATACTGGTCGATGGATTAGCTAGTAGCTTAATTGTAGTAAGGCTTAATATAATAGAGTAAATTCAACTCTAAGCATCTGCGCGAATATTAGCTTTGAAGGCTTGCAAGCTAATAGTGCAGCGTGAAAGCCACGGCGTTTTACAATATATAATTATCTACTACACCTTTACTACTTTTACCTCTGCCTAACACCTAAGCAAAAAAAGCCTCTAAAAGCCTTTACAAAACAAAAAACGATACAAAAAAGAATCGAACATACAATTGTAGGTCTTCGTTTCCCCGCCAGTTTCCACTCAGATTAGCCGTATGATGGGGGCGTACTGGGCTTCAACCTTTGGGTAGCTACTAAGCTACTGGATTGTGAGGGGCCAAGGTCACAATCCGCCAACTTCCCACTTGGACCAAGAGAACAGTGTTTTTGGGCACTGGGGTTCTGGTTGGAGGCGCGGGTTGGCTTGTATTCGTATGTGACAGACTCACCGATTTTAAATTATATATAGGCAGTATTTTAGTGCTTTCACCTTGTGTGGAGATATTTGAGCGTGGGTGGTAGGCGAGCGAAGCGAGGCTGGGTGAGGGGTTGAGAGCATTTGCTTTCACTTTGGAGGTGATTCGAGCGCTAGTATGTGTGTTTTGATGATCTGAGGTAGGTGTGGTCGCGCGTACTGAGGGCGCCGGAATCCGTGTTCTCCTTGTTACATCCTTATGAACGCGTATTGCTCACAGAACACAACTCAGACATCCGCTGCGAGGAAAGAAAATCACCAGAGATATTTAGGGGCGCATGTAATATTTCGTTGTACATAATGAGACCGGAAATGGCACTTAAGAAATAAGCTTGCGGGATAAATGACTGGACGATGGCGCGCTCTCTTGTATATCGCATAACTCCCACCAAAATGCGGTAAAAGAGACTATCAAACCACAGTAAGTGGCAATGACCTAGTGAGAGAAAAGGGATATGATATAGAGACAGATGGAGACAGAAAGTATAGGAGAATGAAACGTTATGGACTTTAGTTAAACACAAAGGAACTATAGAGCATTGAGTCGCGCAGTCATCTAAAGACTGAGCAAGGTTTTCTGTGCACACAGCCTCGTGATATGTTTGCGATGTAGACATATGTCGGTGTGGAATAATGGTCGATCGTCTGACGTCTGAGAAGGATGAAGCATTTCTTCGCTAGCCGCTAGCGCCCTTTCCGGATCTTACGAACCCGCCCTGACAAATAGAAGATACATGTTTTTTAGAACTGGGTACGGAAACAAGTAATGAGTGTGCGAGCGACACTACACTGTGGTTGCAACTAAACAAAGTAAGAAGTAAAGGCTATTGAAAACTCGCCCTACAACAGACGATAGTATGGTATCCCATTCAAAGAACGGGTATGAGTATTTCGTAGCGATCTATCTGCATGGTATCCAAGAACAAAGCAAAGTAAAACAAATGCCATACTCCAAGACCAGACCTCCATCGTCAAGGCGCGTATCCAACAAGCGACGCCGAGGGACCCGCTATGCAAAATAACTCAAAGTTCAGAGCGCGCTAAACATGATGATAAGAAAAATGCTGTTGTTCAGTCTTCGCCTTTCGTCTGGAGCAATGGTAGCCCTATCAGACAAACGCCGGCGTGAGTGTGTCTCTGAGCCAAGGATTAGATGAATTCTACTCGCCGTTCGCTTGGCCGCTCCCATTGCCGCGATCTGCGCCCATGTACCGCTGCATATAGGTGATGTAGTCGAACTTGGGTATGTCGCGGTCTTCCTGCATGTCGGGACCTTTGTGCTCGGGCATAGTCGCGATGAGGTCTTCAATGACTTCGTCAGGGACGAGAGAGTGCCGTAGGTCGAGTTCTGTGACGTATGGCTGTGGTGTATTAGCATCGATGGGTAAAATGTGCAGCGGGATGGAATCGAACTTACTTTGCCATCGGCTACTTCTTTGAATGACTCAAAAACCTGTTCAGCAGTATTCTGATCTTCCGTTTCATCGACCATGAAGCGGATGAACTGCTCAAAGGTAACGTAATCCTTGCCGCCGCTCGTCTCACGGAACCGCTGGTGCATCTCTTCTTCGTCATAGACTAGACCTAGACTTGCCAATGCGGCGGAAAACTCCAACTCCGCCAAAGAATTTGACAAGTCACGATCGAAGTGCCTGAACACTGATTCGAACTCTTCCAGCTGTATTGGAGTAAGATTTGTCATGTTTCGTGCCACCATCTGGTTTTCTAAGAAGGCGAGCTTCTTTGACACAGAGCTTCGCACCAGTCCCAGCTCGTACTCCAGCTCGTCGTATGTATATGTGGTGAAGTCGTTCTCTTCGATGTTCGCCTCAGCGCACTGTTCGTCGATGGAAGCAATGAGATTCAGGTATTCATCTAATGGCGCAAGCGACTTGCTGATCTCCTTCGTGTGCTCTAGTTGATCCTCAACATCGCCTTCCAGAGCAGATATTGAGGTAGATAGCGTATTGAGAGCTAACGCAAAATCATTTGCTTTGTCGGCGAAGGATTTCCGCAGCGCGTTCTTGATATCTCGGATCGTTTCGTTAATCACCTGGGAGCGTTGTCGTTCAGCTTTCATCAAGCCGGTCCAAGCTGCATCTAGTGCTTCGAGACTGAGTTCTGCCGGAGGGTCGTACGGCCGCAGACGATATGTGGCCAACTTTGTCCTGATATTGCCCAACAGTCCCACTAAATCTGACTTTTCCGCTACCCATGTCCGCTTGTTCTTTCGCTTCCATGCCGTGAACTCTGTCGACTGGTGTCTCGCGTCTGTGTATGATCCATCAAACTTGGCCTCCTCCCACTGTGTGCGTTGCTTTGCGATCTGACCGAGAAGCTCGCGCATGCGTCGCTCGAAGTCGTTCTGCATCTGCCATGCTCCTTGCATGTTGGCTACGAACTTCTCCACTCGCCGACCGGCGTTCTCAACACGCTCCATCTGCGAGAAGGCATGGAACCAGTAGGCAATGTAGGTCATGAGGGAGCGCTCGTCGGGCTTCGCAACGTCGCAAACGTCTTCCACATCGAGGAGGTCGGGAATGCCGATTTCTTTCGAGGCGATGTCGAAGGCCAGCTGCATGTTCCCACGGTGGTCGCTCTTGTCAAGGCTATCGTAGTCGATCAGGTCGGGGCGATGGATGTCGAGCAGTGCGCAGCTGTTGAAGGGTCAGTATGCAGCCTGCCGAAGGAATCCTTGCACTCACAATGCCAGTCCATCGTTCCAGCTCGACGAGAAGTCCCGTACTTCCACCTCATCGTAGCAAGCCGTCTTCCTTTGACACCATAGCAGGAGACCTTCTTTGGCGCTAAGACCCTCCTCGTTGATATCGCTGATGGTGAACCGTAGAATGAGAGTCCATATTAACCCTAGTATGATCTTGCTATTCCCGTCGACCACATCCTCCGCACCAATATTGGTCATCTGAATC
Source organism: Parafenestella ontariensis (assembly GCA_021596325.1). NCBI lineage: Eukaryota > Fungi > Ascomycota > Dothideomycetes > Pleosporales > Cucurbitariaceae > Parafenestella > Parafenestella ontariensis. The sequence continues at coordinate 171,041 of JAKGDA010000012.1, read as the reverse complement.
CCCCGGCTCCGGATGTAGTCTAGCGACTTGTTGACATTCTCGAACTTCTGCACTCGCAGTTTCGGTCGGGAGGCATAGCGGCCGAGGGACTCGTTGCTCAAGATCTCGAGTAGGTGTATAAGGACAATCTAGAGAGGGTTGTCAACCTTTGTTGCGATGATGCAGGTAAAGGGTCCGCTTGCGGAACTAGGAGGGGCACGTACACCGTCTGCGAGGTCTGTAATCAGGTCTTGGATCTCGACCTCCCGGTTCTTGAGTTTGCTGTTGAGCCTGCAACAGTGCGGTCAGCAGTGTGGTGGAGCAAACGTGTACTGCCAATCGAAGTAGCGGGGAAGGATGCGCACCATTTCGTGAATGTCTTCTGCTGGACCTTGACCCATTGCTGCTCAAGCGGCGCCATTTTGTCGGACTGTGTGCATTAGGACTGCCTCGAATATGGCCGCATGCGGATAGGAATAGGCTGTGGTTGTATCAAATGCTTGCCGGTGCGGTTGTTTTCGCTGGCCAAAACAATGAATGGCTGCTGGCTGCGAGCGCGGACTCGGCTGCGGGGCCCCTGGAACCACGCTTGTCAAGCTGTCGTTGGATCAAACTATACTTGCGACATCAACCTTTTCTTCCAATCCTCGTCGACAACGCCAAAATTGATACTGCACCGGAAGGGAGGTGCAGAGCGTGCAGTTGAATCCTGGGCGCACACGTCGTCGCCAGTTGCCTCATGGGGCGCATGAGGCTCGAAGAAGTAGTCACCCCACGCATAAGGGCTCTTGATTCGCCCTTGGCTGCATTATGGCTGGGGAGACGCCTGAGACTGCCGCATCTTTGCCCTACCATGAGCCAGATATCGTAGTCATCCTGGTCCAAACGTCGTTCCTGCTTCTGCTCAATGTGGTCAACGCTGCACTCGACCGCGTCTTGTACTGTGGTCTACTTGGACAAGTCCTGGTTGGTATTGCTTGGGGAACCCCGGGCGCGAAATGGCTGTCTGTAAGCGTGGAAGAGACATATGTGCAGTTAGGGTACCTGGGGCTGGTCTTGCTTGTGTATGAAGGTGTGTCTACTCCTTCAACCAATCGTGTTTCATCACATGCACCAAGCTATGGCTTTGTTCGGTTTGAGAGGGCAGTCACGGCTTCAATATTGTCTCGTCGGTATGACAAGAGCACAATTGACATCTTGCTAACATGCTAAAGGTGGTCTACATACTTCATTTCAATCCCTAAAAGCTAACTTGCTCCTTTCCTCTGGCGTCGCTCTCACTGGAATTGCCGTTCCCATTGCTCTGTCCTATACCCTCCAAGGACTTCTCCATGCTACTCCAGTTCAAGCCTTTGCTGCCGGCGCTGCGCTATGCTCGACCAGTCTCGGAACAACCTTCACAGTCCTGAGCGCAAGCGGTCTTTCAACCTCCCGCCTCGGTGTAGTCCTAACAAGCGCAGCTATGATGGACGATGTTGTCGGTCTAGTCATGGTTCAAGTGATCTCGAACTTGGGTCGCGATGATTTTAGCTGGATCACTGTTGTCCGCCCTGTTCTCGTTTCGGTGGCTTTTGCTGTCATGGTTCCCCTTGTCTGTCTCTTCATTGTAAAGCCCTCCACCGTATGGCTGAACCAATACCGCGAAGCCCATTCGACCGCACGTCTCAGTGCACTCCTACACAAGACGCAGACTGTGTTTGCAGTTCATACACTGCTTCTGGTAGGGCTTGTAACCGGCGCTACATATGCTGGAACGTCAAACCTTTTCGCAGCTTACACTGCGGGAGCTACCATCAGCTGGTGGGACTCTGAAGTGCCTCATCCTGCGCCGGTCAACGAAAAGACTAAGAAGGCTAATGCTGGTGCTCCTCAAGGACTCTCCACCGCGCAACCTACGACTGGCGACTCTAACAAGATCGCGCCCGTTACTCCCGGCACGAAAGACAAATCCAAAGCAGAGGCAGAGTACTTCCAAGCACCAGGCTTCCAGTATCACAACGAGGAGACATGTGGATCGCTCATATATCAGCGATACTATCACCCAGCTGTGTCGAAGATCCTACAACCCCTCTTTTTCGCGTCTGTTGGCTTCTCAATCCCCATTACTCGCATGTTCAGGGGGGTTATTGTCTGGCGAGGCATTGTGTACACGGTCCTCATGGCGTTTGGAAAGCTAGTCTGCGGTTTTTGGCTCGTCAGGGTCTCGTTGTCGCCGGGTAAGGGAACTAGCAAGTTACTGTCAAAGATGAAGTCCTTGTCGCCTCCACATCTGTGGGGAAAGCGCGACCGCGCTGCACCGCCGCCTCGGGCAAGTGCAGCCAGTTCGGCAGGAGCCTCCCCATCGAATGCCACAACGCAAGAGTTCCGTAACTCGCCGAACCCAACAAAGCCTCTTTCGCTTCATCCACCTCTTATTCTTGCTCTCGCCATGTGTGCTCGTGGAGAGATTGGCTTTTTGATCTCCGGAGTCGCAGAATCTAATGGCATCTTCTCACCTACCGGCAAAACCTCAAGCGAACCCTCTGACATCTTCCTTGTTGTTACTTGGGCGATAGTCCTCTGCACTATCGTCGGTCCGTTAGGTGTTGGACTCTCGGTCCGCAGAGTAAAGAAACTCCAGGAGCGGAAGAACAAACAGCAGGAAGGTGCTGGAAGAGACGTGCTTGGTGTTTGGGGAGTGGAATAGGAGGCAATGCCGAGACTCGTGACGTGGAACTTTGCATTATGCGGAGGCATGCCGTCACGGATGCGTTGTATCCGTAAAAGACTCTCAAAGCCTTCTCACAGTTCAGCCCCATGCTATGTGTTGTCATGACGTTGCGTTACAGGGGTGCTCGTCGTGTTTGTAGAATCGGCTGGGGGCACCGGCCACAGATGATTGAAACACGCTGAATGTCGTACAGGGAGGATCTAGCGGCGCGTGAGACGGGATATTACAAAGTCACTGATTTGTTTAAATCCTAGTCGATTACAAAAGTCGTCCTGTAGCCATTCTGACACACTGCTAGTTACAACCTCGAGCCGCGGGTACAATGATAGACGTAAGGAACACTATTAAATGCACTTGCAATTATCCGTCCTCGAGTCTGGTAGAGCTGCTTATCTTAAACAGCCAAGCAGCCGAGATGTAGTGACGGCGCCGTTCCTGAAAGGCAGTGGTGGCGGCTATGGAAGGTTCCTGGTGCAACCTCGAAGCGTTTCAGACAGCCACTTGATTCAACGAGCAGCCTTCTGAAACACTGGACGGGCTGGCGGCGATCTCGTGTGTACAGCCGCCGGGCGGTCGACGCCATCTACCGTTGTCACGCCTATGATACAGGCATACCAGTTTTGCAAATCTCTGTATGCGCTCGGCTCGCGGTGTACAAACATGCTGCTGACGGCCACCCGCCCCTTCGTCTCGCAAGAGCCAATGACGGGCTGGTGCGGGCGTTATTGGTAGGGCTTCTTCCTATCAAGTGGAGGTCAGCAGTATCACGTGCACCACCTCTCGCTGCTCTACTTTAGCGCGAGACCATTGGGGACCTGGAAGACCCTCGAACACTAGGCGGGAAGAGGGCTCCACCAAAGTGATCACTGCAACAATACCAGAACACCAGCGCGCGTCCTGGTCCCTTTTTGCTGCGAGTACTTGCACTCGCTCTCGAGCTCTGAGATTCTTCCATGCCGGAATCTCCAGTGACATAGCTTCGCTTGGCGCATTTCGATTTCGACTGGCAGCGGCACTCGCTCGCTTTTGGGACTGCTCCTCCGCTGTGCTCCAGCCCGACCTCGCACCGTTGCTTACTCCTCGCGACGGTCGCCTTCGCAAATTCTCTACTCCCTGAACGATTCCTAAAGGCCTCGTCACAGCGAGCATTGTCCATATCGTCGTTGAACACGGCCCCGCGCCCTGCTCACTCTACGGCCACCGCTCACCCCGCCATTCACCGCATCCACCGAGGGTCAGGCCGCATTGGAGGCAACAACGCGTCCGCAGCGGACTATAGCCGTGTAACGCCCCTTGTAGCTATTGTGTGAATGCCTATATCGCAACGTGAGTATTGCAGGCCCTCTTCCCAGCCTCGTTCACAACTCTCGCCGCGACCACACGCTTCGAACTTGGCGTCACCCATCAGAAACCGGTTACTATAGGCCCGGCACCTGTCACCTGCCTGCCACTCTGCTAACAACGGTACGCCAGGATGTATTCCCGCGATCAGTTCATGAACCCCGGTCCTGCACCGCGGCCACCTACCGATCGTCCCCGCCTTGCCCTCACCCCAAACACCAGCAGCACCCTACCAGGCAACATGGCCGGCCTCAGTCTGCAATCCCCCGCCTACACCAACAGCTCACAAATGTCGCTCGTACGGACACAATCGGAGAAGAGCCTCTCGTCGACAGCCGTGGTCAAGGAGGGAATGGTCAAAGTGAAGGATGAGGGTCTTTTCAAGTCCTTCGTCTGGGCAGACCGGTGGCTGGTTCTACGCGAGTTCGAGCTCAACTTCTTCAAGAGCGCGAATGCATCCAAAGTTTCCAACACGATTCAATTACGAGATATCCTTGGCGTGGAGCGATCAGATACGCAGCCGCTCTCCTTCGAAATTACGAGAGCCCTTAATTCGAACAAAGGCTCTTCTCCGCCTCGCGACGGACCCACCAAGATCATCACATGCAAAGTCGAAACGGACGACGACGTTTACTCGTGGATAGACAGTATATACCAGCGCTGCCCTAGCATGGGTGGCGTTAGCAACCCCACTAACTTCACCCACAGAGTACATGTAGGCTTTGATCCCACAAGCGGGGCTTTTGTTGGCTTGCCAGTAGAATGGGAAAAGCTGCTTACAGCGTCTGCACTCACCAAAGATGACTACGCAAAGAACCCCAAAGCCGTCCTCGAGGTCCTAGAATTCTACACCGAGAAGCTTGTCAAGCGCTCCGAGGACCCGCAGCAGTATCCCAGTCTCACCCCAACCCCGCCTGTGAGCTCTGGAATGGAAAAGCAACTCGGTTACGCGGGCAGCGGCAACTCCGTTGCGCCTCCACGCCCTGCTCCTCCAGGTGCCTACCAACGCAAAGACAGCTACAGCCTTGGCCGCCAGAATACCCCTCCAAGTGCTGGCTATCAGACTCCCCAGAACGGTGCCTCGCAACAGGACCGCTATGAGCAGGAAAAGCGAAGGCAGGAGGAGCAAGTACGGATGCAGCGCGAGCGTGAGCGAGACAGGCAAAGGCAGGAGTATGAGCGACAGCAGCGCGAGGAACTGGCAGCATACAACGCATCTTTGCCACAGAAGAAACTTCCGCTCGCACAACAAGAAATTGGTGGGGGTGGCCTTGATTCACGAGATGCTAGTCCCTCAAGCCAGCAGCGTTACAACCCCAGTCGCCCAGCTCCATCTACTCCGGGAGCACCCAAACAGCAACCCCCAGGCTCTCTGCGCCAGATGGCCGCACAGCGTCCGGCTCCTCCCGCACCACAACAGCAAAATGGTAGCTATGGCACTTCTCCTGCTTCCAAGACAGCCACTACTCAACAACAACGGCCCCCTATCCAGCCGAGCAACAGCTACAAAGGATCACAAAACCAAGTCCCACAAGTTCGACCCGCCAATGGCCAGCCACAGCAGCAAAAGCAATATCAAGGGTCATCCGCGGCACCAAAGCCTTTGAACGTCGCTAAGCCAACGGGTGCTCCGGTCAACGACGCCGTGAAGAAGGCCGAGCAGGCACTTACCAGCAAGCCCAAGGAGGAAACTCCACGCAAGGATGTTCGCATGTCCAGCATGTCTGAGAGTGAGGTCATGGCCAAGCTCCGCGAGGTTGTGTCCAAGGAGAGACCGCTGGACTCATACAACAAGCAAAAGAAGATTGGCCAAGGTGCCAGTGGTTCCGTCTACGTCGCTCGTATCCGTGAAGGCGCAACTTCCCCAATGGCACGCCGGGTCATGCAAGAGAATGGACCCCGCGCCCAAGTTGCCATCAAACAAATGGACCTCCGCAATCAACCTCGCAAAGAGCTGATCGTGAACGAGATCATTGTCATGAAGGACAGCAAGCATCCCAATATTGTCAATTTCCTTGATGCCTTTTTACAGGAAGAGCAATCGGAGCTCTGGGTCGTCATGGAATTCATGGAAGGAGGTGCTTTGACTGATGTCATTGACAACAACCCCTCTATCAGCGAAGATCAGATCGCCACTATATGCTTTGAGGTGAGCAATTATGATTCTAGATGGGTAGACCGAGGCTAATTATGAGCAGACTTGCAAAGGCCTAGAGCATCTACATAACCAGAACATTATCCATCGAGACATTAAGAGTGATAATGTCCTGCTGGATGGACGCGGCAATGTCAAGATCAGTACGTCTCGATTTTCATTACTCATGTACCAATAATTACTAACTTTGAACAGCTGATTTTGGCTTCTGTGCCAAGCTCACCGAACAACGCAGCAAGCGTGCGACCATGGTCGGAACCCCGTATTGGATGGCACCCGAAGTTGTTAAGCAGAAAGAGTACGGCAACAAAGTGGACATTTGGTCTCTCGGTATCATGGCTATTGAGATGATCGAGTCTGAACCTCCGTATTTGAACGAGGAACCACTCAAGGCCCTATACCTCATTGCCACCAACGGCACGCCTCGTTTGAAGAAGCCGGATAAGCTGTCGAAAGAGCTGAAGGCTTTCTTGTCAGTCTGCCTTTGCGTTGACGTCAAGTCCCGAGCCAGCGCATCAGAGTTGATGAGCCACGACTTCCTGAAGAGCGGTTGCAGCTTGGCGAGCCTGTCTCAGTTGCTGAACTTCAGGAAAAATGGCAGCCACTAAAATAAGGCATACTCCACAATGAAAGAGGATGAAGTGGCAGCGCTGAAGAGTCTTTCCCAGGTCTTTCGTCATGTGTTCTCGACTCCCGATCGATACCCTTTCCATGTATATTTTCACATCCACATCTATACCACAGTCGGCGTTTCACACATCGGCAAATACACGATATAGACAGCACTGCAAGCGAGGAGCCAGTGCCAAGTCTCATCTGAGAGATCGCAGTCACGCCTCTACTTTGTTTGCGCTCCTCTTTCTACTCTATACATCTCCCTATCTTCCCGCGCTGCCATGCGGCGATGTATATCGAGAGAAGAACGTTTTCGGCATGGTAATCAACGACTCTCAGGACAAAAAGAAAAAGGCTCGGAAATCTTTTTGGCATGGCGGTAGCCCTTCAACACAACCGGTAACATGCTCCTGCCGCGCGCGAAGACGAACCCCGGGTCTTAGCTTTGGATATGGGCTATCATCCACTACCTTGAAGCGATTTTACCTGCGTTTATTGGACCAAATTCTTGCGGCGGGCACTGACATTTCGATATTTTGCTCTCCTGTCGACAGCGTGCTCCACCTTTTTTGAGATGTTCTCTGCGCGGCGATATCATGGGCTGGGTTTGGTTTTCGCGCATTTGAATACACTTGAGCATATAGGCGCTTATGGGATCCTATAATGACTTGATTGCGCTTCCAGATAGATTAATGAAGACAAACAAAATTTTCAATGCGTATTTCTATCGTCGTGGTTCTCACTGGCCTTCCTCTGAGCCTAAAAGTCATTGCCGCTACTATGTATATTTAGCTACATAGACGGAGATATGCAGATGGGAGAGTAAGAGTTTGCGCATATTGCCATACTTCCAACTTCGATGTACCAATCTCAGCCTTGTGTCCTTCATGTAGGCCCTCTACGCTATCTTTCCCAATAACATCCCTGCCTCACCCAGCCTACCACGTGCCTCTCTACCATACGTTCCACAATCCACACTACCCTTCTTCCCTTTAGAGTCCACCCAAGGCGAGGGGAAGCGACTGGTTCTGGTGTAGGTTCGCGGTTGGAGAGGATGTTGCGTTGGCCGTCGTCTCAGCGTAGCTCCGTGTCATCGTGACACAAGAGGGAGAGTCGAGTATGTCAAGGAGACGGGAGGCAACGTGGATTGATCTGTTCACAGCAATTCAATGCGTCGATACACTGAGCTGCTCGCTTTACAGAGCTGCGTCGATAAGCGGCTGTGGAACCACGACATGGGATGCGAGGAACGATACTGTGTAATCGAAAGGCGCAGCCGCGGCTTGTGATTGAGGGCTTCGACTTTATTTCAGGCGTACTTGTTCCAAATCCCGCCCAGACCCTTGGCTCCCTTCCTTGAACCCCCTCCACTTCCTCTTGACCTTGGCTGTGGCTTCTTCTTCTCCAACCTCTTACAACTAACATCCGCTTTGACCATGATGAAACTCTGGTCAAAAACATGTCCATTGGCGTTCCCACACCTCTCCAATGCAGGAGCAAGCGCAAGCTCAACTCTCCTCCCCTTCACACTCGGACCACCAAATCCTCCCCCACCATTCTCATCTTCGTCTTCATAGATATCCTCCATCTCACTCTCATAAAACCCATAGCCCCAGTATTGATCCTTTCTGCCTCCAGTGAACGTTACAAAGCGATAATCCGCTCTTTGCCGCTTCATCTTCAAATCCAACGCAACAGAAGCTGAAATTATGGTATGCAATTGTTCCTTTCCGACGCGGAGGGACTGTGTAGACCAAGGGCGTAGTTTGCGCCGCATGCGACTGCAGAGACGGGATATGCGCTTGAGGACGGGTGAGGCGTCGAAGGTGGGGCGCCATTTGCCGTCGACTTGTGGCACGAGGAGGTTAACGGTGTTGGCGCGCCAGTGGTGGTACTCTTCGGCTTGGACTTCGTTCTTGACAGCTGCAAATCGTTAGCGAGAACAAGTGGAGGTGTTGGTGTGAAGTCTAGGACGGTACCTTTTCGCAAAGTGTCATTGATGGGGCGCAGTTTCTTGTCACCCAACGTGCCTGCCCAAACATAACCGCAACCTTTCTGCCAATTGCTGAAGATCTTCTGCTGCAGCCTTAACCATATGTATGCTTGTATCAAAAGCGGTCGCTCCTCAGGATTCTTCAGATATGTCTGATAATTGTCCGTCAAACCTCCAAACAGCTCCTTCGCCCTATGCAGATGCGGTCGCTTACTGCGGGTACTGATTGGTCCACTGAAGTATTCCTCGCTCCATATTCTGATCTCGTGTCGCAGGGCGTGTAATTCCTCAATTAGGGTCTTCTCTTCCGACTTGTACACCACTGATGCTCCTGCTGGTATTCCATGCGGGCCCATGCTCATCCTCTGTAGCTCCTTCCGCAGAGCATCCCGCTCCTTTGTGACCTGATAGAAGCGCTGCACTAGATCCTCCTGGCTACTCCCTAGCCTCACATCCGGACGTGAAGGGCTCTTAGGCGGTAGCTGGGGGCGGGTTGTATTCACGTTCAATGGAGCAGGGCTGAGGCCGGGCGAGGTCGACCTCGACTCTGCGGACGATGTCTCTGCCGAGGTGGCTGTGATCTTGACATGTGGTGGTATGTACTGCGTCTTCCGTCTACTCCTTGGTATCAAGACCTCCTCATCAGACCACTCGTCTCCTGCGTCACCGAACGGGTTGGTCTCCATATACGGCGAGTCGGTAGTTGAAGCGGACGGTGGGTCACGGTCGATGACTTCGGCGGAGGGGCAAGTCAATTTGAGAGACCTGAGGGTGGAGTCGCGAACGTCTGTCGATATGGCTCAGTCAGCGAGCGGGTCGTTGATATCTTTGGGAAATTGGCGCACCTGGAGATAGAGTGGCCATCTCAAAAAGCTAGGAGCATGCTGTGTCGCTTCATATACCCTCCAAAAGCACGGCTTTGGCGGTGAAGGGTCCTGGGTGCCCTAATGCTAGTACCCGTCTCCGCAATCTCATCCGCAGTCTCAGCTCAGATCAGCTGTCGCCAGCTAGCAGCCTTACAACAGCGGGGTCGGCAATCGGCAACAATTGAGGAATCTGGAAATCGCGAGGATTCTGGGAGAGCCTTGGGCCGTGGCATCGCGAAAAGCAAGCTTGGGTGCTCCTTCATCCAGCCTCACTACACGGAAGAAAAGCCCTGGCGGTTCCATCGGCCACTTAGATCTGCAAGCAGCGGGACGAGGTGCCAGTCACGCCCAGTTATGTGTGACGACGCATGGGCTCCATGCATGGCGGGACGCATGTTTTTCCATCCTGATTGGGCTAGATCTCGGGTGGTTGGCGTCGTGCACCACTTGAAACGCCACGACTCTTGCATGTACACCACGTTTCTCGTTTGTACATGTTTGTTTTGGTATCACAAAGACCGATACTCACGTTGCTAAAAGAGAGCTAGTAGGTGTGAAAGTCGTGTTTTGCATTTTTGCCAGTCACAGCATGTGCTCCCTATATCCGGCTATCTACCCCGCTTGGCTCTGGCTAAGTCCAGCGGTACTTCGTCTAAGACACCAAAGTCTTTCTCCCAACAATAGCTGCCCCCCAGTGCGAGGCTCCTTGTCGAGCCATTGTGGACTTCTTAGACATTCATGCTTCCAATCATTAGCTTTAACTCGGCAAAGAGAGGAGCCTGACTTACTTGATAAAGATTGATTTCGCTTCGAGGTAGTTCATCAAACCAGCACGACCACCTTCACGCCCAATGCCACTCTGCTTCGCACCTCCGAAAGGCATCTCAGCGCTGAACTGCTGAGATGTGTTGATGTTCACATTCCCGGCTTCAAGCTGCTTCGCGATGCGCAGGGCACGGGGCACTGAGGCGGTGAAGACGCATGAGGACAAGCCGTAACTGGTATCGTTCGCCAACTCGATGGCCTCCTCTTCCGTCTTGAACGTCCTAATCGTGATGACGGGTCCAAAAATCTCTTCACGATAGATGCGTGCATCATCCTTGGGGTTGAGGAAAATCGTTGGCTCAATATAGAAACCACTGTCTCCCTTCCTCACACCACCCGTCACGAGCTCTGCCTCACTCTTGCCGATTTCCAGGAAGCTCATCACGCGCTCAAACTGCTTTCCATCGGCCAGTGGGCCTAGGAATGTCTTCTCGTCCTCGGGCGCGCCCATGGTGTGGCTGAACTGCTCGAAGCGCACTTTGAGCTGCTTGACGAATTCGGTGGCGATGTCTTCGTGCACGAAGGTGCGGGAGGCCGCGACACAGGCTTGACCGCTGTTGAACAGGAAGTTTTGGCTGTGGTGCTGAAGCGCGTTTTCGATGTCTGCGTCAGGGAAGATGAGCGACGGTGATTTGCCGCCGAGCTCGAGGGTTACGCGTTTGAGATTGCTGTCTAATTTGAGCCTCAAGTCTTTCTATTGCCCCAGTCTCGGAGAGACGTACCTTTTAGCAGCGAGCTCCTGGACCTTTTTGCCGGCAAATGCAGAACCCGTGAAGGAAATCTTGTTGATCTCCATATGGCTGGCTAGCGCAGCGCCAACTTTACCATCCCCAGTGACGATGTTGACAACACCAGGTGGGAACCCAGCTTCTTTTACGAGCTCTCCAAGCTGTAGCACACCAATCGGGCTCTTCTCAGAACCTTTGTAGATGAAGGTACATCCAGCGGCCAGAGCGGCAGCAACCTTGAAGCCGAAGAAGAGGCCGGAGCCGTTCCACGCTCCAATACCAGCGCACACTCCAATTGGATCGTATTGGACAATCTTTTAACTGTCAGCACTTGCATCTCTGAAGATCGTATGAAGACAAACCTTATAAATGCCATCTGCCTCTGGCCATTGCTCCCCAGGCAACTTGTTCGTCCATCCAGCATAGTATCTAAAAGTTTGGCTCACATACTTATAACCCCACTGCGTAACGCCCACCGGCTGACCCATGCTCTTACTCTCCCAACCCCCCAGTTCGGGGGCATGCTTGTCAATCAAGTCGGCCAACCTGATCAAGGCATCACTGCGTTGCTGGGCCGTCCATTTCGACCATTCACCTTTGAAGGCCGCGCGTGCAGCAGCAACGGCAGTATCGACGTCGGCTGGGGAGGCAATCTGAATCCCGTCTAGGACGAGAGATTCGTCGTGGGGAGAATAAATGGCGATGGTTTCGTTGGAAGTGGCGTCAACGTACTAGGGGTGTTAGTAGGCTGCATTTGGGGTGTATGAGCGGCGAGGGTATGTCTAGTACCTCATTGTTGATGAAGAGTTGTTTGTGCACCATGTTCCTACCTTCTACTGATAGTGAAACGAACTGCTATTAGTGTGAAGTTTGACTGTTCAATGGAGTGAGTTAGAGCAGATGATCCAATTGTTTGTATCGGCGTCAATCTCACCTTTTATACTTTTGCATGCTGTACAACCGATTCAGCTACCATACAGGATGTTTACGCGTCAAGTTGCATCCATGCTCTAATTCCTCCAGTAGGAGGTCCTCGATAGTCTAGAATCACGATTCTGATTTGTTCTTAGAAGGCCGGGGAGTAACTCAGTGAGATATGACCCTGTAGGATGTCTCATCTACACCGTCTAATCTCACCAATGAAGGATCAAACCCTTAATTCCGTGCCTCCGGACAAGTCTCTTAATTCGTCCCATTTGGAATCAGCAACCCCGCATCAACGCCTCTACCCGCGATGCACATGCCAGTATCTTACGGAACTCCGCTCTAGATTTGTGGCCCACCTTGACGGCGATTAGGTGTACAAGCCTTGGCCTTATGTGCAACCATACAGGGTGCTTCTTGTGAGTATGCTGTGAGTTGCAATTACCTATAGTAGTATAGCGCGCAGTAGTGCTCGCGTAAGCACGAAGCTAACGCTCCGTCGGTATTACTCGAACTGTTTGAATCTGTATGCAGGGTGGAGAGGGTTTCATCGTATTGCACCCTGTGCAAAGATCACCATTGTACCTAGTAGAACGGAGATACCTGGCGGACGAAACCGGCGCCATAAACTCCGACGAACGCAGTCTGAACCCAGCAACATAGTGCAGAAACGGATATAAGTTTTAAAAACGTAACTTACAAGCTACTACCGGCCTCGTAAAGCGTCTCGAGATATGTCCGTGTAATGCACACTTCAAGGCCGTACGGGCGAGTGCCAGGATCCCAAGTAAGCCATCATCTCTCAACCAGGTTACGCCAAGGTAGTGCTGCATTCGCAAGACTTGGGCTGGAATAAGCATTGAAGTCATCTTGACAACGCTCTTTACGTCAGCCAAAGCTCAATTATAGAACTGAAGTTGTCAGGCTGCCAGTGAAGATGATTGGATTTTCTTGAAGATAGCTCGGAACGCCTGATGCACCGAGGTGTGTTAGGTGTAGTAGCTTCCTTCAATATCAGGCTGTTGGGCCACAAGCTAACAGGCACAGGAGCTGCGTTCGAGAATCCTTTTTTAATTTCACTCCTACATGTTGGTAAGCGATATGAGCTGCTAAGTGGCGACATGGCTTTCGGTCGATGCACGGTAAAGACTTAGCAATTGTCCTTCGAACTCCTCTGTTCAGCCAACATTGCCTCATCTAGCAATCGGAATACCCTACTTCTGAATGAGCGAGTTGAGCCGTCTGCGCTTTTGGCTCCCAAGCTCATATGCAGTCCACTTGTGGCAACCCGAAGAATCGTACGAGCTTAGCGTTAATCGGGCTGTTGTATGGTACAACGTATAGATAACTTGAAGCTAGTCAAGCGTATCAATGTTCCCATCCCAACACAAATATCTAGGCCGAGGATTTCGATTAGATATCCGCGTCTGCTTGGAGTGCGCGGTATCTCTTGTCGTAGAACGAAGCCCGGAAGCATACAAAGGCAGGGTAACGTAGTCGTTGTGTTCCCTTTTGTAGGAGTTGACGATGTTGAAGATGCTAGCAGCGACGTGTCGCTGACTATATTTTTGCCAGCACGTCAAGCCGTCGAGAATCTCTATAGGATATTGCTCCGGCATCTTTGCTTCATGCTCGTTGTCACGTCCAGATCCTTCGCCAATGCCTTCGGTATGTGACCCTGGCGCTCTTCTGTTCTTCTGTTGATGGACATGTTGTTCTCCGTGCGGCTGTATGTTACACATATCTTGGGTGCTTCGAACAAGCATAAGTGGCTACCTGGCGTAGGTCCTGCACTACTGCGGGCGATATGGCTATGTACAGTCCACCTCCTCAAGCAGCGGAAGGTCGGCGTGAACAGTTTTAAGGAATTTGGAGACTCTCGACTTTGTATAAAAGTTACATGAGGCCTTAACGGACGATAGATATAGTCGTTCTTATTCCGGTTCTTGGTGTTTGTTGCGGTGCGGCACGGTGTGAGACCAAAGTAACAGAATTGTTGCCTTGCCTCGGAATTCTGAACATCTTTATGATCTCCTGAAGTCCAGCTTCTACTTCTATTCTCGCATGAACGTTGCGTATGCCCTCAGATATACCGCAATGACCTTTGGTCGTGTGTCGTATCTAGGGCCATCATTCAGTCGAAATTGTTGAGCAAGTGATGGAAGGATGGGATGACCGGGGTTACATAAGGAGGAGAGGTGGTAGCCTAGCGTACATAAGACGCGACCAGCAAGGATGAGGCTGCTTTGTCACAACTTTGTGACGTATTGCTGCATGTTTGGTCCTAAAAGACTCATCAAGCTTAATCGCATGACTTATGCATCAAAGTTTTTGCAGCTCCACATAAGAACATGGGCCGCGTTCTTTTGGACATTGTCGTTGTGGGAAACAATTAGTGTTCAAAGTCGGCATCTGCATGTGGGATCGCGCATTGACAATCGAGACTACACCCGAAACAGGAAGACTAATATTCACGTGCCTCTTCACGTGCGGGGCGATAAGATTCATCCAGGACTCAAACGGATATATTTCGCTGCCAGACTCCGAATCGACACAATTCTCAAATTCGTGGACCTAATGAGAAGAGCCGATTTGTATTCTGGACGATGGTCGAAATCCACCCCACTGCGCAGTCGCAGTCGCCTACTTCGGCAGCAAGACCCAGCGGCGGACGACAACGGGTTATCTCGTCTTGCCTAACATGTCGACGGCGAAAGGTCAAATGCGACCATGTGCACCCGGTCTGTAGTTCTTGTACGCGAGGAAACCATGTCTGTACGTGGACGGATCAGGTGCAAGTGTCAACGGGTGCTGGAAGGATCTCAAAGCCTATGATCACCAGCAACGGGAAGATCGCAAAGAACAGTGATGTCCAGGCACGACTGGATAGACTTGAATTACTGTTGGAACAGGCCGTTGCGGCGCAGGGAACAAATCCGACCTCATCCGTACGATCCAGTGCTGATCTTGAGATGAAACTGGAACCGGAGACACAGTTGACGCCATCTTCGAACAGTCAAACCTCCCATGGTGGAGGTATAGCTTCTGATGATGGCGATGGAACTCTTCTTCTGGATGGCGGACAGTCTCAATTCGTCTCTTCTTTGCATTATGCATTGCTCGCTGATGAGGTTCGTTTTACCCCTTAGGCGACTGTCACTAGCACTCTGCGTGGATGTGAAAGCATCAACTATCCATGGAGTTTTCGACCCTGTTATGTTCTAAAATAAGAGTTCAGTAGATGGCAAGTGCTGACATTTGATACAGATTCAAGATATCAAAGCTCTTCTGGGTGGTAAGACCGACGAAGAAAGAAAAGAGGTACCGCAAAGCAGTCTCGTGGATTTACTTTCATTAGGCCGTGCGGGAGCCGGATCAAACCTTGAACAGTTGCTACCGAGTACTCAAGAGCATCGCGATACTCTCTTGGACGTCTATTTCGCGAACGTGGATCCGATGGTGAGAATCACGCATAAGCCAACAGTGCTGCGTAAATTCTCCTCATACAATCACGAAACCCACCCGATGTCTTTTGCTATTTACTTCTCCGCCATCAATTCTCTACCCCCTAAAGTCGTTCAAAACAAGTTCGGCGAAAGCAAAGAAGGCCTCTTGGACCGCTTTCAGCTTGGTGTTGAGATATCACTCGCCAGGGAAAACTACCTAACAACATCGAGCCTAGAAATATTCCAGGGATTTGTTCTATGGCTGACTTGCATCACTAGAGAAGAAGACATGGGTAAGTTTGCTGCCAGGTGTTTGCCAATGAGTAACTCACAGTAAGACTAGGCAAAGCGTGGGTACTACTAGGTATCGCCGTTCGCATTGCCTTGAATCAAGGTCTTCACCGAGACCCTGCTTTGTTCCCCACCGGGTCAATGGACGCTGTTACTATCGAATCACGCCGCCGCATGTGGCATCAATTAGGTCACCTGGAATTTCGTGCCGCCGAATGTAAGGGCCAAGAACCAAGCATATCCGAAGACTTCTATACCACATTATTTCCGCGCAACATTGATGACGAGGATCTGATCGATGGAGCAAGCCCTGGCCCGGCACCTTATGACGAAGAAAAATTCACAACAATGTCGTTTCAACTCGTCAGGTATATGGGTATGCGAGCATTGCGGCACATAGTTCAAAGCACGTATCGCTTGGAGCGACGTATGTTAGATTCTGGGCTTCATGGAGGTTCTCGCCCTGATTTTGCACGGGAACTTCAGAAGCTCTATGAACAGATCAAGGTCATGCTTGACGAGGCTCACGAGGAAAATCAAAGAAAGTATCTGAGATACTTGAACCCGGAAATTCCCATGCAGAGATTGACATTAGGCCTGGCTTCACTCCTGGAATGGCGATGTTACTTGCTGTTCTGGCTCCGCATGCCGCGCGCTTACCGCGACAAAGTTTTTGGAAAGGACATACGGAGATCGTAAGTGACTGATAGCTATATATCTTTCACGGAGAAGCAAGCAGCTACTAACGTGGTTCAGAATATTCGAGAAATCCGTGAACTGCATAGAGACGCTTAATGGTGCAGCCGCTGATGTCGACGCAGCTCGTTTCCAATGGCACATAGGTAAGTTCCCCCATTCATCTCTTCGTCAATCGCTAACCTTTCAAGGCGGTATTGCTTCTTTTCAAGCCATCATGCACGTTCTTTCAGAACTTCGCAATCCGCTATTCGATGCCCCAGATCGGCAACGTGCGTTGAGAGCGCTGCAAATGTCGCGCATTCTCCGAGAAAACAACGGCGCTAAGGCATGGCAAGCTGTCAAAAATATGATCGACAAGGCTGTAACTGAGCACAACATGTCCCCAAGAACCCAGTCGCAGGGTTCTGGTCAATTCGCTAGCCCTGCTGCACCGCTATCCACAACCTTTCATGTGGATAATCCTTCGAACAGCAACGAATCCGTGTATCCCGCAATGGGAGTGATACCCAGCTATGCTCTACCAGCATCTTCTGGGCAGTACGTACCCCAAGACTTACCAGCGCAAACACATGAAATGCCAGTTCGATCGGAGCTGTTACAGCCAATGCAGTCCATGCAAGGTCAGGATGCACCTTGCTGGGACGACATCAATTTGAACAACATAAACAACATAGTTGGGGATGTTCAACCAGCTCTAGGGATCATCCCAGACTTTGACTTTGTTAGTAACTTCTCAACCCGACAGAGGCTATTGACTAATCGTACTAGGGCTTCTGGGGCGATCCCTTCAATTACGAGAACGAGCCTGCCGCAATGCCTATGCAGGATAGCTATTTCCCGCCATGGACTGGATGAGCATGCCCAGGCTCCCGACAGATAGAGCGGAAAGCATCAAATCGAAAGGATGCGTTCCAATTCGCTATCGTCGACATGCAACACGTGTACCTCCGCTGAACTCTAGTTCGCGCTCCGACCCCACCCTTCAAAGATCCAACAAATGTCTCGCTAGGGTCAAGCTACTACTATCTACACGGCGCCTTCTACGATGCCGCGTGAGCACTATCGAATGAATGTATGATGGACGGTCATGTCACTGTGCCACTATACTTCGCGGAACCCGCACCAAGAGAACTACTCGTGCAATAGCTAGCCCATGTTGATCGACCTGGAGATAGCACGGGGATTGTCTGAGAATACTGGTCTTTGCATTGCCCGGAGGTTGCACTGCTGCAAACCCTGCAAGACTCAAATGCCACCAATTAAAGATATGACACGACGGGCGCTGGACTCGTCATTCCTATGGTCCGTCGAGGAAAGTTATCGTCATGTTAGGTGAACTATCGGTGCTCTTTTCGGCTCGCGCCTAGTCGGGATTGAGATAATTGATTGATGAGATTGGCTATTGAGCTCGATGGATGCGTGCTTCGGCCGGTGCCGAAATAGTGGGCTCTGACTACTAGGGTGGGCCAGGAGGTTATTACAACGTAGATGGTGGGCTAAATGGCGAGATCACGGATAGCGTGAAAGACAACAGAGTAGTGTTTCCGTCTACTATGAACGCGTACTATACGGCCAAAGATCTGCGTGGGCAATAATGTCGTGGTTGAACTTTGCATGTATGGTGTGGCAGTGCGATAGCCCGAACGGCTTCGAGAGGCTGTGAGCTGAAAGAAAACCGGTGCCTAGCAAGGCGTACTCGCTATGCAATCAGAAGCTTGTACGATGTCAACAGCATTCTTCATCTTTAGAGTTGGCGTTTAGTGCAGTCAAATAACCTAAGCTAAAGGTCAACATGTCCAAGGCCGCGAAATTGCGACCCATCAGATTGCAGAAAAAGGGTCCGTCGTCATCATTCCTGAACCCAGGATGCAGGGACACCCGCACTCCAGTCTTTAAACGGCCTCCTCCCATCGCCTAATCGCTCTATTAATAACTAGCGCTGCCCAAGGGAGCCATGCGTTGCCGGGTTAAGCAAAAGCCCTGGCGAAGTGGGGACTTGAGGCTGCGCGAGCCTGCGCGAGCGACACGGATCCACAGCTGAGGCTGAGACTCAAAGATGCCTGGCATTCACTCTTTTTGCTGTGCATCCCCTTCACAACGCTCATTAGGCTTCTCTATCTTGCGAGCGGGTCGCTCTTCACTGCTCTTCGAATCGCCTCTTACTCAGCGGTAGTAGCACGTTGCGACTTCTCGCGGCACCTTCGAATCCTCGCGAGCGAACATTTCCAAGGCTGAGCGGTGTTTACGCTCACCCTTTTTGCCCTCCCACCACGAAAACGCATGCTCTGAGCACGTCAACATATACATAAAGAGGAAATATAACGAATATGCGGATACCACAGTCTTATATCCAGAAATGCAAGATTGTGGCGCATGTTTTCCAGGTCATATTCGTCTTCATAGCGGCATGTCTCACAATTGCCGTCATGACCAAGGACGGGACGTCGGGAGGGTCTACTAAGTTCTTCTTCGCTCTAGTAAGTACCCTCTTAAGACGTGGTTTGGAAGAGAAGATCGGAAGGGAAGGATCATCGCATTGCAAGACTAGGGAGTCAACTTTTAGGAGAACGAGGCTGACAACCACCCCAGTGCTTCCTATCCATCCCCGCGATAATCTACCTCGTAATGGTGCCCATGTGGTCTCGCGCAGAACGCTTCGCAAATGCATACGCCTTTCTCGCAGTCGATGCGCTGTACACCATACTGTGGTTTGCTGCCTTTGTAGCAGTTGCCTTGTGGAATAGCTACGGCATCAGGGAAGGTGCGAAGGACAAGAAAATACCCGATAACGAGCGAAACTGCACTACGTTTAAGTTTGGGAGTGAGAGCAAGTGCAAGGTCAGTAGAGCGACTGTAGGAATTGGCGCCATGATATTGTACGTTCTCCTCTCCTCACACCAACCTCGAATACTGACTTTGGTGCCTGAAGTCTTTTTTTCGCCCTTACAACCGCAGTAAGCTCCTACTACCTCCATAAATTCCTCCGCGAAGGCGTCCTCCCCTACGAATCCAAAGCGCCAAACCCGCACCACATCTCCGGCGAGACATCAAAAGACAACGCATGGTCTACCGAAATCGAAACCGGGCACCGCGACTCTTTAGACTCTGTCGACCGACACACGGAGCATGGCGGCAACCAGCAAGAAGACGAGTACGCGCTGTTAAACTCGACGGAAACAGATGAAGGCAGACATCCCGGTCGGCCGCTCAGTTGGGGCGAGGACAGAACGGGTTACGGAAGGCCTATACCGCCATATGCAGATTATAGAGATGGGGCTGGGGCGGACGCATTGAGTCCCGGCGGATATGACGAGTACAGACGAGAAGCTGGTGCTCCTGGCCTGGGTGGAGAGTATAAGCAGACAAGCCAAGCGGGAAGTGGATATAGTTTTAGTGGTGGGGGACGGTGAGATGGCAAACTGTGTTATGGCGAGGGTCAGAAATGAAGAAGAGAAGTCCACTACTTTCCAGGTACTGCACACATGCGGCGCCCTCAGTCGTGAGCGTTTAGTTTGATCTGATTTTGCCCTGGAGCTTATAGCTCTGTGTTTTAGCTGTTCTCTTTTGCCTTGCGGTTTAGCGATACTCTCTACACAACATACTACTACTTCATCAATTATTGTATGGTCTTAGAGCTCTATTTTGCATTGCAGTCACAGTTATCCTATTACGTCGTTCGAAGTTTCATGTGGAAACGTAGCGCCGGTTGGTGCCGCCTGCGTCGTCCAACATAAGCGAGCCTCGGCTGCTGTCTTTCAGATCTTGATCTTCGAAATCGCATTGTACAATCTTATGGGGCAAGGCGTTCATCGTAGCAGCAGTTGGCGGACGACTGTGAATCCATGCAGTGATGTCGCTTCTGCTTTTCTGCAGTCTGCAGTTATCCCAACACACCGGGCTTTTCGGGAACGCAGCCGCTCTTACGCAGTAGTATACTAATCATTCTCGCGCGCATTTATTGTTTTGTAATCACAAATGGAGCGCCAAAGGGCTCACTTCTTTAATATAGAAACGAGCATGGATACTTCACTTCTCCTCTGGACACCTTCGGTGCCAGGCCTGCACAGATCGCTGACAATTGTTGAAAGCGAGTACCATGACTGCTCCCAAGGTGAGCCGTCTACTAACTACACCAAGCTTTCAGCGCACCCTTGAGGCGGCATTCGATTTACTGATATCTTCCTTGCGTAGCCCATGTACCCCCTTGACGTCAAAAGCCCGTGGAACCCATTGCCTTCTAGGTTCCGCAATCTCATACCCTCCGATCGATTCCCTGCAGCAAAGGGCCGATATGTACTCTACGTCAACTACGTATGTCCATGGGCTCACCGTGCCATAATCGTGCGCGCACTGAAAGAGCTGGAAGATATAGTACAGCTTGTAGAGGTGGACGCACGGGACCCGACTCATGGCTGGTATTTCGGGGGAAAGAGCGGTCCAGAAAGGGACCCTATATACGGCGTCAGATGGCTGAAAGAGCTATACTTGAAGGCAGATCCACACTATAACGGGAGGATAACAATTCCACTACTGTGGGATAAAATCCAAGGTAGGAAAGTCAGCACTTCGGTTGAAAGAGCTGTGGACTCACACGCCCAGGTACGGCCGTGAACAACGAAAGTGCCGACATCATCCGCATCCTGTTTGAGGCGTTCGATCACTTCTTGCCTTTCCATCTGCGCGAGACGAACAAAGGAGCGGCTGCATTCATCCCACGGCACCTCAAACCCGAGATCGACTCGCTCAACTCTTGGGTGTACAACACAGTCAACAATGGCGTGTATAAAGTTGGATTCGCTACTTCACAGGCGGCTTACAATGAGCATGTTACCAACCTCTTCCACTCATTAGACCGCTTAGAATACCACCTCTCGCAGGCTGAGCACCACCCTTACTTGTTCGGGAAGTTCATCACCGAGGCTGACATCCGTCTATACACAACACTAGTCCGTTTCGACGTCGCATATTACACGCTCTTCAAATGTAACATGAAGATGATTCGACTTGACTACCCTCGCCTGCACGACTGGCTGAGACACTTATACTGGACTGAGGGGCCAGACACGGGCAGAGGCGCATTTAAGAGCACCACCCGGTTTGATACCGTAAGTGCTAGCCTTTTGAACTATTCGGAGTGTGTTGCTGATTCGTAAGATCAAACGAGGATATTCAGCTGTTGCTGCTGGTAACGGGGTTGTACCGGCTGGTCCAGTACCCTCAATCATGCCGCTGTGCCTGCCTTGAGGCTGTTACTTATGAATCTTTCCTGGACTTTATCTCCATTTCCAATTTGAGCCATCTCAATTTCCTCTATTGTGTATGTGATAGGACAAGTCTTCCATCCCTAAGCGGTTTTCCATTTGGCGATGCTTCTAGGAGGAACAAGCTTCCAATGTTCATATCTTCCAAAGATAGTCTAATTCAATATAACGTGTTGTACTGTATTTTCTCTCTTAGCCAGCGCACAGACTATCACAACACTCAAGTACTACTTTCTATCTAGGTAACTAGAGTAAACTAATGAATGACAGTTTTGCAACGAAGTCCTTCCCTGATTACTACACTAATTGTGGGTTAGCTGTCGTCAAACGCGGTACAGATTCCTCGCTTAATGGCAAGTGCAGCACTAGCTCGTACATGTATTTCGCGCACACATAGGTCCGGAAGCCAAGATCTCGCCTCATACAGCCGTTCAAAAATATTTGGACATTTCAATATATAGTAATTAAGATTTATCAAACGCATCAAACAGATCACGGGCTCGTGGTTTAGTGGTATAATACTCCCTTAGCATGGGAGTGGTCCGGGGGTAAGTTCAATTCAAACGCCATGTTCTCACATGCATACTAACAAATTCGCTTAGTTCGATTCCCCGCGAGTCCATCTCTTTTTTGCTCATTTTGTAGTACTTCCCTTCGCATTGCTAGATTTTTTTGCCTTTTCGGTTTTCTTTTTAAATTATGCACAGCGCCTAGTATGAGGGGAATGTTCTGTGGATGCGGGGTTGGGGGAAGCGCATCTACAAGAGCGCGGAACACCGTTTTCTGTGGCTCTGTCCGCGAATGTAACTTAGGTACTGACAGGTTTCAGGCTTATAATTACATTCTATGTAGTATTTAATCGCCCTCTTATAACTATGCCTTTTGCCAACTTGGAGAAACAACAGGCGATTGGCCGCTGTCAAGTGGGCGGTGGCTAAGTCGTGCCTCGATACGTACAAGCTGAGAAGGTGGGCAGTGCAAGCCTCGCAAGCATACATATGGTCAGCCTCTCCAAACTTGGTTCCTCCCTGCTTGCGATGGTTTCTTTGAAATGAATCCTAGTCTCTGTCCATGACTCCAAGCTCGTGCGAATTGAGCCATCATGTCTTTCGGTTTCTCCGTCACCGACTTCAAAGAAATCATCAAGCTCTCCTGGAACCTGTACGAGTCTCTAAAAGACTCTCCACACGAAATCAGAGATCTCGCCAAAGACTTTACTACAATCTATGGAGTCCTCACTCATATTGAGCACGATCTAGAAGCCGGGAAAGAGTCGGCAACCCGAGGCCGCGGTGAAGCTGGCATGAAGATGCTTCAGACAATGACTCTACAGTTGAAGGGTACAACAGTCGAGGTGCAGAAGTTAGTTGACAAGTTTCGGCCTATGGCGGCTGAATCGAAGAAGCCGGAACAGCTGTGGCTAAGCTGAAGTGGACGGTCGGGCAGAAGAAGATAAATCGCATACGTCAGGACATTGCGTTTCATATTTCGAGCTTTACTCTGCTGATGACTTCTATGGGGAAGTGAGTCATGAGACATACTTTTGGTCGGTTCCTGTCTAACGGAGATAGTTCCTCGCTTCGGCGGATTGAGGAGGGCTTGGAGAGCATGCGCATCTCCGCTACGGCGGCCGACGAAGGGGAACAGGCCTCTGCTGCGAACAAACGGCAAAGAGAGAGTCTACCGGAGGTTGAGAATGAATCGGATAGCTCCCCAGATGCCGAAGACGAAACTGAATTGCCTTCAGAACCTAGGACGTTCTCTGTGAGACTTCCACCCTCTTCCTCGCAGCAGGAGCAACAGCGGCCCCTTCTGGAAGTACCGATAGAGGAAACACCCCCAAATATCGAATGTCCAGCTTGGTTGAACCCAAAAGGCGCAACTGCCTCGCTCGATTTCAAACGCAATCTAAGCGTACTGGATCCGTGCATGCATGACGAGCTCCCACAGGTAATATTTTCAAACTGCAGATTTGCATGTTTCCAATTCTACCGCGCCAACGGGTTATGGCGCACCAAATACGGCAACAACGATAGCCTTAGTGACCCAAACCTCTTCCAACTCGACGATGGCGGGTTCCCGAAGTCTATGGAGGATCTAAGCTTGCGTGACTGGCTGCTTAAGATCCAGCGAGCGTATAACCGTATCAACGAGGTAGACGCTGTACAAGCAAGCGATATTTACGATTTTCTCGGCTCGCAAAAGCAGGGGCTTTTTGCGGGGTTGACGAGAATTCTTCTGGTGTGCAACTATCAGGGCGGGTTGGATATGGATAGGGCCGAGGAAAGTCTTATGCTTAGTCTAAGTCTCTGCCGACATCTTAATGGGTGGGATTCTTTTGGACGGTTGAACGTTTTGTGGAAAGAGTTGCATAGACGCTCTGTCGACTTTGAAGCAACGGGAATCGAACTGGATATGAGGGACCTGATCTTTGGATGAACCATCTTGTGCTTTGCGCTGAGACGGCAGAGGTGCTGGAGATCTGAGTGAGATTACGGAGAACGTGTCTAGAGGTCTTTCTCCGTATATTATTCGTGAAGATGCGAGGGCAAAAACCTGGGATTACCTGTAAGAGAAGATCGACTCCTCAGATCAGTACTTGTGCTGGGAAGTAACACGTAGAAAGACCCTTGTGGTGCTAGTGCGGTCGACGGTTACTCCAGTGTAGGTAAAAAACACAAGAGGGGTTAAATCATGTGAGAGATGGTAAAATTCAGAAGAGTAAAAGAGGTTGAAGTTTTGATTGTGCTACATGCAAGTGTCCTCCAAGACATGGTATCATCTAAAGACTCATGGTGCCTTTCCGAGGCAGCAACAAATGTGAACGCCGTGAAATGCTCAATCCTTATGCGCCAGAATATTTAAATGTCGTAAATCATGATCGCCGCTTGCCGACGCGGGAGCCGGAGTAGGGCTTGAGGGCACCCTTACCACGCGAGGTAGGGAACGAGATTCTGTTCTGCGGCTTCCGACGAAGCTGTTTCCGGGACTGACTCTTGTCCTTCTTAGCCGATTTCTTGGTAGTGGCAGCGGCGCCGTCGACGTCCATGTCTATGAGGTGACAGTTAGCCCTTGATTCTCACTCAACCAGTGTGGTGGAAGCGGGTCAAAGGCAAACGTGAGGTGGCCGGCATCGTTGAAGCCAACAATGTCGGAACAGAGGCCCATGTAGAAACACAGGTTTCTGAGCTCACAGTTCTCTTGTGCGGGGTCGAGTTTGGCGTTGGTGGGACTGCACAAGGAACGCGGTATGGAAGCAGTTAGAAAAGACGAACCTTTGGGGAAGTCATCCTCCTTGGTCGCTTCCGTGGTAGCTTTGAAAAAGTCAGCAAATGTGTGTTTGTGGTTGTAGTTGGATAGCTCACCATCGTCGGCTGTGTCCATTTCGGTCTTTTCAGGCTTCGGTTGCTGGATCGTCTCGAGGAGCTTTGCGTGCAGGCGCTCAGCGCGGGCCTTCTCGACGGGTCCGAATACTCGGGCGCGCAGCTTGGTGCGGTTCGCTTTTTTAGAACTTGCTCGTGCGCTTTTCGCCATTGTGAGAGATCTCGTAGTGGTGTGCAGGTGTACCGTGGGGGAAGTGTTGGGAATCCTCGTGGCCGCTCTAGTAAGATCGCTGGTGAAAGTCGAGATGTGGAGGGGAAAAAGTTTGGAAGGCGCGGAATTTTGGGGTGGCGATTAGGCTACGATTCGGGACCGTGCTCCCCGGTCGCGTTCGCCTAGTGACGCTGACTTTGCGACGACTTGGAGATGCGACCGCCGCGAGAGCCGCCGGGAGCTCGTTGACGGCGATATCTCCTGTCCCGGGCCGCACTCAGACGTCCACCTGTTTGCTGCCCTGCCTCTCTTTCGCGCTGAGCCTGTGCGCCTTGTGTTGTGTAGCCGCGGAGTTTGGGGCAGTTGCGACCAACGAACAGGACCATCGACCTGCTGCATCACGAGATATCTGCCCTTCACCAGCCCTCTCTCACTCCCTGTCCCCTCAGCTCGCGAGGCTCTGATACACCCGCGCTCCAATGCCTTCAAGCGCAGGCTTCTTCTGGTAGCGCCTCACTTGCACCTCGACTCCAGCCACGACCTGGCCCTCCACTGCAGCGCACCATGGCGTCAAGCTTGCAGCAGATGGCTGCGACGATAACGGAGCGCTCCAAGACGCTCATCAACAATGACTTGAAGAAGATTCTGAAAGAGGAAGGGTCCTCTCAGACCGGAAACAAGGCTGCGCTGCAATCCCGGGTTATTGCGCGTATGTTTCTCCGCTGCACGTCCAAGTGACGGCTCACTGCTCACTTCCTGCGCTGTAATTGCTAACTTCACGTTCACCAGTCATACAACGAGCCGTCTACGAAAATGATGCCGAAATCCTACGGCGACTGCAATATCGCGTACAACATCACGGAGACGCCCCGCCGCCCTCAGCCAGCAGCCCGGCAGCCCCCTCATTCTCCCACCCGCCTGTGCCCCCCGCGAATGGGTACAACATGACGAATGGCTATCAAAGTAACGGGTCCTACCCGTCATACCAGCAGCAGCAACAACCGCAAGCACCGCCTCGTATGTCTTTCTTGTCTATCCATCGTGCGGACCACGGTACTAAAAGTGAACTAGGACCCACCTACTTCTTCAAAGACAGCCCATTCTTCGAGATCCGCGAGCTGATACTGAGTAATATTTCTTTAGAAGGTTGGTAGCCTCTAGCACGTTTGGGATTGCTACTCACCGATACAGCTTCCCCAAGTCACCGTCAAAACACCACCCGGACCCTTGCACCCAATGACGCCGTCTGTACACGGTTGAAGTCGGACCCTAGTCTACGGCTACTTCTGTTCTCTGCGCTAGAGCAGCCGCTTGCGCCATTTTCGCGCCTGGACATCACATTTCCATCCCAAATCGAGGTCCGCATCAACGGTGAGGAGGTGAAACAAAATTTCAAAGGCTTGAAGAACAAGCCCGGCTCGACGCGTCCTGCAGATATCACCCCTTTCGTTCGCATCAGCCCCGCTAACCACCGCAACAACCTCGTCATCACCTATGCCCTGACGCAGAAGGCAAGTCCGCCGGAGGTTTCTTATCCCCTTTCCTCTCAAGGAGCGAGTCGAGACTAACTGTGCTCGTAGAAGTACAACCTGTTTGTCTACCTAGTCAAGAGCTTCTCGGTAAAGGAGTTGACGCGGCGGATCAAGCAACGCAACGTCATCACACGGCAGTCCGTGCTGAACGAGAGTAGGGCTCTCTGTTCACTGGGATATACTCAGAGACTGACAGACTTGTAGTGATGAAAAAAGCGAACGACCCCGATATCGAAGTTGGGTCGAGCGTCATGTCTTTAAAGGACCCCATCTCCACGCAAAAAATCAACACGCCATGCAGGTCGACCGTATGCACGCACAACCAGTGCTTCGACGCCGAATCATTCCTACTACTGCAAGAGCAAGCTCCAACCTGGACGTGTCCAATCTGTAATAAGACCATATCATACGAAGCTCTGGCCGTCGATCAGTATGTGGAGGAGATCCTGAACAAAGTTCATGACGCAGATCAAGTTACCATTGAACCGAATGGAGAATGGTCGACCGGAAAGGATACATCACCCAAGCAGAACGGATCTAGCGCCCACTATGAGGACAGTGATGATGATATTGTCGAGATATCAGGTTACCGCGTCAATGCGATCAAAAGCGAAGCCGCGCCAACCCCTACATCGCTCAGCACACCTCCACTGCCCTCGAGAGACTCATCAACCGCCCCTCGATCAGGCAACAAGAGAACATCCGAGGTGGTGGATCTGACATTGAGCGACGACGAGGAGCCTGTGAGGCCAGCCAAGAAGGTAGCGTACAGTACCCCCAATAGCCTCCCAGACCCATCGCGCCGGTATCAGTTACCTCACTATGGCAACTCCAACTCCTCCGCCCACAGTCGCCCATTATCATCCTCGTATCATAGTTTGCCTTCGGGTATGCGCTCGGAATACTCTCAACCTCCCTCAACACCTCCGCCGCGCAACAGCTATGGGTCATATCGACCGCCACCGCCGGCTTCGCGGCCTAGCTATCCCGGACAGGGTACATCGTCATACCCCACCTACCTCGATTCTTCCCCTTGATATCCATGTTGCGCGCACTATTTGTATTTTCTCGATGATGTATGAGCACTGTTCCTCAGCTAACGCCACGATGGCCTCGCAGGGCGGAGCCGGAACCGGCATAAGCTCGACACGCGACTAGGCATCCCACTCCAGTATGGAGACGACTATGTCTGCAAAACCTGGGCAAGTTGATCTCTTGGAGTCGCCGACGTGTTCCCCTGTATTTTCCATTCTGATCTGACATGGCACTTGGCGCGAGGCGTTCCGGAGGCGACATCTTACGAACATCTATCTTCTTTTGGCGTACAGGACTGGACATTGGAATACCACCGCATGAATATTTGCGTGCATTCTTGATGGGCTTTTGAGCGACCTCCATTCGACGCGTGTGCAGAGCCCGAGTGGCGGCCCGAGGGGAGTCGAGGTAAAAAATAACCGAGGACGCTGAGCGAGGGAATAAGGGGTTGGTAGTTAAGTGTAGTGGAAGAATAGCTGAACGGCCTACGTTAAATCAAGATGATTCAAAGATTGATATTGAGATGAATTCGAGCATATCGCATTCACCTCCTCGTAGAGATGCTGGTGAACTCTACAAGCAGAGTTTGATTCGTATTCACTACGATGAGATGATTTACTATAAGGAGCAAGAAGAGGAAATCACGGGCTGATCTTGAGTTGGGCAAATCCTATTCATGCGTAAAAATCTACTTTTGTCTCTGATCTAGATGAGACGAACTGGATGGTCGTTAGCTGCCGTTACTCTTGCTTGATGACTGTTGAAGGTCAATAAGCCACCATGCACGCTTGTGCCAAAAAATGCTAATTATACAAAAGGCCGAAATGAAACGAAAGAACCGCTTAATAACGAAAGTTTTGTTTCCAGCTCTCCTTCTCCCACCTCACCACATATTGAACTCGCACGCTCAATGCGACAGATCCAAGTTCTAGAAGTTCCGCGGCAAGGCGACCTCGTCCTTCAGATACGGGTATCCCGCCTTCTCACGCGCCATGTCGTTGATCCACCTGCTATCCGGCTCGATCTTTTGGCCCTGGGCCAACGTGTCTGCGAGGTAAAGCCACGACAGAGCATTGCCAACCGTGCTGACCTCGTCACTGATGTTGTTCTCAGCAAACGAAGACATGTCAGCATAGAGCTGTGCGTCGCAGAACAGGGCGTGAAGGTGCTTGGCAACGGCCTTGTAGTCGCTGGGCTCGACGAGGAAGCCAGACTTTCCGTCCTGGACCTGGAGCGGAATGCCGCCTGCGCGCGTGGCGATGATGGGCACGCCGTGATGCAGGGCTTCGCTCACTTTGACTTCGAAGCCTTCGCGGGTGGACAGTTGGAGGGCTACGTGCGCGGAGTGCATCAGCGCGTTGAGAATCTGGTCGGAGGCGCCCACGCGCATTACCACGACATCTTCCCTGAACTCTTTGTATTCGTCGCTCGCCAAAAGCTCCTCGGTCTCGTTGTAGATTCTGACGGCGTCCGGGTCGTCGACAGCGCCGTGGCCCGCGATACACAACTGCGGAATATCCTCGATGGGCTTGTCCTTCATGTAGACTCTACGGAACTCAGCGTACGAGGCGATGACATCGGGAATGCCCTTGGCCGGATCGAAGCGTGCGAGTTGGACAATGTACTCGCGGTTCGGGTAGGCAAGACGACGCATACCAGCCTGGAAGCATTGAGATCCAAACATGTGCATGTAGTAGAAGTTGTCCCAGTCCTTCATGTGCTTGTTCAGGCCATCCTTCCAATCCGTGGTTGCAGGCAGGTAGCCGACCTTCTTTGGGGTAACGTTCTTGGGGACGAAGGCGCGAACGGGATGGCTGACAAAGACGTTGCAGTCCTTGACGTTGTTCCATACCCAGTTCCACACCTCCGCGGTAGGGGTATCCTGATCGGCCAGATCGGCGCGAACCTGGATATGGCTGCGGAAGATGACAGGACGTGTGGGGTCTTGCTCCTTGGCGATCTTGACAAGACTCGGCATTTGGGGGTCGTCGACGATGATGACATCTGCACCACCCTGCTCGCGAGAAGCGAGAGGGCCACCGTGTTCCAACCAGCGGCACGTTCCAGCTTCGTTCCTAACCCACGAGTCGAGTTGCTCGATCTTGTCCGGGGTAAGCCGCTCTCCATGAGTGGCTACACCTTGGAGGATGTTGTGATTGTCTTTGGTGATCCGAAAGATGGCAGGCTTGCCATATGGAACATACCTGATGAACTGTCAGCAGTAGAATCTTGGTTGTGCATAGTGAACTCACCATTTACAATCCACATTTATAAGGCGTAGGAAGCGAATGAGCGCGTGCCTCATCAGGGCCACACCTCCACCTTGAGGAGTGCTGTTGAAAAAGGCGATCTTGGTCTTGTTCTTCTTGAGCGAGTCTGCATATTTCATGGTTGCAGCCCACGTCGTGTCTAGCCTGACAGTATCTTCGTAACTTTCGAGATTGGTGATGAGGGCTCGGCCCTCAGAATCGACGGCCACCACATGGCGATGGCCACATACGACTGGAACCAGTCCATTCACATCGAACTGCCTGTAACAAAGTTAGTGATTGGATGGCTTAGACAAGACAGTGAACGTACTTGACGGTCTTTCTGGACATGTAATCAGCTTCTTCGTCTACAGACATGCTTGATTGGTCTCGCTTGGAGAATGGATTGGGACCAAAAATAAATGGTACGATATCCAGCTCACTCCACAGGAGTGCAGCAAGCTGCGGACACAGTTCAGCAACCTGCTCGGTTAAGCCAGCACCCATAGTTTTGGACAGGCGGGTAGTCCGGAAGTTGCTGAGCTTCTTCAGTACGGCCTTGGCCAGATCACTTGGGATATCGTCCCTAGATGCTGGTGTAGCTACGCCCGATCCCGCTTCAGAGGAATTGCTTGAGTTGCTGCTGTCCTTGTCGGATGGTAGGTTAATGAGTTCGTAGTCGAGACAATAGGTGCCATCGTGCAGAGCGAGCGCAATCTGATAGGCTCCACTGTCTTTCTGGTTGACAGCTATGCCGGCAAAGATTTTGTCAACACCTGCACCGGGATTGCTCGAACTTTGCTTGAACGAGGTCTGAGTCTTGTAGGCTTCACGGGTGTTCCTGCGGCGATTCGCCGGACGCGGAACGGTGAGATTGGCTGGCGACATGTTGTGATAGTGGGACCTGTTTCGGAAAGCGTGGGTGATGTATCTAGGAGAAATCGAGGTCAAGTATGGGCAGCGAGGTCAAGTAAGCGTTGATAGCAATTAACAAAAGAGTAGCAAGCTAAGACTAGCTCGAGGTATGATTTTGTGTTGCGAATAAGTAAAGTATGCAATGGACGTTCTTTGGTAGAACAAAGTCAGGCGCAGGCAACGGGGCTTTTATGGTACCGGTGGGTACTTCACACGCGAGAATCCTTAATGACTTCATGGGCGGGACCTGTGAAGCTGTGCCATCGCGATCGCAGGACACGCTGAACAGGAGATGGTGTCACCGGCGGGAGTGGCAATTGATAGCCAGGCAAAAGTGGGCCCATGTCCCAGGGCGCTGCTGCGATGGAAGGGTGGTTCATGGCGGACAGCAGCTGTGCCTAGCAAAGGCGGTGAATGTGTCGACCAAGATGACATGCGCCGTTGTCCGCGGCGGGCAGGCAAGGAGAAGGACGATAAGGTGACGCGACCATGGTTAGTAGGGTCGTCTGGTAAGAGTGAGAGGCTCCCGGGACTGGGACTCAGGCGAGGCGCGGTTGGCTCCCCACGCGCAGGCCAGCGGGATTCGTCGCTACAGCTGTGGGAGCAAGGGCACCGTTGGATGGGACGTGGGACCGTCATGGGCTACGGCTTGGGGCGCTCGCAGACGGCGAAAACGAAAAAACGGGCCACTGGCACAGGTCCTGTTGCGTGCGGTCTTACGGCAGTGAAGACGGGGTCGGTTGACATGAACGAGTTTTCTGTGATCGTCTCCTGCGAATCGGAAGGCCTGGTTGCACCGCTGGCGGCGTGCGGGCGGTGGGCGTGAAGGCCTGTGTGATTCAGCCTCCGAACGCATGGTGCAACCATCGTGGTCGTCTGTGCAACACCTGCGTCCGGTGCAGCAGAAATATCGGCGGGGCCGCGATCACTGGGGGAGGTTTATGCTTTGGCTAGCGAAGTCACGGCATCTGCCCGTGTTCGACGGCACCGCCGTACACCGTTCATCGCGAGAGACGCAGCGGCTCGTGCAGAGACAAGTTTTGCCTGCAGCCCGCGCCCAGCATGGCAGGTACTGGGGCTTGCGCATCTACATGAGTTTGGCACAGTCTACATAGTGTGCATGTATTGCTCGACGACACGACCACGTGCATGCAAATGCATCCTGATGCTTCTTCGGCGGGTAGCGAGCGACGGCAGCGGCAGTGCTAAAGTCAATTTTGCCAAGTCGATATGCAGGTTGATCTGTGCTGGTTGGACCCACCCCATCGCTCCGCTGCTCAAACCTCGTCGCTGCTCTCCAACCTCACCATCCACGAACGACCGCACCCGCTCTGCATCTCTGCCCCGATAGCCACCCGCCCCTCCATCCCGCTGTTGTCGCGCCCACCCCAGGGCCGGCTCCGCCTCGTCCTCCTCCCACAGCTCCCCGCCCAGCTGTGCGACGCCCAGCCTCGCCAGCCTTGTCACCGCGCAGCCGTCAACACAGCGTCGCATACCGCCCTCCACCCCTCGCGACGTGCCCGCGCAAACACTGTCCCCCGCCCAGCTTGAGCGCATCCAATCCCGCCGCCATGAACCACGGCTACCCTCCCCGCGTCATGGGCGGCCCCCAGGTGGGCCCAACCCAGCGCCTGAACGAGCTCCTCGACAGCATCAGGACCGAGTTCGAGACCGAGTCCCAGCGCAGCGTCGACTACGAAGGTCAGAGTGAGTGCTTGATGTTCCCCTTCTCCCGGCGCACTTGTCGTGGTCGCGCACAGTCACAGCTCGACATGGACGCCCACAAAATCTCGCGGAACATATACTTGCATCCCAAGAAACATCTGCTGACGACCCCTGTCTACAGTTACCCGCCACATACAGGAGATCGAGTTGATCCGCGGCAAGGTCTATTCGCTGGAGCAGCAGCACAATCAGATGAAAGCAAAGTAAGTCGTCTTTGGTTTGCGCCTGGCCCGACCGCGTACCGTCGGCCTTCGCATGCGCTTCCCATGCAGTGCCAGGACAACATGCTCATAGCAATGGCAGATATGAAGACCGCATCGCCGTGCTCGAGCGCGAATTGGAAGCCCGCGGCGGACCCAGCCAGAACTCGCAGCACCACGGAGGCCCCTCGCAGCCCCAGCCGCCCCAGATCGGCCATGGACCCAGTAATCTATTTGGCGGAATCATGGCAGGCAGCGCTGCGCAAGGCGGTCCAGGACTGGCGCCTCCTCCTCAGGAGCCCCAGCAGCCCCAGGGCATGCCACCCCATCTGGGGCCTCAGGGCCCGCCAGGACTGAATCCCGCACCCGGTCCTCCACAGCATTTTGGCGGCTACCAGCCTGGCCCTTCGGTCAATGGTAAGTTCGCCCTCTTGCTAGCTGACGCAGCACTTGCGACAGCGGCGTGGAGCTTCTGTATACAATTGAAGCTAACACATCATAGGGTACGGCCAACCTCCCCAGCCTACCGCATCACCTGGTGCTAAGCGTCCCGGCCCCGGCCGTGGTCCCCCGGGACCAGCAACTCCTCAGCAGAACAACCCTGCCCCATATCCTGGTTCGCCCCAAGTCCCGCGACCAACTCCTCCCCCGCATCATCAGCAAAATGCCTTGATGGCTCCCCGCATACCTCTTAGCCAGAGCAACGTCCTAGCCGATCTTGACATTGAGCAGCTGCCGGAGAACTTGAAGAAGGAAGGCAGTGACTGGTTTGCCGTCTTCAATCCGCACTCCAGGCGCGTCCTAGATGTCGATCTTATTCATAACCTGCCTCACCAGAGTGTCGTGTGCTGTGTCCGCTTCAGTATCGACGGCAGGTATGTTGCCACAGGCTGCAACCGTTCGGCCCAGATTTTCGACGTCGAGACTGGAAATCCTGTTGCCCATCTTCAAGACGGCAGCCTGCCCGAGGATGGAGACTTGTACATCAGGAGCGTTTGCTTCAGCCCCAACGGCTTATACCTCGCAACGGGTGCTGAGGACAAGGTCATTAGGGTAAGTTTGTCATGCTCGCGCGCAATGCTGAAACCACTGACATCCGCAAACAGGTGTGGGACATTGCAACTCGCTCCATCAAGCATCAATTCACCGGCCACGAGCAAGACATCTACTCGCTAGACTTCGCCAGGAACGGCAAGATCATTGCATCTGGAAGCGGCGACCGTAGTGTTCGTCTATGGGACCTCGAGAGCAACTCGCAAGTTGCCAACTTCTCCATCGAGGATGGTGTCACCACCGTCGCCATCTCGCCAGACAATCTCTTTGTTGCGGCTGGATCTCTCGATAAGAGTGTCCGCGTTTGGGACATACAATCCGGCCAGCTTGTCGTACGTCTTGAAGGCGAGCAAGGCCACAAGGATAGCGTGTACTCTGTGGCATTCGCTCCATCTGGAAATCGTCTCGTCAGCGGCAGTCTTGACAAGACCATCAAGATGTGGGAACTGTCTACATCAAATCGCTTCATCCCCGGACACCCTCCCAGTGGGAAATGTATCCGCACTTTCGAAGGCCACAAGGTAGGCCATTGTTATCTCTAGTATTGAAACCACTTGACGGCTGACGTATATCGCAGGACTTCGTGCTTAGCGTTGCGCTTACTCCACACGGCGATTGGGTATTGAGTGGTTCCAAGGATCGCGGTGTCCAGTTCTGGGATCCCCATACCGGTGTTGCGCAACTCATGTTGCAGGGACACAAGAACTCTGGTATGTTGAGACCGTTTTATCGCTGCGTGGTGTTGTCTTATGCTAACCATTGGTAGTCATCTCCGTCGCCCCAAGTCCCACGGGAGGCGTCTTCGCTACGGGCAGCGGCGACATGCGTGCACGAATCTGGAGGTGAGTTACTTTCCAACAATCATCCTGACATGGGAAGTCGCGCACTCGTGGAATGCTTGCACACCGCCAAAGTGGTTATCGCAATGACCTCATTGTTATTGCGAGAACTGTTTACGTTGTGTGAACACGATCATCCCATCTTGTCCGCGCGGTTGATGCGGTGTGCAGTGGGGTACTTAGCGCGGACCCCCGCCCTCATTCCCCCACGCGACCGTCATCTAGGAATGGGCGCATGATGCAGCGAGCCAACCTCCAGCCAAGTTTGGATTGTCTCTACAGTCATGTCGGAGACATTTCCGAAAAGATGGTGGGGTTTGGCAGGCTGCATGCTGCACTCATTCAAGCTCTATCACCTGGGCATCCAACCCTCATGCTTGATCACCGAGCTGACTCTATGTACAGATTCGACAGGTACCCGGGACCTTAGGAAGCTTGGCAGCTGCTTTGTCGTCGATAGAGACGCACGACACTCAGCAATTGGATGACCACCTTTCACAACCATGGCAAGATCTCGTAACATAGTAAAGACGTCCGAGGCGTACTTGCCAGTTTCAAGTAAGGTACGGGTCCGATCCACTACTCGTTTACAAAGAAATACGGATAGGCTTGAACAAGGGCCACTTAGGCATGGAACCAGCCATTAATGTGTTAGCACTTTTACAAAGCCGGGCGGCATAAGGGGACAGAGTAGAAATGCTTGGATGGCGAATCTCGTTCACGATGGGTAGGGTCTTTTGGAGGATGGAGTTTGTTGACTATTCTTTTATTATTTAGGGCCCCTTGCCGGATTTGAGGGACGCAAGAAGGGTCTTGCGATATTCGGTAGTTTTGATTCCCAATTCAATTCAATCTAGTCTACATTTGTGCGATGCTTTGGCCTCCTTGTGAATATATTGTTACATCGATCTAATGATCTATCTGTAAGGATAGCTCGGATTCTTATCAGCAGGGCTACTGTACCTTTTCTGGGAACCCACACGCTGTTTGCTTGTAGCGGTCTACAACTATGATCATCCTCCGCCTAGCCGCGCCAGGCACACTACTGTACACCCGGAAGTCAACCGAGCTCCCCGTCACGACAAATCTCACCTTCCCAAATCATAAACTGTCGTAAGCAAGCACCCCGATGATTACCGCCGCCAGATGGGTACTAGGCGCGCCCGGCTAGGATCTTGTCGAGCAATGAGACGTATTTGCGCAGCTTCATTTTTGTTTAGACATGGAGACAAGAAAACTTGCGACGGAAGGATTTGGGCAGGCCTGGGAGAATGTCACTCCAAGTAAGTGCATATAATACCCCCAGTCCATCCCACGTCGTCTGATGGAACAAGATAAGCGACCTAAGATTGGGTTCGTGCTACTGTCAGGCATATCTGTTGGACAGTGATTGCTGCAGTTTGAAGATTGCATGAGTGGAAGACTGAGATCTTCAGGCGGGTTAGCTTGGAGGGTATGCCAAGGTACTCACCAGACTGTTAGGAGCCTTACTATGGTATCCATGTCCGGGTTTGCGTGCAACTGCCGAAGTTTTGTAACTTCAATCGAGCTGTATCATTTTAGTCTCGAGCTTTACGAAGACGACAAAACTCGATAGTGCCTGTAAACACTTGATCAATATTCTAAAAACGTCTATTGCCAATTGCGTCATTCGCGAGTAAATTGTTAAGAAGGTATCGAGAAGCATTTGGTTCTTACATGAAGTACCAAGAAGGCATCTTACTTCCGGGAGATCTGACCGTCATCTCAGAAATCTCGTATTCTATGGCAGAATAACGATCTTGAGCTTCAGAGTTTGAGACTAAAAATTATGCATTACTGATGGACAAGTCCCTATATTGCATGTATCAGAAGGTATATATCGAATCATGGTGTTGCAGCAAGGGATGAGAAGAGATTTGATGCCGACCCTCTGCTCTTGGAGCCACATACTCCCTGTCTCCATCCTTTGGGCTTACAGATTGAGTGATGCAATTCAGAGAGCGTGGAGACGTACTACTCTGAAGCTCTCCACAATTCACCACAATTCTCTCATCGCTGCGCTACTACAGCATCATATCTACTAATCACGGCAGGCGGTGAGTAGCTGATTGTTTAGAGAAGTGAATGTCCCCACTTCTTTTGAACTAGAGCTCAGCCCAAATCCATCAGTATTCCCCGCCGCATCCTGCAACGCAGATCGACCGTGCAGATGACTTGGTCCTGGTTACTGGACAACATGTCTAGCACAACCAGCGTCCAAGGTGTGCGTGAAGAGTGCCTCGCATGCTGATGGTCAAACGGGGCTGAAGTGGGTCTGACTACCCTCAAGCATATTTGGTGGGGCGTTAACTCGAATTGGAGAATCGTGCAGGATCTGAGAAAGCGGCTCCCGGAATGCGTCCTGCAAGGCTCCTGCGGGTCTCGCGACAGCCGCAAAGGTTGGTGGGTGTGTGTCTATTGCGACCAAAGCATTCGTATATGTAAGGATATACCTAGAGTAGTGTAGTGTGTCAGCTGTTAAATTATAGGCGCTCGCAGATCGAGTGAGTTGCAGAACTAGTGAAGGAGGTTGCAACCTTGGGGACCAGGCGCTAGCACTTGCTCGATATGGGGCGGTGGGGAACTAATGACATAGCTTGAATACGAGCTCGAGGGCCTAGGCCTGGAATCAAACATAGAGGTGACAGGTAGCTTTAGGTACGGTTGATTGCCAGTGTTGGCGGCATTAGTAGACTGAACGCGCAGCTTCGCATTACATCCTCTAATATTGCAACGAGCCTAACCACTATATCCGACTCCTTCCTGCACGATCTCTTGAATTACGGGCAAAGTATCAAAGCAAGCCCACAAAGGCTTACTACAAAACTCATCGATCCGACCAGCCGCAGGATCTGATGCAAGAGGCCCAAAGAGGCAATCCTGTCAGGACGCTAGCGCACCTCTCATCACCGACGTAGCGAGAGCCTAGATGAGGAACGTTATCCGAGACCGAATAATGAAGATCGCGGGGTGGGCGGCAGCAGTCAAGATGAAATGACCTGTCAGATCTGCTAGTAGATACTGCAGTATCACCGACTTAGATTCGCGAGGTTTCTGCGTGCATACATGTCCACAGTCTGAGCAGCCTGATAGGTGAACCCTTTCCTGCTGACATTAAGAATGCGAGAATACTAGCAAATCAAATCCCGGGTTTGCCGAGTAGCGATCACAAAGTTCCTAGTCTATCACTCTGTCAGCGCTTGCTGCGACTGCGGTACTCTGCCCTCCCGGGCAAGATTTCAGATCCCAACAGTTCGGTCAGATCTCGGAATTGAAGGCCGCCCATTCGGGAGCGCTACCGCCAGCCATCATCCACTCCTTACCACTATTTCCCGCGCCATCTGCACACGAAAAACAAAACAAAATCTCATGCTCTTCGCCTCATTGCACAAGGCTAATAGGTTCAGGATCGGCCCTTCCCTAACTCCCTCTAAGCCAGCACCATAAGCGTCCCGGCTTCCGCAGTTTCTGAATCTTGCATGCTGACAGGGGGTCCAAGATCTCAGTATCATAATGTGCCTGTCGTGATCGAGACCAAGGTTTTTAGCTTTCAACCGGTCAACGGCAAGGCCGATGATGCTAATGTACGGGATGACGCGGCAGTGTAAGGGTGCTGTGAATCGAGCTGCCGAATGTGTAGAGTTGCATGTTGGACACCGTCTCATGGATCGCACATCATAGGGTGATTAAACGTAGGTGGTTGATGTACCATTCGTTGGGAGTGTATCGTCTGTATGATCAAGACAAGTGTTGACGCTGCAAAACCAGTTTGTCGCATATTATTTCCACGTAAGTGCCTGTATTGTGACGTAAATTTACCGGATGCGACATTACAGGATTCATAGTACAATGTAAAGAAGCACGATGAGGTGAACGTCAGCAATCTAACTAGCTCTGCAAGAGAATCGACTGGGTCGTTGCCTGTCGTCGGCGCAAGCGGTATGCGACTTGCTGAGAAAAGGAGTGACCAAGACACAAAGCCATGAGAACTAAGTACTGCTTCTTTTGGCGGGACGCGTTCCAGAGTATGATAACAACGGTCCGCCGACGTGGGAGATAGCTGGTTCGTGTTCTCTGACCTGTTGGTAGCCTCCCTATACCCTATGGTATGTTACCGCGGATGATAGGCCCGTGCGGTAGGAACTAATGCCGAGTAGCCCCTTGATACT
Organism: Parafenestella ontariensis; assembly: GCA_021596325.1. Taxonomy (NCBI): domain Eukaryota; kingdom Fungi; phylum Ascomycota; class Dothideomycetes; order Pleosporales; family Cucurbitariaceae; genus Parafenestella; species Parafenestella ontariensis. The sequence goes on along the minus strand of JAKGDA010000012.1, from coordinate 131,936 downwards.
GTCATGAAGGCACTAGCAAGGAATGGTCACACGAAAGCTCAAATTCAAGTATTCACATATACTCGAATTCGAGGAGTAGCACTGACGGCGGCCGTGATCTCAGCCAACGCCTTGATGACGATTTCATAACTGAACGGGTTTGGAACAACGAGCGCAGGGGGAACACGGAGGACTGAGCCATAGGCAGAGCCGATCTGGACTACCAGTTGACGATTCTCTGAAAAAATAGTGGGCTAGCCTAATGAGGTATGACAGGTTGGCGCTGCAGGATGGGGAACCAACACGGGGCGGGATCATCCAGCGCAATTGCCACACGTATATTGTAGGGCTCGCATTGTTTCCGCCTCACTATGTTGGAAGAAATTCCTTGATACAGCGAAGTCCCTGAATTAGTACAGCATGGAAGAAAGCAGATAATGTACAGTAGTCTGAGAGAGAGCCGTCATAGGCGAAGTGACCCCGAGGAAGGGCCGCTGCCGCAACCCCGCGTGCCGCACGGCAAGCCGTGTGGATCAGGAATGTCAAGGCGGACATTGGGAGCGTCAAGTGACGGCGAACAAACACAAATCTGTCTGCAATCAAGAGGCGTAACCAGCATCTGACCAGCTACTTTCCCATCCCCCAAGTGACGGTCCATGTTGAGCAGACTGTCAATACAGGATCTTGCAGCATGCTTGTCCTTTGGTTTCAAGCCCGGAAGAATGATATATAACCCCATATGCTGAAGGGTTTCCCCGGATGCTGTCTCGATTTGCTCCTCAGACATGCTCATCAGACATTAGTTGCGTAGCTGAATTCATAAAACTTACCATGCTCCCCTACTCCCCTACTCGCGTTTGAGGCTACTGCAGGTCCACCAATTCGGATGAAGAGCTCACTCGACGATCCGAGACCTTTCATCCACCTACGTCACTCGCGTTTGCCGTAGATCTTGCACCTAGCATTTGGTCGCTAGGCGGATACAACCTTGGAAATCCCGACTATGCGAATAGATTAACGGATGATACCTGCCAATTCACATAATGGAAGCAACTGTCGTAAGCGAAATGCAGCGAAACTTTGACACGGTGATTACGATCCTTGTCGCGAGCACAGGCAGAATATACTGGGGATTAGTAGACGAGGCGTTGCAAGATAGATAAGAAATACTCTGAGGAGTTTGTATCTCCGCTTGACGTCGGCTTTTGGCCCTAGGTCGATGGAAAAGCGATAGGTAGTATTCCTAAAATCGCAATCGTGTAACTCCGCGGTCCTCGCTATGCAAATGTCGGCATGCAGCCCAAAGCCTTTCGGAGAGCTCATGCAGCACTGCTTATTTTCCAGTCGATAACGGCAAGGGGATCAAGAGGCATGGCCCCCAGTCGAACCACCAAACCGTAACCGGGACGGCTAATTTTGGACGATACGAAAAGGTCTTGGAAGAATCAAACATGGTTCAGGGAGCAACACGGGAAACGAAAGCAAACGGATGCAGGCGAGTAGTGAGAACGAGGACCCGGCGGCACCTGAACGACTCTGGAACATGGCGTACACGCTTCCGATCGAGGCTTGTCGAGGGCCATGGTACTGGGTCGCCGTTGGCACCTCAATGGCTGCAAGGTAGAGTATGGCGGCCAGGGTGAAGGACCGGGGCTCCACAGAGTATCGCAATGCTGCGAGACGTCGGCGACGATAAAGCGCGAGATGATGAAGTCATGTGGCGGCTAGCGAGGGGTGTGATTGCCCACACCAGCGAAGTGCGCGAGGGCAGGGGAGAGTATACAGTAGGCTGCTGTCGGGTTTTCGCGAAGCGGTGATGGGTGCGGCGTTTTGCGATGTTTGTAGCAGATGGGATCTCACAGCTATCCGGACTGCCGGGCAACGCGCTAATAATACTATTACGTGCACAGATAATCCGCCCTGGTGGGATGAAAAGCCTCCCCTCCGTCACCTCTCTCCATCCACGAAGCACATCTTTCATCGCCATCCACGCCACCTGCTCCCAGTAAAAGTCATTGGTATGCGCGAGCGAACGATTGCCTAGCCCACGAGGTTGTGATGCTTAACTTTGGCAAACCAACGTCGGCGAAGTGGCTGCACGATTTGGCAAAAGCTGACGCCTGCAGGTACACCGCGCACCAAGGCGGGTGCCCAGATGAAGGGCTATACTTCTGACAACCTGGGTATCCCTTACGAGCTAACCGCCTCCAGGAGCTCTCAGCACGCGTCTGTGCAGTGCAGTGCAGTAACCTTGGAACCGCCTCATTACCTAAGTTCCACCATAAATGAGGCTCATTATTCGCCCCTCCACGACTGAAGCAAACTGTGGCGTATTGACCTTGTCCCAACATGTGCAGGATTGGCAGCCGGGCTTCATTTGCGAGTGCTCGGGGCGTCGGGAGTAGGCAGCGGCCGCGGCGGACGCCATCGCTCGACGGACATAGTGCTGATCTGTTTTGGCACCCACGTGTGTTTGCTCTGAGGACCTGAGTCGTGCCGTGAGAGCGGGGGCACGACGATTCCGGTACGCTATGTATTTGCAAGAGCAGTTCAGCCAAGATAAGCCATCCTAAGATCCTCACCAGGATTGTAGCGGGCCCGAGACTGATCTTCGTCCTTCATCGTAGTCACCGCTTCAGATCTAGCATCTCACGGGCATGTTGGCCTCTGAACGAACTCACATGGCTGCTGTGACAGCGTGATCCCCATTTCTAAGTCAAGCTTCAATGGCTGCCCAATAGATCGCGGCTTAGGCGTCTGTCCCGAGCGGAAGACCCCCACACTTTGGTGCACCTGAGACCAGCCCTGGTGCAGCCACTGCCCGTCCGTTCACACTTGGAGCGAGACCCTTGTTACGTCCCGACCAAGAGATGTCTGTGAGCTCACGCTGTTGGCGCCTTCACATTGCATCCCTGATCCGCCGCAATGCCCCGGTGCCCCCATCCACGACACTGCAGATGGACCACCCCTCCCCTGCTCTTTCCCGGCCTAGTCAGCCTTCACTAAAACCCTCATGCCGAGCAACATCTGTGGCCTATTCCCATCATTACTTGGCTGCATGCGAGAGCGAAATTCCTTGTCAATCCTGCTGCATCAGTATTGGTCTCGATCTCTGAGTCCCTCCTCGTCCCCTAGCCTTCGGCCTGCTCCACATCAATCATCCCTGCCCCATTCGTGGGATGCTCAAATCAGTGTACAAGTTGGTTCATCATATGTAAACCCCCAAGCTCTCCCCCAACCACAGATTGTATCGACCGAACATACCTACGTCTCATGGCCGCATCGCTCCCACGCCATTCGATCCTAGTCTCTCTATCAACAGCACCTTGTTTCTCCGCACTCTCTTGATAGACATATTTCCGTCAGCCTTCGGCTCTAGCCGCGGTTGCTGCCCATCTCCCCAAGCCTCCCATACACACCTCGTCTCTACGCATATAGCCTTCACACCCCACTGTCCACCCCGTGGCGCAAGCTTCTTTATCTACAATGACTGCTGTCATTGCACCTCACCACGCTAGCCTATGGCAACAACGAAGAGAACCATCCACTCACTACTCAAACATGCACCTCACCGGCTTGATGCCTTCCTACGATACTTCACGGGAAGTCGCAAGCCCACCAGTTACACGAAGCTTCCAACCTGCGACAACACATATGGACATCAGTATGCCTCTCTTCTCGACGAATGGCCTCACGACTTCTGTCCCATACCAGTCTGGAGCATTCGCTTTTGACCCGATTCCGAATGCATACACCATGCAGCAGACCTCATTTTATTCGCCGAATATTTCGCAAACTGTCTCCTATAGCTCAGTTCCACAGGCTCAGCCGCTTGCTACTGTACGGGATGCTCGAAATGCATTCCCAATCGACAGAATACCTGCGGTCAAAGCTGAGAGTACCTCACCAATCCAGTCAAACCCCATGTTCAACGATACCTCTTATGCGACCGACTGTAAGCGATCAAGCTCAGAGCCATCCGAAGGCAGTGGCATCAACTTCGCCACCGATGTGGACACTCTGATGAAAGCCATCCAAGCCAAGCAGACTGATACGCCACAACGGCAAGAGCCCAAGGTAGGATTCACAGTGTACCATGTGATAAGTCACGTACTCACGCTAGAATAGGAAGAGGAGCCCAAAGTCAGCAAGAAACCCAGGAGGCGATATCAATGTCACATGCCCGACTGCAACAAAACCTTCTACCAGAAGACTCATCTCGAGATCCACATTCGCGCGCATACTGGGGCAAAGCCATTTGTGTGTCCTTCTTCTATGCAGTGAGATAAACAGTCGCTAACCACGAGTGCAGAATTGCAAGGCGCCAGGATGCGGACAGTCTTTTTCTCAGCTAGGCAACCTCAAGGTCAGACTGCACAGATTTAATTTAGGATGTTTACTAACTTTCGCAGACACATGAGAGGCGACATACTGGAGAGCGACCATACAGTTGCGACATTTGTGGCAAGACGTTTGCTCAGCGCGGCAATGTTCGTGCACACAAGATCGTTCATCAGCAGGTCAAACCTTTCACATGCAAGCTCGATGACTGCGGCAAGCAATTCACTCAGTTGGGTAACTTAAAGGTCGGTCACTATCTCTCTATTCTCTCGGACAATTAGCTAAATAGTAGCAGTCTCATCAGAACAAGTTCCACGCCGCCACCCTCAGGTACCTCACGCAAAAGTTCGCAACCATTAGCGCTGGCGATTGGGTGTCAAAAGAAGACAAGGAGCTTTGGGAATACTTCGCATCTCTCTACAAGAACTCGAACAAAGGAATCAAGGGTCGAGGAAAGGACAGGAGAATATCCGCAGTCCCATTATCGGCCGCGTCACACCCCCCCTCTTACACATCCTTGCCAATTACCTCAACGCCTCGAAGCTACCCAGGATCCCTCCATCAGGATGGAAGTGACCGCAGCAGTCGCAGTTCCTCAATGTCATCGGAGTCTATTCACAAGGCGGACAATGGCTACGACTTCAACGCTTCTATGCAGACTGGATACCACCAGCCTCAGGCCACTGGTTACGACGACATGGTATTCCCCGAGCGGAAGTTGTATTGATTACAAGGAATCGAGACGCGCATATCTAAATGGCAGAACTAGACCGTAAGCTCATGGCTGGGTCATCATCAGGAGTTTCGGAGTCGGACGCGCCCTGGTTCACGGTGAATGGCTTTCGGGACTACGAACGATATGGTAACCCAAGCTAGCGCAGCGAAGGGTAAGGGACGTCATATTTATTTGACACGTTTTCCTGATCTCTAATATCGTTTTCGGTTGTTTACTCCCGCCACTGCGTATACCCTTCGAAATTTTTACTCACATGTACGCCTAACCTAAGGGAAAGGTTCCAAAAACGTTTCATTCGTTACATCCACCTCTTTGAGACAGTACCTCCCATATCGATGTACCAATAATCAAATGAGTGAACGATCATCTATTCCTCTTCTGCTATGTGGTGTAACGCAAGTAAAACAGTATATCCTGGATAGAAATCATGGTGTAATGTCACTCACCGCTCACACCACAGTCTGATCGAACGCGAACGGCTGAGGCGTGCGCAAACTGTTACACAAGCTGGCTGCAGCATGACACTGACTTTCATACGTCGTGCCCACTCGCTTCACACCACACCACTTCGCTTCACTGTACTCCAAATGTGCTATAAGCTCAATCCAAATGCTCTGTCGATCTTTATATTGTCATTGCGCTCTCGCGTACAGCCACATTCGCCAATACGGGATTTCTTTCTCTACTACTTGAACTGATACTGGGGCCCGTTGTTTGACCTACCGCTCTGTGCCGCATACTGCGGATATGCTACGTACTGTAGTAGGTTGGAATCCTGAACGGCGCTTCAACTACAAAGCGTGCGTCTATAGTATGGCCGAACCCCGGACGTTCTTCCGTATCATGATCCGGGCGAAACACTTGCAACTATGTCATACTCGTCAAATGCTCATGTGGACGTAAAGATCATAGTGTCCTTAATTCACTACCCTATAAACCCCTCATCACGACATCTATTACAAGAATGACTGTTGAAGCTAATGGCGTTCATGCTGGTCCTCACCCTCGCTTCATTTCGCCCAAAGAAGGTCTCCGCGGATTAGATAGGTCGAATAATGCGTATCGGAGCAAGTCAACAGATGCACGCACATCCCGCGTTCTGTGTCGGCCAGATCCTTGACCAGGTTCCCCAAGACATGCACGTGGCTGAATTAGGACAGAAAATATCATCGCTAAGTAGCCAATGACATAATTTCGCGGTACGATAGCCGGATTCCGAGCGCCAGGTTGGTTCACACAGTGCATACATTGAACTCGAATGTTCCCGATGCTCTCACTATTTCCCTGATAAGTATACAAACGACGATGTAGTTTCGCATCCAATATGACTACTCCGCCATAAAGATTGGGTGCAAAAGATGTTAAACTGTCCGAATTTTCTTGAAGCAGATGGTAATGATCTTAGATGCGATGTGGCAAAGCGAAGGATTCGTGAAGCCTCACTTCTAGTGCGTGATCCCTCTAAATTGGTAGTGGAGTTGTGAGCTTTACAGCAAGTGGGCACATCCACTACCAGCAGGGCATGATCTGCGTAGTGCTAACCGTCGATCTGATAGCGTTCCGGTCCAGAGCACAACCCATGTATGACGTCTATCCGCCCACAATCAGCGAATGTTTGGGGGCGTTACGGTGAGGCTTCTTGATAGGAAAAATTAGTCGCTTTGGGTAAGACCGATTGGGATAAGGGGGTGGTGAATATGATGTTTAGATGGGGAATTTCGTGGGAGATGTGAAACCTCCGTGGGGAGCACAGCAGGGATGGAAGTTGGCCTATCGCACAGACTTTCAGGTCCTTTGCGTGAATAGCGCTGCTGGAAATGTTCCAACAACTTGACAAAATAAGAGTATCGCAGTGAGATCTTCTATGAGCAACCATTGGTCTCATTGTAAGGGAGTAGCTTCCACGTGCGGAAATCAGCGACCCGGAGGTGCGGTCAGCTTACGGAGAAGCGTCCGTGGTCTCAAGAGGGGCGCACTAGGAATGTCACTTATAGCGTACGCACCACTCGGTGCTCACGACTTTCCAAACCTCACCCCCGTGCTTGCCGCCTCCGCTCTTGCAAAGTCCTCACTCCACGTGTCACGACACCGCGTCTTTCACGGGTCTTCACTCATCTCGCTCAGTTGCCTTCCCAACCGCCTCTTGCGCTCAAACCCGCTGCGGCCCACCGGCAACACCTGCCGGGACGGCCACCAGCAACAGGAACAATCACAAGTCCAGACCTAAGCCCTTGCCCATGCCCATGACTCTGGTCAAATCAGGCTTTCAGCTCGCGCACACCGGACCGCGCGGTTGAAATCCTCCGAGTGCAACTCTACCGCTTCCCCGCGGGTCATCTTCGTTTCGCATTTATCCATGGCTTGCTGGAAAGGGCTTTTTGAATTAGTCAACGTGACATTGACTTTCGATCCAAAAGAGACTAAGATGTGTTGGTGAGTGGGGTCTTGCCGGTGAAGAGAGTATTGCATGAGTCGTGACCCGTCGTCTCATCGGGAGGGGAAGGGGAAAGACATAGCTAACGACGGGAATCAAGATAGCCATGTGGGTCTTCGACCCGACATGACTGTAAGAGTCTCTCAAACTGGAAATCAGCGATTTCATGTCGCGCGACGAACTGCAGGGTACGTTTTCTCATTACAAGCATTCAAGAGCAATCGAGGACCCAATCCACGTGACCGGTTACTTCCATCCCATACCTCCGATTTGCGTCTACCAACTCTTCCCGATATCTATGCTGGAACATTGCATATGCAATGCATACCCCCGCTTCCAGGCATTCAGTTGCGTCTCCACCCACGCGCTACGGACGTGCGGTCTGAAACAGAGATCACTGTTGCACAAATCGTCATCTCGCTAGTTTGAGCAGCAGCGCCAACGTTATCGTCCCGCAGTGCTTTCCAGAGAGTTTCACGAAAAGTAAGAGAGGATGCGGAAAGTGGCCGGGTATTGCAATGTTTACGCATATACTGATGAAGAGGCCTAGCAAGTATTGAAACTCTCGTGACGGTGAAATCGGAGAGGGCGATGCATATCTCGTGTTCAACATCCGTGCCAGGATACACAAGAGCATGGCTGCTTGGACAGAAGCTGGATGCATCAAGAATGGACAACCACCATCGTACAGTCCAAGTTTTACAGCTGCAGGTTCCCTCGTCTTGAGTCCACAGTCCATGCAGCCTACACATGTTTCCTACGTATTACAGGCCATCTCGTGAAACACAAACTTTCGCTCGTGTAATCAACTGACCTTGTCCTCGGGAACAGCGCTGTCCTCTTCAAGACAGCCATACATTTGTGTGACCGCGCTTTCCGCTGTGCTGGGCTCACGATATCTACCTCGCTAGGGTGCAGGATCTGAATGGCGGTTGGACCATAGTGGTGGATCTAATTACGTCCTGCAGGCGGTTCTCCAGAATCACGGTTACACAATCTCAAAATGCAGGAACCTAGCTCTCGGCTCTCCAAGTCCAGCGGCCATGGTCATCCGCGCAACCGCTTCTGCAGTATGCATTGCTGAAGAACAGCCACGACCCATACCTCTTCTCCAATAACGCACGAGGCCCTACCTTTTTTCATTACTACTTTGATATCAGTGGCTGTTCAATTTCCGACCTCTTCATTGTCAATGTCGCCAGCACAGAAGCGCCCAGTATGCAAGCCCTCCCAAACTCAGCAATACTACATGACATGTCACAACACTTGCCATCGGGAGCGAGTGAACGCATCGGGTACCACTGAAAGACATGAGAATGTCGGGAGCCGGGGTGCCCGGTATTGGAACAAGTACGCCTCCTGCAGCGGTTTTCGAATAGGCACATTGCATGCATTGGCGCTGCACCGGGTTCGCTTTCAACGATGTGGGATTATGGGAACCAGGGCGTCCTGTATTGAGCGCAAGCCCGATAGCACAGCTGCATGAAGCCTAACAACAAGAATGAGTCATGTATTTCTACAGGCGGATTGGAAGGATGCCCCGTGCAGAGCAGATATCGAAATTGCCGGACTTACCTGGAATTCGAATCTTAGGTATGTCGGTTGAATACTGAAGGGATAACTATAGGACGAAGAGATAGGAATTGACTAGCCCGAACAATGATCTTATGGATATGGACAGGTCCTACGATCAGTATTCCCCACGCCAATATATTTTCACCACAACAATTCCATTTTTGTGTCTCATATCCAGTGTTTGAACCGAATGACGTTGCTAGTCGGGAGAAGCATGCACATTCCCCTAAAATTTTCAGCTTGCGCCTCTTTCCAGCCCCTAGTCTGCGCCCTTTTCAACAGTCATCGTAGAGTAAAAACCCGAGGGCTTAACTTCATGCATTACTAGTAAATGAGCCCCTTGATGTACGAGATATCACGTTCTATTTTCTAGGGTGACATGGTTAATCTCCGAGACGAAGTACCAGTTTTCGCGATATTGTTGCCTGTTCTGTCTCCGCTAACGGTTCCAAGTCGTCGGTAAAAAAAACTAAGCAGGGTCGAGACTTAGAAGCAAGTCGCATGGAGATTGTTCTCCTGAGCATAGCATCGACTCTGAGCCACCACGAGAAGTATCGCTTACTTGAAGTGTTCAATCATGTTCCCAAGACCATCGGGTGAGCTGGTAACCAACCACTACAATGACTACCGAGGTATCACCCGATGCTTGTGTAGGAGCGTAGTGTTCATCCATTGAGCTGCGCAAGAGAGAAAGAAAGTGTACGTCACTGGAACAATGCGTATGTTTGAGGGACAGAAAAAGAAAGAGGATCTGTAGCGATGGTGAATAACTGTGCAATAAATAGCCATGAAAAGATGATCATGCATCGTATTTCTCCTAAATTGCAGTGTTCGTTCTTTCGAGGGTGTCGCATGATCGCTAAACAGCGTCAATGTGCTCCAGAGATCACAGTGCACTTCATCCTACCGTGCCAAAGCGAGGGCCAAAGACCAGTACCAATAAGTCCAAATCAGACCCGGCCAACGGTAGAAAGTTTAGCATTCATATCATACATAATAGGCCAAGTCCAACGCCCAAGCATCCCAAAATTTCGCTACCAAAACGAAGTGAAAATAATTTCCAGATTCCAGCCTTGCAATCTCCAATAGGAATACGTATAAAGCTTATGCTAATTGAGGTCCAGAAGTCCAGCAAAATATCCATATCCAAAAAAAATATAGTAATTAAATAGCGACGAAAATGTGGAGATTTGTATGGATGAGGAATGTGACCGTAAGCGTATAGGCTGAAACGTCTGGACATGGTGCTAAAAGATGATCCAGCGAGCGTCCCGAATAGCTGTACGTGAATCGATTCCAGACTGGTGAACAACCGTACGCCGGCATACGAGCAAACGGAGCAATGAAGGAAGTCGAAAACGAGTTGTTCTCCCATATTGATCAAGAATTGCGTTTAGATGATCATAATGTCTGTTTCTAGAGGGGTGGAGTTGATCCTCTCTTCAGGATGTTCAGGAAAGACGTAAGCATCTTTGCCGAATTTCTTCTGACCCAGAATATGCAGCGAGTCACCCCTCAGACATCGAAACATGCCTACGCGTTGGTACATCACGGCCCACGGCGTAATGATCTGTCTTAACACAAGCCCACACAGAAAGTCGCCTTGTGGAGACCTCTGACGACGCACCGGAAGACAAAAGTAGTAGTCGTCAGTAATGTCCTTTCGGTCGTCAGGGTAGAAGCAACCAGCGGAGAGACGGCCGCGAACGCAGTAGAATTCTGGCTTGGGGATTGCAATCAGATATCCGTGGAGCCAGAGAAAACCACCGGCAATCTGTCCAGTAGTGAAACTGGGGTCGACTGGGGTAATATGTGCACGAATGACTTTGACGCAGTTGCTAAACAGCTCTGAAGCTGGGAGGTGCTTTACTGCTCCTTCGACGGATGCCCAACTCCAACTCGGGGCGCAGTACTTGTTTGGTCGCCTCGAAGGAGTGCCGTCAACATACCATAAGAGATCATTGAGAAGACTTCTCTGCCATAACCCAGCCAGGTACTTTTGTTTGCCACCCGCTTCAAGCTCACGAGCAATTCCAGATATACCGACTAGCTTCATCTGAGGGTCCGATAGATAGCACTGCGTATATTCGTCCACGAGGTAGTTCCAGACTCCACTCCATTGTCCAGTAGTATGTTGGTTAATCTGTGGGCAAGTCTTGGGCAGCTTGGTCTTTGACTGAAGTTGCACTTGACGCAACAGCTTTCGTATCGGTGTTTCATTGATTGGATTATTTAGTATTTGTACTGGAAGGCCGTCAGGGAAAGTCTCACATGCTTGCAGCCTAGTGCATTCCCAGTACACTTGATTCCTTCCGAAATGTAGTCTGCGTGAAGCCAAAACCTGATCTTGAAAATAACCGCCATAACAGGCAAGTCGAGAGGCGACGACTTCCGTAGACCATACGTTCTCAGGTACCGCTTCGTAAGATATTAGACATGGTGGGTTCGTATGTCTATACGACGGTTGTATGGGGTACGGCGCCATGAGATCAATGTTGCACCTACGTCTCCAGACGCGAGCAAGACAATTTGCTGAGGCTGCGGTTACATTTACTGCGCAATGCTGGTAGACCTTCCCTATAAGAGGAAGTTCCCGTAGTAGATCATTCGGGTCATCTTGCAGAACGCAAAGGGTATCCACCCAAATGTATTGGCATGCCAAAGCCCGAGTCACAAGAATAGCATATCGAAAAAGCATCGGGAGTTCCTGCCATGGAAGGCACGTCTGAAAGCGTTCAACGTTGGACGTACAAAGCCCCGCGAACTCGTCAGATGAAGGAAGGTAGCTCATGGCAACGTAACGGCAGTCACTAGGTCGCAGCCCATGCGTGAGCACCACGCGAGGTGGGCATTCAGTTTCGAGATTACCAACATCGATCAGGCGACTCGGTAGCCACGAGGAGGAATAGACCGCGCCACAAGAGTTGATGTGTTGCTTTGCGCAATTAGAGACCCATTTGGGGATTACATCATGGAAGCACGTCGCATTTGGAGTAGAAGCTGACCTGTTCTCGATCTGAATGTCTGATGCTTATATTAGTAGACTTGGAGGTTTTAGGTGTATGTCATGAGGTGGGACGCTTACCTCGCCGTGTATGTAGCAACTCGAATTTGTCGGTCACGACTTCGTAACACTCGTCGAACTCCGGTCCGAGAATGAACTGTAACATCGTGTAATTGGCACTCTTTTGATCCCAGTAGACGGCAACGATGATTCCAGCAAAGTCTGAGCCTAACATGACAGCCATATGCTGCGGCGTGAGGCTTTCCCAGAACTGTTTACAGAAGAAGCACTCTAGCTCGGCAGATTGCTGTAAGCTGAGGAGGCGCTGGTTTTGCGCCGGCATGTGTGTATAGAGCGTGAACCACTGAGAACCACCATTTCGAGCGCTATCAGCGTGGGTCTGCCATTGAGCAGCAGAGCAGTGCCCGCAGAGAGGCATTGAAGCTGGAGAACGATGGAACAAATGAGAGACGAGAGTAAATGAGACGAGATTAGTGATATTTCGCTACAAAAAAAGAATGTGAGCAAGGAGAAGGAGGAGGCGTAGATTGCCGTAGCATTCTATCAGCTTGAAGTTTGATGGCTACTGTCAAGTGGACTCGCAGTGACCGCGACTTCGGCTGACTTGGGCTGCCACACCATGTTGATGCCTTGCAAGCTGGCGTATGCTACAGTCGCGGTGAGTTCGACTTTGACTGCCGCCGAGCGTGGCCTAGTATAGCGATCGTGGGTGAAGCATATTTATTAGTAAGTTCTCCATCCGATAATGTATTAAAGCCTGGAGATAGTCTAGAGGCTGAGAAGTTGGTAAGCAAGGACTTCAAGGCACTCTCAGGACCTTCAGATTGGCTATGCAACAAAATATGTGCAACATTGAAACTGGGACACGCTGCACGTGATGGAGCGCGCACTCGGGGTAATATTTGACTAGAAAACCCTGCGTGAATGACTCCAGCTTGTAGAGACGTCGTACGAGGGCATGGTATTGGGCGACAGCAAAACAGGACGCGTGTTTGCAAAGTCGATGGTGGTATGATATGCACATGTGGGCCCTCCGAGCAGAGCATGATGTGACATTGCGAGAAGATCTGATAAAGGGGCCCCGTCAGTCCACTACGGCCTGCACGGCTTGCACAGTTCCGCGACCCAGGGGCACCAACGGTTGGCCAATCAAGGTTGCCAGCCGACACACTAGTCCTCGCAAAAGTCGGCCGGCGGCGCGCTGAGAAATTATCCCCGAGAGAGCCCTCTTAAGTGCTCTAAAAGCGCGGCAGCCACCCGCCTCCCAACGCTCGTTATTGCTTCTCGTGCTGCATTGCTCTTTGCTGCCGACCGACCTCCTCTCGTTTTCGCCCTCGATTGCTGCAGAAGCGCCCCTGCGTCTGCGTTCCTTCCCCATCCCAAACAGAACGAATCGCAGCCCTCCCGTACCTGACGGCCCCCGAACGCCGAGGGGCTTTCGCCGCCGCGACCGCAATCCGCAAATATGGATATCGTCCTCGAGATAGCAGATTCCTTCATCTTCGATCCGCTTTACGCGACGCTCCTTCCCACACACACGTCGGCTTTGACCGCCAATGCCACCTTCTCGAGCATAAAGCAGGAGCCAACCAGCTACGCCCTCCCGCACGCCACTTGGCAGTACCAGCCCGCAACGAAGTACTTCTCCCTAGAGCCCTCAAAGTATGCCTACATGAGCCGATGGTCCCGCGACGACTGGCAGAGGCAGGCATTGAGCCTATACTTGATTACATGGTACGCATCCCTCGCTCCCTAGCTGCTCTCCAGCTTCCACCCGGACGCCCGCTAATGCGCCACTCGCAGGCTGTTCGGTGTCGTCGTCTACTATGTCTTCGCAAGCGCCTCTTACTTCTTCGTCTTTGACAAAGCCACCTTCCAGCACCCGAGATACCTCAAAAACCAGATCAAGCTCGAGATGAAGCAGGCCAACATTGCCTTCCCCATCATGGGAATCTTCACCGTGCCTTGGTTCCTGGCTGAAGTGCGCGGCTATTCGAAGCTATACGATACCACAGAGGAGGGCCCGGGACTGTGGTACAACTACATGCAGTTCCCCTTCTTTGTCTTCTTCACCGATCTGTCCATCTACTGGATCCACCGTGGACTGCACCATCCGAAGGTGTACAAGTACATCCACAAGCCGCACCACAAGTGGATCATGCCTACTCCCTTCGCCTCGCATGCCTTCCACCCTTTGGATGGCTATGCCCAGGGTCTGCCCTACCATATTTACCCATTCCTGTTCCCGCTGTCCAAGTTCGCCTACGTCGCCCTGTTCATCTTCGTCAATATTTGGACCGTATTGATCCACGACGGCGAGTATGCCCACAACTCACCTATTATTAATGGCGCCGCTTGCCACACAATGCACCACTTGTACTTCAACTACAACTACGGACAGTACACCACCCTCTGGGATCGTATGGGTGGCAGCTACAGGAAGCCCAATGATGAGCTGTTCCAGAAGGAGCTCAAGATGTGCCAGAGCGAGTGGAAGAAGCAGGCTGAAGCCGTCGATAAGATGGTGCAAGAAGTCGAGGGTGGCGACGATCGCAATTACCTGCCCGATGAGCCGAAGAAGGTCCGCTGAACATATACGCTGGCGGAGTCAGAATAGACAATGATTCGTCACTGAGATGCCGTTACGAAATGCCTAGGTAGAGAGAAAGAGCAGCCACATATGATCGCTGTGCGATCACACTGTCAGGCGTGGAGGGGTTTCCGCATGTATATACTGTTCTTTGCGCTCGTTGCATAAAAAGTTTGGGATGCAAAGGCGTGTCACAACGGCTGCCTTATTTGTAATAACACGGAGCTTAGGAGCCCAAAGGTTTCTCGGTCAAGTTGGGGACGACGCTTCTATAGAATAATATTAATTCGATGGGAGTCATCTCATCTTTATCATCTTATAGACCCTTGAGAATCATCTGGTGAGCTCATTCGAGGTAGCACCGGGGTGAAAATGGACTAGGCAAGTGACGGGATTGACAACGGCGAATGACAGAAGTTGTTGAACAATGGGGCACTAATCATGTACTCTCCGAGATTCGACCTCTTTCCGTACTGATCGGTAGTCATGTTTGTCGTTTCCTTCCTGCCTCTCGTCCATGCCCCCCGTTTCATCCGGCAGTCCCCCTCCCATCAACTCCTCATTTCGCAACAATGCTCACTACATCCTCATCACTCACCACGTGCCCTAGTCCCACTCTCTGCGGCACATGTCTAGCACTCGCGCCCCACACCAATGCGTGCTTGAACGTCTCTTTAAGAGTACGATGAACTTGATCACACACATCCTCAATGGTACTCCCATGCCGCACAATCAACGCCTCACTGAAATCTGGATCAATGCCCTTGCGCTTCGTGTAGATGCGAATCAAGCGCAGTTCTTCCCAGCACCTGTCCACGACGTCTTGAATCCCGAGATCCAACTCGCACGACATGACGACGGTGTGTGGTTCGCGGGCCAACTCATCCAAATGCGGCAGACCGATGCTGTCGATCTTGTTGTAGACGTAGAGACACTTGATGTACTTTCGGTGGTCTTTCATGATGGTGTCGATGAAGTCGTCTACGGTAGCATTTTCGTCTCGAACCAAGACCTCGCAGTTTAGCATTTTGTAGTCTTTAAGGATGTTGTAGACCATTTTCTCGTCGAGGTGCTTGGGTGGCGCCTGGAAGTTGATCTTCATGCCACCCGCTTTTTTGGGCTTCAGGTAGATGTTTCTGCCGGCTAGTTAGCTGTATATTGGCGTCGATGAGAGGGCAGGCAGAAAATGTATAGACGTACGGTGGCTCTCTATTGAGTCTGATACCGACAGCCTCCAATTCTGCCTCAAGCAATCGCCTCTGTTCTGCCTTCTTCGTTGCATCAAGAATCATGCAGATCAAGTCACTTGTTTTTGCTGCACTGATCACCTGCCTTCCTCTTCCCTTCCCCTCCGCCGCGCCCTCGATGATTCCAGGCAGATCGAGAACTTGGATTTCGGCACCACCATACTCGAGCACACCCGGGATCGCTGTTAGCGTGGTAAAGGCATAGGATGCCGCCTCGGACTTTGTCTTGGTCACTCTCGAGAGGAAAGTGGACTTTCCCACTGAAGGAAAGCCGACAAGGGCTATGCGTGCGTCGCCGGATTTTGAGACATCAAAGCCACTTCCTCCACCGCCGCCCGCACCTGGGCCCGGTTCCAGTAGTTGGGCGCGAAGACGGGCAAGTTTTCTAGGTACAGTTCAGCTTTTACGTCATCTCAGTGATTGGGAAATCATCATGTCGTACCCTTTGAGTAGACCAAGATGATATTCTGTGCTTCTGAGTTAGCACGTGATGAACACTTGTAGCTCAAATTCTCAGTGTTGCGAAATACTGCTAGGTTGCCGTACCTGTTGCCTTGTTCTCTGCAACTTGTCAGCTTTTGTCATGAAGTCTCTCCAGCTGAGTACTCACTCTGTGTCCTTCGCATCTCATCCTCAATCCTGGCGGGGCGTTAGCGCTTGGCATATCAAAACTTCGAGGCTGTCCCACTCTTTGATCTTTTCCGTAATGTTGACCATCTTGGCGGTCCGCTCTGCGTTCTGTATTAAGGAAGGGAAAGACTAGGGTGAGCGGCTTGTTTTCGAGCAGATGGCGATCGGTTTCCCGGAGATATCACAATGGACGAGCTTTTGGTGTTGCGGTCCAGCGCTGGGTTCCCTACTAGTCTAGCGCGTAGCTTAGCGAACAAAAGGTCTTGTGCGTCATCTCGACCTCTACAAGTCGGGTACGCCACTGTCGGGGTTGTCTCTTGTTAAAATCGCTTGTTTCTAATTCTCCTCATGTCTGCTCATTCGCGATACTGGGTCCAGCTCCAATCCAGCTTGCCCTAAGATGCTTTTCACCAAAACGGACCCCTGGCCAAACTCCCATCACGATCTCATAGCACATTACTATCAACAATACGACAAACAGATTGCCTCTGGCGAATATCAACCATTTCTGTACCCGTGGGGAACATTTGGCGCTCTGGTCGTTATTATATACCTACTTATTCCACATCAGAATAGACCATGTCTAAGAAAGGGTCGGTTCATAGCATCCGCTTGGATTGCCTGGTTCGCAGGGTATTCAACAATGTACACAAGAGCTAGGGGGATGGCACCAGCTTTTGGTATAGGTCTGATTAGCGCTTGGAGTGTTGTTTGGGTGAGCGCAATTCTGGTCTGCAATGATGCGCAGACGGACTTTATGAGGATCGAGAGAACAGAAGGCGCTTTTAGGAGTGGAAAGAATAGGTCAAAAGAGGAGCACGAAGCAAATGGTACCACAGATATTCATGAGCGACACGCAAAAGGCCAGACGGATGCCACATGCAAGGACATCTCCAACGGCAATGCTGGACCCACCGACCGTCATGGCTCCTTTGCATGGCAACCCTACCCTCGCTCACCCCTCATTGAGCGCGTAGATTGGGTCTTGGATATATTCTGCAACTTCCGCGGCGCAGGCTGGAACTGGCGAACTTCCGCTCTCCCTCCGCCGCCGAAGTGGGTCCAAGAGCAGCTTCATCGCAATTCAGGAGACGTTGTGCCCAAACATTCGTACAAAATTCATGCTGGCCAAGTCAAAACGTATGCTACAAGAGACGAGCTGTTAAGAGAGAATGCAAAGACACTTGTTACGGGATATCTAGTCCTCGATGCCCTGAAGTCGATCATGATGTGGGATCCGTATTTCTGGGGCATCGTTGACAGGGCGCCGCCGTCTCTTGTACCCGGCATCATCACCTCAAGCCCCACATTAACACACGTATATCGCATGCTTCTCTCCATGCTGGCAATCAAGTATGCCCTGCAAACTCTCTTCGCTCTCGCACCACTCTTCTTCTCTGGCCTGCTCGGTCCTACACGCATCGGCGCGCGTGCAGAGCACTGGATGTATCCTGAAACTTGGGCGTCATATTCCGTCGTCTTGGACCGCGGGCTTGCTGGGTGGTGGAGTAGTTGGTGGCATCAAACCTTCCGTTTCGCGTTCGAGCAACCAAGTCGCAAGCTGATCGAGATTTGTGGGATGGACAAGAAAGGCAGAATGGCGAAGTTGTTGCAGCTGGTGATTGCATTTAGCCTTTCCGGGCTGTTGCATGCGAGTGGAAGCTACACATGCGCTGGTGATACAAGACCGCTGAGAGGACCGATGGCATTCTTCCTCCTGCAAGCTTTGGGCATCTTTGCGGAGGTGGTGATCACGCAGGGCCTCAAGACTACAGGTGTACAACGCTCCGTACCGAGTTGGCTGAAGCGGGCATTCGCGTTTGTGTATGTGCATGTATGGTTTTATCATACGGCGCACTTGCTGTGTGATGATTTCGCTAGAGGTGGCATCTGGTTATTCGAGCCGGTTCCTGTTTCGTTGTTTAGAGGACTAGGCTTTGGTGCTGATACGAGGGATGGGTGGTGGTGTTGGAGTGGCTACGTCTTACGATGGCATACGGGAGATCGATGGTGGAGAAGTGGAATTGCATTTTGAGGTGCTCACGTAATGTAGACATATTAAGCTCGTTTTGGTCTTGCCTGATGTAGCGCCCTACGTGAAACGCGTCCGAGGTTTAGGGCGTGCAACGGAAGGCATGATATCGTGGAGATGACTGTTCATGCGCCGTGACAAGGTTTTGATATTGAGTGGGTAATCTGACACGGATTGAAATGAGGGAGCAAAGGGATATTATAACGAAAAGGAGAAGAACAAACTACAGCGACTGGTTTACATATGTATAGATTGAGGCGCGGTACCGTCCCCGTGTCTGGAGATGCGGAATGCTACGGAAATGCAACACGACGGGGTATCGAAACGAGAAAGAAAGAAACATTATGCTTCGCTTTGCAGCCAACATGTAGTCTAGACGTGACACTCCCGAACGGGAGGGAAAAAGGTAACGAAACAACGCCTCGACATCGCCTCTCAACACGAGAGGGCATCGACCGCAAACTCCTGACCACCTATGCTAATGCAACGCGTCGCTGGGGCCCAGTCTGCATGACCAATGGGAGTTTTCTACGCGTTTTTGGTGACAAGAGTATGGGCTGTTACTGAGTCTCAATGGCCTGTGGCTGCGAATTGACTTGCAGCGTCGGGGTAAGGGGATATGGCAAGTATTGATCGTGCTGCTGCGGTGCATCGGCTGGGACGTCATCCTCTTGCGTAGCAGGGCGTGAGCCAGTATCGGGGCCAAGGTGAGGATCGGGTATTTGTATATCGAGCTATGATGGTTAGTCCCGCCGTACAGGGCATTCAAAGAGCTTAGTTTTGCATACTGTCAGATATCCTGTCCGCCGTAAGGGGATGATCTTCACTGCTTCCTTGGCGCCCACGTCCCGATTCCAGTCTTCTATCCACCGCTCGAGCTCGGCGAGTTGTCGCTTGACGCCGGTTAGGCCAACGTCGTCCCACAGCCAGAAGGTGGCTACGCCCATGACGGCGTCGAGCCATGCCCTGAAGGTAAAGGGGTCGAATGCGTCTGTGAGGGTGTCGTTTATCTTCTTGATCAGGATCCGAAAGTCGTCTTCGGTGACGAGGGGATCCAGGATCTCCGGGTACAGGTTCGCAAAGGTGGGTGCCAGGTCGCCCTTCATCATCCAGTCCCGCTTGATGCGAATGATGCGCGTCGTGTCGTACAAGGCGGACTGGAGGGGCACATGCGGATTGGGATGGGGGAAGCACGGGTGCGAAGGGCCCCACGGGAACTCTGAGACGGCGTCGTCGTCGCCCTGGGCAGAGCCAGAGCGCCGCGAGGCCATGGAGGTGCGGCGCGAGCCCGGGAGGGAGACGCGGGTCATTTCGGGATTCCTGGGCCTCGCAATGCCGGCTTCGATGTCCTTGTCTGCATCCTGGGGAGGAGTCGTGTCTGCAGGCGGCGGCATGGTCGAGGGCCCCGGTGTGGGCGGCTGCGAGGCGGTCGTCTGCAGGCTCCTTTGCTCACGCGGCAGGCCGATGCTGGTGCGGCGGCTGATGCTGTCCTCGCCCGTGGAACGTTCGACGGCGAGCGACGACGGCGCAGGGCTCTGCCGGCTCAGGCGGCGCTGGGGGAGCGTGAGCAGCGGGTACTCGTCGCGCGCGCCCGAGTCGTGCTGCACCGCCTCGACGGGCAGATTGGGGTATTCGTCGCGGGGCTCGGCCTCCGTCCGCGGTGGGGGATGCTGCGCGGCTGGCGTTCGTGGGGACGAGTTGACGGGGTTCCAGAGACGCGAGGCGGGCAGCCGCGGCGGGCCCTGGTACAGCGAGCGGAGGTTGAGACTGAAGATGCGGTTCGTGAGCGACCAGCGGGCGGACGCTGGCTCTGGCACTGGCTCTGGCACTGGCACTGGCGACGGAGGAGGCGGCGCAGACGAAGCGGCGGCGGTGCGTGAGGGCGCCGTGATGAAGGAAGTGTTTGCGAGGCTGCCGGGTCCCTGCAACCGTGCATGAGCGGCTCTCTAACGACTGCAGCAACAGCCAGCGCCGGCGGGATTGGCCTTGTTAGCACAGCGTGACGGGCGGGCGTCGACGACGACGAGCAGCGCAAGAGGCAGACAGCGCAAAAGAAGCTGGGCCGGCCGTGTCGAGACGTGTTCTTTTTGGCAGTATCGTGTCTTTGGGCGGTGCGCGCGTCGTGCTTCACTCGGCTGTCTCACTCGTCTGGCAGAGCAGCGCCATCAAACTTGGGTCCCAAGGTTTCGTCGCCCGCCGGGGTGGAGCCCTTCCTCTTGTACGCAGAGAGGCCTGACCCTCCCGAACGGCGACCTGGGGCACATTTGCCTCAGAAACGGCCCTGTCCGCCAGTCCGCCCTATTATCCCCTCCCTCTCCGAAGCCATTATTGTGTGGCTCGTGTGCCAGACATGTGTGTCCGGGCAGCATTGGCTCTAGCCCTGTCATCCAGCGGACCCCCTGCTTGTCGGGTGCCGTGCCTGCATAACCCGTTTAGCAGCATCATCACCCTCTCCAGGACAATCGTTGCCTGTCTGTTAGACTACCACGGCTAATCCCTCCAGCGCAGAGGACAGCATTGGCTGCTCTACTCCATTTTGCCTCCATGTCCTTCCTTTTTTTTCCTCCCACTCTTTCCCACATTCGCCTGCTTGGGCACGCCTCGAACGTTTCAACTGGAACGTTAATGGGAGCCCAAGTTTCAGGACTCAGCATTTGTGAAGTCCTAGCGAGCTGCTTTTGCTATCGAATTTACTATCGAGGCGCTTCCGCATCCGGCTTGCCATCCTTCCACCAGCCCAGTGACAAGACAAGGTAACCATACCGCCCACATCCCCCTCTTTCCTTCACACTTTGATTATCGAGCGCCACATCCACCGTAAGCGGTCCCGGTTCCGCGTTGCCGGGAATCTTGTCCGTATGAATCTAGCAATCTTCGTCCGCTTACCATCTCAATCTTAGCCCTTATTATGCCGCTTTGCCCCTTTTCTGAACATGTTCCAAGTGCACACACGCTTCATGATGTAATGCTGGCGCCGGTGCATAGCATTCGTGATGCACCTCGACATCGCCCTGATTCTCGCCTCCTGCGTCTGGTACCCGAGCTTGGTGACCCAGTTGCAGCAGCGCCAGCCTCACTTTTACACCCGCACGATCGACAGTCCGACAGCCAAGTGGGCAACGCTTGTTATCATACTAAGGATTATTTTGCCCACTAGTGAATGCACTGATCTACTTGATTTGACCGTATCGAGCTATCACAAGTAAAGAACCGCGTTCGGTCCCTGCTAGTATGCTATGGACGTAGCCCTACTGGAAGATCCTCGCAAATGCAAAGGCATACGCATACATCGAAAACAGACTTGTTATGCCTGCACTTGTACTTGCAGGCTATGTAGCTAATCATAAATCTATGTACGGGTATCTTAGTACCAAGCTCGTCGGCTTCTTCCACTTTTGGCTCCTTCCACCTTTGGCTCCTGACTTGTACATCGCTATGCGTGCTTGTTTGCATTGGCCTGCATTTTCCGCATAGCTTCCCGATGGGCGTCGAGCATGTGACCACTCCGCATCATGCTATCTATCTGCGATGCACGTTGCTGCTGCATCATCTCGCGCTGCTGCTTATCCATCTCTTTCTGTCGCCTCTCCTTGAGCAATGCTAGTCGTTGTTGTTCTGCAATATTAGCAGCCGTCTGAGGCGGTGTCGCGTCTCGCATCTTGTCTCTCCACCCTGCATATAGCTGCTCGCGCTTCTGATTCGACTGGGAATTCGATGTTCGTTTAGGCTGGTGTGAGTCAAACCCTGCTGGTGCTCCCTTCGCAACCAATCCCTTCTTCGCCCACTTATGAGATGCCGAAGGAGGAGTATTCCTCTGGGACGTCATCGAGGCTTGATGCTGGAGCAACGATGATGGTGTCTGTTGTAGTAGTTGTCGCCGTTGAGCCAGCGTCATATTCTCTTGCTCGCTTGCTTCCGCCAGAAGATTTGCCGAAGACGTGTATGGTGTCAGCGATTGCGAAGATGTTCGATTCTTCATCAATTTCTCGCGCCGGCCCATGAGGGTATTACTTGGTAGAGGCGAAAGAGCATCGAGCCGAGTTCCGGAGTTCGACCGCGTCATCTTCCGTTGCTCCACCAGCGAGTCCTGGGACAAGTTCGAGATTGATCGATCAAGGCCTGAGCCACTGTCCCTGTGGGCTCTGCTTTCAACCGATGTTCTTCTTGAGGCTCTATTGCTACCCATCAATGGCGATGCGATTTCTGCGCTGACAGGTGCAGGCTTTTCTTCTGGGCCTTCCTCCAGAATGACACCAGGTGATGCTGGATATGGGAGTTCGTCTAAGTCGGGCTTATCCGCGGCCTCCAAGTGCTTTGCCCACTCGTTCGTGCGATATGACAACGCGACCTTGGAGAGCCTCTCGGCTCGTACACGGTCCTTTGGACTGGCACCATGAGGCTCTGCGAGCTCCGTCTGTGAACCTTGAGAAAGAGCGTCCGACTTTGTTGACTTCGACTGCTGGCCTTCGCTGCTCTCCTTGGTGTTAGAAACAGGTGTATCAGCTCGTATCCGAGAATCTCGTAGGGACAATTGTTTCACTTGCGGCTCGTCGGGCTTGGGGTCAGTACTGGTGGTAAGAGAGTGTCGCACGGTTGGTCGCGAAAGGACGATATGTTTGGCATCTTTGCTAGTCGGACTATCCTGCTCTGCGTTCTTCTTGAATGTACTAGAATCCCATGGTTGGAAGCTAGCCGGTTGCTGCTGGAGAGTTGTGCTCCCCTCGACGTTCTCGCTCGAGGTGCGTGATTGGACATTATCGCTTTTTGACGACTGGATAGAAGCTACATTCTGCGAGGCTATTCTTGCAGTACTGGAAGCTCCAAGAAGGGTTTCTTGTTCGGCGATTATGGGTGAGTGAGGAGGAGAGAGCTGGCGCAATGAAATGTCATCGAGGTCATCATCTAATGTTGCGGCAACAGATGATGCTCGGTCATCCTCGAAACGTGGGATATTGATCAAAGCTTCTTGGGATTCCGAGACATCATGCAGAGTAGTAAGGTGTCTCATTGCGGACATGTCGGATACACGCTTGGACATGGGTCTGTGGATGTGGTCGGTTTCGTGCTCCGTTTCGGCTAGGGCAGAGACCGAAGTATTGTCCTCTTCTTCACTCACTGCGTCCTCTTCTTTTGGTACTGTGAACGGAAGAGGAACAACAGCAGGAGGTGGTGGCGGCACAGAAGTGCGAAGGCCGCTCCTGTTTAATACCGTGGGATGAGTTACATGCGTAGGCGTAGTTCTTGTAGCGGCGTTAGATAAAGCGGCATTTCCGGAGGACTCTGCGGGATCGATCTGTTTGTTATTGATGGGATTGCCTTGAGCATCAATCTGCTGAATGTCATCGTCCTTCAGTATGCTGATAGTGACGGTCGTGCCCTCTGGTGTATCGTCGTTGTTTGATCGCATGATGCCACCCTTAGATATGTTGACCATTTCCAGACTATCATGGCCATACACTTCTGTCTCCCGAATGCTGGTTGAGCCTTTGGGACTCGTGGTGGAAGATCGGATGCTGGAGTCTTGTATACTTCTACCGCCGTAAGTGACTTCCCACTGCGCACGTTCCTTTTGAAACTTGTCCTCAATCTTACGACCGAGCGCCTCCTCTTCGCGTTCTTGATCCTGTTGTTTTTCGAGTTCTTGAGCGGCGCTCTTTGCACGATGCTCTTTGACTAGCTTCCAGACGCGCATCTGCGACACAACGCCGAATACTGCAATGATGACAACGCCGGCCAGTTCCGCCTTGATGTTTTTTGTTAGTGGGTAGGTGTTAGTGTCCAACGGGAAAATATCGTTGTTGAGATCTTGTCAAGTGTTAGCGGTGCACGAGGGCAGAGATATTGTCGGCTTACTCCAAAGATAAAGCCAGAATTCTTTCCAGCCTGCGCCAGCAAGGCAATCGATTCCAAGGATCGTAGTGGTGGCGCCTGAAAACGCGATCGATGCAATGAGACCATGGTTCCTAGTATAATGACTGAAGGACAATGAGAAACCACCGGCACTCATGCACCCGATGAAGATCGCACGACCAGTGGCCGACGAAATCAAGCCACCATCCTTGAGGCTCAAGAACCACATGCTCAGGCAAAAGCCACCGAGCAAACACCCAAAGCCTTCGGTGATATCCGAGAAGACGAGCGATAGGACACCAAATATTACCCCAGTGACGAATGCAGCGACGAAGAAGGCTCCCTGAATTGCATTCGCGACAGGAGGACTCATAAGATATATGATTAGAACTGTTACGGCGAGAGCAGTCAGGTACGCGGCAGAGCCGAATACGTATAGCCTGCTCCTTGTAAGTCGCGGCTGGGAAATCGATATCGGAACACCTACCACTTGTTCTTGATGCCAATGAGGGCATACACCAAGCCAGTGACAAGTAATAGAACGCCACTTATTCCCATAGCTGGTGTGAGCTTCGGATGAATAGGCAGCAGGTTCTCAGAGTCGGCGTCTGGCAATTGCTTGTCAGTTTCTTCTCAGCGGAACTAACATGGATAAGATGTGTCTTACCCGCAGAGCTCGTGGGTCCCGGATCACTGGATGCAGTGCTGTCTGACGCCTGAATAACGGTGCTGGTAGTTATTGAGGGTTTGGCCGAGGCATCTGCGGTCGTAGAGGGAGCATTGGACTCAGTCGTTAGCCGTGAGGATCCTCTAGATGGTGCAACTGTTGCTGAAGGCCGTGACGAGGGGATCTCCGTAGCGGAAGCCGATGGCGTCTCGTCGGATGGGCCGTCATCTTGCCGATACACTACATGGGGAGCTGCTGCCACGGATTGCAGACACAGGGCTAGCGCGAGGCAGAGAAGTAGGTAGCGGTAGGATCGCATGGTGAAGGTGTGAAGAGGCGTAGTTCAGTGGAAGACAAGTGCCATCAACGATGAGAACTAGAATTACGATTACTGTGTAGATTATTGGAGGTCGCGATTGAAAACTTGGGAAGGCGCTGCCAAAGAATGACGCGTGCGCGCAAGAGCGAAGGACGAATTAGAAGGGAGGTGAAGATAAAGAACGTCGAGGCGGATTATTACGTGGTTCTGAGGTATAAGAAACGAATAAATGAACGAATGAACGAAAGTCGACTCAGACACGCAGCCAGTTGGCGCGGTGTCGATGCCAGAGAAGTGCAGAAACCGGTTGGGCAGGCCAAGGGTGCATGTCGGCGATAAAAGAGCTTCGGCACGCCTTGACCAGATCGTCAGTTGGTCCCGCGAGTTGCAAAAGCGAGAGGCTCGTCGCGCTTGGGCCCGTAGTGCATCAGGCAGCTGAACCATGGGGAGCTCTCGGGGCATGGCGGCGTCAAACGGCGCCTTCGTTTTGGGATCACCCATACTCGAAGTGGTGTGGTTTGGCCCTCGAACACCATCCAGGAAATTGCGGCCGTCAGCCACCATCCACTCCACGTTTTCGCGAAGAGCGCCGCCAGAAACGCCATCCAATTATCCGAATACAGTGCTGAGACACTAAGGGAGAAGGTTGCCTAAATCCGCGACCGTGGGTTCCCTCGAGAGTGCTTCGGACAGGATGAAGCTCCTGTACGTGCCAGCAAAGCAGGCGTGCACATCCATGCGTGATGAGTTGTGGTCCTCGGAGCTGGGCACGCGTTATGCGCCAATCTGCCTGGGTACGAGGTTGATGAAGGAGATCCGCTGAGAGGACGCGAATTCGGTTGGCCTTGGCCCAATCAGGCCCATGCGCATTCTTATTCGTAGGGCTGCGCGTCCGAAACAAGATTTTAACAAGCACGACAAGCTATTGGGTGCATAATCCATGGGATATTGTGCATACATAAGTAAGACGCCTCCTCCCATGACATGGTGCTACCGCAGAGTTGAGGCCTCGGCCTGTGTGCAATAATAGCTCACGACCAAATCTCCCAGGACCAGAGAACAGAAACTTCTCCGTTGGCTCGATACCTCGAGCTGGAACGTGTTTCGTCGTCCGAAACGGGTGCACTAATTAGACGGCACGGGTGGATCGCTTTGGGATGCGATGATCTGCAAAATCGATGCCGAAGATCCAGTTCAGAGTTTCGTCGGCAATACCTCGTTCGCACCCAGTTGCTGCCGCGAGTTTTAGCGGTGACATGAACACATCAGGCAAATGTGCATCTGCCGTTCCAACGTCTATCCGCATTTGCGTTCCAAATTGGTGATTTGGTCTCGAAATCAGAGACATGTGTCGTACAAAATAATCCTGACGATGGCACGCTCTCAAACATAGCGTTCAGGAGCTATAGTGGGCCTAATAAGATTGGCAATAGATGCAGAAGTCATGGCACTCGAACAATTCTGCACCTTGCACGATGGGCTTTTTACTCTCCGTCTCCATTGCCATGTAGCAACGTGTCCTTCATGTTGTTCAAAGAAGCGCTGGAGTGTGGATACAAGTCGTGTCCCACGGCAGGAACACGTACTAGACATCGGCTGCAGAAGCAGTGGCTACTGCAGAAAAGCCCTGCAGAAACACTACCGAGCCGTTTTGCGTACCAGTTACGATAGCGCTGAATTATACGAAGCACGGTACATCATAGATATGAAATGGTGGTTGACGTCTCACGCGAAAGCAGGCAATTGCAGCGACAACGTACAACACCCAAAGAAACTGGTGGGTCACACGAGTCCATTGAAAGGCGGTGGTAGTGTTTGAACTCTGCAGACAGAGCTGAGATGATTGTCTAATGACACACCAAAGCGCACCTGCATCCTCAACGAAGCCTCAGCCGGCGACCAAGCAGCAACTGTCAACCGCTCCAAACCCTGCGGCTACTCCTCCCTCCTCACTCTGGTCACCTTTCGTGCGGAGAAGGTAACCCGCCTCCCAGCTCTCCAAAATTTCACCCTTCTGCTCGGCTCCACTTCCATCTCTCCATAGACATATTCCGTACACCCCTAGCTCACAGATGACCCCTCCTCTCTGAAGCTCTCCATTACGAAGGATCGCATTTCTCAGCGGAGGCGGCTCAATCATCTCCATCAAAATATACGCCGGCCAGTGTGTCTCTGGGAGCTTCTCCAAAAATGGCGGGATGGCTTTTCGGTAAATGTTGTTTCCACCTCCCTCGCGTTGGGGTTTCAGCACATATCGAGAAGCGGATGCAGGATCAGCCGCGAGTTTCCTTGCTTCCTTGCCTGCTTCACTATTGTCGAGCGGGTAGATGGGCGCGAAGGTGGCCAGCACTCGAGCTGCAACCTTTTCATCCGGAAGAAAGCGTTTCAGATGCGGCGAGTGTGGAGTAGCTAGTACTTGTTGGACCTTCTTGCAACCAGCAAGATGCGTCAGGATGCTGGGGCATTTTATGGCTCGGCTCTTCTCGAGGTGAAGCCGGGCAATCCATTCCTCCGCGTTCGGATAATCATCAGGCGAATAGCCTGCTCGGAAGTAGATTGTAGTCACCTCGTACGATGTTGAAGGTGAGTTAGGCGGCGTGTAAAGAAGCGTTCGATCAGAGTCGAGTTTAGTGTGAGACAATGTTTCTCCGAACGGTAGGCGGAAAGAGCGAACACCGTTCTCTTCCAGCAGGGCATACTCCAGATGCCTCTGATCGAAAACGTTTCTCTCCGGATCTTGGACGATGAACAACACGCATAAGGGGAGGTTAGCCCGAGATGGCCCATAAGCTTTGTGCGCAGCGGAAAGGCCTTTCGCCAAAGATGAAGCTGACTTGCTCTGTTGAAGTGCTTCGGCCTTGATGATGGATGAAGTCGAAGAAGGATAAGCGTCGAGCGCGAGCAAGTATCTATGTAAAGCGGATACTTGAGATGACAACCCACCGAACGAAGATGCAATGGTATTGAATTCGACCTGCTTCAAGCCAGGCGCAGGGTTGGACTCTGACGGGTCCTGGTGTACCATGTAGTCCGACCGGAACAGTCCAAGTGAGAGGTCTTGGGCATAACCTTCCTTTTTAACCGCTAGATGTGTTTGCCACAGCTTTGCAACGAAGTCGTCAATGTCGAGCAGCTCTTCCACGATGCTCTGCAGCCATGCCTCGTCCCTGGCAATTGCTGAGTAGAGTTCGTTATAAGCTTTCTGTATAGCGAGGCCTTCCTCGAAGCAAGAAGCCGGAAACAAGCTAGGAAATAGTGTTACTGGAGCAGTTGTTGCAAGCACACCAGAAGGATCGTGCGACGGCGGGATAAAAGATGGAGCCGGGCGGACTGCTAGACCATGAGCTATTGACCAATCTTTGAGATTCGAAAGCAGGTATTGTTCCTCCTCCTTGGAGAGCTCTGGGGGGTAGTCGGCGTGAGATTCCGAAGACATATTTGCTGGTTCTGTTTGGATGTTGCTGTTGCTGAGGAGTCTTCATCACGGCAAATTACTCGAGTAGAGTGAGCGACCTTAGAAATGCTGCCCGCACTAGTGAACTAGCGATTGTCTCATCTGCCCCACCAAAACTCGGGGGATTCAATGTTGACTATAAAGGGAAGCATGTATGACAAGACTCCATGGACGGATGTCCCGAAAGCCCGTCAAGGCCAATTTGCGATCCATAGCTCTTACTGAACTGCCTCGAGCTGCAGGTTTGATTTTATGCATCCGCCGGTGGTGGTGCCCTTTGCCCCGCCGCGACGCGTCTGCACGTGCTGGCGTGTGGACTTTACTCAAACGCCCGCTGGTTCTTATGCCACACCCACGCTTTCTTCCGTTAGTACCTTGAGCCTATCTAGCACCTCAGCGCCAACTGTCCACGACTGCATAGGTTATATGACTGCACAGCAGCACAGGGCACAATCACAGTGCACCTGCGCCTCTTTCAGTCGACGCTTAGGCTCAGCACTGTAGACCAGTGTCTCTACCCACCGCACATCAGTAATTCTCAATCGCAGGCCAGGAGCACAACCTTCTCCAAGATGCCAACCGACGACCCGTGGCTGTGGACGGTAGACGATCTTGTTGCAGAACTATGCTACTCAGAAGCTCTGCACCAGGTAGCAAACCGCGGAGGGGGAAATGTTCTCGACCTGACGAAACTTGAGCACCAGATTCGAACTCAACACATCACCGGAGCGATGTTTCTCACTGCATTTCACACCCATGTTCTACGATATGATTTGGACATCGATCAGCGAACAGCTTTGACATCGGTCATCGACCAACTTCGTCGTCGTTCATTCATATACCAGCAGCATGCAGCCACTACAGGTGTGGAATCGCTAGATCTCAATTATGCGTCTTCCTCGCGTCCGCCTGGTACCCTTAGTGACGCGACATTTGTCGATAAGACTGGCCGGAAGCGAAGAAAAGTCAACCCCATTGCTACAGCGTCGCTGCTCACTGTCTCTCACACCCTACCAGAAACGGCTGCAGAACTACCCGCCGGGCATATCCCCGAACATGTTAGCTCTAGCGGAGGTCAGTGGGATCACCTATTGCGATGGCAACAGGCGGGTGACGACGAGGAAATAGATCTAGCAGCAGCAGACGAATTTGAAGAGGAAGAACGGATTGGACCTGCAGATGGTGCAGAAGAGGTTCCACAAGATGTGCCAGATGAAGATGACGAGGTTGGTCTGGGAGCGCAAGGCCGAAGTAAGTTGAGTCCTGACCAAGTCGTCGAGATCATCAATGAGCGCATCGAGCACTTCACCAATTCTTGGAGGCCCAACAAAGGAGCGGCCAAAGGCGAGGAAATTCGATACGATCCGGAGGTTATGTGGGAGGAAGCAGAAGCTGCAGGGCAAAGACAGCAACATGTGGAGAAATACGAGGCAGAGGTGGCTTACTACAGGCAACGTCTCGACACGCTTTGCGACCAGATCGTGAATTTTCCGGGGAGCAACGCGGGAGAAGTGCGCCGCCAGTGCAGCAACATTGAGGTTACGGTCGACTCAGTGGAGTTGGTTGAATGGCTGTTGTCTATCTACAAACTGGAGCCCATATATGATAGCGATGAAGGAAATCGAGATCCAAATGGCAATGTCGAGCCGCATTCTCATATTGCCTCTCACCAAGCAAAGCCATCGGCTGAGATTATCGATCTTGGCTCCCCATCAGAGATCTCAGGAGATGAAGTGGAAGATGCAATGATTCTCGATTATCTCACTGACCCAGCACCAAACATGGACGAGCGTGAGGCCAGTCCTCCCAGTCGATTTCACGCGCCTAACTCTGTCATTGCCGAAACAGTTGAAGCGCGCGTGTTTGCTCATTTGGAACCTCCTGTGCAGGACCACACTCAACATCTAAACTCACATGCGAGCCACGGAGATGAACCTGAGTACGCATCGATTGCGACAGTACTTCGCTGGAGATGGGCCGACTTAGTTGACGCGCAGGACCGCAAACGCATCGTCTCCAAGGTCGTGCATGAGATGAAGACGGAAGACCGTGAATTAATACGCACGAGACTGAGACAGGTCGGTAAATCCAATATGGTTAGAGAGATATTCGCCTGCGTAGGGATGCTGGTAAAGGGAGAGTCTAAAATGCATGGTGTGCTTTCCAGAGACCTCCCGAAAATAGTCACCTTCACAAAGTTGTTTCTATCCTGGTGGGTTTGCGACAACTGCTTCAGAGAACAGCCATCCATATGGCACCTTGAGGAGCTCCAAAAATGTCTAGAAGACGGTTCATCCGATCCTCGGATATTCTGCGCTTATCTCGACACAATAATGGCTACAACGTTTAGTGAAGAGGCTTTGAGGCATCCAGAACGACCCTCCCAAGCTGAGGTCATTGAGATCTCGGATGATGACGACGAGCAGGCACCACGACTGGCTACTCAACGCAAGAGCGTCTCGAACAGAGTTTCGGGTCTGCAGCAGGGTCCTGTTATCGTACTTGATTGATCAGATGAAGCGACATACCCAAAGAAATGGACCAGCCGGCGGTTCGAATGCTAGTATTCAAGTCAATGTCCTACTTAGGAAGGAATCGAGCAAGAAAAGGTCTGGTAGACTGGCCACCACCATACTTCTTCTCAATTTAATATAGTGTTCTTGAAGGAAGCTGCTATCATCCTCGTCATCACCCCCATTCATTCTCTAATGTTGCATATAGGTGCAAGATCCATCATTCAGCAGTGCATCTCCACATCATACCATGTAGAAATGAGCCTAGCGCTGGTCGACTTAACTTCTCCAGCTGCATCTGCCGCGATGGATCACGTCAGCATAACGTCCAAGGTGTGCGCGCTTGGAATATCGCTAAGTAGGGCCCGTCAAACTATTAAAATTCTGGTGGCCTTTGACCGAGCATGAATGTATTCGCGCTAGGGTAATTTGCAGGTCGGCGAGAACATGGTCTAAAGCAAGCAAGGTGCTCCATTTTGGCCGAAGATGCCGACTTGAAAAACCAGCCATCATTCGATGGTACGGCATGCCGCAGTAGTGGGCTAGCCTACTCTACAACTGACTGCCGCATTCTTCAACTGGTGATGATCAATGCTGATGAGCGTCCTATCTGCGTTAGGTTTACATTCATGCTTACAACGTCCTGCCAGTAACAAAGCCAACACATGTAAGGTAAAAACGTTGGGTAACATGCTTAATCTGGTCACTAAATCCGACCGCTTGAGCTGGGCTGGACGGCGTCGTTTCCGAACCAATTCACAACTGTGTCCAGAGCCTTTCGGGGCGATCAGCCTAAGAGGTGAATTGCGCTACATGAACATGGTAAGCTGAAGCATGATGTACTATTCACGCGAATCGGCATAAGCAGACAAGGTGTCATGTACGTCAGGTCGTACCGGCGTCTGACAGACGTAAGCCAACCTTTTCTCTTCACAACGGGGAGATGCAAGCCATGGACCGTCCCAGGCAATCAACAATTATTAACCTGTCGGCATGCGGGGGATACGTGCGGCCAATCACGGGCCGCTCATTTGATGCCGAGGGGCCGGCAGGCCAGACGTGGAGCTATTCCCGACTGGGCTCTCGCTCTCGTTCCGCATATGAATGATTTCTATCCATCCCATCTCTGACACGCTTCCGCATCTCTCTCCCCCTCACTCTCCCCCTCTCCTCCGACTATACTGCTCGTCCGCTGTAGCCTCGTGCTTCTTTTTCTACGCACCGCGCAACAGACCACCATGGAGGCTCTTTTGCGCCAGTCGAGGTCTATGTGCCCGTTTCTCCACAAGACGTCCCCCGCCACTCTTCGCTCGCTCTCTACGACCACGGCCGCAGCTCGCCATGAAGTCTCGCCCGGCGCTGGGTCCATGTCCAATCTGCAAGTCCTGGCTCGCCGCTGCCCAATCATGGGCAAGGCACTTGCCGTTCAAAGCGCCCGCAATGGCAACAGCGCTCTTGCCGGCGCCTTTGGCGGTGTGCGTGCCTACCACTCCCGTGTCAATCGCGCAAAATTGCACACGTCCACGCCAAAGGAGGCTCGAGCTGTCGACATTGAGAATGTGAGAGGCAAACAGGGTACGACGGCACATTGCTGGGGCTCGTAGATGACGTGCGTCATGCGCGCCGTACATCGAGGTCATAGAATAGTCGACTCGAAATGCATGGCTAACTCGACGCAGGGCCCATCCCATTCCCGAACGCAGCCCAGATGCCTGCGGCCGCCGAGCCCACCCATGTTGGCGTTCCGCCCGCACCGCAAGCCGCCAAGTTCGACTACGAGGGCTTCTACCACAATGAGCTGGACAAGAAGCACAAGGACAAGTCCTACCGCTACTTCAACAACATCAACCGCCTAGCCAAGGAGTTCCCCCGCGCTCACAAGGAGTCCAAGGAAGACAAGGTCACCGTATGGTGCTCCAACGACTACCTCGGCATGGGCCGCAACCCGCACGTGCTCAAGTCCATGCATGAAACCTTGGATAACTATGGAGCTGGTGCTGGAGGCACTAGGAACATCTCTGGTCATAATCAGCACGCGGTTGGGTTAGAGGACACCATTGCAAAGCTCCATGCCAAAGAGGCTGCGTTGGTGTTTTCCTCCTGTTACGTTGCCAACGACGCGACCCTTGCGACGCTTGGGAGTAAACTGCCCAACTGCGTCATTCTCTCGGATAGCCTGAACCATGCCTCGATGATTCAGGGCATTCGTCACTCTGGTGCAAAGAAAATGGTCTTCAAGCACAACGATGTTGCCGACCTCGAAGCAAAACTCCAGTCAATCCCGTCAGAGTACCCCAAGATCATTGCGTTTGAGAGTGTGTATAGCATGTGCGGCTCAATTGGGCCTATTGAAGAGATTTGCGATCTTGCTGAGAAGTATGGAGCAATCACCTTTTTGGACGAAGTCCATGCTGTAGGCATGTACGGACCACACGGCGCTGGTGTCGCCGAGCATCTTGATTATGAAGCGCACAAGGCGGGCAGGCCCAAAGGCACCGTTCAAGATCGTGTAGACATCATCACAGG
Organism: Parafenestella ontariensis; assembly: GCA_021596325.1. Classification (NCBI taxonomy): domain Eukaryota; kingdom Fungi; phylum Ascomycota; class Dothideomycetes; order Pleosporales; family Cucurbitariaceae; genus Parafenestella; species Parafenestella ontariensis. Next base: position 98,018 of record JAKGDA010000012.1, on the reverse strand, counting down.
CACGCTCGGCAAGGCTTACGGTTGCGTTGGTGGCTACATCGCAGGATCTGCTAAGCTTGTTGATACAATTAGGTCGCTCGCACCTGGTTTCATTTTCACCACCTCGCTTCCACCAGCCACCATGGCAGGCGCCAAAGCTGCCATTGAGTATCAGGCCAATTACCAGGGCGACAGGCGCCTCCAGCAGCTGCACACTCGCGCAGTGAAGGACGCGTTGAACTCGAAGGATATCCCAGTCATTCCGAACCCCAGCCACATCATCCCCGTCCTCGTAGGGAACGCAGAGATAGCCAGAAAGGCCTCTGACCTGCTCCTCGAAGATTGGGGGATCTACGTCCAGGCCATCAATTACCCCACTGTCCCCGTAGGCCAGGAGCGTCTTCGCATTACGCCTACGCCCGGACACGTGCGCGAGTACCGCGAGCACCTTGTCGATGCTGTCGACGCCGTCTGGAAGCAGTTAGGCATCAAGCGCACCAGCGAGTGGGCGGCTGAAGGTGGCTTTATCGGTGTTGGTGAGGCTGGCAAAGAGGACGAGGCTCCTCTCTGGACCGATGAGCAGCTCGAGGTTGATACCGTCTTGAAGGAACTGAAGGCTGGTCAGGGCGCTACTGGCGTGCTTGAGGCTGTTCTGGAAAACGAGCGCAAGGCTACGGCTCAGGCCGTCGCTGCTGCTGCTTAAATCTTGAATGCGAGGTTTGAGTAGTTGGTGGAAGCAGGTCTGGTCGCTCGTTTTGGTATTTGAGACCTTGGGATATTATGAAGTTTTGAAGCGACGATAGCGCAAGCAATAAAATACTGATCGTCTGCCCATGTTTGATCTGATGACTTACCGGAAGGAGTATCTCGTGGTGTGTTTACGCAATGATCTGTGATTGACCGGCACCGCATAGAACTTTCCATAGTGACAAGGCGGGGTGAATAGCTTTGCTCAATAACAAGACGTAATGCAACGCGAATGACTTGTGGCTACGTCAAGAGGATGATTGTGAGTGAAAGTGCACGGGCTTGTCTCACGCTTGGCAGCCGGTGACGCTAGGTCCATAAGCTCCAGATTCTTGAGCCTCATTTTCGAGACACGCTTCAACACGACCGACCGCGCCCACCGCAACGTGACATCGCGCCCGTTGTTCCGTTGCCGACCCTATCTATTCGCGGTCTCCGTCTTTCATTTTATTCCTTATCAGCCCCATCTTGACGGGTCCCGACAACGAAGCTCAACTCGCGTCGCGAGCCTCGGTGTATGCTGCATACATAGTTTCAACCTTGCTCCCGCACTGGTTGCGCTCTCGCCCATCCGAGATGCCTCCGCCGAAGCGAAAACGACCCGACCGCACCTACTCCCAGGATGATGACCGCAACTCGCGCCCCTCGCCGCACCGCCCGCAGAACCTCGGGCTCGCACATGCGCAGCAGCAGACGAACAGCCCGCGCGGTGGAGGTGGTGGAGGAGGAGGTGGTGGTGGCCGGCGTCAGAGCAGGAACAGCGGTCGAGGCGGTTCCAGCGTGCCCCAGAGCCCCAATGTCTCGCACGCATCACCTACAGCCATGTCCCCGCCTACCTCCACATCTCAATCCAGCCGGCCTGCGCAGACGACGCCATCTGCTCCCGCGCCGCCGACAGAGCCGCCTTCGATACCCCCTACTCCCCGAGATGTCCCAGAGAGCAATGAACACTTGACCCCCGAGCGGGTCGCTCATTGGAATGCCGACGCACGCGATGCCGTCATGCAAGCTGCCGTGTCAGCCCAGCAGCAGGGCAACGTCTTCACCATGTCTGTCATATTCCACGAGATCATCGAGGCGGCCATGGATCGCTTGATGGATACAGGAGAGCTCGGATCGCTCATTCGAGACATTGTTGCTGCTCCGGCCAACGAGCTCGTGGATCCCGTGTCCACTTTCCTCGATACCCTCAGCTCACTAACCCAAGACAAAGACAAGCAGGCCCTCGTCCGCCAGCTGCTTGTTGCGACGGACATTCCAGTCTCCCGGATGCGCACCGAGCTCGAGAACGAACTACTGACCTCGTTAGGTCTGGTTCGAGATAGCTTCGCCAAGATGGCGGTGCGCAAGGCAACCCATGCGCTATACCGACAATCCAACTACAACCTCCTCCGCGAGGAGACCGAAGGTTACTCCAAGCTTATGACCGAGTACTTCACCACAGTCAACAGCCAGCCGCCAACCCAGGAAGTCGTGAGCGAGACCTATCAGCGTGTCAATGCTCTTATTGGCGCATTCGATCTAGACATTGGCAGAGTGCTTGACGTAACCTTGGACGTCTTCGCAAACCTTCTGGTCAAGCATGGACGTTTCTTCGTCAAGTTACTGCGGTCAAGTGCATGGTGGCCTGAGCTACGCGGCCTCGAGGGCATTGAGTGGGAAGAGGCAGATGTATCTGCCCTGCCTCAGTGGGCACAACCAGAGTCACCCCTCTGGCACTACTCTGATGAAGAGAGGGACGAGCAGCTGCAACTACGAGAGCGGCGGGACCAAAAGTTCTGGCAGCGTGTCGGAGAGCTGGGAGATCGCGCCGGCATCGAGGCCTTCTTTGAACTTGGTGGTCGCCGCATTATCGCCAACAATCGGCAGCCAGACCAGACAATGCCCGCAGAGGGTACGTCACTATCCAAACAGCAAGCTGCTCGAAAGTGGGCAGATGAGTGGATGGAACAGACCAAGACGCTCCCCCCTCCCGGCAACGACATTGCCGCCCAACTTCTTGGTTTCAAGCTTCGCTTTTACGCCTCTGATACCCGCGACTCGTCCGATTTTCTCCCAGACAATCTCATTTACCTGGCCGCCCTCTTGATCAAGATCGGGTTCATCTCTATCTTGGATCTCTATCCACATCTGTACCCTCTCGAGGAGGATATGCCTGCACACAAAGAGAAACTTCTGAAGGCGAAAAAAGAGAAGGAACAAAAGGAGCGAGGAGGCGTTGCCAATGCGCTGACCATGGCTGGGGCACTACCAGACGACACCTTACCACCGTCTGTTACCCGCTTACGGGATGCCGAAAGCAAGTTGAAATCCGATTCTGAACGAGTTACACCCACCCAAGCCGACGAAGCTACCGAAAGGAGAAAGACATTACCTGAACCCGCGGACCAAAAGTTCCAGCTGCTGAAGAGTTTACTCTGTATCGGTGCTTTGCCAGAAGCATTGTTCATCCTTGGCCGCCACCCATGGATGCTAGACGCTTACCCTGAACTACTCAAGCTCATTTTCCGCCTGGCGCATCACTCGCTTAGCAAAGTCTACGAGGAAGTGAGCCCTACTCCATCTGAGCAAACCCCTGTTCGTACGAAGGGCGCCGGGCTTCGGGTGCCCCCACGGCCGTGCGACTATATCCCCCGACGAACGCTCCGGTGGGCGAAGCCAGACGAGCGAGATGCAGGTGATGGGATCGACTACAAATTCTACTGGGAGGACTGGGTGGACAATGTTCCTATCTGCCAAGAGGTCAACGATGTAATCAAGCTTTGCAACACTCTTCTCGGCTTGGTCGGACCGGAATGTGGCCAGGACATCGTTCTCTTAACAAAGATTGTGCGCATTGGCAAAAATAGTCTAGCAGTTGATACATCGGACGCGAACCGAACGCGTTGGATTAATTTCTCTGCCACATTCATCGCCCCCGCCCTCTCCTTCACAGGCAGGAACCCCGGCATCATCAACGAAGTATGGGATCTGTTCAAGCAATTCGACACGGCAACCAGATATAGCATCTATCAGCAATGGTTTTCTGGTAACAAGCCGTCGATTAGGGCTGCTTTTGCAAAAGTACAGAACGAGACGAAAGGTACGCTGTCCCGAATCTCGGCCACAAACACAAAGGAGTACGGCCGAAAAATTGCGAAAGTGTCCTACTCCAGTCCTGGCATCGTCTTCCAGATGACGTTGAGACAACTGGTTGCCTATCCCAACATGATTGGCGCCCTAGTGGAGTGCAGTAGATACCTCACCTTGCTTGGATACGACTGTCTGACCTGGACCTTGGTGAGCTTTTTCCTCAACCCGATCAAGGGCGGAACACAAGAGGATGGTATGCTATCTGCACCATGGCTCAAAAACATCGCCTCATTCGTCGGCAAAGCTTACCAAAAGTACTATTTGATGGATCCAACTCCTGTCTTACAATTTACCACGCATCAACTTCTGCAAACGGAAGGCGAACTATACATGCTTGACGTTCTTGAGCAGATGATTAAGTCCATGGGTGGAATTGCCTTGAGTGGGTCTCTCTCTGAGTCGATGACCCTAGCGCTCAGTGGCGGGTCCGTCCTCCGCACCTTTACCTTACAGCACCACCTTTCAGATCATCGTCATCAAGCTGGTTCCTCTGCAAGACGCCTCGTGAGATGCCTGAAAGAGACGGGCTTAGCGCCACAGATCCTCATTGCCCTCGCACAGCACGTGGAGGCCTATCCTCACCGCGAAGATCAGCGAGAAGCACCCGACAAGGTAGTGCTCTTCAACGTTGACAAGCTGCGATCCAACCTCATCCAGTACCTAGAGCTTCTTCGGGCATATCTCTCCGCGGATGAATTTGATCAACTCTTTCCTCCCCTGATTGAGATGATGTCTGACTTCGGCGTCGAGCCCGATGTTGCTTTTACTGTTGCTCGTGCGAGCATAGCAGCGAAGGCCAACGCGTTCAGAGTGGAGCAACAGACGAAGCTCATCAAAACCGAGCCGACTAACGGCGACACTATCATGGACGGAGTCCAAGGATCGCCGCTTATCAATGGGGCAACGGCATTGTCTGACCTTGGGAATAAAGAATCACCAAATCCGGGGGGTGATGTCGAAATGAAGGACGCGACTGCATCCACAAACGCTGGTCCAAAAGAAGGGAGCCTAACCGTCTCAACATCAGGTCCTTCAGTGTCTGATATGCCAAACCCTGAGATTGAAATGATAGTGGACCAACTCAAGCAGTCGTTGCCCGACACGTTTGCCGATCATCCTTGTCTCTCTTTCTACGTCACCTTCTGGCAACTCTCCCTGCCAGATGTTGACGAGGGTGGTATCAACCAACAGTACCGGGACACCATTGCATACTTTGAGCGGCAGCTACCTCCCCCTATTCCCGAGCGTCGCGGCTATAATCCCAATATCCCTAGGAAGGAAACAGAAGAGGCACGCCGTGCGAAATTAGAAATCGCAAAGCTGAAGGAAGAACAACAAAATGTCGCCAAAGCCAACGTCGTAACCCAGGACAATCTGCGGATTGAGATGCGGTGGTGGTTCGATGGCATTCCAATGGTGGACTCGCGGTCCGACGCGCTCCACAATGCTTTACTACAGGATTGCTTCATTCCTCGCAGCCGCATGTCACTACAAGATGCACAATTTGCATCTTCTATGCTCAAGTTCATGCACAAGTCCGGTGTACCTGGTTTCCGTACGATCAAGTTGCTGGATCTTCTCTTCAACGCCAACAAGCTTGCATGCATAATTAGCATGTACACGGAAGACGAATCAGCGACGTTTGGCCGCTTCTTGAGCGATATTTTGCGCGAGCTGCAAGTCTGGCACGATAACAAAGATGATGCGTATGTTCAGCATGCACATGGATCACAGAACAAAGTACCTGGGTTTGGCAAGCGCTTCGATGCTGATCGAAACGCGACGGACTTCCTTAAATACGAGGAGTTTTGCATGCTCTTGTACAAGTGGCACAAGGCACTGTTCACTGCGCTGAAAACTTGCGTTGACAGCGGCCACTTTATGCAGATTCGCAACTCCATTAACATACTCAACGCCTTGTATCCGACGTTCCCCAAGGTAGACTCTATGGCGAACGAACTGCGACAGACGATCACACAACTAGCGGAGGTCGACGAAAGAGATGATTTGAAGACTTCTTTGCAGTCGATCCTCGCGGGTTTCAAGAAGAGCGCGAGGTTCTGGCAGAAGGAGCACGAATTCCGTAATGTACGTTCAGCATTTTTGATTCCATCACAATTACGGGCTAACATACCACAGCTCCCGGCACCTCCAACCCCGATCAATGGCGTTGAGAAGACTGCTGCGGACAAAGCTCAAACACCGCAGCCACAGGACACGAAGCTCAACGCGACTGCGGCTACTTTTCAGCCGAAGTCTGAAACGTAAGTGACATATCCGCGATGACATGTCGACCACGAGGCTAATTAACGACTTTCAGCAACGGAGTCCAAAAGGCCCCAGTAGACACAATGGACGATAATGCGTCAAAGCGGACCGCGTCGAAGCCGTCTACGCCCGCGCCTGCCTCAAGGGACAAGGAACCCGCCAAGTCAGTACCAAAATTGCCTGAGCCCAGAGCATCCGCTCCTTCACAGCCGGAGCTGGGCGCCATTAAATCGACGAGCAAACCTGGACCTCCTATGCATGCATCATCTGTACCCCCTAGGCCAGATAGCAGGAGCACACCGACGATACAGTCTACGCCTGCTAGTAGAGCTTCGCATGCCTTGCCAACTAGGCCTGACGCCCAACCATCGAGAGTGCGACAACCGGAAAGACTTGGTGTCGATCGTCCGACCGAACATGGCAGCACACATAGTCGATATGATAGTCGAGGACCACTAACTGACTATGGGCGATTGGATCGCCCCGGCGATGCTGTACGCCAACGTGACGCATCTCCCAGTCGCCGTGTACGACCCCTTGCTGGTGGTAGAACACCTGAGAGAATACCACTTGCAGTCGAGCATCGCGAATGGTCGGGAAGAGATGCCAGAGAGTACGACGAAAGGGCCATGCGAGCTCCATCGCGAGATGTACGAGGCCCTCCAATCCGAGCTCCTTCAAACTGGGATTCTCGCGATGCTAGAGATCCAAGAGACCAGCGCGAGCGGCCCGATTCCCGAGGTCACGTTGCGCCATCCTCAATGGAACCTCGACGTATGCCTTTGAGTTCAGGAGTACCTCAAGAACATATCTCACACCGACGAGATGTACCACCTCCGAATGCTCGTTCAGGCGCAGCGCGTGAGGACCATGGTCTTCGCGCACCGCCCGCCGCTCCGTCTCCAGCGGCCGATGGGCCTATGGTAAATCCAGCACGCGCCGCTCTCATCAATGAGGCCGAGCATGGAAGGCACGAACCTCAGAGGCCCGATCGTGATGGTCGCCGTGACAGAGGTTCACGTCCACAATCACCCCGTCGGGGCGAGGATAGACGTGGAGACGATCGTCGAGTCGAAGAGCGCCCACCTCTAGGATATCATGGTCGCACTGACGCCCCTCGCGAGCATCGTGATGAGCGAATGCCTTCGCAAGTGCCTCTGCCAGGCAGCCGAGATCGCCGGGATGAAGCTACTGCAAGCACACCAACGGGCCCACGCGGTGGCCGAAACGAACCTCCTCCGCCTGCTCGCGCTTCCCGTGAGATGTTCCAGCCTACTCAGGGTTCAAGGGCATCGCATCATCAGGCCCAGGATCCGAATTATGGGAGACTCAATCAGCCGTCCGACGCAATTCCGCCGTCGGGTCCGCGCAGTAAGTCCGCTTTTTTCCTGGCTTTGACCATCAATCGCTGACCACTTTAGGTGAACGCCCACAAACACAATCTCAACCACCCACACCAACTGCGCCCTCGGGTCCCGCGGCATCTCATCCTGTAGGAATTCATCCTAGCAGACTTGAGAATATTCAGGGCAAGGCGCCAAGTGGTCCGCTTTTACAAACAAACGTGCCAAATGCTCCAAGTGGGCCACGAGGTTCACTCAGAACGCCTCAAGGGCCGATACCATCTTCGCCTGTGGGCCGGGGACCTCCAACTGGTCCCGCCGCAACAGAACGCGGATCTAGGAACACCGGCAACCCCCTGCGAGCCATCAATAGTGTTTTGACGCAGAACGCTCCTGCCGATAGACCCAGTGAACGCGGTGTACCTCCACAAAACCCTCCTGTGCGCGGCCGTGGTGCAACACGTGCCAACGGTCCTATGGATGTGTCAGGTGGTATGACGAGTCCCATGCCACCACCATCACACGCTTCAACGCCTAACTCACGTGTCGAAGGCCAGCATTCGAGGAGTACTAGAACGGAGAATCCGCCGAGCCGAATGGAAGGCGCTCCGCTAGAAGACGGACGATCAGAGTCTCGAGGCCACAGAGACAGTAGACGCAGCGAGCGTTCAGGACGCGAGCGCTCCCCTGATCGAGGTGACAGGCGGCCCGAGGAGCGAAACAGTCGCAATGGACCTACTGAGCGATCAAATCATGCAGAACAAGAGCGAGGATCGGACCGTGACCGCGGCGGTCGTGAAAAGCGTGGTGGTGATAGAGAGAGCAGTCGACGAGAACGCGAACGAGAAGGCGAACGATCCATTCGCGACCCAGAGCGTTCTAGCCGCGAATCACGGGAAAGTAGCAGACGCGAGCGCGGCTCACGGGACGATGGACGAGCATTAGGACGCGACGAGCGTGATAGGCGAAGCAGAGGAGGCGGAGCAGGAGATGATGGAAAGAAAAGGGGACGTGATCCAACGGATCAGGGGCAAGGGCACGGAGACGTGAAGCGCAGGCGGTAGTAACATTGTGCGGACAAGGATTCTTGAAGCTATAACTATGTTTGGGATTGCATTGCATGGCGTTGAGGCATAACGATACCCCGAGGCTTCACTCGAGCGAAAATTTGGGTGGCATTCAGCATGGAGTTTGTTCAGATCTCTTTCAGTTACTCTACGGGTTATGCATTGTAGGGGCGATATCTCTACTGGTGTTTGTATAAATAAATATTGAAGAATTGGTTGAAATTGGGCACGTCTGTATAGCCTTAGCAAGCGCGAAATGGGAGTCGACACATGCTCTTTTACTTTAAAGGCGCTGACGCAACTTGTTTGATGGATTGCGACAGTTTTTCTGAACGCGTTATATCGTGTTCTATCACTCTTCTCAACATGCCCTGCTAGCATGTCGTGCTAGCACGACATGTGAAGAGACCGATGTGGCAGAAATATTCCGTACCTCCTATTATCCGATGTATTGCGCTAATTCTATTTGATAACTGACAGTGGTGGGTGCAGGCAACGATTTGACCCAACGGTATGGTTCTACCGCGCTCGGTGGCTATACACCGCGATTTATACATGAATGCCATGCGGGGCTATAACCACAACACGGGCCCTGCATTACGGGAGGATGCAGCGATTTCGTTTCGATAATATGTTAGCCGTTAAAGGGTACCCTTCATTGCCTACTTCTGCTAGCGTGTATCCCATTACTAGGATTCGGGTTAACATAACACAATGGTGAATCTCAGTATCGAAGCACTTGCAGTATTTGCGCTCGCTTTTGCTGGTACAAATGCACTGAGCGAACGACAGCTTTTGAAGCAGACTTATGATTATATCATCGTTGGCGGGGAACATCTGGCCTCACGGTCGCGAATCGATTGACCGCGAATGGCAAGCGTACGTCTACCGTCTCACTTCTCCCAATATCGTTATTTCAAAAACGGTCTTGAGTATCTTACTAACGAGCTACCGCAGGCTCCGTCCTTGTCGTCGAGTACGGCGAACTCAACAACGACTCATCCATTCTCATTCCCGCAGACACGTTGAACTTCCACCCCGAACGCTTCTACAATATACCATCCCTCCCCATACCTGCCCTCAACAATGTCACCTCACGAGTCTTGGCAGGCGCGCCTGTTGGTGGTGGCTCAGCCGTGAATGGCATGTTCTTCGACCGCGGCTCGTCGTCTGACTATGATGCATGGGAAGCTCTCGGGAACCCGGGTTGGTCGTCCAAAGATTTGTTACCCTACTTCAAGAAGAGTGTAACATTCACGCCACCAAGTCCTGAAGTAGCAGCAAAGTATGTTGGGATGTAGAGAGTGCGTATGGGGGCCATGGTGAAATCCAAGTTTCTTATCCTCCATACCAGTTCCCAGGACAAGATATCGTTTGGGATGCCTGGACAGAGATCGGTGTAAAGAAGCCAAAGGAATCTGCGAACGGGGAGGCTATTGGTGCAATTCAGGCACCGTCTGCGCTAGACCCGGCGACGAGAACGAGAAGTTATGCTCAAACCGCGCATTACGAACCTTTCGCTAATCGGTCGAATTATCACCTTTTGACGGGGTATCAGGCCACTGAGCTGTTATTCAAAGAAGGCGGGGATCTGGAAGCCGTCGGCGTAAATATCGTCAAAAAAGGTACGTCTGATAAGATTGCAGTCGTAGCGAAGCGGGAGATTATTGTCGCTGCTGGAGCACTGTGGACGCCCTGGCTTCTGCAACGTTCCGGCGTTGGACCCAAGAGTTTGTTGGGGAAAGCCGGTATCAGAGTCAAGAAGGATCTACCAGGTGTTGGAGCAAACTTTCAGGATCATCCTCTTGGTGGTGTGACCTGGAACTGGACGAAGAGCACGCTCTTTCCGACACCAGGAACTCTGACGGATAATGCGACGTTTTTCGAGGAAGCGAAGAAAGAATATGAACGGTTCCGTACAGGGCCGTTGACTCCAGCGCGCGGCAACCAAGCTGCCTTCCTACCTTTACAAACGGTTGATCCGGAGGGCTGGCAATCTCTTGTCGCTGCAATTGCTGCACAGGACCCGACGCCATACCTTCCCGAACAGTACGACGAAACCCTCGTGAAAGGCTTCAAGGCACAGCAAAAACTGACCGCGGAACTACTGGCTAGAAAAGATAGCGCAGCGTACGAGTTCCCTTTCGGAAGTGGACCACTTGGGAACGGCGTTCTCAGTCGCCCTCTCAGTCGCGGAACAGTCAACATCAACACAACGGACCCGTCCAGCGTTCCCGTTGTTGATTTCCGCACGTTTAGCAATCCCCTTGATATCAAGACCGCAATTCCTGTCGTCCACTTCGCCCAGCGCTTCAACTCCCTGTCCTCTTTTTCGTCCTTGGGACCCATTGAACTCGCGCCCGGTCTCAACGTCACCAGCAATGCCGCTATCGAGCAGTATCTACGTACCGTATTCACTCCAACTTTCGCTCATCCTTCTGGAACCGCATCACTGTTGCCTGAGGAGCTTGGAGGTGTTGTAGGCCCAGATCTCAAAGTGTATGGGGTTGGGAAGCTGAGCGTGATTGATGCGAGTGTGATCCCCTATTTGCCAGCTACACATATTTGCACGACGGTGTATGCGGTTGCAGAGAAGGCTGCTGATGCGATCAAGAAGAGGACTGCATGGGATGAGTAGTGACAGTTCGGGCTTTTCGCATCAAAATTTAGCAGCATGCTGTTGGACACAATGGATAGTGAGGCTTACCGGTTTTCATATCAAAATTGAGTAGCGTGACAGTGACAGTCTACTCTACAAGATAGATCTCTCCGTTCGAGCGTTAGGTGAAACTATTCTATGTCAGGAAGCTCTCTTTGCCTTCTCTATCACAGTTCTACCCCTAGGCTAGAAGCATTTAGTGACATAAGATTCAAAGGTACATACATCAGCATTGAAGCCTACGTAGGCTTATAATACATCAGTATGGGCTTACAAATTTAGAATCTAATACTGGCCACTCATTTCGACTGACAAGCCCGCTGAAATGATTTGTTAAAAGCAGTAGGGGGAGGCACTGTCGAACTTTCCGCAAGCTTCTCTTAACGCCAGAAGGATTACATTGCGATGAAAGCTAGTATTCCGCGTGGATTAGCCCGACTTGGCAATGTGATTCACAAGCAGACAAGGTATTATCACAAAGGCGGTAGTTGAGTGAACATTTTAACGTATGACGTAACTACATTCACTAAAATGCATTAGAAATCATAGCAAGCCTAAACCCTTTTGATATATGACTAAACGTACTAGGAAAGAAGAACAGGGATTACACTGCATATCGGCGGAGTGTCAGCGAGGCTTGATTGGCTAGAGAAGCGAGCTCCACTGAATTAGTCACTAAGCTTAGGGAGCGACCCCATCAAACTCACTTACTTTCCACTACACATTGCGTTCTGCGCGGGTCCCTGCCACTGACATGCCGTTTCAAATACCTGACCGGCGGTTGAGATGCAAGTCAGATAGGTTCACCAATAATAGGCACTTGCTGCAGCCCTAGTGCCTATGATGCCAAGCTGTCGTGCGTCGATTTGTAAACCGGTGGTTGCTTACGGATGGAGATACTGGAGGTACGGCGTATGGAACCTGGCCAATATCTCCGTTGTTCTTCGTCCACTGGGACGAATGATAGGTAGAGCGGAGATGATCAAGTATGACTTGAAGTCCTTATCGAAAAAGTTATCATCAGCTTTGTCTTACTGTTTCGATTCGCAACTACCACTGCTACAAATTTGTGTTTCCGTCATACCTATCTGCTTTCGAACATCGCCTGAGATACTAACCAGCGCAACCCGTTGTCCCTACAACATAAACACACGACATGGTAGCTGCCCTGATAAGGGATGCCCCGGTTGGGCAGATCATCAGATACATCACCAACAACCGTGTGCTCCAATACCCAGAGGAACGCCCAGACTTCCAAATACCGTCCACCTACACAAGGCACACGCGGCCATTACCAAAGCGACTCAGCACAGATGCTACCGAAATCGAACAACTCGAACCAGAAGGCACAGCAACCGAAGAAGTAGTCTTCCCAGACCCAGAAACTATCCTAGAGCTTGAGAAGCTAGAGACCACCAGCGAAGATGAACAAGGCGAACTCGAAAAGCTCCAAACGGCGAGGACACAACTCACAGCAAGGACGCAGATCTCGCGCGTTGGAACACGGACAGCGCTGCAAAAGTCCATTTCTCGAGCGGACCTTGAACAGCAATTCTCACTGGCGTCAATAGAGCGAGGCCCAAGTCGTCCGATTGTACCTGAAACGCTTGACGATGGCACGATCCTAGTCGATTGGTACGATACCGATGATGCGGAAAACCCACAGAACTGGAGCTTCAACAAGAAGAACGTGGTACTGGCTCAAATCCTCATGTACACCATGGGAGTCTACATGGGTAGCGCAATCTACTCTCCCAGTATCCCAGGTGTAATGCAGCGCTTCGGCGTCGAGGTTGGAGCCGCTTCACTCGGTCTGTCAATGTACGTTCTCGCTTATGGCATTGGACCTCTGCTCTTTTCGCCCTTGAGCGAGATCCCGATTATAGGACGTAATCCACCGTACATCATCTCTTACGCTATCTTTGTCATCCTGCTTGTACCAACTGCTCTGGCCGACAACTTCGCTGGCCTGATCGTCCTCCGCTTCTTGCAGGGTTTCTTTGGCAGTCCTTGCTTAGCTACGGGCGGTGCCACCCTTCAGGACGTGTACAGCCTTATGAAGCTTCCCTACGTCCTCTCTCTGTGGGCGTTTGCAGCGACATGCGGTCCGGCCCTCGGCCCCATAATTTCTGGCTGTAAGTAACGTTGGTGTACAAAATTGCATGTGGCATAAACTGACTTTGAACCCTCACTTCTAGTCTCCGTCGCTGCTGAGAACTGGCGCTGGTCTCTTTGGGAGATGCTTTGGATGAATGGACCAATATTCCTATCTCTCCTTTTCTTCCTTCCCGAGACCTCATCCGCAAACATCCTGCTCCGCCGGGCTCAACGCCTCCGCAAACTCACCGGAGACAGCCACCTCAAATCCCAGTCCGAGATCGAGCAAGCGAACCTCACACCTCGCGACGTGGCCATCGAGGCCCTCTGGCGCCCCTTTCAGCTCATGCTGCTCGATCCGAGTATTGCCTTCACAGCTGTCTACACCGCGATAATCTACGGCATCTTTTACAGCTTCTTCGAGGCTTTCCCCTTGGTCTACAACGAAATGTACCACTTTAACCTCGGACAACAAGGCCTAACTTTCCTCTCCGTCACCGTCGGGGTCATACTCAGTATAGCCTGGTACTGGTGGTACATCTACTACCGCGTCGAGCCCTCAATCCGAGCCCACGGTCTTGGCTCACCTGAGCGCCGTCTCATCCCCGCGTTGTTTGTTACGTTTTTCGTGCCGGTCGGTTTGTTCATCTTTGGATGGACGTCCAACCCATCCATTCACTGGATCGTGAGCTGTATCGGCATCGTCATAACAACCATCGGAATTTTCCTTATTATCCAGTGTATTTTTCTATACCTGCCACTGGTGTACCCCCAATACGCCGCCTCGCTCTTCGCCGGTAACGACTTTACCCGATCCGCTCTCGCAGCTGGAGCCATCCATTTCAGCTATCCCATGTTCCACAATCTAGGCGTAGATCGTGGTATTTCGCTGCTCGCCGGCCTTACGGTTGGTTGCAGTGTCGGAGTTTATATTCTGTTCTTTTTCGGCGAAAAGTTGAGGGCCAAGTCGAGGTTTGCTGCGAGATAAGAACGATTTGACGTAGAAGGCGGATTGCTTTTCTTAGACTGATCTGAGGGCGTATGTTTCTTTTGATACTCCACCATCCTCTTCATGTATGTGCTACGGAAGTAATATGCTCGGGTCTTAAAATCATAGTAATATCGTAGATACCTAATTCGAATTTTAGAAACCATCTCTTCATGTTGCACTCTTCGAGCTCCTGTTAGTTTCTCAATCGTGCTTACCTATTCCTGTAATTTTATAGCAATACAATACTACCTACGCAAGGACTCTGATGCATTGTAAATTCCAAGTAATGCAAGTCTGTGTATATAAAGGCACATCCCCAGTAGGGATCATTAGAAACACTGCACCACACTCTTGATTTGCCTGAATAGCCAGTTAAGTAAGTATCCTTATTAGTTATTGATTGTCAAGGAGCGTGGGAAGTTGTTCAATATAGAAGAGGAGAGATACTGTGTAGCTCAATGGTAGTATTATAATACACTGCATTTGTGTCCGTTGCAATGACTCTATTGGGTATCATATTCGTCAATCATGACCGATGTGGTTCTCATTGTTGTCCCCAGGTTGGATCGTCCTCGAGTGAGCCTACGATCTCTACGCCCTGTTCCTCCTGAAAGGTGACCTGCTTCCCTTTCCCCTTTTTGTTCTTCTTGCCCTTGCCATTCTCCTTGTTGCCATTCTCTGTTTCAGCATTCTCGTCATCCAACACTCCTGCAGCCGCTTTCTGAAGGTTCCGCTGCCTGGTCTCCTCTGCAGCAGCTGCGATCAGTTCCCTCATGCGTGCCTCATCTTCCGCGAGTTGGCGCTTGATCTCATTGGCGTCGGCGAAGGAATCTTCTTTCATTTGTGATGCTTCGAGGAAAACATCCCAATGCGACGCAATTTCGCTCCGGCCTTGGAGAGCTTGTCGAACTCGGTCGGGATCTTCGCGCTCTTCGCGTGTAAACTTTGTCTTGATGGAGCGTCGAGTTGAGCCAGGAAACATGTGCGAAATCATCTGGAAATCTGTGCCGAACGACTTAAGGCCCTGGTAGAACATGTCTGTACTTTCCCTGTTCCAGCGCCTACCCTGACCAGGCAAGATGAAGTCGTTGGGGAACCGCTTGTTGTTCTTCATGAAACTGCGTGACGTGATACGAGAAGTAATATCCCTGTCTTCGATGATTTCGTAGTCTGCAATCTCGCGGTCGGCATCGGCCTCGCGATTGACTGTGCCCGAGTTGGGCACCAGCTCAATGTTCCCATTGACCAAATGATAGCGAGGACCCAACTCTTCTTGTGCGTTGAGGGCTGCTTCATTCAGAGCCGTGTCGGCTGCTTCCTGTTCTTCCTTGGATTTTATCGGACGAGAATCTTCCTCCCTGCGACGCTGCTTGACAGCCTCCCAGTCAATCTCCCTCATCTGCTTTTCGCGATGCGATAGCTTCCCAACGCGTATGTTACGGGAAGCCAGCCCGTCCATGAAGGTTATTTGCGGATCTATGGTCTGTTCTTCTGCGTCCGACGGCGTGGGTTCTCGAGGTGGCCGTCCCTTTCGCTTAGGTTGAGCGCCTTCTTCCTCACCCTCGCCCTCAGTGGCCTGTCTCTTCTTCCTCCTTGGTTGGCGTGGCTTTCGGGCAATAGGAGCCTCTCCACCACCATCACCTTCCTCTTGGGCTTCCTCGCCAGCTGTTGCGGCGGCCGCACTGCCTTCAGCTCCTTTGGCTTTCCTGGGCCTCCGCGTCCTTTTCGGGGGCGGTTGGGTCTCGGCGTCGTCCTCTGCACCGGTCGTGGTAGCCTTCCGCTTTCCTCGAGCTTTTGCGCTAGGTCGCTTCCGGATCGGTTGGGTCTCGTCCTCCTCGGTACCCTCCTGCTGTTCTGCTTCTCCTGCAACTCCATCTGTTGTGGCATTCTTCCTCGCTCGAGCCCTGGTGAGGTTCCTCTTGGTAGGTGCAGGAGCAACAGCCTCTTCATCTTCTTCTCCGTCTCGTGGGTGGTTCACAGCTACCCACGGCAGTCTCCGTCGTTGTCGTGGCTGGGGACTCGTGGCATTCTCGCCGTCGGGCTGTACATCAGTCGTATCCGCTGCCAGGCCTACGCTTCCCGTTGCTGTTGCTGGTGCAGGTGCAGTGACCTGTTCTCCGGGCTGCTGTTGTGTGCCTGCTGCCTGTGCTTGTGGTATCGGCTGCGTGGAAGTCTGCGTTTGTCCTTCGTTCGTTGACACTTCCGGGGCTGCAGTCGGGCCATTTGTCGCAGGTGGGTCCACGCGCCGCCTCTTAGATGCTCTGCCAGTTTCCGGCCCATCTGCAGCAGTAGGTGCTGTTGACTGCTCGTTTGGCGGGATCTGAGGATTAGCTTGGGTTTCCTGTCCCTGTTGCGCATGTGCTCCTGTGGTTGTCGATGCCGGCGTGGGAAGCGGGGCAGTAGGGTTGGGGGATGGTGCTTGGACATGGCTTGCTATGGCAGTCGCAACTGGGGGCTCAGATGGTCGTGATGCGCTCTGGGGAGGATTCGGGGACGTCGATTCCTGCGTCGCGGCGGGCGTGGGCAGCGGTGCAGTGGTCGCAGTGTGCGGTTCGACAGTCGACGCCGACGCTGTTGGCGCTGGTGCTGATGGCTTGGGTGCCGGGGCGGCTGGAGCGGCGCCCGGTCGTCGTCGCGCAGCCTTGGGGGCAAACTTCTTGCCCGTCGTGTTCTCTGGTCATGAGTTAGCACAGCCGGCGCATTCACGCGGGCCGGACTCACTGTTGATGAAGGAACTGAAGGTGGTGGCGGCTTTCGGCGGCGGCGCCTTGTCGTGGCCCGCGGCAGGCGGCTGCGCAGAGCCTTCCTCCGCAGACATGGTGGGCGGTTGCGTGCTGGCAGCAGGTGGGCGCCGGCCAAAGGGGACGATTTCTTACTTTGTTCTGCACATCTTCACGGGCTCGTCGAGGCTGCGATTCATGCACGACACGGACCAGCACGGCACGTGACATGCTCGCGCTAGCGTCTTTCTTCGACTTCTCACGCCTTTCTCCTCACCTGCACGCTCCTCACACGACCCCCCTCGCCCTCGCCCGCGCCCTCTCGCCCGCCCGTCGTGCTGCCGCGTTCAATTCCCCCCCTTCGTCTCTCTTTGACGACCCCAGCGGCGCGCCTGTCTGCCGTGCCCCCCTCCCTCCCAGCCGTCGTCTGCTCGATGAGGCTCGAAGCCAGGACCGTCGCACCCCCATCGCTTGACGCTGTCAAGATGGAGGACCGCAAGCGGCCCATTGCCGACGACTCTGCTCCTCCGGCCAAGAGGCAAGCCGTGACTGTCAACGGTGCCCGATCGCATCCAGACGCTGACTTGCCGTGGAAAGATGACCTCGAGGTTCGCCCCCTCCGATGCCCTGCGCCCTCCTGCCTCCGCACCCCGCCAACACACCCGCTAACGTTGCCCCTACACACAGGCTTTCCAGAAAGACGCCATTCTGCGCCAGATGCGCGAGTTCAAGCGGGAAAAGGTCACCCTCGAGTCGCAGCTGACCGAGCTGGAGAAGCGCTCGCAGCACCACGACGACCATCTGCGGACAATAGACGCTTGGTTTGATCAGGTCAGTACACCCTTGGAGTTTGGTTGAGATGATGCTAATAGCTTCTTAGCTTGTCGATGAGATCAAAGTCCGGAGTGCAGAGAATCTGCCCCCATCGTCAGCTGATCCCGCCTCCAACTCGCTGCCCGCTGCCCTCTTCTTTGAGGATAGCCAGACCCTCAAAAAACATCTGTCTAGCCGCAAAGAGAAGATCTTGGCCTCACTGTCTGGTCTTTTCGCTCGCTACCCTCCTAGTAGCCCAGAAGTCGCACATCTGCAGGAAAGGCTATCGCAACTGTTGGCTACGGAGAAGGATCACCTGGTCCAGCTCCAACGGCTTACTACCGAGAAGGAGCAGCTGTCAGACCGGTTGGATACTGCTACTCATCGTTATCTGGTCGCTGAGAAGAAGATCGACCGGTTAAAGAGTAGCCAAGTCCAGAAGCTCGAGCAGCAAGCAGTTGCTAGCAGTGTCGTCAAGGAGGAGACACCATCTGCAACGAATGGCGCCGAGGCCGTCAATGGCGCCTCACCCGGTCCTGTCAGCGAAGAGGTGGAAGCGTCCCGCAACCAGGCAGTGGCCGAGGCAGCGAAAAGAAAAGAGCAACTCGAGCAGATTGAGCAGGAGAACAAGAAGCTTACTGAAGAGGTGACCGCCCTGAAAGTGAAACTCACTGGACTGTCGGATGATGACTACGCCAAGACGGATCTTTTCAAAGCATTGAAGAATCAACACGAGGACGTGATAAAGCGCATCAACAACTTGGAGGCGACTAACATTCAATTGCGGGAAGAAGCGCAGAAATACCAAGCAGAGCGGACAGCTTATCGCATCAAAATCGATGATGAGACCCGTTCCTCCTTGGCAGAGTCTGAGAGCAACGTATCACAAGCTGAAGCGAACCTTGCCCGAATTCGCAGTGCTCGAGATGAGCTCATGGCCAAGAACAGCGTTCTCGAAACCAGCCACAAGGATGCCCATGCATCTACGGAGCAGTCGAAAGAGCTCGTCAGCGCGTGCGAGAGCCGAATTGCAGCTCTGGAGTCCGAATGTGAGCGACTACGTCTGCAGATTGCTGACGGGCAGATACCCGATAGCTCAACAGCTTCGGGACCGGACGACTTGACGCCAGAGCAGTTGCGCGCCAAAATCTCAAATCTTGAGAACCAGTCAAAACTTCTCAGTAACGAATTGCCGTCAATGGAGGCGGCGTGGAAGAAGGCCCAAGCAATTGCAAGCAAAAAGATTGCAGAAATTGCTACGTGGGAGGATAATGTTGCAAAGGCGCACGCCGACAAGGCGAAAGCGGACCAGAAATTCTTCGCAGCCATGAAGGCCAAAGGAGAGTTGGAACAGCAAATCCGGATCCTTCGTGTTCAGGCCACAAAATCGACCGAGGTCGTTGCGCAATTGAAAGAGGCGGACTCACTTAGCCGATCACTTGTGGACAAGCTGGAGAAGCAGACTGCTGAGATGCGATCACAGATGGAGGAGCTGTCAGTTCAGCATCGTCAGCTACAGCAGAAGGTCAGCGAGAATGCAGTCACATCCGAAGGTCAGGTCAGCCAGATCGCGGAGCTGAAGAAGGTCGTCGAAGCCAAGGATACATCGTACCTCGCCGCAAGACACGCCCAGCGTGAATCGGAGACCGAGCGAGACAAGTTGACTGCACAGGTTGCAGGACTCGAGAAGCAAGTTCAAATTTGGAAGAAGAAGAGCACCGGAAACCAGAGTTCGGAAACCGCGATCATGGAATCCATGATTCAGTGCCAGATCTGCAAGAGCAAGTTCAAGAACACAGTCATCAAGACTTGTGGGCACATGTTCTGCGATCAGTGTGTACAAGACCGCCTCACCAACCGCGCGAGGAAGTGTCCAAATTGTGGCAAAGCGTTCGGCAGCAACGACACGATGCGCGTACACCTTTGAGCGGCCACCTATCCTTGGCTCGTCACACCTCCCTGCATGACGTTCAACACTTTGCCCAAATGTATATTAATGCCATTCACTTCATCACCTTTTCTTAGCACTCGTCAGTAGCCAGTCGACAGGTTCTTTCACAGGCTCGGCATGATGTTTTCGGTTCCTCGGCGTTTCGGCGGCTGGCTCGTTCCTTTTGCAAAAGTTCCATGTCGCTCCATTTTGAAGGCGTATGGTGCTGGGAGCAGGGCACAATCCTGTACGATGTTAGTTGCAAGACATGTTGCCAGACGACATGTGTCGGCATGTTTTAATAGATTCAGCACCTTTTTCTTCTACCTTTTCGGGGAGCGAAGTTGGGACGGAAGTCGGACTAGGTAGATGTGGCGACATTTTGGGCGCAGCTAAGGCTATGATACGATTACAGGAGAGAAAGCAATACCAGTTAATCTATGCTTTGTGCCACCATGTCTTTGAACTGTGCTCCATGCCCACCAACCGCAATAACCAGTGTCCACCAAGAGACAGAACGCATATTCAATCATGAAATTATTGACCAGGAAGGCTTCAGGGACCGCCGAAGGGGCAGTTAGATCAGAGTGTTTATAGATGCGGAAAAGAGTATTCTTAATATCAGCTACGTATATTAAGAGTTGAGAGGAGAGATGGTAAGCAGATACACATTTTGCCTCACCTTTAAATGAGTTGCGCTGAATAGAGATGCATAGAAACCTTCTTCTTAAATGGCCCACCGACTTGCTTGACACCTTGCAGCAGCTGACGAATCATATCAGTGGTTCTCGGCAATACCCATTGCAGATGAGCTTTATTACAAGGGAGAAATGGTCCGTGATGAAATTCGCGAGCGATGACGTGGGGGCTCGTTCTTCGCGTGTCGTGGTTGCCCTGTGCAACCGACTACCATAAACACTCGCACCTGTACGTTTTTGAGTGCCAATACCACAAACCATTGCGCCCCTCAACTCCTCCAAAACACGATTCTAGCCTCAACTTGCTATAAACCACCTCTCGGCTACAGCACTCGTGACACTCACAGGCCCACACGATCAGCACAAACTCGTGGTCAACAATGTCTGCCAATGTGCTCAGCGTTCGCGACAACAACGTCCAAGTCAAGCCGACTCCATCGCCCGAGAAAGAGAAGCCAAAGAGCCTCGAGTACCATCGTCAAGTTTTGCAATCGCGCATGGACAGCGAGCAGTATGTTGACGCGATTTTTCTAGTCTTGCGCATAGCTAACGTGCGACCAGGACCCAGCAGTATGTTTCACCGTCGGACGAGATCATGTCGCCAGCTACGCAAAAGCTGCAAGCTTTCAAGACGAAGCACGCGATGAAGAAGTAAGAATAGCCCGAGTCGAAGCAGAGAGATGCGAGCTAATACCGTCAAGGTCGAAGCCACAGACGCTGTTTAAGAAGACAAGCTCCAAAAACTTCGAGTCGGCTAAGGGCACAGCTATGTTCGCCGATATACCCAAAGCCAAGGGCCTGAAAGAGGAGGATGCACAGACGTAGGCGTTGGCCTGCTGCCCTCTGTGCGCCGACGTTTGGTCGAGTATGGGATATTTGACATCAGTCGCGTTCGTTTGAACAAAACCACGATTCGTGCCGGTATAAATGGTCCGGAACCAGTTGCTCTTTGGATCTTTCGCGCAAGGCTATGGCCTCTGGGGTAATTGCTGGATTGGGGTTTTTGTGGAGTTTCTGGGCACCGGTTTGGTTACGAATGACATGACCTTGCGACTGTAGAATATTGATGAATTCCTTTGCAAATGACTTGGATTTGTGACTATGCTGTGACCTTGCATGTGCATAATTGTGGGGATGGTGTCTGAGTCTAGGGAATAGCCCTGGTCTGTCTGGGGGAATTTCGCCAAGCCGGTATGTTGGTACCGTTGTGGCTGCATCTTTCCTAGACGACCCGCCATGACTTCGCCTTGTGCGGACCAGCAATCTCTGAAAGATGAAATCGCGGACCTGGAAAGGCGTCTACAGGATGCCAAAGCCCGATTAGAGCAGCGCGGGGTGGTGCCGCCCAAGCCTGTCGAGGCCAATGACGCTGGTTCGTTCGCGCTCCGCAATGCATCATGGCCCATCTGTTATAGCTAACAGCGTCGCAGCTCTCCATGCCCTTCTGCTCCTCTCGGACTCTGCGCTTCCGCTGGGCTCATTCGCTTTCAGCAGCGGTCTAGAGTCTTACCTCGCGCATCACAAGCCATCCCCGCCGTCGGCGTCGCAATTGCCCGCGTTCCACACCTTCCTGCGCCTCTCCCTGTCCACACTCGCCAGTACCGCACTCCCGTATGTCTTGACGGCGTCCCGCCATCCCGAGCAGATTGAGCGACTGGACAATGACTTCGATGCGAGCACACCATGCACCGTCGCGCGACGGGCAAGCATAGCACAAGGGCGGGCATTACTCGCTGTATGGGACCGCAGCTTCAAGACGCAATATAGCGATGCCACGGCAGACGCACATGCCCTCGATACCAGCAAGCCCAAAGGAAGTGACGCAGCGATCAAGGCTCTTGCCGCCTTCTCGTCCGCTCTTCGCTCGTCAGACGACATCAACGCCCATCTCGCGCCGCTTTGGGGCCTCGTCACCCGTGTCCTGTCCGTTCCGCTGCACGACTCCGCCTACCTCTACTTGTTTTCGCATGCCCGGACTGTGCTTAGTGCCGCTGTTCGTGCGAGTGTCATGGGACCCTATCAAGCGCAGGCAGTTTTGGCGAGCAGCGAGTTGCAAGATAGGATTCGCGGACTGGTCGATGAAGGATGGCACAGGACGGTAGAAGACGCCGGACAGAGCGTGCCGGTCATGGATCTCTGGGTAGGGAGGCATGAGAAGCTTTATAGTCGCATTTTCAACTCGTGAGCACCAATGGAATCTGTTTGGGTATTTTGCAGCACCCCAGCTAGCGTTTGAAGATTTATTTAGTGTCTCTGAATGCTCGCGAGGTACCATAGGAGAAGCATTTGAGATATACCCTAGGTATAAGCCCCCTGCAACTTTCTGTCGTGACTAACAACGTGTAGTACCATAGGTACTTACCATATTTACACCGTTTCCTATAAGTTCAGGCACTAGTAGAGGGTTATACTACACTAAGTCACCCTCTAGTCTTCTAGGTATAAATCAGAGTCTGAACTCTAGACTACCAAGGACACCCTGTTAGAGTGAAATGGAGTAGGGGTGTCACTTACCTAAGGTAGCGTGCGAACACCCTGCAATATTGCTTGAACCAAAGCAAAAACTACCTAGTCCTACCACCTTAGCGTACATAACTCGTCAACACTTCTTACACGAGTTAATCCTATCAGCGCGACCATCAAGCCGAGTGCCGGCTATATCCAGGCGGCAGTAAGACGACTTGGCAAACTTGGCCCTGCAACGTTCCCCGCCCATATGTCCCATCCGACGTCATCTACTGGCTGCATCAACCACTTGTCCTGCAATCGCATCAACGCTACGGCCCAAGCAGGAAGCTCTGTATAACTACCTGCTAGTCTGTACCAGATGTGCAGTGATATGCATACTACAAGTGTTGTGACCGTAGACATAGAGGATGTGTATAAAGACAGCGGCGCTTAAACTTGGTTCCTGCTCACAGTTTGTGATTCTCCGCACTACTTCTAGTCGAGATACATCAACAGCCATCATGATGCATTTTAGTAGGTCCTCTTTACTCGTAGCTATCGTAGCATTGCGCGGATTTATCAATGCTCAATTCCCTCCCAAACCTGAGGGCGTGACAGTACTTGAATCGCAGATTGAAGAGGGCATCAGGATCTCATACAAGGAGGTGAGTTGTCACTGAACAACAGCAACAGCACAACGCATTTGTACTAATTGATACGCCAGAATAACCTTTGTGATACTACAGACGGTATACGAAGCTATTCCGGCTACGTTCACCTCCCAGCCAACGCCCTCGCCGACCTTGGTGTGCAAAACCAGACTTACGAAATCAACACATTTTTCTGGTTTTTTGAGTCCAGGAAAGATCCCGTCAATGCGCCATTTGCGCTCTGGATGAACGGTGGACCGGGCAGCAGTTCTATGCTCGGACTGTTGCGCGAGAACGGACCTTGCTTCATCAATGCTGACTCTAATTCAACGGGGCAAAATAAATGGTCGTGGAACAACGAAGTCAACATGCTGTATCTCGATCAACCAGTTCAAGTCGGAATGAGCTATGACACTTTAACCAATATCACAACCAACATTGATACGGGTGATGTCGAATTGGCAGACTTCTCAAGCAATATTCCAGCGCAGAACAATTCTTTTTACGTTGGAACCTATGCCAGCCAGGACGCCAACCTGACCACACGGGGCACTGAGAACTCCGCACGAGCTCTATGGCACTTTGCGCAAGTCTGGTTCCAGGAATTTCCTCAACACAAGCCAAACGATAGCAGGATTTCTATCGCCACAGAATCCTATGGAGGCCGCTACGGGCCCGCTTTTGCAGCCTACTTTCAAGAGCAGAACGAACGGATTGAGAACGGAACCTGGGATGAACAGGGTCAAACTCATGTGCTTCATCTTGATACTCTCCTCATCATCAACGGCTGCATAGACCGTTACGTCCAATGGCCCGGCTACCCGATAATGGCGTTCAACAATTCCTACGGTATCCAAGCCATCAATGAGTCGCGACATGCGGAAGTCGTCAATGACTTATATCGAGGAGGAGGCTGTCTCGACCAGATCGAAGACTGCCGGAATTTAAGTCTCGCATACGATCCCTCGAACCAGGGCTTCAACGAAACCGTCAACGATGTTTGCGAAGCCGCAGAGACCTTCTGCACAGAAAATATCCGTGATCCGTATTTTGATACTGATCTCAACTACTACGATGTATCTGTGCCTGGTGCAGCATCATTTCCGCCGCCGTGGTATGAGGGTTGGTTAAATCAGCCCCATGTGCAACAGGGACTGGGCATCCCAATCAATTGGACGCAGTCAAACTCGGCTGTATCGCGCGCATTCCGCGGGATTGGTGATTATCCGCGTCCGGGGTGGAAAGAAGATTTGGCGTACTTGCTGGAAAAAGGCATCAAGGTGACATTGATATACGGAGACCGAGACTATGCTTGCAACTGGTACGGAGGCGAATTGCTCTCTCTTGCAATTCCCTACGCCAACGCCTCGTCTTTTGCAGGGGCAGGCTATACAGACGTCATTGTCAATCGTACCTACGTCGGTGGACAGGTGCGGCAATTCGGAAATTTGTCCTTCACACGTGTCTATCAAGCAGGACACGAGGTCCCTGCCTATCAGCCCGAAACAGCATATAGGATATTCCAACGTGCTCTGTTCAACTTCGACATCGCAACTGGCAACATATCTACCATCGAGAATCCCGACTACGCTACCGAAGGACCCGGTGATGTGTTCAATATCACAAATCAGCCGGTCACCGATCCGGGCTCGCAGTGCTATGTTCTGGACCGTGCACAGTGCACGAACGAACAATGGGAGGCAGTCATGAATGGAACCGCTTTGGTGAAGAATTGGATTGTTGTAGATGCTAACACAAGTTCGTTGTTTCCCGGT
Organism: Parafenestella ontariensis; assembly: GCA_021596325.1. NCBI lineage: Eukaryota > Fungi > Ascomycota > Dothideomycetes > Pleosporales > Cucurbitariaceae > Parafenestella > Parafenestella ontariensis. Next base: position 72,701 of record JAKGDA010000012.1, on the reverse strand, counting down.
TTGGTTGGTGACGGAACGGGATCTAGTAATGGTACCTCGGCGCCTGTTCCGAGCGCAACTGGTAGTGGTGGAGGGGCACCTGCAGCGACAGGAGCTGCGCCTAGCGATCTACATGTTGGTGTGTTCTGCAGCGCGATGCTTACGGCGGTTCTGGTGAGTTTAGTGATGTTTTGATTGACAGTTATCGTAACTGTGATCGATATCCGATGAAGTTCTGTGGTATACCTTGAAAGTAGAAGTCTGGATTAAGATTACTACATAATATAGACCAATAGTACATTAGAAAGTCCTACTCTTTGCTCTCCATGACTAGCTTGGAATAGTCCATAGCTATGTATGGTGTTTTAATTGACAAGCGGAGCACAGTTCTTCACTCAAACTACGCCTTCACAGTGATGAACGAGTTTTGACATTGGTCGCGTGATAACCAGATATATATTAGTAGGACACCTTAAAATTATCCCTGTATATCTTCAGTATATTTAATTAGTAACCTTTTATACCTTTAAAGGCACTAAAGCTATACAGGCATATACATAATAAGCTTTAAGACTAGGTTTAGTACTTCCAGCACAGTTAGTATTACTTCCGGCTATTTAACGGCGCTAGAGCCTGTCACGCCCCTTCTGCTTTCAAATTCCCCCGATTATGCCTCTCACGCAGGCGCATCTTCAAGAGGAACAGTACACTGGTCAACAGGCCCATAGCACTCAACCCAACGCCCACATATATAGCACCTCTATACCCTCTCAGCTCATCCTCCACCGTCTGCCCACCGTTGTTAACATGCATCTCCACTGTCCCCGCAATGCCAACTCCAATACTGATACTATAGTTGACAATGGTGTTGACCAAACTCGCCGCCATACCTTGGTGTCTCCTCTCCACCGCATTACTCATAATCAGAGTACCGGCTGGAAAGCTCATATCCATGCCCCACGGTATGATTAAAGTCACGACAAATGACTGTGCCCAATAGATTTGTGTAACCGGCATCGTGGCAACAACGATGCTGCCCGTTAGAAAGGCGAGCATACTAATGAACATTACCCAGCCTGGGCCAATGCGTGAGATGACGTGGCCGGTGGTGATGGCGGCAATGAAGCCTGATATTGCGACGGGGCTGAGCTGCGCCATGGTCAGGAGAGGAGAAGTGTGTCGGAGTTGTTGGAGGATCTGGATAAAGTAGTATATGAAGATACCTGGTATTGTCAGCTTGTCATCTATGCTTCTTATAGAGAACTGTTGCACACGTGGACAGGAAGAAATGAGTAGGGCAAGGAATGACGTACCGAACGCAGCCCAGCCACACATCTCGCATAACATCACAAAGGCAACATCCGTGCTAAGAGCGTCGAAGGGTATGAGAGGCTTTTCGGCAACTCTCAACTCAATCCAGAAGAAGACCGGAAAGAGCAAGATCCCAAGAATCAAGAGCACATAGATGTATGGCTGCTCCCATCCGAATCCTGGAGCTTGGTTCCAAGCGAAGTTGAACAATATCATCGCGGTGATGCCAACTGATGCGCCAAGCAAATCTAGTTCTTTTATTCTCTCTTTCAGTGAGAGCTCTCGCACTTCAGGGTCCAGCGGTACAGAAGGAAGAATGAAAGTCGAGAGCATGGCGAGAACAACGAGGGTGAAGCCAAAGGTCCAAAATGTCCATGGCCACCAGAGCAGGGTCCAAAGGCCGGCAAATGTCCCGCCCACAACAGCACCACCTACAGCTTCTCAGTACACAACTTTAGACGACACGAAAAGGAAGGAACATACCAGGTGCACAAGCTCCAAACAGTGAGAAAACCATATCCTTTTTCCGTCCTTCATTGTAGGTTGCACCCAACAACCCCAATGCATTCGGTAGCAGGAGTGCTGGTCCAATGCCTCCTAGAACTCTTGCGAAAATAAACAAAACCTGTCCACCATTCCCATCAACGTATACGCTGCATCCTGCCACCACGTTCCAAGTTGCAAACCAAACGAAACCCAGCACCAACATGTTTTTGTAGCCAAATAAATCACCACAGCGACCTGATAGTAGAATGAAGGTGCCTACGGTGAGTGAGTAGCCTGCCATGAGCCACGACAAGACGCCCGGGTCAGTGATTCCGAGGTCCGATCCGATGATATGTAGGATGTTGAGGGTATTGAGAAGGCCAGCTTGCGTGACGAACTGTGCAGAACAGAGGAGACCGACGAACAAGAACTCGCGGATGGGAGACATGGTCTCCGCGATAGACTTTGTTCGCGCCAACGCAAGATCTTCTTGCTGCTTTGACGTCCGCGTAGATTGTCGTGTAGGGTGGCAGTCGAGATTCTGAGGCTGTGCATCCTCATCGAGGCTGAGGTCCGATGTGGATGAGTTTGGCGACAGTATCCCATCCTTTGGCTCTGTCGTATCAGCGTGGTCGTCCATGGCTAAAATAGTATTGTTGTTTTGGCGATGAAGTGCTGTCACAATGCTCCTCTCTTCGGCGGGCCCAGTAATCTAAGAGTGGATAACCGTCCCTTTGATGTTGATGTTCGCTTGTAATCTGAGCCCTGATCACCGTTTTCCGAGTTAGCGCGGGTACGATTTCTCGTTGTGTAGAAGTCGACAGATCGCAGACGTCGTGTCAACTATTTGCGCGGCCCGCAAGCGCGATTATCTAAGACAGAAGGGGTCGCGAAAAACTGTTTGAGTATTGTAGCCATAATGAAAATTCGGTTTTGGTGCCTTGTCGTAGGACAAATGTTTTTCAGATGAGTGTTACGTGGGCACGGAATTGTGCCGAGATTCGCCATTAATCAGATATGTGGAGACAGAGCAGTGTCCATTCTTCACCCACCCAAGGGAATCATGACTTTTGACGTTGTCGACCCTGACTGCGCACTGCTTGTCTGCACGCTCTCCCATTTTCTCGGATCAATGCTGCTTAACTTCATACACTCTGACATCGATCAACTTCTTCACAGCCCAGCTATGCCCTCCAACAAAGATAGGCCCACCTCTCCACAACGGCAGTATATCGTCACGTCCCTGCCTCCTCTCAACAACCGGTCGCTGCCACTCCCCTTGCTGGAAACGCTCCACATCGTCTCTGCTGACCATGTGCGTGCGCGCATTAGCCGCCATAGTCCAGAAACCAATGATATGTCCCTGATCGATTGCATGCTTCAGGATCCCAGTTCCATTTTCGGAAGCGCTGAGTAGTTGGAGGAGATCCGAGCACGTGTAATCCGATTTCCCTATGGGAAGAGAAGCGCAGGTAAGTTGAGAACGGTGCAATGACTGCGGGATCTGGTCGATAATGATGGGCGACCATATGTATGGAAACGGCACGTATAGTAGTCGTAAAGATATACTCAGAACCACTGCGACGGGGAAGTCGAGGCCTAGTGAGACTGCTGCTCGAAGTGCAGATAGAATTGTCAGTCGCGGTGGAGTCGTGGGGGTGGAGAAGAATTTAAGGTGCTCTTGGAACGCCGAGTACTTGCTTCGAGACATAACAAGGGGATAAATGATGTTCTGGGTTCTGCTTGAGATAGAGCTTTGTGAGGGTATGCAAGTGCAAGTTGCATATAATAGCAAAAAGCAGCATAATCTAGATAGGAAAGTCGTGACGTCATCTGTACTCAATGCATACGTGACTGTGTTAACTCAGCCTTATAAATTTTATGAGAGTTAAGTCAACATAATACTATCAAGTATTCCCAGTCGCTGATCGATCCTGTAATAGAAAAGGTTCGTGGAGTTCAAGGCGCTAGTCATACCTAGGTATATCAAGGTGTGCCCACAGCAGCATTTCCATGGAAGTTTTTGACATGTGAGAATTAGTATAATCCCCTCCGGATATCCTCCGCAATCCTTTGCAACTCTTTCACGGTTGGCGGCTCCCCCGTGCTCCGGATCATCACACCCCCAATCGTCGACTCTAGTTCCATTCTACCCTTGTCAGAAATGAAAGTACCGTCCTCTGGTAATTGTCGCTTTTCCTTCTCGCTCCTTGATCTCATTTTTTGGCTAGCGAAAGCTGTGCTCTGAATCCTTTCCTGAGCCTTCGGCCTGGAATTTGACTTGCTTAGTTTCTTAACCTGGCCTGATGGAACCACCGGTGGCTCGACCATGATAGCCGTCTGAGGCAGCACATGTGGTGTTAAGTGTTCCCCTTTGCGGACTTTAACAAACTGGAACCTTTTGGCAGATTTAGTCTGTGCGACTAGCGGAGCAGCCTGTAGAGCTTGTAGATCTATTTGTACCAAATCAGACTGGGTTCATGTGTCAAGTGTATGTCATGTCATACCGCGAAGAAGCTTCGCCCCGTCTGGCTCTCTCCCTTGCCACCTACCCATCCGCTGCACCGCCCACAGCCTCGTCCGCCCTTCGAGCTCGATCAAGTATTCCGTAGATCCCGAGACTGGAATAGAGCTCCACGTAGATATGAGTTCTAACGTCTCTGGAAGCACCACCGACGTTGTCCTGCGCTTCACTAGTATAATCTCGAGGCGCTTTAGTGGTTGCCTTCGATTTCTTGGTGTTAATGTATCGCCACGGCATATAAACTCAAGGGTATCAGGAGGCTGTTTGACTGAGCGAAAACTGCGCATGCGACGCATTGTTCCGGGCTGTCCTAGGCTTGTCGAACGGGACCGCTCTCTGGAGAGAGTGTTGCTCGAGCTAACAATGAGGTCGGTGATATTAGATAGACATTCCTGGAGGGCATGAACGTCTTGTTGCTCTTCTTGCATAACATTTACTCGCGAAATCGTCGCCGCTTTTTCATCGATAGAATTGTGATACTTCGCGCTGCGGACGGCGGTCGTTTCAGCACTAGGGACTGTAATCCGGATTTGTAGGTTGAGAACACTGCCGAGCGCGTTTTTCACCATTGATGGCGTATCGTTCTTCCAAAACTTATAACACACCTCCAAATCAATGTCCGCCGAGCACCGAGTTCTGCTATCATGATGGAGATCGATGACGAATGTGCTTCTTCGATAGAAAGCAATCAAGAATAACTTTCGGAGATGTTGTGAGACTAGGAATATGGGATTCATCATGATGAGCCGGATGTCGACGTGACTAAGACCAGCGCGGTGTTGGAGATGCTGATCACGCTGGTTTGGAGCCCGTTGCGGTCCGAGGGATATCGTCCAGGGTCCACCGATTACATAGGCCAGTATATGGTCCATAACTGGCTGAGGCATGTTGAAGAAAGATGATTTTCGCTTCGGCTGGCTCTCGAAGATGACAGGCGGTTCGCCTTGATTTACCGAGGTGCTGGCCGGGACGGTAGGAGGCCGGGGAAAGATGGGTGATACAATAGTGCAAGCAGTAGACGTCGAAGATGAAATTGAGACACCAAGTTCTGACCTGGACTGCAGGAATGCTGGCTTTAAAGAGGATGACTGGTCCCTTTGTTTTGCTTTTCTATGTTTCCTGCTCAAAGCGAGCAACTCCTGGTTGTCCCTAGTCTGCGGCTCTTCTCGGAACTCTCGCAATGGTAAGACTGGAACTATCGCACGAGGTCGAGTATGTCTGTTCTTCTCCTTCAATGGCTGGTGTGTTGTAGGACGATAGCTTTGGAGATATTTGCGGGATGCAGCGAGTGGGTCGGAGTCCACGGCAAAGTTCGTGAAGTCGATACTGATTCGAGGATCTGGTAGTCGAAGCGAAAGTAGAGACGGAGAGAAGGCGACTGCCATGGTGACTTTCAATCAGATAAACCAAGCCCAGAAAGCTGTCAACACATTTTTAAACAACGAAAAGGCAACGAGTGACTGGATAAGAGGACAGCTCTCCAGGTGGACGATCAACGCAAATCAAGACAACTTGGTTTGTTGGGAAATGGGTGCTTTAACTCGTTGTCTGAGACCGTGAAGATGCATCGTACCATACTTCTTCTTTTGCGACCCATGGTTGGCGAGTTCGAGAACCGCCATGAAACTTGGGCACCCTGTTCGCACTTTTTCTGGCCAACTGAAAGCTCCGGGGTGTTGCCCAAACTCTCAGCTCGCATACATGTGTGATGCGATAAAACAAGGCATATTGATGCCTCGATAATAGACAGCGATGTCCATTCGCTAAGTCTAGGTATCTTGGTACCGTCATAGACTGCGACAAGTCATGTCGAGCTGAGAGGACCACTGTTCAAGTTTGTAGCCTTGGGCGAGACTTGAAGTGTCAGAGAGTACTGAGATAGCACGGGTGGATGAAACGCAGAGCAATTGACGTGGGTTGATCTGCTACGTCGGGGTGATGGTGCGAATGAGCGGGTAAAGTCGTTATCAAATCTTTCGCATGCAACTAGCTGCGTCATGGGATGTGAGTGAAGGAATGTTGGGTGCCTGATTGATATGGATGGTGAGATGACCAGGGAGGATGTAAAATCTGGAAGCGACGTTTCGTGTTTCGTGTTTCGTGCGCTGAGGTCAACCACGTGCCGCACGACTGCCGGCTGATAGATTCTGAAACATGGCATTGCGCCAGGAAGCATAGGTCCGACTATCCTGAACGCCCTCACTACTCTATCCATACTCGACTATCCTCTCGATAATACGGTGTGGTGTATACCACACCACGCCAACTAGGAACGCTCAATCCTCGGGCGGAAGCCATGCCCGTTTCCACTCTGGTGCACTAGACTGTAAATGGAGATGCCGAAGATGGCAGATGCCTGCCAGAGTAATAATAAGGTCGACCTGCGCTCCTGCCCCACCATGCCGCCATGGACACAAGATAATAAGTAGACGAAATAACATCGACCCCCCAGTGTCAGTGCCAGCTGATGCATTGAGCAGCCACGATGGACTACGACACCTTCACAGCATGTATGTATGGCATTCCATAATCCCTGCCACGCTGCAAGCACTCACCACGGCCAGCGCAATACCAGACCAGCGATGCGACGTCGTTTGCTCATACCTCTGCGCGCGAGCGATGGCCCATCATCATCACGCAGGGCATTGATGACGTGCACCGCTCATTGCATGCCACCAAGGACGAGCAGACGCTGAGCGAAGGCAAATGGATCGTGTCGGAGCTGGCCAAGCTCAAGTACGAGGTGCAGCACGACCGCGAATTGACGCCCATTCCGGACGACGGCCAGAGCGACGTCGCAGCGTACAACGGCGAGTTGGCAGCCCGCGGGAATCCCAAGTGGCATGGCGTACCCTGGCTGTACGCCGAGTGCTACCTGTACCGGTATGCATCACGCCAACTCTGCCATGTAGAGAGGTGAATGCTGACAGCCATAGCAAGACGCATCTCGAGCATCTTCAAGCGGACCGCAAAGTGGACGTCATATGACCTGTTCGCCCGCCAGAAGATGTCGACGTTCAGATCCTCCCGCCCCGCCGTCCTCGAGCTCGCCGCCCGCTACAAAGATATCGTCACCGAGCTTGACCAGAAGCACACGCTCCAGGGCGCCAAAACACAGGAGCAGCTCGAGGAGGCGGAGAAGATTCTATTTGTTGAAATGTGCGAGATCTGTCTGTGGGGCAATGCCACAGATCTCTCCCTCTTGACAAACCTCTCGTACGAGGATATCCAGAAGCTACAGGGCTCCGACGCGCGCAAGGCATCGGAGAAGAATATCTTGGTGAATGACCTGGACAAGGCATTCAACGTCCTGACAGCCGCACAAAAGGCAGGCAACAAGGAGCGACGCATCGACATCGTCCTGGACAACGCCGGCTTTGAGCTCTTCGTGGACCTCATACTCGCAGGATACCTACTCGCATCAGGCCTTGCTACAACCGTCGTCTTCCACCCCAAATCGATACCCTGGTTCGTCTCGGACGTGCTACCAGCCGACTTTGGCGCCCTCCTCTCCGCCCTTGCCGATCCTCAGACCTTCTACGCCGCTCTGTCCGACGAGGACAGGCATGCTGGGAAGGACGCCGTACCACTGTCCGACACCGAAAACGCGAACCTACAATTCCTCTTCCAGAACTGGAGCGGTATGCATGCTGAGGGTCAGCTGGTACTTCGACCAAACCATTTCTGGACGGCTGGCGGCAGCTACTGGAGACTTCCCAAGACCGAGCCTGAGCTGTACGAGGATTTGAAAGAGAGCGAGCTGGTCATCTTCAAGGGCGATCTCAACTACCGGAAGCTGACAGCTGACGTATGTTCGAACATGACTCGTAATGTTTTGTCTAATTGCTGATTTGTAACAGGCGGCATGGCCGGCCACTACACCCTTCACCGATGCCATTGGCCCTCTGGGCCCTGGTTCCGGCATTCGCGTCCTAGCGCTCCGGACCTGCAAGGCAGACGTCGTTGTCGGGCTGCCAGAAGGAGAAGACGAGAGGATCAAAGCGACTGCAGGTGGTGGTGGAGACAGTGGCGCAAGGAAGTGGGCCTGGAGCGGTAAGTGGGCTGTAGTGCAGTTCTGTGATGGCAAGGCCTAAACATAAGGAACAATATGCCGGAAAGCCTCAGACCAAGCGAGATTGTAAACATAGACCAAAGAATTGCTCAAATGATTGCATACGAAGAACGTAAGAGACCATGTTGCAGAGCTGATGGGATCCAAGCATGCCAGGCGTATCTTATGGTAGTCACTCGCCAACGCGCAGCGCTTGATAGAACCGTTTCTGCAACCCTACCACATCAAAATCGACGCTTCCTAACAACTACAACATATCACCTGAGTCCGCCAGGCCTTTCATTCGCCTTCACCCTACTGCCTTTCAAGCAGGCCTCGCTAAACGCTGCCTCGGTATGCTCCATCTTCAGTACATGATCACTGCCCTACCCACGGCAATTTCAAAACCCAAGCCGACACGTGGAATGAGTGTAATGGCAAACCTCTCTCCGACAGCAGCATACGATCAGACCGATGCATTTCATAAGCCTTTGATGTCCTCCTTGTAATGCTGTTCCGTCCTTGCATGCGCGGCCTGTAGGCATTCTTCTGTCACCGCCTTATCACGCGGAAACAGCCTGACCTTAAAATCGCGAGGGATTGCCACAAGTGCCGTCTTGAACTGGTTGTAATCGACGTAGTCCGTATTTGGAGGCTCCGAATCTGAAGCCACAATCTTGTAGGAGGACAAGATGCGGATAAGAGCAGCATAAAGCAGCCGCGTAGCGATTGCCTGGCCACTGCACGCTCGAGCCCCAGCGCCGAACGACAGGTGGGCTTGCGATGCCAATGGTCGTTCCGTGAACGGACCCAGCGTGTTATCTTCAGTTATCGGTTCGAGCCAACGCTCGGGATTGAAGACGTTCGCATCCGGGCCAAAGTGATCAACATCATGGTTGCCGGCTTGAGCGTTCACTAAGATCATCGTCTTGGCCGGAATGATGGAGCCGTTCCAGTGCACATCGGTGACGGTCTTCCTTGGCAAGCTCATAGAGCTCACTGTATAATAACGGCCAGCCTCTTGGATGATCGCCTTGAGATACGGTACCTTCTCCTCCTGGTAGCTATTCGCCCATGCGTCACGAATGTCCGGATAGTGCCGTTTGATATCAGCATAGGCGCGGTCTTGGAAGATTTGCCCCTCCGCCGTACAGAGCGAGCCAATACAAGAGGTCAAAGTTCCTGGGATGGTTTCAAATCCACCGCTAACTAGAGATAAGCAGATGGAAGATACTTCGACTCCAGTAAGCTTTGTCTCCTGATCCTTCAAGATTGCGGCACTGATACATGGCTTGTCGGTTCCTTGCTTAATCATCTCGCGGACCTTGTCAAGAAGAAGATTAAGGTAGGCATCTCGACGAGATCGCAGATCTTTAGAACGAGCGAGCTTCTCATTATTAGGGATATAGCGAAGTGCAGGAACGTAGTCTTGCATGTTCTCCGACGCGCTGCGCAGAAGGGATATTGCTGAACCGACGTGCAGGATCTCGCGAAGAAGTGTATCATAGGTGTTGTCCATACGAATCCCGTAACAAAGCGTCAAGGTGGTGTTGAGCGCATAACGTTGGATGTAGGGTCGTATGCTGATCTCAACATCTGGATTCGAGAGGCCGCTATCCTTATGCATATCGCGAACAATGCAAAAGCTCTCCAGATCGAACATTGGGTGGTAATTGCGCAGAGCTGGCCGGGACAAGGCCGTGCCAGCAGCCTTCCGCTTGTTTTTGCAACTGTTGTCCCAGGGACTACTCCCAATCGTGAAGCCTTGTGTGCTGCTAATAACGCCATGGAAAGTGTAAAGCTTCGGGCGATCAATTACGGCGTTCTGGTGCTTGACCAATATGTCCCGGCATGCCTCGAAAGAGTTGAACACTACAGCCCGGGTGTTACCCAGCTTGATCTGGAAGACCGGCTGCTTGTACTGGCGCCACCATTTCTCACAAGAGGAAGCATGATCTTCACCGAGCTTAAGCAGGTGGCCGAAAATAGGAACCGCTCCAGGTATTTCGGGTATCCCTTTGATATGGCCAATATCCGTACTGGTAGCCCACTGTGGCGACTGTCAGCGTGTTTGCTGCCTTCTGACAATCGCGTACACGTACCAAGGAGAGTAATATGAATAGCGCAATAACGCCTACTACGCTGATGTAATGTGCATTATCGCGGACGATGTCGGTATACGAGAGCTGGGATAACAGCATTGTGTCGGCAATATGCGCTAGACGTCGTGGGAGAAAATGGACCAACTTGGGAGGCTTCGACGCTGCCTTGAACAGCTATATATAATTAAAACATCCGCTTGACGAGTTTGCGCCTTTCCTTGTGTGCACCTGGCTAGACTGGCAAGATGGCCACTGACGACTGGACCTGTCGGATCTTCCGATGAATATGGAGAGCTCAACCTCGCTTAATGATTTGCGGCTTTCGGTCAATCCGGCAGTAACAACAAAATATCTTTTTCGTTTCGTTTCGGACACTCCGAAGCTCTAAGTTTCAGGTATGCTGATTGCGGTGGTTGTATCCATTCTTTTAATATCTTCCATAATTGTAGTTTCTTTCATCAACCCCCTTCCCTTTACTCGCCCAACGATCGAACTCTCTTCGTTCTCAATTACATACATACCAAACAAAGTCGCTCGGTTATAATGTCATCTAATACCAATGGCCAAGTTTTTCTCCTGAATCCTAAAGCCCCCGAGGGGCCGACTCGCTTTCCACAAGCCCGATCTGTTCCCACCGGCACCCGCACAATCTATGTCTCTGGTATCGCCAGTGTGCTACCCGACGGCAACATTGCCGGCGTCAGAGACGGCCAAGTTCCAGATGTGCGCATACAGACGGCGACTATCCTAGAGACTATCGATAAGATCGTTATGGGCGCATCGGGCGGAAAGGGTGGCGTGGCCAATATCATTGATGCTGTGGTGTACCTGACGGAGATGGAGCGGGATTACGCGGGGATGAACGAGGAGTGGAACAAAGTATTCGCGTCTCGGGAAGTAGCTCCAGCGAGGGCAACTATTGGCGTCAAGGACTTGCCAGATCCGAGATTTGTCGTGGAGGTCAAGGCCGTTGCGGTCGTGCCAGAGTGAAAAAACTGGCTGCTGGAGCGAGGCTCAGGGGTCGAGGAGACCACGACATAGGGGAGGGAGTTGTTAGCCTTCGCAGGGTTTAAAATGCGTCAGAAGGCAGATTTCTATTTGTGCCGATACATCACCAGTTCGCAAGCCAAGTTGCACCCCTATTATCTTCACTCTAATAGGAGGTCCTTAATAGTCTAAAATTAAGAATCTGATTTGTTCTTGATAGACCGGGGAGTAACTCAGCGCGAGGTGTCAGGTACCTATGGTAGACAATGTAATGGAGAGTCAACATAACTATAAATTATACTTGGAGTGATATATTATGACGGGCTGTCAATCTTGTCGATCGATCTGCACGCAAGATATGGTATTTGTTGCAGCCTGACAACACTTACTCAAAAACCTTGTTGAGAATTTTGCCTACCCTGCCAGGGTCTCGAGCAATGTACACGGCTTCATAGTTATCAATCTCATCCTTCAGACCATCCAGACTCAGATCCGCGGTCCCGGGACGAACGTATGAGGTTCTGTGAACTACCTTCCAGAAGATGAAAGCGAGTATAAAGAACCCTATCATACCATAGTCCAAGAAGAACCACTTCACACTCCAACCCCCTTTCAGAAAAACGTCATACCCTCCGGCCAGGAGCATGAACAGAGTTCCTCCCATAGCGACGTAGGACGTGTAGGGCTGAAATCTCCCCTTGTAGGCGAGCGTATCCCTGGAGATACCCTGGTGTTTAAGAGCGGAGAAAAAATGCCGGTACGTTAGTGCGGTGAATGAGTAATTGAGCATCTGGCAACAGGTGACAAGATCGACAAGGTAGGTCAGAACGGCCGAGGAAGAGCTTGAGACCTGGAGGAACGCTAGCAAGCAGAAGGATAAAGAGAACAATAATGCCCATAGAGGAACTCCACTCTTAGTGCACCACGAGAAAATGCGTGGCGCGTGTCCTTCGAGCGACATGCCGTGTAAACTCCGGGCTGAAGCGTACAATAGAGCATTGCCGGCGCTGAAGATCGATGTCATGATGAGGGCGTTGACCAAGTGAGGCAAGCCGGAGATATTCATCCGCTGCATCGCAATAACATAAGGCCTTGTTCGTGGTCAGCATGGATTGGGGTGTTCATCTTGGTTCAAACTTACGATGCTGCACCAGTGCCACTCCCGGAGATGTCGCCGCCGAGGATTCCCAGAAGAGTTGGGTCATCAGATGGAATGACAATTCCCATACACAAAGCAGAGCCCACAAAGAAAACAAGTATGCGCCATGCAAAAGACCTAAATGCAGGAGGCAGTATCTTGCGAGGATTCTCGGTCTCAGCCGCTACGATCGATATATACTCTGGGCCGGTTATACTTTTATGCGTGAGCAAACCAAGACAGTTAGAAAGAAAAGTGAAACACGTACGAGAAGCTGGCTTGGTATAGACAAGAAAGAATACCCAAGAATTTTCCTGTTCCTCCAGGCTCGAGGTGTTCGATAAATGGACCGGGATTGTTCCAGTACCGAAATCCGTACCGGTCGTGCAGTGGATTCCCGCCCACCATTGTTATGAATGTGAAGAAGAACAGGCCGACCATCAGGACTACCTTGAATATAGACAGGTAGAATTCTGAAATGCCAAAGTACCGCACCGTGACCACGTTGAGGAAAGCGTATGCGCAAATCATTGCCACGATTATCGCTTCGGCGGGTACTTTGTCAGTCCAAAACGTGATCATGATGTTCATGGCGACGATTTCGAAAGGGACGAGGATGGCCATGTTGAGAAAAAAGTTCCACGCCATGGCGAAGCCGAGGGCGCCATCTACCCACTCGCTCCCAAAGCGAATGAAGGGGGATGGAACAGGTGCGTGTGTCACCATTTCCGCGAAGCATTCGTTCACAGCCCACATGACGGCGCCCCAGATAAGAAAGGCGATGAAAAGGCCCGCAGGACCGCCCTTCGGTAAGGCAGATCCCATCTGCACATAAAGAGCTTCATGTATTGTCAGTCGTCGCTAATTGCATTTGTTGATATGTACCACGATGGCTGTCATTTATCAACTCCATGGCTAGGGTTTCACATACAAGTGCCAATTGCTCCGCCGATAGCAAAGAGCTGGACTTCTTTTCCACGTAAGCTTCGATGCAAAGCTTGCGACCCCGATGATATATTTGCAGCTGTCCCCTGTCCGTTACCTTCATCGCTCCTTGAAGATGGATTGATGTCGACGGTTGGCTGTTCTTCTTTGGAGTCCAACGGCACTGGCATCTCTTTCATGCTATTAAGATATCGAGAATAGATCGTTTTGAATCCAGAGCTGATTAATGATTGAGATGTAAGGCTGTAGGGATAAAGCACGTTCTCACTAGATTCAAGAAAGCGAGGGTCGAAGCATTCATCTTTACTGTCTGGTATTGGAGACGGGAATTTATGAGACTTGCGCATCTCGAGTCAGAGGTGAATCATAGAAACTCGAAAGTTATCCATTTAGATAAGACTATTGACAACTGACAAAGCGTTTATTCGGCGCTAGTCTGGCCCATTGATGAGGTCCAAAGTGGGGTCCTCGGGTCGTTATCAGGATAGTCGGACCTACCGACGGCCCGCCTTGCTTATGTACTGAAAAATGGTGAAACGAAAAGCGCAGTTATACAGCTAACCTCCAAGAACTGGTATATACCAGCAGGCAAAAAGATTATAATCCCAGAAAAGTGCAATCGAGTCACAGTTTCAACACATACATATGCTATGGCTACACTTAGCATCGAGCAGCTTTTTAGCGTGAAGGGCTACGTAGCTGTCGTCACGGGAGGAAGCAGTGGTCTGGGATTTATGATAAGTAAGGTGCGCTATAACTGCGATTTCTAGGTACACCCCGGATATATCACAGTCTGGGTGCACCAGCCCCGAACAAAACCTCTTACACACGTGCGGCAGGGACTTGTGACGAACGGTGCAAAAATATACCTTATTGCCTTGCCGACAGATCCACTTGAGGAGAGAGTGGCGGAACTCAACGAGCTTGGTCGATCGAGTGGTGGTGTAGTGTATGGGTAATGTCTACATGAAAGCATCACTCTTCTCGTTCGGCAGATCACTGACCTACATTAGGCTCCCCTGTAATGTTGCGAACAAAGATGCTATTGCTAGTGTTGCGGCATACATCAGCAGCCGAGAGCGCCACATCGATATGCTGATCTCTAACGCTGGCATAAGAAGAGATCCTCCTATTCAATGCGACGTTCTGTCTGCTTCCATGTCTGAGCTGCAAACGTCAATGTGGTCATCGCATCACTCCGACTGGGCTGACACTTTCTGTGTAAATTCAACAGCTCATTACTTCCTCTCTGTTGCGCTGTTGCCTCTCCTGACCGCGGCTGCAGAGCGCGACCTAGGCGGTGGCCGCTTGGGTAAGAGCGAGGGTCGTGGTGTGGTTGTCATCACGAGCTCTTGTGCGAGTATGCACAACGCGACTAATGTTGACTTGACGAGCTATGCCACGAGCAAAGCGGCGACCGATCATTTAGTAAAATTGTTAGCTGCAAAGTTTGCTCGGTTCTACGTTCGGGTGATTGGGATCAATCCGGGATGTAAGTACACATGAAATGGATATACGAACACTTATGGGGGGGGGTGCTAATGTGTGTTGTTTAGTCGTTCCAAGCAATATGAATCCTGTGGGCGAGACTGGCAATATGTTCAGCTCTCTTTTTGATCGGGTCCCTGCCAAACGGCCGGGCAACGAGGAAGATATTGCTGGTACGGTCATATATCTTGTCAGCCGAGCGGGCGTAAGTTATTTTCCATTCCAATGATCGGTATCTTCTCTCGCACTTGCACAAGTCATCCAATGTTAACAATGCCGCAGGCATATGTCGACGGGGTATCTCTTTGTGTCGATGGAGGACGCATTCTTGTGGCGAACGGCCAGGAATAAAGTTGGAATTTTACATGATGTTTGAGTATAAGATGTATACAGTGCATCGTCTTGAAAACAAAGTGTGAATGCAATTACCCCCCTTTTCAATTGAGAAATGGTTCAAGACCGGAGTTGTAAGCCTAAGCGTACAGCTAAAATCAGATATATATCAGGTTTCGGTGGAATTTAGAAACATGAGCCACCTGAAGGAGAGTTAATTGAGAGATCTCAAATTCCGAGTAACGGGACAAGTTCTTACAATCAACTATGATGTTCTGGCCTGTAATGGACAGGTTTAATAGCAACATTCGAACAACGTCCGCAACATTCTGCGCACAAATCAGTATTCGATTGATTGTTGAAAGAGAGTAAAGGAAGGTTGTATGAGTGGCAGTGGCAGTGGCAGTGGCAGTAGAACACGAACCTCAATTGTCACCAGCCGTTTCAATCGCGTCGCCTCCCTCGTCGCAAGTTGTTGTTCTTCAGAGAATTGCAAACCCCAGTCTGTCAACATAAGGGCAGGACTCACGCTATTAACCCGAATGTTAGGTGCGCAGATTAGTGACAACGTCTTAACGAGATGAATCTGTGCTGCTTTGCTAATAGCATACGGCACGGAGCTACCGCCGGGTTTGACACCAGCTAGGCTGGCCGTAGTGACGAATGCACCATGTGAGGCCTCCAGATGCGGCTTTGCGGCTTGCATAAGCCAATAGTGTGCTTTAACATTGCACCGATAAGTCCTATCCCAAAGATCGTCGTCCATGTTGTCATCAATGTCGTTGAAATCTGTGACGCGGGTCCATCCAGCATTGGAAGCCACGACGTCGAGTCGACCGAACAAAGCGATCACGGCTTTGATCAACTCCATGATTTTAGCCCTGTCGCTCACGTCCGCCTGTAGAGCAACAAATCTGGTTGAATCCAACTTCCCTCGCAGTGTCCCATCGAAACCAAATTTGGAATTGAGCTCTTCGATCAAGGCATCTGCGCGTGCAGCGTCATGGCAGTAATTGATACACTACATACGCGTCAGTCACCAGGCGAGTGCCAGGCGCGATTCTTGTACAAACGAACCACGCGAAAGTCTGGCGCCAGAGCTCTTGCAATTTGTGCTCCCAATCCAGCCGAAGCTGCAGTGACTAACGCAACTTTGTCCGGAATAGATAACTTCGGGTTGTGTTGGCGAACGTCCGTCATTGTGAACGAATGGAAGGGCTTGGAGCGGTTGATGGGCGTCGTTCACTTTTATCGATGAACAGTCCATGGAAAGCCCTTGCTCCGCGCCAATACAGTTAAATCGTCACTGAAAGCAACTGTAACACGTACGTCGGCAAGCAAAAAAGTCGACTCCACCAGTTGTCTAGTTTGCAACACGCGCCAGATCGGGCTGTCCGAGGGAATTTCCCGCATGGCTATCTCTTCTAAACTCGGACCACCGTGCGATGCCGATAGAGCCGCGATATAAGCGGGGTTTTCGATTGAGGAGTCAGAAAAACGTCTTGTCCGTTTCTGTCGTCTGGGAATTCTTTGGTCTAGGAGTTGCGGCCATCATTGGAGCTTGCCTGTATCGGACGATCCGACAAAACTTCCTTGTAGGGATGCTCTAAAACTGCCTGTTACAATGCCTTACAAGCAGTTCCAATCAACAATGTGAATTGCTGCTCATAGATTTATACCTGTCGATGATTTGTGCCACTATGGTTCCGAGCATATTGGCCACAGAAAATTTGTGACTCAAGATCTTGAACAAATCAGTGGCAAGCTCCAAATCCTCAACGACACGCGACCGCTCTATCGTAGTGGCTATGTTATCGGGTTGCACAGTGACCGAGTATACGAGAGCTATCACAGCGTTGTAGAGGACGAGAATGTTCAGCCAATTAAAAGCTAAACGCTTTTGCATATACATGCTATTAGCGTGCCGAAGTGCCATCGCGGCAGCCTCAGCGAGGACATTGACCCTCGCAACATCCGGTGTAGGAAAAAGCGGTGATGGACGGTAGAGCGCGACGAGGTGCGTGAAGAAGTTCAGGTCGTACCAGCTGTTGCATCCCTGTGGTACGAGAGGATGGAGGTTTGGCAGAGGGAAAGGTACACTCTGTCGCCAGTCTACTAGATCCTGATGAATTGACGTCAAGATTTGTTGACGCTCTGTTGCCGAGTAGCGGGACACTACGCGCTTGCAGTACACCTTGGTCGCTATGTCGCTAGCGATCTTCCGAAGACGTAGAATGTGCGTAGTAATAGCCAGGGGTGGCTGGCACAAAGAACTCTGTGGGGTGCCGGGATCATTGTCTAGTCCCTCACATGGATCGAAAGTGAAAGGCTAGTCGGCCAGGCATCAGTACTAAGTACGTGAGACGAGAGTTTGTGAGCTCACCATGACCTCGATGTCGTCTTCGTGTAAAGCGAAGGGCCTGCCTAGCGTGGTAGAAACCAGTCTGAGCAATAATTTGTTAGCGAAGTGTGGAACGTTGACGCCGCCTCAGGATGGTTATTACCTGTCCATCATGTAAATCGAAAAGAACAGTCGCTTCCGCCGTGCGACATCAACTTTTGATAACCGTTGGTAAGCCGCGTCACAATGGAGGCCCATGCCAAGTGCTAATCGGGCAGCGGTGCCCACAAGAAACCATGTATCTGTAAATGAGATCGTCAGCACCTCCTGGACGAGATTTTGCATGGGGGACTGACTCGGCCCCAGCTGGTTGAAGAATGAGTACGAGACTTGTAGCATAACGGCCTCCAGGGCGATCTTGTGGGAGTTAGTGTACCATAAACTCCAATGGTCGGGCTTCGTATACGTACAATATCACCATACTCCATCGAAGGCTCAAAATATGTCATGGCCTTCTCGTAATATTGCTGGGATGTAAATTCTTCAGACAAAGTAATCGAGGAGTGTGCAGTAGAACCAATGGCCAGTATCATCCATATGCGAAACATACTTGGAGGAGACTGCGTCAAGAGATGCTCTTGGTCCGTTTGGAGCCGCTGCAAATCGGCCATGACCTCTTGCCGATTGACAATGGGATACAGAGTGTGAGAATGATCAAAATAGAACATGGCGAGACGCAACACTTTGGATCTGTCTGGAAGGCAAGGCAGACATCTTGTCTCGGTCGAGAACAGAGCGTCAGATGTGGGCCCCGCTCCCTCTCCCGAGAGCCAAGAGAAGTTGATGGCCTCGTCATAACCTAGATACATGTCATTCAGAAAACCTAGATTCGAGGTGGTATCACCATCGGTCGAAATGGCGTTACTATCGAATTGATGATTGAAGACAAAGTCTCTTCCATCCGGTGCCAGCCGACGAAGCACAGCTTGTGTTAACTTGGCAAAACTGAGGCCAGCCATAGAGCCGAGAAACGGTTCAGCCATTGCTGCCAGGCAAATGCACTTTAAGTTCTCGGCAAGCGTGTTTTGAGTGTAAGGAGGTGGGTAGAGGGAAACGCCTGGTATGTTTGCGCTCGGCGAGGTCGTGGCCAGAGGCGGCATCAGGGCAGGCCTAGATTCATCTCCGCCATGAACACCCACCGGTGAGCTCTGAAGCCCAATACGTGGTTGAGATGGATGAAGGCCGGCAGTGGAGTCGCCAGGTACAATACCAGTTGCGAGGCCAGCGGTGCCTGACCCGCTCTCTGCGGCATCGCAGAGTACCTGGGGTTGGACTTGGGGTGTCTGCGGAATGCGTTGCTCTGCCAGATTGACGGCCAGATCCAGGTGTGCTGCGTGTCCCGGATGCGTGGTCTTCGGCAATTGCTGCTCTTCCAACTCTCTAATGCGCTGTTCGAGACTGTCCACGAATCTGTGCGCGGCAGTCAGCGGTGGGTCCCGTGCCACATGAGACTGGATAAGAGACAGGGTCAAAAACCTACGCGACCGAGTATGACGCGGTGTCGTGGTTCTCGTCAAGGAAACTGCACGAACAGTGCGCTGATACGCAATTGCCGCACTGCGGGAGAAGGCGGTCGCACTTTTTTTTCCGTCGATGACACCGCGAGCAGGAAAATTTCGCGCGCACCGAGACACGCGGCGCGCATGGCATGATTCCGATGTCTACGCCCTGGCTTTGGCAAGGTCAAGAAGACATGAGACATGGATGCGCTAGAGACTATGTTTCGGACTGGACGCTTATCTGCTATCTGTTATCTAATCTTACGTAGGCCGTCAACTTCCGAGTTCTGGGGCCTGCTAGGTACTTCGTATCTTAGCGTACGACCATCATCACTACCCCGCCTCTCGCGCCGCAAGATGGCTAGTAACATTTTAACTCTGTAGTCCTTCATGCTTAAACTAACACTCTTATATATATGCCTAGATACTGTCAGTACCTTAAGAATATCAAGTACAGCGACTTATTGTGGCCGACCCGGACATACCATATAGGTAATAGCATCGGAGATATGATGGAATGAGATAGGGTTCAGGTGGGATGAAATCCTGCCAAACTACATGTATGCGGTCTACAGTGCAGGTGAGGAGGCATAGCCGGAATCAGTAAACGCATACCATAGGTATCACGATTGTACTTCTGCCCGAGAGATCTACAGAAGCAAAGAGCCCCGTAAGTCTAGTTTTGTTAGGCAGTACTAACTCTATTAGGCTATACAGTTGAGGCTTTACATGCGACATTCTCGCTACCAACAAGCTGCTGTCCCATCTCAAATAGAGCTGCCGACATTAGAATCTCTTCGTCATGCCATCGCCGCCCAACAATTTGCATACCAATGGGCAGTCGGACTTTCGGCTGAGTTGGCGGAGAAGACAAGCCACAAGGCACGTTCATGGCAGGATGGCCCGTCACATTGAACGGACAGGTATTACTGGTTACACCAATCGCAGCTTCAAGCCTTTCCATGATCGAAGAAGGGCTGCCTTCGGTGTTTACTGGCTTGGGATGGGGCATAGCGACAGTCGGTGCGCATGGGGTGACCAGGATATCAACCTCCTTCAACGCCTCGTCATACGCTTGCCGTAGCTCAAACACTTTGCGATGAGCCTTTGCTTCGATTCCCGCTGGTAGGTAATCATGGGCAAAACGCTCGCTGAATATGATATTGGTCAAAGCGGGATTTGTTGAAGTGAGAAGGTCGTAGTTTGCTTGTGAAAGTGGCCACCGAGCTTGGATGTGTGGAGGCAAGTATGCAAGATTGCCACCGGGTCTTCCTTGGTAAAGCCAGCTGGACATGGAGGGTCGTGTAGATGCCGTCCATATGATTGGACCCTGTCGGTGCATGGGGACGGAGATTTCTACCACTTTCACACCGACAGCTTCAAACATTTGAAACGCCGCCTTACGGACTGTCTCACAAACATCGGGAGAAATTCCCGGAACCAAGAATGACTCTTTGAGGAGGCCTACCGTCCAGGTATGTCCTGTTTTGGGTTCAGAGGCTAACTGCTGCCGAAACCCCCTCAATATCTGTCGATACGGCTTCACCTGACCAGTCAGAGGAGACTCAGGAGTCATTCGCGGATCAAGGTCATCATATCCAGCCATGACCTCGAGAAGCGCTGCAATATCCTCGAGTTGAGACGCAATAGGTCCTAAATGATCGATCATCGGTGACATGGACGCTGCACCAGTGTAAGGAATCAATCCGAAGGTCGGCTTGAGTCCGTAGACGCCGCAGTACGAAGCTGGAATTCGTACTGAACCTGCTTGATCACTTCCAATAGCCAATTCCACTGTTTCACCCCTAGGTTCGCCTTGCGTGGAAGCAAGACCATGTGCAGCGACCAGTGCACAAGACCCACTGCTACTACCTCCGGATGTCAAACCATGAAGATGTGGGTTGTGGACAGGTCCAGTCGCAGATGTAAACGACAGAGGTGATGCACAGAAACATTCGCAAGTGGAAGTTCCCTTGATCACTCCACCAGCTGCAAGAAGTCGAGATACAACAGTCGCATCTATCGGAGAAACCGGATACTCAGCAAGGTCAGACAGGAGCAAGGCTGGTGCCCCGAGAGTAGTTGGCAGTCCTCCAACTGAGATGTTGTCTTTTATCGCCACTGTGCGTCCTGCGAGGATGTCGCTGACGGACTTGGTGGTAGCGATATCACATCGGTGACTCCAGGCGTTAAGCGGATTGTCCTCGGGGCTTGGTCTCCAGAACTGGCGCGTCTTTGAAACAGGTTGTGGGTCAAGTGATGGGTGTACATAATCAGGCCCTTCGTCAATGTGCTTCATAACACATTCGAAAGACCATAGAAGGTAGAGATAGTCATCGGCATCTTGACCGTCTGGCAAGTTGATGTTAAGTTGCCCTGCGAGTTCTTTGAGATGTCGAATATTGAAAGGAGAGCTAGAAATCAGTCAGCAGGGTTGTGGCAACAAAGCTGGTACCCTGATCTGTACCCGGAGCCATTCGAAAGCGATATAATTGACATTTTAATTGCACAAGCCGTGTCTGATGTCTCTTGCGACGGAAGCAATGAGTTGCGGCTAATTTAACTCCGTGAAATTGGTGGGGGTTGCACGACATCGGGGTGACCGACGCGAACGACAATCGTGTTTTATCGCATAGTACTTACCTAGTGTTATCTAATCGCTAGCCCCTTATATAACATCAACTTTTAAAAAGTTGCTAGTATTTTAAAAAGTTGCTAGTATTGATTATACCAAAAGAGGCAATTTAGTATTTACTTAGGTATCAACCTCGGGCGCCAGGTGACCTCTGAAGCTGAAGTATGGTAGTCATAACTCATCCAACCTTGGAAGTGTCTCTAGTCGTCGCACATTCCACTCTTCTCCTCTACAAATCCGTGACACACCGCATAGCAAACTCCATCCAGTCGCACGATGACCTCTACTACAACTTTCACAAGCACAAAGTCGATGAAATTGATGGTCGAATCTGGCTCTGGGCCCGAGAATACCCCCTCGCCACTTGAAGCTATGGGCCACCGTGGCATACCAGTCGAAGCAGTACCAAAGTTCGACTCATACGCTGCACAACGACAATGGATGCTTGAACATCTAGCTGGCGCTTTTCGCGTCTTTGGCCGTGAAGGCTATGCCGAGGGCATCGCTGGTCACATCAGCGTGCGCGATCCTGAGTTCAGCGATCGATTTTGGATCAACCCGCTGGCCGTGCACTTTTCCATGATGACTGTCAGCGATCTGATCTGCCTCGACATGCAGGGCAATATGGTTGGTGGCAACACGGTGAGGCTAATGTGCTGGTGGATGTTGAATCATAGTCGCTAAGTCAGCTCTTTGTTTTAGTCGGTCCCAGCAAATGCAGCTGGTGTCTCGATACACACGGCATGCCATATCGCCCGCCCTGATGCCCACGCCATATGTCACGCTCATTCGCTTTACGGCAAGGCTTGGGCTACTTTTGGCCGCGAGCTCGACATGATCAGCCAGGATGTTTGTTACTTTTATAAGGCCCACTCTGTCTACAACAACTATGGGGGTATTGCTTTTGCATCAGATGAGGGCACCAATATCGCACAAGCACTCGGAAAGAATAAGGCGACAATCCTGGTCAATCATGGCTTGATCACAGTAGGCCAAACGGTAGATGAGGCGGCGTACCTGTACACACTACTTGAGAAGAGCTGTCGTATCCAGCTTATGGTCGAGTCTATTGGGCTGCCTAGGATGATTGTGCCGGACGAGGAAGCCGCCAATACATTTCGCATGGCTAGCGATCCGGTGAGTTCAAGAACAACGCCTCCGGAGGACCTTGTGCTAAGTCTTTGCCGTAGGAAACGCTCTTTGTCGAGTTTCAGCCAAGTTATAAGCTGGAGGAGCACCTCGATCCAAGCTTCAAGGTTTGATGAAAATGGTAGAGCTACGACCAAATGAATAAGACCAGTCCGTGACGTGAAATGAAGTAGAGGATTATTTTATCCAAGCTGATTGCGCTATAAACGGCAAGAAACTTAGCGGCGGCAGCGTTCCTATAGGGTCATCTCGCACTAAACTACTCCACGGTCTATTAAGAATAAATTAGAATCTTAATTTTAACCTTTTAAGGACCTCCTACTAGGGCGAAATAGAATAGGAGTTGTAACGTGGCACGCGAACACTCCCGAGGTCTGTATGGACCTATGATAGTCTCAGGCCTCAAGCTCTACTGCCATATCTGCCTCTAGTGTCTCAGAGGCTGCGTCGGACATTACGCGCGAGCAAAAGAAATTGAACTATCGCCTTATCATGCGCGCCTCGCCGGACTTTTGTAAAGAAAGTGCATGGTGGTCCGACGTGGTTGGGCAGACAGTGGAATGTGATTGTTATCGATGATAAGACCCCGTCGGAGTGGCCGACGGGAATTTCGTACTCTAACAGAGGCCTAATGCAGCTTAGCGGCGGCTCGCGCCCACTTCTGCAGATGAAGGTACTCTGATAAGCAGGCAATCATAGTTCAACATGTGGACGACACCAATAGCCGCCGATTATTACTGATATAGTTGCAGACATTGACACTGGCGGCCTTCTTGATGTTATACAGGTAGCGTCGCTTATCTCGCTGGTATAGCCCCTACAACGACCGTCGCTTGTCAACAACAATGCTGGCTCTCGCTCTCTCTTTCACGTTTCTGGCCGTGATAGTGTACCGATACATCATCGGACCCTTATATCTTGATCTATTAAGCAAGATCCCAGGGCCCAAATCGTTTGCTTTGACAAAATGGCGGTTAGCATTCGAAGATTGGAGAGGAGTTCGGACGCGGACGATCGACACACTGCACCAGCAATATGGCCCGATTGTGCGCATTGGTCCTAATGAGATCCATTGCAACAGTCTGACCGCTTTACGTGTTATCTACGGGGCTGGCAGTGGTTTTGAGAGGACCTCTTTCTATCGCATGTTCGACGTATACGGAAAGCAGAACCTCTTCACCTTTCACTCAACCAAAGAGCACGGCGAGCGCAAAAAGTTGGTCGCAAATGCTTACTCCAAATCACTCATGATGAGAGGGCCGGCTGCGGGCATGGTACAGAATAAAGTCTCGCAGTACATGGCTTTCCTCGAAGCAAAAGATACCCGGCCGCACGAGATCTTCAGCAGTCTGCACTACTTCTCTATTGATAGCATTACGCATTTTCTGTATGGTTCCAGATTTGGCGGCACGTCAGCCCTTACTGGCAACATCGCAGACCGTGGCCTCCTCGACGATATTCTCAATCCAGCCCGTCGCCGCTTGTCCTGGTTTGCCGTGCACTTGCCAGTATTTACGAAGTGGTTGTACACACGAAAGGGCCTACTGGAGTACCTGCTGGCGCCGCTGCTCCCGATGCAAAAGCCCGCAACCTATACCGGAATCCGTAACCATGCACTAAAGGCCCTACAGCGCTTTCAGTTTGCAGCAGACAGCGAATCTGACACCACGTTCGCAGAGTCGACTATAATCACACAGCTTTGGAAGTCACACGAGAGCGTCAAAGGCGCCGGCGCTCTTGACTCCCTTGACATCGCGTCCGAGTGTGCGGATCACTTGCTTGCCGGCATCGACACCACGGCTGACACCTTAATGTTTCTGATCTGGGCGTTGTCTCGGCCACAGCACGCGCACGTGCAGCGGCGTCTAATTAACGAACTTCGCGCGTTGCCGGATGATGTAATTGAGAACGGTGTGCCAAAGCTCGAAGCTCTCGATGCATTGCCGTTCCTGACGGCAGTCATACGGGAAACTCTACGACTCTATGCTCCTCTGCCTGCGTCGGAGCCGCGCTCACTTGGTGTCGACTGTGTTATAGACGGATACTCTGTTCCAGCTGGCACTGTAGTCAACATGTCGCCATACTCGTTGCACCGCAATGAGAACGTCTTCGTCAACGCGTTGAAATTTGATCCTGACCGTTGGTTAGGTCCGAAAGAGCAGGTGGCCGAGATGAACCGATGGTTCTGGGCTTTCTCAAGTGGAGGCCGGATGTGTATCGGATTGCAGTGAGTCTAACTAAGGGAGGAGTGCACTGCCATAATATACTGACACGTCGTAGTTTAGCCATGGCGGAAATGACGGCTCTTGTAGCCGCCGTATTCCGCAAGTACGAGACGTCAATTGCGCCAGGCTTTGAAGACAAGTCTCCCGCAATCACGTCGAGATTCGAACTGTTCTACGATGAGACTGTTCCACAGATTGAGGTAGGCTCACTAACATTTGAGAATTAACTATAGAGCTAACAAATATAAGGAGCATACTTGTATTATTAAATTTACACGGCAGTAATAGGTAGATCAACGCTAATGCATAATCTACAACTTTCCATCACTTAGGAAGTCGCTTACATTCTCATGCGAGATAGATTTGGTAGCCCCCGTCCTCAGTGTATCGCAGCGGTGTCTTCTCGTAACCATCGCTCGGTGGCACACCTGCAGAGTCACACATTGAGCACCTGTTGCGCCGCAACAACAACTAGGCTGCACGCTCTAATACTTAAGTGTACAGTTTATATATCGTCTGCGCAGGCAAACCGAATTGGAGCGCATTCTGGATGTCCAAAGTGTTTCAAAAACACCCATACGGCTGGGGAAGTGATCCTTGCCCGCCTGCTCGACTCGCTAGCGCCACTCCCGTCACTATTTCAATGTACCTGTGTGTATCGCTGCTGCCCACTCGCCATGACGGTGATTGTGCTTGCTGCTTCGCCCCTATGGGCTATGCCAGTGTCCTCGCTAAGCTTCGTGTCCGGCACCTTGGGTAGGCGGCTGAGGAGCCGCGTCCCTCGCGCTGGCTGTGGGTATTCGAAGTAGAGGGCGTCGGTGGTGTCGATGCTGTTTTCATCTACGCGCATGGTACTGTAAGCCATATTTTAACTAAGTAGTAATCACTCACACACGGTTCGTGTCCGAATCCTACCTATACGAACTCATCCTTCCCGTCCGGCTCCATGCCCATTGATGTTAGCTCACGTTGCGTTGCGAACAGACCAACATGTCAGTGGTCATGGCAGTTTCCGCGCTGCTAAAAGACACGGCTCGGGGTGGAGCGTACGCGCACTCAAGAGCGCGCTGCAACAAGCCACACTTGTCGTGTCGGCCCTAAACAGAAGGGTGCCGGGGATGGCGATGCGATGCGATGATGGTTGAAGTGTGTGAGCAGCCAGGTGGTGCAGAGGCGTGGAGTGAAGACGGTGCTGCAAGCTAGGTTGTCATGGTGCTCATATCCGCGCGGGGCTCAGCGCCAAACTGCCCTTTCGCGGCTCCCGTACATCTCAACTCACAGTTTGGCAGGACAGAGACTGTAAGCGTAGAAAAGCATAGCGACCTTATTTGAACAGTTGGGACTTGAAATAAATTAGACATGTCGCAACTAAAAAATTCGTCTCGCTACTTTGTCCCGTAGAGGCTGAGGACGATGGCGTACCCTGTATGGTGCGTGCGCGCTGCCTCTCAACTACGTTACTCACTCTTCAACCCTATAGCTCACAAGAGCCTACGAAAATAATGTCGAACATCCTCCTAGAACTAACTCGTATAGCCCCTGCGTTACCGATTCGAGAGGGGTATGACCGTGTCGCGAGCAGATTCGCCAGTGGCCGGGTACATTCGGCGCTGCCTTCACAGGGACCTGAGAAATCATAGCCGAAGATGCTTGGGTTTAGGTGGAACCAAATCGCAGACCCATGGTCCATGACTTCACATCACACTTGTCTCCACAGCTGTTTTTCATAGACTGCCACAAGAACATTGTTGTTAGCTTCCGGCTGCTAGTGGAGCTCCATTCCCTTCGAAGCTCTGGGAAGCTAACTGATATCGTTCGTGCATGTGGAGCTCCGCCCATACGACCTAGCCTGCAAGCCCTCTGGTTAGTCACGGCTTACATGACGCTTAAGAGGACTACCTATCTCACATTTTCTAAGAAACGAGCACCAAATCCGAACAACTTTACTTCCAGGTCTATTTTATACATCTGCACCAAACTTCTTAGCTTATTTCAAATCGAGCCCACCACGGAGGATTGAGCGATTCATCATGACTGGGCCTCAAGTTGGCTGGATAGGCCTCGGGTCGATGGGCATTGGAATGTCTAAGAACCTCCAGCAGCATCTTTCGAGTTCAAACGCCCCGGCATTGATATATACCAATCGCACGCTGTCTCGTGGCGACTCGCTAAAGGATTTGGGGGCGATTCCTGCCGAAACGGTGGCAGAGGTTGCAAGGAAGTGCGACATCATATTTTCTTGCGTAAGCATCCAAGTCTCAATGCGCTCTGTCTAGATATTGAAACATCTCCAGGTGAGCAATGACGCCGTACTACAAGGGGTAGCAGACGAAATCATCGCATCTGGCGATGTCACTGGCAAAGTGTATGTGGATTGCTCTACGGTGCATCCGGATACGCCAAAGGCTATCCTGGACAAGATGACCAAAGTAGGCGCGCAATTTGTCGCTGGTCAGTTTCTTCTATGCCAATGGTCGCAGCGAACAGAGTCAGGCTAACCCACTATACAGCCCCTGTATTCGGCGCTTCCCCAATGGCCGAAGCCGGCAAGCTAATCTTCGTCACTGCCGGTCCTGCCAGTGCAAAGGCTAGGATAGCGCCGTACTTGAAGAACGTTATGGGCCGTTCCGTCATCGACATGGGTGAACAAATATCAAAGTCCAGCCTGCTCAAGATTGCCGGAAACATTTGTGTGGTATCTTTCATGGAGGTGATATCGGAGGCTCACGTTTTTGCGGAGCAGACAGGTCTCGGATCAGAAATTCTCGAGCAATTGCTCGGAGACATGTTTGGCCCGGTTATAGAGAGCTACTCTAAGCGGTTGACATCGGGTAATTACGCACCATCGCCGGATGGTAAAGCCGGCTTTGACGTAGCGCTTGCCATCAAAGATGCTAAGCACGCCTTGAACTGTGCCAAGCAGGCTGGCACCAGACTAGAAGTCAGTGAGGTCGCTCTAGCGCATATGGAAAAGGCCCAAGAGATGCACCCTAAAAGACCCCTAGATAGTAGTTCTATGTATGGAACTATTCGGTCCGAAGCTGGATTGGATTTCTTCTCGGACCTCTGCAAAAAGAGAGATAGCCCATCATGATCACCCACTAGTAATAAATCAAGTTTGATTTTGATTAACGCCATCCCGCGACTCTTACAGCGATTGTATACTTGCCAATATTTTATCCGCATATCACCTGCACCGCTTCAAGGGCAAGAGCCTAGCGAGGGAGGAAGCGAAGGCAGGGAAAATACGCCAGTCGATTCAGTCGATTGCATCACATAGCTTTCGGCTTGAGGGGACTTGACATGTGGTTTAGCTACTCGTACAATGATAAATGAGGTAGACATATGTTGGTCCAGGTTTCATTGTTCAGCTATGGTATTTCATGTGACATCCTTGAAATTTAGACGGTGCATTTTGTGCTTGAAGTATGCGTCTAATCTAGGCCGAATTCGAGGGTCCGATAGAATTCCACATCCTAACAATATCACCGCTCGATCTCCCTCCATCCGGCGACGATTGCTGGCGCATAGCCAGTCCGAGCAAATTGTTAGCCTGTGCGCCCAGAAATAGCGGAGCCTTCAACCTGCTTGCCTCGTCCACTGCAGTTTGCAAGTCATTTGCGAAGCTCTCTAAGCTGTTACTTCGCGCTTTAGTGCCAAGCCCGGACAGTATACTTATAAATTCTCGACCAGCAAGTTCAAGCATACGGCTCCCTCCAGCGGCATCCAGGCATAGCTCCAACACTTGGGTCAGGTCCAATCTAAGATGAGCCGCAAATGCCAAGGCTTCAGCTGCCGCACACAAATGTACGCCTTTCAAGAGGGCGCCCACCATGGCAAGACGTTCATCTTCCGACTTTGTACTATTATCAACCGTGGCGTTTCTATCTTCCAGGCGCATGCCGCCTGTGTAAAGCCGAATGAGCCCACTGTCGTCATCCGCGCCGTATCCTTGCCCCAGCCCATATAACAAGACCTGCTCTGTTATGCTTGACATGAGCGCGGTGAAGCCGTTGCGCCTGGCTTCAGAGGTGATGATGTTGATGTCTTTTGCTATGATAGTCAAGGCACTGGCAACCGGGCGGAAGTTGGTGAACATCCTAGGTGTGCGGTGATCAAACATGAAAGATCTACCCTCGGAAACGAGTATCTTTTCCCTTGTCCTGGAAAGATCGAGGCCTAGGTGATGTGCGAATCCCATCGCCTCGCTTGCGGCTAGAACATGAATGGCCGCCAAAACTTGATGAACCATCTTCATATTGCTACCTGCTCCAATTCCACCTTTTACAATATACAGCTTTTCCTCAGCTGCCATCTCGGACAAAAGGAACCTGGCCTTTTTGATCGCTGTATCTGAGGCGCCTGCCATGATAGACAGTGTTCCATCTGACGCACGCTGAACTCCACCAGAGATTGGGCAGTCGATTAGGAATACGTCCTCGCGGCCTGCATCCACCAATTGGCTGGCGAAGCTCTGAGCATAGGAGCTTGAAACAGTAGACGCGATTAACAACGTTGCCCCTGGAGACAGTGCTAAAATAGCGGGAGCCTCGCCATCAAAGAACACGGTCTGCGTCTGTTGGCTGGTCGCAACACAGCTGATGACAAAGTCTTTGTCTCGCACTGCTTCGGCTGCGGTTGTAGCGATTTGGCCACCAATTGCTCGGAATCGCTCCAATGTCGGACCCCAGGCGTCGAAACCTGTAACATTATACCCTCGTTTTAGGAGATTGGTGGCCATGCCAAAACCCATGGCTCCTAGCCCGATGAATGCTATGCGTCGTGGTGTTTCCGCCATTTTCAAGATGATCGATTATAACGGGCGAGCGATCGTAGTGTAGGCGCAGCCGAAGGTTAGTAGTTTTGGTTAGTTAGCTTCTCGCAGTGGTCCTCTTCATGCCGGGTTGCTTTTATAGTATGCTAATTAGCAGTAGCTAAGGCACTGCCCATTCAGAGAGAGAAAAATGCCATCTATTTCCGGTCAGTCATGGAAATGTTGTAAAGGGTCTGTAGATGGAAGTGGTGTGCGGAGGCGGAGCTCCACCTCCGCAAACGGAGTTAGTTCTACGGCGCCCTGCATCCCTAGGACTTGACAGCCTTTAGGCACGGACCGTCTTATCACCCTAAAACCGCCGAGATTACTTTGCCCAAGTGGTGCTCCTGTGGATTGTCGGAGCGTCGGGTCAAACCTTAATCTGGAAAAGCTGAGGATCTGCCGACTAGTGGAGGTGCACTTCCGACGCACTCGCTGCTGCTGGTCAATGCTTGCGAGTCAGCTACACGTGTAGCTACGAAACGAATGAGTCGCTTTCGTGCATGGCGGTAAAGATCTTCAATGCTTCAATCGAAGTGATTCTACCATAATTCTACTGATCAATGTAATATTATCCTGGGAGTTCCATGGTAGTACCTCGATATGAGTTTCGAGGTATCAAACCTCAGATAACCCCAGCATTGATCAAGATGTATCTTGTTCAATGTATTCCCTGCACGAGATGAAAGCTAATCGGTGGACAAATGGTACAGTTCATTCACAAGCCCACATATTTAGGTGAAAATCGTCTACACCACAACGCAAACACAGCTAGTGTATGAGGAAAATATTCGCCCAATAAAGTCATAATCCAAAACAATGTATTGTATGTACCCTGACTAGATCAAACCCAAACCGAGTATCAGCCTATTGAATATGACCTCGGGACTCAATCTACGCTATAAATTCACGGAATTCCTCGTCTGGTAGCTCATGTTGCTGATCAGTTCCATCTAACAGACCGAGGTACCAGCTGAGGTCACGTCCATCAAATTCTCGGGCAGAAAAGCCATTACCGAAATATCCGAATCGGTTTGATGTCGTGTGTTGCAGGTTGTAATCCTCCCATCGAGGGTTCTCCATAGTCTCGAAGAACTGAATGCGAGATCCCGGCCACATCATGATCTCACCGTCAATTGTGCCCTGCTTGAACCAGGATCGGCAAGGTGATGACCATGCAGTACGGGGTAGGAAGAGTCTGCGGTGCTGAATGAAGTCTTCGACGGCTTCGACCTTTGGATCAAAAGACGTGACGGCCTCGGCAGACATCTTGTCCATCATTTTGATAAAGTGTTTGGCCAGAAGCTCCGTGATCGGAAGAAAACTGCCGTGGCCATATGGTCCGAAGGGGCCGTTGAATATGAGGTAATTGGGAAAGTGGGGCACTGTGATGGAGAGATATGTGTTGGGTATGTCCTTCCACTCCTCGCTAAGGCTTTTGCCATTCCGTCCTATAGTAGGGTAGGCTGGCCGCCAACTAACGTCGAATCCAGTGGCACAGATTATGACATCGAACTCATGCTCAATGCCGTCTGCAGTCTTGATTCCCCGTGGGGTGATCTCCTCAATGGATTGAGACACAACGGTGACGTTCTTCTCACATAAAGCCTCAAGGTAGCCGTTACCAGGGGTAGGTCGTCGGCAGCCGACGGCGAAGTTCTTAGGAACAATAAGATCGGCGATCTCAGGTTTAGACGCCAATTTTTTTCGCATCTCTTTATCGGCATACTGTTCGTTCGTGGTAAGCTTTTGTTTGATTAACGGTCTGGGTATTGCTTCGCACATACCTCTTTGGCTTCTTGCTGCTCTTTCGAACCATTGAGAATGAATCTAAACCTCGAATTGAGTTCAGACTCGATCTTCTTTCGATAGGCGAGGTATTTCTTGGGATCATTTGCGAACACGGCCTTTTGTTCTTCGTTGTATTTGAAATTTGCGCCGCCCTTGCCAGCAAATCTCTGGCCGAAGCCTGCAGTCACCCAACCAGGGCTGCGAATGAAACACTTCATATCGCCGACAACTGGAATCAATTAGTCTTCGTATACAATAGAGACCTTTGTAGATGCGAAGCAACCTACTGGGCTGGATGCTGGGCACGATTTGAACAGCCGACGAGCCAGAGCCGATAACGCCAACACGCTTTCCTTTCAGCTCAATCGTATCGTCCCAATTGGCACTATGAAGCATTGGCCCTTTGAAGGTTTCTCGACCTTTAATGGCGGGCCATTTCCATTTGTTCAAGACTCCACTAGCGTTGATGAAGATGTTTGCGGTGTCCTCGAATACATCATTAGGATCATCTCCTCTCTGAACCTTGACGTGCCATAGCTGTTCTTCCTCGTTCCAGTATGCCCCAACAACTCTATGGCTCAGCTTGATGTATTGCATCAAGTTGTGTTTGTCAACAATGCCTTTGAAATATGCCAAAATCTCAGCTGCAGTGGAGTAGCTGTGATCTCGGTCAGCTCATATTACTGAACAGGGAAACAAAATGCGCGCTTACAATGACGACCAGTCTGGCGATGGTGCCCATGAGAGCTGGTAATTTACCGAAGGAATGTCGCAGCCGCACCCAGGGTATCTATTCTCGTACCATGTGCCACCAACTGAAGGATTCTTATCGTAGCAGACGAGGTCGAGATCGAGCGAGCTTTCTTGGACCTCGTGCGCAAAGTTGATGGCGCTTGCACCCGCTCCAACAACAATAATGCGTAGCTTGCGGCCAATTCTGCTCGGTTGTTCCAAGATTTGATATGGAGTTTTCACTCCATTGTTTTGATGACCGTTCAGCTCGGCCTCCTTCACCAGGACCTCCGGCTTTTTCAGCGGAATGGTGGGGACGCTCTCTGGGAGGGCATCGATCATGACTGACTCCATGACTTCGGATTTGGTTTTGAAAGCGACAGACAATAATTTTGACTTAAAACCCCACGACTTTGGTTTGTGAGAATTAAAGTATAATCCACATATTCGCAAATAGCTAACGGTTCCCCTTTCTTAAATCAAGAAAGCCGGTGTTACGGGCATTTGCATCCTATTGCGGGTTATCGCACGAAGCGATCATTGTGGGGCAAACCATCCAATAGCCGTCCGTCGCGCGGAGCTCCGCCTCCACTTCGCCACCTTCGAATCACTCCCCGCTAACAATCCAGCAAGGCTGTGTGGAGCTCCCTTTGGGACACACCATCAAGCGTTCAGCAATTATCACTGAACTTCGTAAAATAAAAAGGCAGTGGTGCCAGTGGCGGTACGACCAACACTTATCGGAACCCCCTTGTACGATTGACAATATCACCATCGATTAGCTGATTCGAACCTAATTGACGACGCCTGATCAAACGGGCCACTATTCTGCGTTGAGCATACTATGTTCATGAAAATCTAGTTCATAATGCCTGCCCCTACAGACCGTCCCCTCCGCATCTCGATTGACCGGGGCGGAACTTTCACAGATTGCATCGCTCGAGTTCATGGGCAAGCCGATATTGTGATCAAGATCCTGTCAGTCGACAAGAAGAACTACCCTGATGCGCCAACGGAGGCAATTAGGCAGGTTTTGGAGAAGTACTACCAAAAGCCCGTTCCACGAGGTACATCGCTGGATCTTAAGGACGTTGGTGAGTATCTTACAAAATCTAGAGAAGAAGTCGATATGCTTACGAGGAGATGACAGAATGGATTCGTATGGGGACCACAGTAGCGACAAACGCTCTCTTGGAGCGTAAAGGGAAGAAGACGGCCTTCTTAGTGACGCAAGGTTTCAAGGATATTCTCCTCATTGGGAATCAATCGCGGCCTTTTATGTTTGACTTGTCCATTCGAAGGCCGGAGGTGTTGTACTCGGACGTGTTTGAAGTGGACGAACGAATTGTGCCCGCCACGTGTGCCGACTCAGAGCTTAGGCGACTGTCAATAAGCTACCCTGAGGCTGCCGACACGGTGTCTTGCGCATCCGGCGAAAGCATACGGATAGCGAAGGCTCTTGATCGCGAGAAAGTCAAGGACTATTTAACGGAAATTTACCGCCAAGGATACAGGTCCATTGCTATATGCTTAATGCATTCCTACGTCTTTCCCCAGCACGAAATCCAAATCAAGGACCTTGCCCAACAGATTGGGTTCGAGAACATTTCGCTATCCCACGAAGTATCGCAGAGATCCAAGATAGTCCCTCGTGGCAATTCGACGGTGGTGGACGCATACCTGACTCCAGAAATCGAGAGATATCTCCGTCAATTCACGGCTAACTTCCCCGACTTGGACAAGACTGCGACTAGGATCGAGTTTATGCAATCAGACGGTGGGCTTGTACCGGCTTCCGAGCTCTCAGGATTGCATTCCATCTTATCAGGTCCAGCCGGAGGTGTGGTGGGTTATGCGGAGACGTGCTACGACAAAGACAAAAAAACCCCTGTGATCGGGTTCGATATGGGTGGGACCTCGACGGATGTCAGTCGCTTTGACGGTGAATTTGAACACGTTTTTGAGACAACGACTGCTGGAATCCCAATACACGTGCCGCAACTCGACGTTAATACCATCGCTGCTGGCGGAGGGAGTATCCTTACTTGGCGAGATGGGCTTATGATGGTTGGCCCAGAAAGTGCATCCTCGAATCCAGGGCCAGCCTGTTACAGAAACGGGGGCCCCCTGACTGTGACAGATGCGAACCTGGCGCTCGGTCGACTAATCCCAGAGCATTTCCCATCCGTGTTTGGGCCTAATGAGGATCAGCCGCTGGATCGAGATGTTGTGCTGGAAAAATTCCAGGAGCTCACCGAGCGGATCAACCTAGATACTGGCAGAACACTTACCTGGAGTGAGGTGGCCAACGGGTATCTCCAAGTTGCCAACCAAGCCATGTGTGGCCCAATTCGAAGTTTGACGGAAGCACGAGGCCACGATGCCTCGAAACATGATCTCGCATCATTCGGTGGCGCAGGTGGCCAACATGCGTGTACCATTGCAGAGATTCTCGGGATCAAGAGGGTTGTTATTCATAAGTACTCTTCCATTCTTTCTGCGTACGGTATTGGCCTTGCCGATGTTGTGCACGAAGAACAACGGACGTGCGTCAAAAACTTCGACACATCTACCGACGCTATCTACAAGCAACTCGGTGAACTAGCTGAGACAGCGAAGGCGCACCCTTCAATGAAGAAATTCCCGATCGTCGAAGTGCGCCATTTCTTGAGCATGCGATATGATGGAAGCGAGACTCTTCTGATGATTCATGCCGACGAGGGAATCGATGCCAGACAGGAATTCGTTGAGGCGCATCACCAACAATTCGGCTTTACTCCTGTGGACAGAGCCATATTCGTCGATACAGTTCGTGTCCGAGTGACCGGGAGATACATGGGTACACCTAATATCCTGGCCAATCCCGCCTTGAAATCTCGAGAACGGATTAATACCCCCAGTCCGTACTCAACGAGACAAGTGTACTTTACCACACTTGGGTGGAGGGAAACACCAGTCTACGTATTTGACTCACTTCAACAAGGATGTGTTGTGGCCGGACCGGCGCTCATAGTGGATAAAACTCAGACCATCGTTGTAACCTCAAACGCATCCGCAGAGCTCTCTGGCGACAATCTAATTCTAAGCGTTGAGGCATCAGAGAGGGAATCTTTGAGCGCGTCCGTTATCGACCCGGTCCAGCTATCCGTTTTCCGTCACCGTTTTTTCGGGATTGCTGAGCAGATGGGTCGTGTTCTGCAAAACGTCAGCGTCAGCGCCAATATCAAAGAAAGGCTGGATTTCAGCTGTGCCATCTTCAGCCCTGACGGGTCTCTAGTTGCTAACGCGCCTCACGTTCCTGCTATGATTGGTAGCATGGCAACAGCCGTTAAGTCGCAGATTGAGCAATGGAAGGGCAAGCTGAAGGACGGCGATGTACTGCTCTCTAACTCACCCCGGTTTGGTGGTGTTCATCTTCCTGACCTCACTTTAACTACACCAGTCTTTGACACGGAAGGAAAAGAGATCATCTTCTGGACGGCATCGCGTGGACATCATGCCGACGTGGGGGGGATTTTGCCAGGTTCTATGCCGCCCAACTCGCGGTATCTGTGGGAAGAAGGTGCTGTGTTCGACTCAATCTTAGTTGTTAGAGACGGCAGGATTGCCGAGGACGAGCTCCATCGAATTCTGTGCGTCGAGCCGGCCAAGTATCCCAAATCTAGTGGCTCGAGGTGTTTCCAAGAGAACGTCACCGACATCAAGGCCCAAATCGCGGCTAACTACTGCGGCATCCGCCTAGTTCGTCTGCTTATCGAAGAATATACCATGGATGTGGTGCAGGCCTACATGGGCGCAATCCAAGACGCGGCCGAGCTGGCAATCCGAAACCTCTTCAAACGCCTGGCTCGAAAATTTGAGGGAACCGCAATAGCCGCGGTCGATTATATGGACGACGGCACTCCAATCCAGCTAAAAGTTTCTATACGCGGAGACGGATCGGCTGTGTTTGATTTCACCGGTACGGGTACCCAGGTGTACGGCAACTGGAATGCTCCCCCCGCCATCACCAACTCGTCCGTTTTGTATGCCTTGCGTTGCATGGTATCCGCTGATGTTCCACTTAATCAGGGATGCATTAAACCTATTGAGCTTATCATCCCAGACAACTCACTCCTCCGTCCTAAGTTTGACGCTGCAGTTTGTGCAGGGAACGTGTTGACAAGCCAGAGGATTGTTGACGTCATCTTCAAAGCTTTCAAGGTTTGTGCTGCAAGCCAGGGCTGCATGAACAACTTCACTTTCGGTAGTGATGGCGCTGATGGGTTCG
Source organism: Parafenestella ontariensis (assembly GCA_021596325.1). Taxonomy (NCBI): domain Eukaryota; kingdom Fungi; phylum Ascomycota; class Dothideomycetes; order Pleosporales; family Cucurbitariaceae; genus Parafenestella; species Parafenestella ontariensis. The sequence goes on along the minus strand of JAKGDA010000012.1, from coordinate 35,842 downwards.
GCTACTACGAAACCATTGGTGGTGGTTCAGGAGCAGGCCCGACCTGGAAGGGCACCGGTGGCGTGCACACAAACATGACGAATACGCGCATCACGGATCCAGAATCGCTAGAGCGCAGATATCCTGTGATCTTGAGGCACTTTGGGCTGCGTCCAAACAGTGGAGGGAGCGGTAAGTACCCTGGCGGTGATGGGCTCGTACGCGATGTCCAATTTCGAATTCCAATGTCGGTGGCGATACTTTCGGAAAGGCGGGCGTTCGCTCCATATGGCATGGAAGGCGGCGGTGAGGGTAAGCGGGGTGCTAACACGTGGGTGAAGACGGATGAGACACGGATCTCTATAGGCGGAAAGAATTCGGTTTTTGTCGAGCCTGGGGATCGGCTAGTTATTGAGACGCCCGGTGGCGGCGGTTATGGCGCTGTTGAGGTTTCATCGTGATAGTAGCTTTCAGAATCTCCTGAAGAACCCTTTGATTAGAGTCTAGATCTTGAAAAAACTTTATTCGCGCTTTTTAATCAAGATTCCTGGGTTCTGGAAACAGTCTAAACATAAAATAAAGACCTCTCCCTATGCAACCCTCTGCACCTATTTATGCACTAACAATGGAGATAGCAGAATCGCAAGCTCTATGAAAAGTTCTGAGCACTATAGCTTGACGCAGCATAACAAGGTTAAGAAGTTGAGCTTGAGGACCTACCCTCTAGTTATTCTACCGACTCAATATGAACCGATATATCTCTCCCTATTGTCCATGTAATTATATAGCTATGAAGTAAAACACGCGCTTTAATAAAGTAACAGAAAGTATAAGCGGAAAAAGGAAGATACCTAAACCTGGGCTACTATAATTCAACTAATTTTATACTAAACCTAAGGATACATTATCAACTTATCTGAACATTGGACGATACTACACAGTAACAAAAGCCTGAAAACTCGAATATAGTACTAAGCACATATACTGATAGAGTCTCTACTAATCTCGGCAAAGTCTAATATCAATGGAACCCGATTTGATTACATCCTGGCTATATGTGCAAAGTCGGTACCTTTAGAGTTGAAGAGAGGTCAGAACTTGACATTTAGAATACCCATACGTGAGCTAGAACTACAGAGATAGCTCGTGGCCGCGAGCATCGGGAACGAACATGCGATGCTGTTAGCCACACTGTCCCTTTCTCGTAGTTCACAAGACGTAGCGAAATCCAGGCATCTGGAAGTCGGTAAGGTCCAAAAACTCCACACCTTCGACTTCGTGCACTTCAGGCTGCTCCGCAGCCTTCTTGTCCCTCCTCTTGTTTTCCCAGATGTTGATGAAGCGAAGTACAATGAGCGTGCATGCAGCTAGGCCGTACATTATGGCGACCATCATCTTGCCATTCTTGTAATCGGGCGCCTCAGTGAAGCGAAATGTCTGGGGCCCAATCCAGTTACCAGCTGCATAAGCAAGGATTTGCGCCCCGCTCACAGTTGCCTTCTTTGTGTATCCTAAGGTGTTGTTCGAAATCATCACCATAACGAGACACCAGGCTGAACCAGCAGCGCCAATGAAGTAATATCCGACAAGCAGGGCAGCTTGGGCGCTGAGAGGGATTGTGATCATCATGATACCTCCAATCATTGGAATAAGGATGGCGATGAAGGCGAAAAGCGTCCTGTCGAGGTATTTGTCCGAAAGCCACGTGAACAAGAGCTTGCAGGCGATATCCATCACTCCAGTAGGCATGTTCAGAAGCAGAGACAGTCTAGAACTGAAGCCAAACGAGTTGATGATGATGGATCCAAACGAAGTAATCCCGCCATTTGGAATGTTCATAAGCAACGAAAACAGGACGTAGAGATAAGTCCGAGGGTCGCGGAAAGCCTCGAAGAATTGATCCCACTTCCAGACCCGGGAGCCGATACCTTGGTGATTACCGCGAATGCGATCGATGGCAATCTGTTTCTCACGGTGATTCAGGAACTTCGCATTGATCTGGTTGTCGGGCATGTAATAGATGTATGCGGCGCCGGTAATAATCGTGGGTGCACCGAGAACGAGGAACAGAACCTTCCAGGTAGCAAATGATGACCCCTCGACGCCAGCGAGGCCGTAAGCAATAGGTCCCATGCACAGTAGGGCAATACCATTGCAGCTCAACCAGTAACCCATACGTTGCGCCTGCTCGTCTTGTTTGTACCTGCAATGATCCAATGTGGTCAGCACCATCCCAATTCTTTACAGCTCTTGTCGGATACTTACCACATCGATGTTAAGATAACGAACGCTGGCGTTACAGTAGCCTCCAGAGCGCCCAAAAAGAAGCGGACACACAGCAGCCCAGCATAGCTACTAGCGGCGCAGTGGCAAAGTAGCACTGCTCCCCACAGTAGGATGTTGATGGAGGTATATTTACCTAGGGGCAGACGACGTAAGAGGTACGTGGTGGGAAACCTAAGAAACGAAATCAGTCACATGTTTGTCTTTCATCCTCTCCGTATATGCAACCTACTCGTATGCAATGTAGCCGGCATAAAAGATGCTCGAGGCCCAACTGTATTGTTGAGATTTGGGGTCCAGATGGGTATCTTCGCGAATGCCCATCAGAGACGCGTAGTTCAGAGACGTCTTATCCGCAAACTGTATGGCGTATACCCAGCAAAGCATAGGCATCATCGCCCAGTCGATCTTGCGCAGAACAGCCTTTGCCTCTTCTGCAGTGTACGACAGAACCTCTCCGCCCATGAACGCCAGGGCTGGGTCAGCATTCTTCGAATCGATCTCCTTGCTGTAACCTTCCAAGGGGGCAGAAGGGATTCGGTTGATGTTGTCTCCGTCGAGCTCGGTCTTCTGTTGATGGTTGTCTGTCATGGTGATAGATGCGTAGGAAGCGGCTCGACAGATGCAGGCGTAAAAGAAACTATACGTCGGACAAAGTCGCGGTCAAAGGAGCTGTTAAGTTCTCGCAATGATTAAACCTGTCGTTTTGTACGAGTAGCATTGTTGAGTGATTTCGTGCGCATGTTGTACGTCGGCGGTTGTTCGGCCATGGGGTAGTTAGCGCTACCCCGGACTGGTGGAGCTCCACCAGAACGGCTTATCTTAATAGTAGCGCTCGGGCCTGCCTGTGATCTGATCTAGACCGGAATCTCCGGGGCACTAGCGTTATCTGACGAACTTTATGTGGAGAGCGGAGTAACATTTGACGACACGTATCCATCGATAACGCTCCAGAAGTGAGATTTCATGATAGGTGTGCGATTCAGCTCAACTAGTTTATGTAATTCATTCATGGCGTCTTTTTGGAACGCATTGGGAAAGACGTGGCTCGAGAAGTCACATAGGAAGCCAAGATCATGGCAGATTCCAGTTTTTCGTTCTCGAACGTCCAGAAATAATTGGACTGAGCCTGCGTTTGTATACCAAATCATGTGTTTATATCGTGTCTTGCTATACCTCATGGCGGTGATTGTGGCGGCATAATCCCCGGCGAGACTTCCATGTTGCTATGGTGAGTATCCAGATCAGGCTTAGCATTTTGGCGCGCTAGCAGCCATGACTAGATGGCTCGGAGCTTCGCTCCTCCACCTTCATAAAATATATACGGTACATACCACTTTTGTTCCTTTTTGGGTCGTGTCCATAGCAAAACTCCTCTAGTGATAGGTAACGCCACAGTAACTATGCCTTTGATTAGCCCTTTGAATCCACGAATACGTCTCGTAAGAATGTGAAAACATGACTCTTCTAAGTCGTAAGTGCCGAATCACGTAATAGAGGCACACGTCGGATCTCTACAGACATCCTCGACTCCTTGAAGACAGCCCTAGAGAGAAATAGCAGATACTCCAGTTACTTTTCCTTCCGGACCAGTGGAAGCAACCTAGGTAGCTGAAGCTGTCGACAGAACGTTTCAGGGATCTGCATACCAACTTCAAGCTTGTCGGTGATAAGGGCAAAGTGAGACTAGATCTTTCACAAGACAAACTTACCTCCTTCGCCACCATTAATAAGATTACTTGGAGGGCGTTAGAGCGATGATTATTCAATTGGACGTTATCTGGTAGCTAGTAGTCGAGATCCGTGCTGGAAAATACCTGGAAAAGCCCTAAACATTGACTCGTAGGTTTAGGGCTTTCCACGGCTCACAAGACGCCCAGTAGTCAAATCTGTTGTAATTATCGATGTCCAAATGGTCCAACCCTGCGTCTCAGCTTCTAAATAGTTTGATCGTTAATCACCGCGTTCGCTGGTTGCCTTCATCCAGCAGGTGTTGTAATACATATGTACCTACTATTATTCTCTTGAAACTGCCTCTACGTAGCTCGAATGGACAGGAACACTTTGACAGCGGGGTAGATAGTAGATGGGATTGTACACATTGTTGTTATTGGCAAAATCGCCGTGCAGAATCAGAACCATGGAGAGCATAACATGCTTCAGTCCGTGAAGTATCTACTCCCTCTCAAGCTGGACAACCTCCTCGAAAGGAGCAAGAATATCTTCGCTCATGGACTTTATCGAAGCTTCTCCCAGAGGCCTTCTAGCCCTTCCCGTTCCGTATCCAAAGTAGTGTGCGATTAAGGCCTTGACGCCTGCAACACCAACCTTTTGCAGAGCTCCATCGGCGTTACTTAGTTTAGACTGCAGCTGCCTCGCCTCCTGGAGCTTGCCCTCTTCCCAGAGCTGAAGAAGCTTTACATGCACTTTCGGCACAATATTTGCAAGGGCAGCGATGGCGCCATTTGATCCCGCGACGAGGCCCGGTAGCATGAAGTCCGATTTGCCCGCAAAGGCTGCGAACAAGTCTCCCGGTAGACTGGACCAGACCCGCTGCAGCTTACCGAGGTTTCCGCAGGTGAGCTTGCATCCCACAATCTTCCCTGGGTTTGCCTTAGCGAGTCGGACGATGGCATCCGAGGATATATCGATGCCCGAAGTTACGGCAGGGAAGTTGTAAATGAGGAAGGGGATCTTGGCTTCTGCCGCCACCTTTATCGCACGTCAGTTGAATTTCTACTTTGCTCATAAGTAATTCTAGCGGTGGTAATGAACATACTGCGTGGAAAAAGTTCTCGACAATTGCCGGAGTCATTGCTGCTGCCCAATACGCAGGGGGTAAGACCAGTGCGTAATCAGCCCCAGCCTCACTTGCTTCCGATATCAAAGCAAGCGTCTCACGGACACTGGCTGCGCCGCAACCCACGATCAGTTTGACTGCCGCAAAACCGAGCTCGTCGAGATAGGTCCGCGTCGTTTCGATAATGGATATCCGTTCACTATGGTCGAGGTGAGGCGCTTCGCCATTGCTGCCTTGCAGAACGAGACCAGCCACACCACCTTCAGCCATGCGCTTGATGTGGGCTTTGATTGACTCAAAGTCGAGACATTCATCCTCGTTGAAAAATGTCACAAGCGGTGTGTAGACACCATAGGGGGGTTTCGTGGCAATCATAGTTGTAGTTGCCAACGCCAAATCGAACGCTGTAGTGCTGATGTGGCCTGTGACCTTCCCAAACGCGCCTGATCTGTCACTAATAACGAAGTATTGACGAAAATTAGCGATAGAAGCCTGTTGTATAATGATGCCAGTTTAGAATCCAAAAGCCACATCTGAGCTGTGGAATGTTGTTAGCTGATGTGGAGCTCCACATCGCATTTTTGACCATAGCGTACCTATGGTATGCAATACCCGCTCGGCAGAACTCGCGCCCGGATGGACGAGGCCACTGACGCTCCGTTTCCAAACCACATCTGTCTTGCTGTCTTACATGACTAGCATTGTCCGGAGGGGGCGAATATCAAGTGAGAGTGCGATATGGGAGCTCCACCTCCACCCGCCACCCTCCACCTCCGCTCAACCAATCTCTGTTTCACTTGACACATGCCATGGCGCAGCTACCCTGGTTGTTGCAGAGAAGTAGATTTACACGAGCACTTCCAGAGCGGGTAGTCGACGGCAAGGTTGTACCGGTGAGCAGGAATCTGCGTGCCGTTCCCACGGAGCGATGTCGCACACATTGAATGGAAGCCGGATTAGTTCTAATGGCTTGCCAGTGCCTTAAATGACTCACGAGTCATACGCTTTGGCGCCTGCTGCCTCTTTTCACGAAGGGAGAGCGCAGACTATTGCATGTTGAATGTCTCTGTTCCCTTTTTCGCCTTCCCTGCCAGATCATAAAGAATGGCATCACCCTCTGCAAACAATAACTTCTTCTCACAAGTCGCTTATATCCCGCCGGATGCGATCTTTGAGTTGACGAAGAAGTACATTGCAGACCCTAGCCCGGACAAGGTCAACCTGGGTCAAGGCACTTACAAGGACGAGAATGGGGAGCCCTGGATCCTGCCCGCGGTGAAGGCAGCCAAAGACAAAACGCGCGACGCTAACCATGAGTATCTGCCCATCCTCGGATTCGCGCCTCTTCGCAAGCTTGCCACCGAGCTGGTGCTGGGCAAGGACTCGCCCGCGATTACCCAGCAGCGGGTAGCGTCCTGTCAAGCTCTTTCTGGCACCGGTGCGCTTCACCTAGCTGGCGAGCTGCTATTCAAAGCCCTTGGCAGTGAAGCGCCGATCTACATCACCAAGCCAACGTGGTCAAATCACCGACAGGTATTCTCTACCATTGGCTTCGAAGTTCGCGAATTCGGGTACTACGATGACAGGACGGGCCGCATGGATTTTGACTCGGTGATAAACACTCTTGGAAGCGCGCCTCCTCGATCAATTTTCATCTTTCATGCCAGCGCGCACAATCCCAGTGGCTGTGACCCGAGTAAGGATCAGTGGAAGCAAATTGCGCAGATTGTCAGGGAACGGGGGCTCTTTCCCCTGTTCGACGCAGCATATCTGGGCATAACATCAGGCGACTACGACCACGATGCGTTCGCGATTCGGCACTTCATCAACGAGTGCGGGCTCCAGGCTGCAGTATGCAGCTCGTTCGCCAAGAACATGGGCCTCTATGGCGAGAGAGTCGGTCTGGTCACTTTTGTCACGCAGTCTCCCGCTGCAGCCAGGGCGACAGAATCCACATTGGAGCAGATTATACGGGGCGAAATATCCAATCCCCCGGCATTTGGGGCGAGGATTGTGTCTGCAATTCTCGATGATGAGCTGTTGCGGGCTGAGTGGGCGAAAAACCTGATGACGATGAGCTCGCGCATTGCGGATATGCGTCAAGAGCTCTACGATGCTCTGGCCAAGCTGGAAACCCCCGGAGACTGGCGCCGTGTGGTAGAGCAACGTGGGATGTTTTGCATACTGGGGCTGCGCCCGGAACAGGTGCTGCATTTGCGAGGTGAGTTGATGTGTCTTTCCCATCCATTGAGGCGCGAAATAAAATTGAATGTTACTAACCGTGCCGCGATATCGCGAATATAGAGATCTACCACATCTACATGGCGGACAATTCGCGGATTTCAATCGCCGGATTGAACCCTCACAACGTTCAGTACACGGCTGAAGCTATTGATAAGACTGTACGGGGCGGAGCCTAGTTCAGACGTGTATATAAATATGGTTTCCGGAATGAGCAGTTGGCACAGACAAGGGACAAGTGCTTGACAGCATGGAAACTACATAGGTAGCCTTTGGGCGTGCGAGTGATTTGAAAACAAAACAATGCAGCAGTCCATGTAGAGTTTGCGTTCGACTTCGTGCCTTTATCTGCGAGCCTGTTTCAGTACAATAATGACCTCGTGACAGTTGTGACCGGAGTGCACGCACTGCGGGGTTCGCTGCTACCGGCGCGGCGCTATCAGTATCGGGCATGACTCAGCGCTAGTAAAAATCCGTCGGTGCATCGTACATATACCCGAACCTGTGCATCAATCACCCTTCGATCCAACCTCCACGCCCTCATGCCGATGATCCGTGATGCTAAAGACGCACTCCTCTTCTAAACTATTTTCACGTATACACAACTCAGCGAGCCACGCCGCTCAACAACAATGAGCGCGAGCAAACCCTTCAGCTGCGAGGTCTGTTGCTTGACGTTCACGAGGAGTGTAGGGACCCTGTCCTCGCCTATTTAGTCCTTCCCTGACAACTGTGCTACTTATAGGAGAATCTGGAACGGCACAGGCGCACCAGTAAGACCGACTTAGCTTTACATTGGCCATTTGCTCCTGATAGATCTAACCATGCACCTCAAAAGGACATGGTGGCGACGCGCAGCTGTCGTTTGAATGCCCGCATTGCCGTGCCAAATTCGCTCGCAGGTCTTTCTCACCTTGTTCTCCCTTTTGATACAGAAGCGCACTGTTTGATGCTGATTTGGATTTTCCAGGGACATCTGCAAACGTCACTCGGACAGATGCCAAGAGAGGACCCTGCAATCCCTCGAAGCTGGTGCAAAATCATCAAGCGGCGGCAAGCGACTGCACACACGACTAAATGAGGCGCTGCAAGACGCATCCTCTTCTGTCGAGCGACGGCCAGTCCCGAGCACTCAAGAAAGCCCAAGGCGCAGCAAAAGGCGAAGACAACCACCGTCGCCTAGCATCGATGCCCAATTCTTGGGAAACATCAACGTGGCTAGCATTGCCACGCCTGAACCTTTGCATTTCAGAGACAACTCGGTGACGGACCGCCATGATGGGGCCCCAGTGTCGCCTGAATCAATACTTTCTACGTAGGTGGTGCCTCGCTGTCCTGGGATCAGTCCCTCTTCTCTACTCTTCTAATGCAGACATCATTTGTTTTAGTAGCAGTGACTCCATGGAGCTTCTTGTAGCGTCTTACTTCGAGCATTTTCACACATCATTGCCATTAATACACCGACCCACATTCCGAGCATCTTCAGCGCCAAGGCCACTGCTCGACATGGTCATGGCCATAGGCGGTCTGTATTCCGTTGATGGATATGAAGATGACACGGACGCTGCCAACATTGAACGGAGTCATACACTCTGGGCTCAGGGTGCGCGGGAACTTGAGCGTCTGGTGAGTCCCACAATCACTACAGCATTTCCATATACGTAGTGCACCCACTTCGCATTCTCGGAACTATATTGACCATTGCAGAGATCATCCGACTGGAGAGAGCTACGGAAGCCATGGGTGATGCAAGCGTGGCTCTTGTATATCATCTTTGGAGCATATGCCGGCGTTTCAATTCGATATAGTGAAGTGAGGCAAATGCTACGGCATTTGGTTGATGTAAGAGACAATTACCTCGAGCATTATCTATCCACTACTTCGTCGTATACTGATTTTCTTTCTCAAAGGCGGTTCGAGACCTGGGCTTGCTCAACCAAGCAGTTGCCGCTACCACGTTCCCAACCTCCGATCTCACCATGGACACATCATTTGAAGCTTGCAGCATACAACGACTCGAGCAGACGTGGATGTCGTATGTTCATGAGGAGACTTTGAAATTATCCCTTCAAACCTTGGTATTTCTGGATCATCACGTGCTCTCCTCTTGCAACATGCGCCCGATGTTGAACCCGATTGAGTATGTATGGAAACTGCCACTGTCAATTGCGCTTTGGGAGGCAGAGGATGCTATGGCCTGGCGGCTGAGGTTGATGGAGCAGTATGGCGAAGCCACCATGGCGGGCAGCATATTGGAGTGGCCCATGACGCTCAATCAAGGCTTCTATGCGTCGTCGACGGCCCTGGCTACACAATCGATCATGTCAGAATCGCCATGTCCGCAGCTGATAGAAACGCTATACGCTTCGCCGATGGCCACCCTGGCCGTTCTTACGAACCTCGAACTACTTGTCAGAGATTTCACGCGCTGCTACTACCAGTTACCACCTAGCCCATCCGATCCCTCGGCATATCATATCTTGACACAGGATCAGACCAGACGCATCTCCGCCGCTCTTAAGGTTCTTTCAAAGCTGACGTCGGCAAAACTCTCCCCTGACAATCACACCTCCTATGCGCCGCTATGGCAAACATGCGATACGATAGGAAGAGCTGTTAAACTCAGCCTCTGCAAGCCCGATGATCTGCTAATTGGTGGTACCGTTGAGAACAGTGTCATTGCAGCCTTGATGACCGCGACGCATCTGACTCTCGGCAGCTACGTGGCAATCCGTCGCTCAACCCAATCGCTGCTAAGCCTGCGTGGTGATGATGAAGGGTCATTGGAAATCACCGAAGACTTGACTGCGGCTTTGGCCAGCATTGCTGGCGCCAGTCCCTCGCTGGCGTATTGTGAGAGCCCATGGACGACAGCCGCCTGCTACAGGATCCTGCTGCTCGTATGGAGGAATCTGCGCTGGGCTATAGCCGAGATTCGCGCAAAACTCGAAGAGCGACTAGTATCCATGAACACGGCGGAATTGCCACGTTCGTTCGGAGCATGCTCTATCATCTTGAACACACTTCTCGAGACGATCCTAGTTCATGAACTCGAGCCCACCACAGCCGCAACTAAGCGAAGCCGTCTATGGGCAGCGGATTCACATACCTTAGCCGCTGTGCTTGACGATAGTGAGGCGGATCTCATCAACCTTATCACGCGTATATGCAAGACCCGATCGGCGTGGGCAATCGGTCCGGCCATGGCAGTAGCCGTAAAAGAGATAATGGGCTCTGCCGCACCATCTACTTCGCAGTCAGCTCTTAATCTTGATTACGTATCTAATATAGAAGGCCAGGACAATCTGTTCTAAACTATACGTTTAGAGATTTCAGATTTCAGTAATTGTGATTAATAAAGGCCTGATTAAAGCTTTAGAGGAATTAGGAGGTTCGAAAGTTGATGATAAATGTACTTATAGGGCGTGGAACTATTTCCGAGATAGCTACAAGGGGTTGAGCCCCGCCCCGGCGCGCGAGTTCTCCTCACAAGACGTGCAGAGTTGACAAATTCAAGACGCTCTCTAGAAACCGTAATATATGGTAGAGTAGATGTAGATAACATTGCTACATAGATGAAGGAGAAAATACAAGCTATATTAGCTTGCAAGCAAATGCGTGCGGATAGCACGCCAATTATCCTAAGGGCTAAGCAAGCCCAGGCTTGCCTCAGTTAATTTCGCGGCTAGGCATGATAGTCGATCTCTGCGATAGTTGGTGAGTATTCAACAAGTATCTTGAAGTTTATAGCTACGATTCAAGACTGCCCGCCTCGGTGTCGAACTGTGACTTCTTAACCTTCTTCTCAAAAAAATTCCGTGACACATCAATGCCAAACCCTGTCCACAATGTTAAAGCAACCACAAATGCCAGCGCACTTCCCCATCCATGTGTCTCTGAGAAATCTGGGGCTTGTCAACTAGGTAGCTGCAATTGTTGGAAGGGAATCACAACGGCCTGTCCAACACTAACCATCATGCCCAATACGAAGGCACGCAGCTGCTGGTCGCCACCACAACTTTGATTCACCCAACCTGCAAGCAACGGTGTATAACAACCGTAGCATCCAACTAAGATGAAAGCTGCCATCTTCAGCTTGTTCGGCACATCCCAAGCAGTCAGGATTGCGTAGCTGAATGTGAGAAGTAAGCCTACTGCAAAGCAGACAGGCCCTCGTCTACCGAGTTTGTCGGAAGCGAAACCAGTACCGATCATGAACACAAAGTTGATGGCGCCAACTGTGGTTGGGATGTTGTTGATCTCAGGTACCGAATAGGTGCGGAGTGCTTTCAGCCAGATGCCGAAGTACTGAATTATGTAGGAACCGCAGGTGAGTGTCCAGAATGAGTAAGCGATCGAGAAGGCATAGAGCTGCCATGACCCGCTGATGCGCTTGAAAACGGTCCAATCAAGTTTGCCAACCGGTTTACGGCCTTCTTCTTCGATGCGTTCACGAGCGCGGTTTCGCTCCCATTCGTTCAGGTAGAAGGCTCGCGTGGTGTGCGGCGTGTCGGGGAAGAAAAACCATCCGTAAAGTGCCACAGGGACGGCGAGCAAAAAATCAAAGATGAACAACCATCGCCACGCCGGCATGCCGCCCTTACCATGCATACCACTGAACAGAGCAGCCTGGAGGTACCCAGAGAACATCTGCCCAAGTACTCCAGAGACAACGAAGAAGGCACTGCGGCGTGCCAACTCAGACTTCCGGTACCAGCAGCCAAGTACGTATTGCACACCGGGCCAAGCGGCTGACTCAAAGAGTCCAATGCAGAACCGCAGGGCGTAAAATTGGCTGGCTGTGTGTGCCTTGTACATGGCCAAAACGAAGACGGACCATATCATCAGACATGAAGGTAGCCAGACCCTCGGCCTTACAACAGTGATGATTAAGTTGGCAAATGGGCCACCAATGATAGTTCCGACCAGGAAGTATGTGTTCATCCAGCTGAGTTCGTTGCCGGGGCCAAATTTCAGGTCTTCCTTCATACCAGAAACGTATGCGTTCGAGATGTTGTTCTGGTCGAGCTGCTTGACAAAGAAGGAGAGACAGCTGAAGCTCAATAGGAACCAATCGAGCTTGAGGATCAGCTTCTTTTCGGCGGTCGATTGTCCTGGTTCGAAATACTGAAACCAGCCAGTCGATTTCTGGTGAGGCGTTGCATCCACTCCGTGCTTGCTGTCGCCAGTGCTTGACTTCATTTCGAGTTCGACTTCAATCGCATCTTGCTTCTCGGAACCTTGATGTCTCTCCGCCTGATTGGTCAACGGTGGCGTATGTGGAGGCACAGTGTTGATCCTGACCTCTTCGTCTACGATATGACGGCCAGGGGAAGCCATGTCGATGGCAACGGTACCTTCAGTAGGACGTTTAAAAAAAAGGCGGTAGAGAAGGCTGGATAGTTATAGACTCATCGAGGGCAGCCATAATTGTGGTTATACAGATGCAGTTCATGCGGACGCGCATTAGGCCTATCACGCAATAAATTCTCAATTGGTCGCCATTCATCGTTTTCCCACATTGCAGACTGAAAACGATGTAGAACCCAGAATTTGCTGATACGGCACAGAATTTTAGCGTGCACTAACACCTGTCCGGGTTTATCGATAGCGGGGTGGGGCCGATAGATATTACCGCGCTGGGCTAGTGCGGTGAACAAGACCGATTATCGCCTTGTTGGGTTAGATACCATCTGGAGCTGCCGACTGCCGACAGCCACGACTGATATTGTGAGCCGGAACGCGTGCAGGTGACAGAAACAATAATCTCTCGCCATGGTAGGCTTTGTCGACATCAATAAAGCCCGTCTGGCGTACTCAATTTCGGACAATGACGCGACCAAGCCCTTATTCATCACATTGCACGGTGGTCGAGGCTTCGGTATGCGTAGACATTGCAACCGACCGCAGAGGCTGACGAGGATTGCCAGGGAGCCATGAAGGAGACTATCGAGCTTATCTGCCATTAAGCGACAGATACCGAGTTTTGTCTTTCGATTACAGAGGCCATGGAGAGAGCTCCAGGACTGGACCATATACCTTCAAGCAGCTGGTAGATGACATTGAAGCAGTGCGTATGCACTTTACCGGAGACGTCAACAAGTGTGTCCTCTGTGGCGGCAGCTTTGGAGGTTGAGTGGCTCCTGCCAACCCTCGAACAGCTGCTAACAAGGAAAGGTTACCTTGCCCAACAGTATGCCTTGACGTACCCTGACAAATTATCGCACTTGATACTTCGTGGGACTGCTCCGTCGTATCATCGTAGGTTCTTCGCGATCCTCTAGACCCACCTCTCGCTGATCGTCGTGCAGACGAAACGGAGGCGATTAAAGTCCTCGAGCAACGACTGCACAGAGCCCCCAGTCTTACCGTGAATCAGCTTAAAACCAAGATATTCGGATCATTCGAAAGCGACGCCGAGTTTCAATTGGTGATGCACGCGGCAGCACCATTATATAGCGAGACTTTCGATGGAGACGCGGCTTTGGCGAGAACCTTGAAGACAGTGTACTTCGCTGAATCTCACAGTAAGCCATTCAGCCTATCAAGTAGCATGATTAACGCCACCAGATGAGTTATATTCGGAAAGCGAAAAGTACTTTGATTATCGAGAATCGTTGCACTGTATTACAGCTAGGACCCTGATCATTGTGGGCGATCAAGACTGGATCTGTCCGCCGTCGCAATCCCAGATCATGGCATCTAAGATTCCTGATGCCATATTGGAGGTTTTTGCTGGAGCAAATCACGGTGTACATATCGAGAAGAACCGCGAAGTCATTGCAACAATTCGTATGTGGATCGGACATACATAGAGACCTTGGCTCACAAGAAGCCAAAATCGTAATCGTTTGCAAGATCCCACACGTTCAACTGCTCGCTAATGTTCTCAGTGTCTGTATCCGAGGAGCCCGGTAGTGGTGCAGAAGTGGGATGGCAGCGTTCCCACTCGCAGAGTGAAAGATAACAACTTGTTGGACTCAGAGCCTTCGTGGTGATTTGCGATAAATCCGCTACAAGCCTACGCACATCTGCCGTAACCGACGAAGTGAACGGCAGGGAATTCGAACCTGTACAGCTTACAAGCTGTGTAGCAACGTATTTTTCGTGGGTTGCGATAGTCTTCTGAAACTCCGCGGCGACGTTGGCGGCTTGATGGGCTGACAGCCATTCTGCTGGAAATGCGCGCAAGATGTCGATACAATTTTCTAGCTCCACTTTTGCGCTGAAGTTGGATGGTTGCACGACAGAGAAGCAATGTAGGAGCACTAGGCAGGCAGGAATCAATCGGTTGAGCGTAATGTAATTGAGCGGCAACTGCTTATTCTCAAAAAGAATATAATTGTACTCGAAGCATTTCCGGATGTAAGAGAACAGGTCTGAGGCCGAACTGTGCTTTGATTGGCTGTTGAACTGACACGGATAGTACAGGAGGATGAGCAAGTTGTAGTATCGTGCGTTCAGCCAGGTTATCGTGCTATGTATAGGTATGTTGTCTGCCTCTGGTAGGCACACGAGACAACCCAGGCTATACCAGTCGTCGATCGCTGAGCGCAATTGTCTTGAAATGGCGCTGCGGTCCGCACTCGTCATCTTACTAATCTCGGCGTGGTTCTTAATATGAATCGAGGATAAGATCCGCTCCTCAAGTTGGCGTAGCTGGATGATATGTCGATTGAGCTGCAGGAGAGATGCATGCTCAGTCCTTTCGGACGATGCAAACTCCTCGACAGTGACTGCTGGTTGCGGAATATTCATGTTCTCATCCACAAGCCCTATAGGATGGCCTACGGAAACTGCCATCATTCGATCCAGTATGAAGATACTCCAGAAAAGCCGATGTCGTAATTCCTCTTCGCGAGGACTGACCTCCAAGCAGGCATCGGTTCGGGATAGACCAAGCGTGATCGCTTGCCGAGTGAGAATTCCCACGATAGACCAAGTAGAGATGCCTTTGGGGTCAAAGAGAGAGTACAACGACAGTAAAGTCAGGACTTGGAGGTCTTTAATATTTGGAGATAGCAGACATCCGCTTAGAATACGGGCATAGGGCACAACCATATTTGGCCGATCATAGGCACTGAGTTTACCAGCACGCTCCAGTGTGGTACTTCCGATCGAAAGGACGAGACCCAGTATCTGGGGCAGGTCAGAAACTGCTTAAACATTGTTCGAGAGCACTCACAATAGAGTCCGAGTTGTCTGCCCACACGTTCAAGTACGCAGACGCTTTGGCATTACTCAGGATCTCTTGTCGGTCAAGGAATGGGTATGCTCGATGAACATGGCGGAAGTATGCATGCACGTAAGAAAGATATGTGCCGTCAAAAGTGCTTGCGGTGACTGCATTATGTACTTGTCTTTCGATATTTTGAGGACTTGGAAGGTGTATCCCGTTTTGACCCGGTAGAGCTGGAGAATTCACTGAGCCAGGACTAACGTCCGGCCTACCATTTGGTGAGGTTGACAGCGCCGTTGGTGTGATTGCCGGTAAGCCAAGACTGCAGGTGTGCCCTCCAGAGACGCATAATTCGCACGCTGGTGGAATCTTACTACATCTCTTCTTCAGACATCGGCATCGACTGCACGCTTGCGTATTGATTTCTGCGCTTACGCGATTCACTATGTTCGCGCTGCTGACGGATTTCGTGGTGGTTGTCTTTGCCACGCGAAATCGGTGAGTGTGGAATTTCATCCCGAAAATGCCGACGTCATCGCGCGCAAAAATGTGGAAAGAGCCCCTGCGAACGAGGATCGGAAACCTGGAGTGTAGACCTCACCGTGGATTCCATCCAAATTCACGATGAAGGACAATCACCTTCGACGTGCAACAGAGGCACTAGAGGGTACGCCTGCTCACGTGAAATTGCGTCATTCTTTAGCCGCCTTTTGCCACTCAGGCATGCGGTGGCCCGCTCTTCTGCATGACTCGTCCGCCCTGCCGCCGCCCAAAATTTCCCTTCTGAGACTGGTCCATCCATTATCGGCATCGTTGACAATCAAGACCCAGACTCCTCCGTTGCCAGGCATTGTGGGATGGAGCACGCGATTTGAGAGACTCTGTGGCGGCACCGACAATACCTTCGTCCTCGTCGGTATACAACACGATTCTCAAACAGCTCAGCTCTTGGAAAAGGGAATAATTGTATCAGATGGGCGCGGCAATTTCCCCAGACATCGAAATTTCTATCGGTAAGTGGTTCAGTACTATTCAGCCTTGAACTATCGTGCTCATCATCCATAAGATCGAGGCGGTACATTTACAGATGTGCTCGTTCAAAGCAAAAATCGAGGCGACTTCGTCTTCAAACTACTATCTGTAGACCCTCGAAATTATCCAGATGCGCCAGTAAGCCATCCAAGAAACACTGAACCTCTCCAATTGTGCTAAGCATATTCTAGACCGAGGCGGTTAGACGAGCTCTGGAGTTTGTTGAAGGGAGGTCGATCCCGCGCTCTGAGAAACTGGATGCTTCCAAAGTAAAAAGCTGTAGAATTGGCACTACGATTGCGACAAATGCCCTACTTGAAGGCAAGGGCGAGAAATTTGCCTTTCTGACTACCAAAGGCTTCAAGGATGTCTGCACCATCGGCGATCAGACGAGACCGAAGCTTTTTGACCTCAACATCAAGAAGGCAAACGCTTTACACGCTCTGTCTGTTGAGGTTGATGAACGAGTTACTGTTGAAGATTACGACCTGAATCCATTCCCCCAAGACAAGAACCGAGACTTGACAGATCCTGCTTTGGTTCGAACTGCCAGCGGTGAAATCGTTCGTGTACTGAAGCAACTCGATCTTCAGGAAGTTCGGCGGATCTTGGAGGACCTAAAACAGAACGGTTTTACCTCGCTGGCGATATCGTTCATGCACTCCTATATCTTCCCTGATCACGAGTTACAAGTCGCGAAGTTAGCTCAACAAATGGGTTTTGCGTACGTTGTATCATCGGCCATCAACAACCCGGTCATCAAGCTGCTTCGACGTAGTAATGCTGTCTCCACAGAGGCGTACGTCGGCCCCATTATCCAGGCATATGTTGCCAACTTTCAAGCTGGATTCAACATCCTTCCTGAGCGTATCGACTTCATCTGCTCTGATGGCTCCCTAAGAACTGCCAGTAGATTTGGTGGCAATGATGCGTTGCTGAGTGGACCGGCTGGAGGCGTTGTTGGCATCGCAAAGTCATGTTTTGATGTGGAAGATCGGACACCTATAATCGGGTTTGATATGGGTGGAACGAGTTCCGATGTATCTCGTTACGATGGCCAATTCGACTACTTGACAGAAAGCACCATTGCAGGACGCAACATCTCTACACCAATGCTCAATATCGCCACCGTTGCTGCAGGTGGTGGTTCGAGGCTGTTCGTAAGAAACGGCCTATTTGTCGTAGGACCTGAGAGCGCTGGTGCCCATCCAGGGCCTGCATGTTATCGGAAAGGTGGTCCACTCACAGTCACTGATGCAAATTTATTTCTTGGTCGCCTTGTTATCGATGAGTTTCCATCAATCTTCGGTGAGGGTGCCGATCTGCCTTTGGACATTAAGGTCTCGAATCAAATGTTCTGTGCTCTCACTGCAGAGGTAAAAGCCCAAAGTGGGCAGGATATGACGCCGGAAGAGGTTGCTCTAGGGTTCCTCGACGTTGCGAATGAGACGATGAGCCGACCAATCCGCAATGCAACTGAGGCTAGAGGTTTCTCACCGGACAAACACAACCTTGTCAGCTTTGGAGGTGCGGGCGGCCAGCATGCTTGTGCTATCGCCGACAAACTCGGAATCAGACGTGTGCTGATCCACAAATACTCTTCCATTCTATCTGCCTATGGTCTTTCCCAAGCAGTGCTTCAAGCACAATCGTTCGAGCCATATGCAGGTACCTTCAGCTTGACGACACTGCCGGACATTCGCTCCAAGCTAGAACGCGTACGAGTCAAGGTTGAGGCAGAGCTAGTCTCTCAAGGAGCAAAACCTGAGACCATAGTGTATGAAGAGTCACTGAGCTTGAGGTACGTGGGGACCGACACGAATCTGTCAGTACCAAAACCCAATGACGAGGATTACGGTGCTGCTTTCGGTGTCTTACATTTGAGAGAGTTCGCATTCAAATTAGATCGAGAGGTTGTTGTCGACTCGGTCCATGTCCGTGGCGTTGCCACGGCATCCGCCCCTTCAGATTCAGCAGGTTTGATTGCCAGTCTGGAACAGACAAAGATCAAGTCTAGCGAGCGCAAGCCTGCCAAAACCCAGCGTGTATACCTCCAGAATTCTTGGAAAGAAACAGGTGTATTCAAAATAGTGGAACTGGTTCACGGCGACAGCATCCGCGGACCGGCGTTACTGATCGACGATACGCAAACAATATTGGTCGAATCAGATTACGTCGCCTACATATTGCACAATCATGTAGTTCTTGAGAAGAATTCAGCAAGATCCACACCGTCCGTTTCGTCTGACGATAAATTTGAACCAATCCAGCTCTCCGTATTCTCGCATCGCTTCATGTCAATCGCCGAGCAGATGGGCAACACATTGCAACGAACATCGATCTCCACTAGTATCAAGGAGCGTCTTGACTTTTCCTGTGCTATTTTTTCGCCAAACGGAAAGCTTGTTGCAAATGCACCGCATATCCCGCTGCATCTGGGTAGCATGCAGTATGCTATCCAGTGTCAACACGAGCTTTGGAAGGGGAAGTTGCAGCCTGGCGACTCACTACTCACGAACCACCCCGAACTTGGCGGCACGCATCTCCCAGATCTGACTGTGGTAACACCGGTCTTCATTGATGATGCCATCGCTTTCTATGTTGCCTCACGTGGTCACCACACTGACAGTAAGTTTGCTGGAGATGCCGATAATCGTTGAGGATTCGCTGACCGTTCGCAGTTGGCGGCAAGGGCATCACCGCCATGATGCCCACGTCCAAAGAGCTTTGGGAAGAAGGGATTCTTGTGCGATCGATGAAAATCGTGTCCGAAGGCCAGTTCCTCGAACAAGGTGTTCGTGATGCTTTCTTGAAGGCGGGGGACTATCCTGGATGTAGCCCCACTCGTCGACTGAACGACAACATCTCCGATGTCAAAGCACAGGTTTCAGCTAATCAGAGGGGCTTGCTGCTATTGCAAAAGCTCTCTGCGCAGTACAGTCTACCGGTAGTCCACAAGTACAGTAGGTTTACATCTGTATCATTGCCTTACCGAGAAACTAGCTAAGCTTTTGCAGTGTACGCCATTCAAGATAACGCGCAGATTGCGGTACGCAAGTTTCTTCAAAAGACTCGTATAGCCCACCCAGCCTCATTAACTGCAATTGACTACTTCGACGATGGTACAAAATTGCAAGTCAAGATTACTATCTCCGAAGGCGGCAGTGCCGTTTATGATTTCGAAGGGACAGGGCCGCAGATGTGGGGTAACTACAACTGCCCAATCTCAATTACTCAGTCAGCCGCCATCTATACCATACGGTGCCTCATCGACATCGATATTCCGCTGAACGAAGGGTGTCTCACGCCCATCACGATCAAGGTACCGAGGGGCTCTGTGCTCAATCCTGGTCCTAATGTCGCGATTTGCGGCAGCACACTCGCCAGCCAGAGAGTCATCGACGTGATTTTACGTGCGTATGGCAAATGTGCGGCATTTGCGGGTTGCGCAAACAGTTTCGGCTGGGGAATGGGTGGGAAGGACCCTTTGACCGGCAAAATCGTACCAGGTTTCAATTACGGTGAAACAGTTGGTGGAGGTTCGGGTGCTGGTCCTGGCTGGCACGGAGAGCATGCCGTTCAAGTACACTCTACAAACACCAAGATCACCGACGCAGAGGTGGTTGAGAAGCGTACACCGGTACTTGTAACAAAACATGAAATCGCACACGGGACCGGCGGTCGGGGTGAGTTTTGCGGTGGGAACGGGGCAATACGAGAAGTAGAGGCTCGTATCCCGTTGCGATTCAGCATTCTTAGTGACCGGCGTGTATATGCGCCGTACGGTATGAATGGAGGTGAGCCTGGTGAAGTTGGGAAGAACTTCGCGTTTAAATGGAACGAAGGCCATGGTGGACTTGAGAAGGTCTCGCTGGGAGGTAAAGCGGAGCTACTGCTGCAACCTGGAGAGCGGTTGCAAGTCAACTCTCCGGCTGGAGGTGGGTGGGGAACACCCACTGCCTCCGAAGGCAAAGATCTGGTGAGCGGCCATGCTTGACAGTTTGTTCATCTACTCAGTCGTAGTGCCGAGGAATTCTGTCTGCTGCCGTTGGTCTCGAAATGACCATGATCATCACTTACTTAGATCTTAACCTCTCGCGCGACCAACGACGATCTGAAGTCCGACTGGTCCACCAATCATTCGCGGTGTCCTCGGTCGCGAACATGCTTGACTTCTCTCACAATAACCAGCAGACTGGTCTTGTCTATCAGTGTCTGTTTCTCCAGTATCATAAGCTCATGTGGGGAAGTGCCATATAAACCTGTCTGGGTGGTGCTCCGCCTAGTCAGCAATATAATCTACGATCTGTTCGAAGACTATCTTTTGAGTATTTCTCGAGCGCCTTCGCCCTTAGGAGAACCTAATGAGCTGTCGCTTTTCTTTAGATTTACTTTAAGAACGGTGATGTTTGTATAACGTTCGTTAAGGCTTCTAGTTCAAAGACTAGAAATTCCTAACTTTCTAGTAGTATTATAGAAGTGTAGCTAGTAATCTAAAGGGAGTTTTAGCGTTAAAAAGAAAGTATAAGGCGTTAGTATAACTAATTAGACTAGCAAATAGGTGTAGGTTAGGTATTAGTAGGATTAGATTATATAAGACCTTAACCTAACTATTTTTTTAGAAAAACTATAAAATAGGGTAATATACTTTATAAGGGACTAGATTATATAAAAGACTAGATTACCTCTACTAAGTTTCTATAATAGTGCGCGAGCGTAGTAAAGGTTAGGAAGGATTAGAATTATCTAGTTTTACCTACTAAGGGGATCCTAATACTACCCTAAATTAGATCTAAACCTAGGTATATATAGTAGTTACTTCTTCTTAAGAGAAAGATATATTTTTCTTATCCTTTTATATAAGACTTATAGGAATAGATACTCTACTTAGTATCTATTTTATATATATACTCTTATATACCTTAGAGCTAATTTAGATCTTATATAAGTAGGCTATACTCTTAAGTTATTATATTATAAGAAAAATATTATCTCTACTAGTAATAGCTTTATAATAATATTATATTATATTAAAAGGAATATATAATACTATTAACTTTAAGTTAGACCTAATTTAGACCTTCTTTAGTACCTTTACTACTACTTAAGCCTTTAACTAAATAACTAAGATTATCTAACTTACTACTAGATTTATTATCTAACTATTAGTTAGGATTTTATTAATCTTTTAATAACTAAAGCTTATAAGTTTAGAACTTTCTATTTATATAATTAGAAATACCTTTAAAAAAAAGTTATATTAGATAGTGCTATAGTAGAGATATAAAAACTACTAATAACCTAGTAAAATTAGAGGGTAAAGCTAATCTTTATACTTATTATACCTTTATAGTATACCCTTATTCTTATAACCCTTACTTTAATAAAAGTAAATCTTAAACTTTAATCTAAATTTAAGAAAGATTAGAGTAAGAATAAAGAGCCTTTAGACTAAGCCTTATAAGCTAAAATTATTACTTAACTTTATACTAAGTTAGCCTTCTTAAGAGCTATCTTAACCTTAGCTAATTTACTAATACCCTTAACTAAAACTTTATAAAGAGTCTAATACTCTTCTAGTATTTATTTTTAGTTAAAAACTCTTAGGCTATACTAACTTAAGCCTAGGTTAATAAAGTAAACCTCTAATATTAATAACCTTAGTAATAGTATTAACTCTACCTTTAAATAATAGTAAGCTTCTATTATTAACTATTTAGAGATTAACTTAGATTACTATTAGATAGAGAGAGCTTATATAGCTCTTATCTAGGGATATACTTCTAGTCTTACTAAGGGATATCTAGAACCCTAATACCTATTTAAGGAAACTAATAATTAGTTTACTACTATAAAAGATATAATTAAGTTACTAAAATTATATTTTATTACTAGTAATAAATAAGTAAAGAACTAAACTACCTTTAATTAACTCTAAATAACTAAGGGGGAAATATTCTTTACTTTTAAAGTAAAGTTCTTTAGTATAGCTATCTATAGCTATATACCCTATTTAGAGTAGAATTACTATATATAGATAAAGATTACCCTAGCCTTTTATATTCCTAGCTTAGGCTTTAAGAGATTATAGAGAAACTTTTTTAAGCTTATAATTAAATACCTTATAGTATTTAATATAGAATAGTAGAACTATCTTACTCTCTTATCTTATTATATTACTAATAAGCTACCCTAATAAACTACTCTTTAACTAAGTATAAACTTATATCTAAGTTAAAGAGAGCTTAGTTCTAATATAGTTACTTATTCTATACTAAGATAACTAATACTAGTACTACTAAGACCTTTTACTATACCTAGACTAGCTCTATAACCTAGTAGAAACTACTATAACTATAGTAAGCTAGAATACTATACTAGTAATTATCCCTTACCCTAAGTTAATAAGATAGTTATTAAGGAGAATAAATATTTTTATAATATAGTAGAAGAAGTTAATATAGATAACTATTAGATAAAAAATAACCCTACCTAAGAGCTATTATCTTAGGCTTAAATAAATATAATCTATCTAACCTTTCCTTATCTAAATTATTTTAAGGATCTTATTTCTTAGTTTCTTTTATACTATATTCCTATAGGCTAGGAGTTAAGCTTTACTTACTTATTAATACTAGAGCCTAAGGATTCTTATTCTTTAATTCTAAAATTACTTCTTTTATTTTTAATTTACTTTAGATACCTATCTAAAGACTCCTCTACCTTATTATAGTTAAAGGGTTTAAGGATTAGATATTTTCTCTAATTATAGAATATATCTACCTCTATCTTATTATAGATAAAAGGAAGATTCTAAATTACCTATTTATTATACTAGACTTAGGCTAATAAGATCTTATTATTAGGATAAAGTAGTTAAAGCGCTTCTACCTCTTACTTAATATAAAGTACTCTTAGCTATAGTAGCCTAATAAATACCCTTCTACCTATAATATAGTACTACTAATACTTATATAACTATACTAGAAGCTACCCTCTTTATAAGTAAGCCTTAATATATAATACTATAATTACTTATAAGAGTAAGAAGCCCTTTAGGAATCTTATAGCCTATATATAATAATACTTAATTATATTTAAGGTATATTAAAGATACTAAAATTCTATAGGACCCTACTTACTAAACCTACTCTAATAGCACTCTAGAAAGATATTAACTTACCTATATATCTTACTACTATATTTATTTTACTTATTTCTATAAATACCTTTTACTATAATATAAAAAAGCTAGGAAATAAGTTCTTTACTACTAGCCTATATAAGATTAATTAAGTCCTTAATAATTAAGTTTAAACTAATATTTAGGAAAATAATACTTTAGTCTATAACTAACTCCCCTCTTATTATTAACTATATTACTTAGTATTTAGTTTACTTACTACTAAAGTTCTCTTTAAATATTATAAATATAACTATAAGATTATCCTTAAAGGACTTATTCTAAATAACTATAACATATTTTATAGGCGAGTAACCCACCCTAGCAAGTAACCTAAACGCTAAGCCTCTACTAAAACTATACTATTGCTAATAGTATATTATAACTATAGTATATTATACTATAGTTAATAGTATAGATTATTAATCTATAGTATCTTTTATATTATTTTTATATATACGCGCGTTATACCCTATCTTATTATAGTATCTATAGCGCCTTTAAGAAGGCTTGCCTACCTTAGTACGCGCCCTCTTCTTTACCTTCTTCCTATTACTATATACTTTAAACTCCTTTAGAGTTATTAGTTAAAGACTATCTTCTACTATAAGGGTCTTTTCCTTCTATACTTACTTCTTTTTATATAATTTATATTATATAGTAGACTTATTAGTAGCTTAGAGTTTAGTAACCTAGTTATATACTAATACTAGTTAATATACTATAATCTCTACCCCTTTAAAGAGCTTTATAAAGGTATTAACTATTAAAGTAGGGGAGCTATCTAAGTGCCTCTAAATCCTCTCCTTTAGTAGCGTTAACTATAACCTAAACTCTAGAGTATTACTTAGTATTTTTAACTCTTAGGTACTATCTTTAATAGTAGGTAATAGTAGAGTATATAACTAAATATTAAGCTTTAATATTATAGCCTCTAGGTTAAATAGTACTAAGCTAGTACCTTAAAAGCCTCCTAGAATATTACTCTCTATAATAGTAGTATTAAAAGTAGCTTTAAAGTATAGTAAGAACTTAGTTTTAGTAATATAGTTAATATAGTTATATATTAAGAGCTTAGCTTAGCGCCTATACGCCTTCTTTAAAGGGGTAAAATAGCCTATATTAAGTAGCTATAGTAGGTATAATAAATATAAAGGTATATAAAGGGTAATAATACTATTCTCCTTATAGTACTAGTAGAACTTAACTAAGTTATAGCTCTTATAGCTATTTATAATTAAGAGATAATATATACTAATAGTACGCCCTTTTATATACCTATTAAAGTACTTTATCTACTTAAGGCTATACTTATTAGTTATCTAGCTATTCTAAAAGATAGTAATAGCCTAATCCTAAGGTAGGCTATCCTTCTTATACTAGGTAAAGAGGTAGTGCTTACCTATAAAGATAATAAATAGTAAGATTACTTAACTAGCTACGCTAACGCCCTAAATTACTATTATCTACTCTTAATTACCCTACTATACTATCTTTACCTATCCTTAATAATTAAAGGTTATAATAACTTTTACTATTAATATTATGCCTATTATAAAGCTAGTCTTATTAAAGTTATAAGTATCCTTATCTATAATACTATACTTTACCTTTATATTTTATACTAGCTAGAACTAGTCTTAGATAGTATTAGGATCTTTATAGAGGGCTCTCTTATAGTTATACCCTTAATTAAACCTAATATAAAGCTTAGGGTAATATCTAATAAAGATACTAGCCTAGTTCTTACTAATAGGTAGCTTATTATACTCTATAAGTAAAGAATTAACTATAGCCTTTATATTAGTAAGCTAGGGTAGGTATCCTTATGCGTTAAGGTTAAGTATATACTATATAATAACTACCTCTTCTATTAGATAAACCCTTATTAAGTTAGGCATATAATTACTCTTTAAAGGTATTCTAGCGCGTTATCTACCTAAGGTATAATAGGAGACTTTATAGATTATAGTAGTATATTATAAGGTAAGACTTATATCTTATTTAATAGCTAGGAGTATAGTCTATATTTAATATTTAGTAGAAGGTTATAATATATTATTGCATAGAGGCATTATATTATACTATTAGTAATAGTATAGTTTTAGTAGGGGCTTAGCGTTTAGGTTACTTGCTAGGGTAGGTCACTCGCCTATAAAATATGTTAGCCTATTATATAAGTAGAATACTAAAGAGCTATAAGCTATAAAGGACTATATTATAGATTACTTATAGAAAGAATTTATAGACGCTAGTAGTAGCCCCTTTACTTTACCTATCCTTTATATATAGAAACTAAATAGTTAGATTAAGATTTATATTAATTACTATAAGCTTAACTACTTAACCTATAAGGATTCTTATTTAATACCCTAAATAAATAAGTTACTATCTTACCTAGGAAAAGTAAAGATATTTACTAAGCTTAATATCTAGGTAGTATTTAATAAAATTAGGATAAACCCTAACTCTAAGGAGTATATAATATTTTAGACTTATTATAAGATATATAAATATAAGGTATTACTATTTAGGCTATATAATAGCCTAGCTACTTACTAGTAATATATAAATAATATATTAATTAATTATTTAGATAACTTTTATATTACTTATTTAGATAATATCCTAATCTACTCTAAGGACCTTCTAACTTATTAATACTATATATAGTAAGTCCTAGAATGTTTATAAGCTATAGGCCTATAAGTAGATATTAAGAAGAGTAAATTCTATATTACTTAAACTAAGTATCTTAAATATATCTTAACTAATAGAGGTCTTAAAGTTAATCCTAATAAGGTAGAAGCCTTCTAGAACTAGTACTAACCTACTACTATTACTAGTATAAAGTTATTCCTAGGTTTTACTAGATTCTACTAATAATTTATAGCTAGGTTCTTATATATTATAAAACTACTAATTAAGCTATAAAGCCCCTCTTTCTCCTTTATATAGATAAATAATTACTAATAAAGCTTTAATATACTTAAATTAGCCTAATTAGCTATCCTAAGTCTAACTTATTTTAACCCTAACTATAATATAAAGTTAGAAACTAATACCTTAGATAGTATAGTTATAGAAATACTATTCTAGAAATACTCTAATAATAAGTAGTATCCTAGCGCCTTCTATAGTAAAGTCCTCTTAGGATTAGAACTTAACTAAGAAATTTATAATAAGGAGTTATTTATAATTATTATAGCTTTCTAAAAGTAATAAGCTAAACTTATTTTATTTTACTCTTAAATCCTAGTATATATAGACTACTACTCCCTTAAGTATTTTATAATAACTAAGATCTTTAACTAATAGTAAGCTAAGTAGGCTAAACTAATAGCCCTATATAACTTCTAAATAGAGTATACTCTAGGAAAGAGTAATAAATAAGCTAATATCCTTAGTTACTATAAGTAAGATATAAAGAATTTAAAGATTACTTAATAAGATAACTAATCCTTAGTTCTTCTAAACCTTATATAACTAGACTACTATATTAACTCTAAATTAGCTTTAATATATCTAGAATCTACTTAGTTAGTTAGAATTATTATTCTCTAAATAACTATATCCTTATAGCTAGATTCCTTAGAACTTATTAAAGCCTTATTATAAGAAAACTAGAACTCCTTTAAGAAAGAATATACTACCCTATTAACTTACTATTAGATAAAGAATAGACTTATACTTTATAGAGATTATTTATATATTCTTAAAGATTCCCCCCTTTATATATACTTTATTTAAGAAGCTTATAATTAGATTTCTTTTACTTATCCTAGCGCTATAAAGACCTATTAGCTTTTATTATAATAGTACTACTAGAAAGGTATAAAGTCTACTTATAAGTGCTATATTTAAAACTATATCCTTTATTAGAGATCCTATCTAAGATAGTCCTAACTCTAAGGGTTACTTTACCCCTTACTTATTCCTAAGTAGCCTATATAATATATTATAATAGATTTTAAGTTATTCCCTAAGGACTAATATAGATATAACTAGATCCTTATTATTATTAATTAATTATTAAAATAAGTAATTATAATCCTTTACTATAAGACTATTAATACTTATAGGCTTACCTACCTCTTTATATAATAGATATACTAGTTTAGATATACCCTTAAGAGTATTATCTCTAATTAAGGAGCTTAGTTTATATCCTATTTTTAGTCTAAATTCTATTAGATTATTAGTATTAAGATTAAGCTATCTACTACCTATTATAAGTAAATAGATAGGTAAACTAAGATTATAAATAAGTATATTAATTAATAATTATATCTATTTATAATATATTACTAGGATAACTAGAGTAAACTACTCTCTATTATAGATTAAGTTTAAATAACCTTACTTTATATATTAATTAGTATAACTCTATACTAGCTTTTATTTAGTTCTAAACCCTAGTAGAGCTAGGACTAGAAGACCCTTAAGCTTTAGACCTAAGTTAAGAAGATTAACTATAAGGATACCCTTAACCTTACTACTTATATATATACTACCTGTAAAAAAGTATAACCTAACTAGATTAGTTATAACTTTTATTTATAATAATCTTAGTTTTAAATTCCTATTTAGGAATAGCAAAGTATTATATAATTCTATATTAAATATATTATATAGGCGAGTAAAACTAGCCCTAAATTACTATATTAGGACTAGTATTATAGTAGTTAGTATTATCCTAATAACTCTATACTTTAGTTATAGATTATAACTAGTTGTTTCCGCATTAACTAAGGTTATACAGTTTTAACGCTATTTAAATAGATTTAAAGTAGATTTAAATAGAGTTATTAGTATTATTATAAATATAGATTATAAATCTAGATTTATAATCTATATTAGAAATACAAAAAATATATTTTAAATTACAGAATAAAGGAGTAAATACGGAATTATAGTTATTAAAGATTAATATAAGTAGAAGCTTATCTTCTACTATTATTAAGTACCTAGAAATTAAATATTATTATTCTATATACCTTTATCCTTACTAAGCTACGCTGCTAAGTCTTTTTTATATCTAGTTTTACTAGGTCCTAGAAATAAGAAAGTAAGAAAGTCTATTTTATATATTATATATATTACCCTTACCTAAGCCCTACATATAGGCTATATTATTTATATATATTATATATTTTATATTACTTTCTTATAGGTTATAAGCCTAGAAAGCTCTAGCTTATAAGGATTTTATATACTTTTAAATAAGTCTTAGTAAAGCTACTTAAATAAAGTAGTATAAGCTTTAAAAGGATAAAAGAGTTATTTTAACTCTTATTATATCTATTTGCCTAATAAAGGCTTAGATCTTATACTACTATACTACTAGTATATTAGTTACTATAGTAACAAAAGACTAATCCCTTATTACTAGGATTAATAAATATATACTACAACACACCCCCTAGATTATCTAGAATTCTCTTTTTGATTCTAGAGTAATCTACTTAGAGTAGCTAGGTTTTCTCCTAAGTACCTAAACTTATAAGTATTCTTTTACTAACTCCTTTCTTACTCCTCGCTTAAGGTCACCTACCCTAGAAAAAATCTAAGGATCTAACGCTTAAGTAGAAAGTGCGGAAAAAAGGGCTTATAACTATAGTAACAAAAGACTAATCCCTTGTTACTAGGATTAATAAATATATACTACAACAGTTACTTTTACCTTTTAAGGTATTTAAGGCTATTTAAGTCTTATTTACTTAGGTTCTAAGAACTATTATATATAAAGTTTAGTAGGAATAAGATTCTAGAAGTATATATTTATATACTTCTATTATCTTAATAAACTATAGTTTAGGACTATTTTATTAAAATAGTAGTTAAATAGTATAGTTTAAGGCTTTATTGTAGTATAATCCCTACTTGCTCTTTTCTTAGGAATAAGAAGTACTATTTTATACTATTTAAGTTATATTTATAACTTATTTATTATATTATATAAGAGTTTTTTAAAGATTATCCCTTATAGAAGGTAAAACTACCTATCTTTAAATTTATTAAGAGTATATTAGCTATTAGCTTTAATAAATCTTTTAAACTATTTTACTAGTTTTAAATATATAAAAAATAGACATAGAACTCTATTACTTTATATATTACTAGTATTTAGAGTCTTTTTAGTAGGAGCTACTATTAAAGTTTAAAAGAATTATTATTAAACTATAAGAAATAAAGCCTACTACCCTATTTATTATTACTATAATAAATATCTTAACTATTTTAGGTATAAAATAACTATATTATCTATTTTATAAACTTATTATATAAGCTTTAGAGTTTTTACTCTATATTAAATTACCTTTTACTCCTTTATCTAAGAAAGGGGTAAAAGGTATTTTTTATATTTTATATATTTTAAGTTTTATAAGATAAGATATCTTAGTCTATATATCTATATAAAACTATATAATACTATATTTCTATAGTTAATATATATTATTAGTAGCTAAGAAGTTATTATTATACCTAAAAATCGCCTAAATAGTTGATTGCGACTAAGGGCTTAAAAAGTTATTTATTAGTAATTTATACTATTAGTATTTATTATAATAAACTATATTTCTATATTAGGATTAGTACAGTTTTTAACCTAGATTTATTCCCTAGACTAGGACCCTATTAAACCTTTAAACAATAATCATATAATTAATTATATAATTACTTAATTACTTAGCTTAAAACTTTAGTTTCTTAGGCTATAACTAGGCACTACTATAGGCGTTATAACCCCTAGATAATATAATTAACCTAAGCAAACGCGCTGCTTATAATAATAAAACTATATTCCTAATACTATATCCCTAATATAATACTATATTATATTATAATATTATAGTAATATTTTTACCTATATATAGTAACTTCTATAGCCCCTCCTATTACTATAGCTACTCTAAGAAAGCCTTTTCTACTACTATTAACCTAGCCTAATTATCCTTTATATAACCTAGCTTCTTAATAAGCACCTTAATATAAGCCTTCTACTAAAGGAGGAATGCCTTATCTATAGACTCTAGCTTGCCTATATAGTTAGCTTAGAATCCCCTATAGATAGTTATATATACTATAGATCTTAAGTTTATTAATATATAGCCTATATAGACATACCTAGTCTATATTATCTATTTCTATTAATAGCTAGTCTTTATTAATACTAACCTTTATTCTAGCCTTAATTAAGGCCTTAGATAGATTCTTAAAGTTAACTATATTATTAGTTAACTACTAGATATTAATAATCTCCTTATTAAGAGTAAGAGGCGATATTATATCTAGAAGGATTAAAAGAATTAAAGATAGAACTAAGAGGAGCCTACTCTATCTTATAGATCTTAACTAGTAGACCCTTTACCCTTCTATAAGCTCTATTATAATATAGATATAAACCTTATATATAGTATCTCTACCCTTTTATATTATTATATTATATACTATTTTATTATAGACTCTTATTTATAATAGTTATTAAGTTACTACTTATTCTAGATTAAAGTAGTGCTAGTAGATCTATAGTTATAGCTACTAAACTATCTCTTAGCTAACACTTATATACGTAGCTATCTATAGTATTTATAAGAAATCTTTAGTATATATAGAACTTAATATTAATATATTAGAAATAGTTATATTAAGTTTAGATTAATATATATAGAGTCTAAGTAATTATAATTAAATAGCTGCCTAAGCGGCTTCGTCTCCTTTCTAAAAAAAAAAAAAAAAAAAAAAAAAAAAAAAAAAAAAAAACCTAGATTTATATTCTGCTATTAAAAATATACTAGTATAAATAGGGAAATTATTACGCTAAAAAACTTGAAATTTACGCACTAGTTTAAGTATATTTTACTTATTAAAATTGACACGTAATATATTACTTAATTATAATATTAAAAATAGAAATATATATGATGGCTGGTTCTAAAAAATTAAAAATTACTTAATTTGAACTAGTAGTTATTACGTAATAAATTATTTATAACGCAAAATTTACACTAACTTTTATAATTACTAGATTGACTTATTTTTATATATATTATAGTATACTATACTATATTAGGCTAAAAAAATAGGCCTAAAAAATAGTTTTTTAAAGTAATTTAAATACTATTAATATATTATAATAAGCGATACTATATTTAAAATTCCTAAATTAAAAGGATCTATTAATTATAATTTATAGTCTATAAGACTAGAATCTATAATTATTAAAGAAGGCTATCTAGATTTAATTACTACTATAAATTATAGTAATTTAAATATAGATAAAGATAATAATAATAATTTAGAAGTTAAAAGTAATAAAGCTTCTGCTTTAATTAAATTATCTTTAGAAGATAGCCCTCTTTTATAAACTAGATTTATTAGTAATCCTTATATATTATAGAATACTTTGAAAAATCTATATAAATCTAAAGGATTTAGTAGTAAATTTATATTATCTAAAGACTTAATAAATACTACTTTAAATTCTTTTAAGGGTAATTTAGAAAGTTACTTAAATTCTTTTAGAAGAATAGTAACTAATCTAGAAGCTAAATCTATATTATTACCTAATAAGTTTCTAGTAGCTCTATT
This sequence comes from Parafenestella ontariensis, assembly GCA_021596325.1. Lineage (NCBI taxonomy): Eukaryota > Fungi > Ascomycota > Dothideomycetes > Pleosporales > Cucurbitariaceae > Parafenestella > Parafenestella ontariensis. Next base: position 3,553 of record JAKGDA010000012.1, on the reverse strand, counting down.
ACTAAATAATCTAAATAAAGATTATAAATATATAGTAGCTATTATAACATAAACTATTAGAATTAATAATAATAATAATATAGATATTAATTTAATAATATTACAATTATTAGATAAATCTAGAAGGTTAAATTCTATTAAAAATAAGAATTATAACTCTAATACTAGTTACTATAAATCTAATTATTATAATAATAATAATAATAAGAATAAAAGTAATAGTAGTTATGTAAATAATATAGAAATGTCTATGCAAACTAATAAAATAACTAATAATAATAAAGTTAAATCTAAAAAAGATATAACTTATAATTATTGTAATAAAAAGGGGCATATAGAATCTATTAATGCTGAACAAACTTAGGGGTAAGGATTATATTAATTACTACTTAAGGAAATAGAGCTAATAAGCTTAAAATATATATATAGGATTAATTAGATGCTTAATTATCTAATCTAACCTAATCCTCTTAATTAAATAGTTTTATATAATTACTACTTAGTTAGATTACTATACTATTCTATAATATACCCTCTAGCTTTACTATTTAAACTAAGGTAGTAAAACTACTCTAGTTATTATATTATTTTAAGCGCTCTATATAATTATTACTATAGATAGCTATTTAATTTACTCTATTTACTTACGCGTATATTTTATTATTATAATATATTTTAAAAAATCTTTATATAATATAAATACTCTAATCTATTTACTTAAGGCCTTAGCTCTTTATAATATATAAATAACCCTACTACTTAAACTTTTACTCTCTTCTATCCTTTTACTTACCTTATACCTACTTAGCTAAGTTACTTTTAATCTTATACTTTTAATTAGTTATACTCTCTTTACTTAGTTCTCCCTACCTTTATTAATCTTTTTAATTACTTATCTTAGCTAAATATAGTTAGTCTTACTCCTTCTAAGCTCTTTACTTAAATATCTCTATATAACCTTATTAAAATATATTACTTTATTAAGACTAATTATATTACTTTTAGATAGCCTCCTAAATTAACTTCCTAATCTTATATATAAGTAGCTAAGAAGAAAGCTTAAAAGGCTTAGCCTTCTAAACTTACTCTTTCTACTTAGTTTAAAGATAAGTCTAAGGACTCTTTAAAGCCTATACCTTAGCTAAGTAAGTATACTTAAGCCTTTATAAAATAATCCTTAGTATCTAATTAATCCTTCTCTCTAGCTTTTATTTAATTAGAGCTATACTTAAACTATATTAAGAAGTTTTATTATAGAACTAGATTAGGTATTTATATAAGTAAGAAAACTAGTTATAGTTAGTACTATAATAAGTATAGTTCTTATATATATAAATATATATAAGCTAAATAATCCTATTCTTATTTATTTTAATCCTTTTTACTAATCTTATATAGTCCTAGGGCTATCTTAATTAAAGGTTAAATATTAATTAAGGTATTTTACTTAAATATAACTATCCTCCTTATAAGTAATTATTAAGCTTATTTAGTTCTTTTAATTCTAATTATATTATAGACTAGTAAGATTAAAGTATATTATAGCGCCTTCTTTACTATAATTAAAGGTAGTAATATAAGCTAAACCTTTACTCTAACTAAGAATAAGTAAAGCGCCTAGAGTACCCTAAGCTTAAAAAATAAAAAGATTAAGTAAAAGATTAGTACTTTATAGCCTTAGAATAGTTTAACTATTAATCTTAAGTCTTTTATTTAAGCTCTTACCTAGTTAGCTTAAAACCCTAGTAGTATAGTTATATTAGGTAGTTAGAGTAGTTAAGTTAATCCTATTTCTCCTTTAAGTCCTTATAATAATCTTACTACCTAAGTAACTATATTAAGTATACTACCTAAGTAAGTTTCTTATTATAATTATACTTCTATACTTACTCCTATGCCTATACCTATGCCTACTTATTTAATTAAGTAGGTTACTTATCTCCTAGGTCCTAGTACTATAGCTAGTCTACCTAGTTAGTTTAATTAATAGTAGTTAAACTAGATTACTTAGTATCTTCTTTATTAGCTTTCTAGTACTTATCCTAGCTTTAATACTCCTAGATTAGCTTTTACTCTTATTTAAAGTTTTAGTTAGCCTACTTAAGTTACTTAAACTACTTCTCCTAGTTAGTTCTTTAATTTTAACTAGAGCCTATTCTACTCTTTAGCTAATTAGTTTACTTAAGGTACTTAACTATATACTCTTAAGTATATTAATCCTAGGAATAATTTATATACCCTTAAGAAGCTTTATTATTAATCTATATACCTTAGGACTAATAGTAAGAGTAAGTATAATCTTTCTTAATCTAAGAATCTTTACTACTACTATAGTAATCTTACTAGTTCTAAGTAGAGTACTTATTATAGTTATGCCTAGGAGCTCTATAAGTAACTTAAGGAAACTATTAATAAGCTAATTAATTAGTTTAATTAAGTAGTTTTTAATTATAGTAGTTCTCTTCTATTTTAATTAGTATAGCTAATTAATATCTTAGTAGTTTATTCTTATATAGTTAGTAAAGCTAATCTTCTTCTCTTATAATAGTAAGATATCTACTTTATATAAGCACGCTTCTTCTTAAAGCTTATAATTAAATTAATTATATTTTATTAACCTACTTATTCTTTATTTATAATTATATCCTTTATACTTCTTAGATTAAGCTATTTCTTAAATTACTTAAATTATTAGTAAGTAAGCGCCTTAGTTAATCTATCTACTAGTATTTTGCTTATTTCTAAGTATTTAACTATAAATAATCCTTTTGCGTATTCTTAACATAGCTATATATTCTATATATCTATATGCCTTAGTTTTATTATAATCTACTTATTCTTCCCTACTACTAGCCTAATTATTTACTAGTTATTGCACTAAATATTCTATAGATCTCCTAGATTAAATTTAAGCTTATTAAAGAAACGTTTAAGCGCTATTATTTCTTTAGCTACTTACTTAAGCGCTAGGAGCTCTACTTCTATAGTTAAAGTAGTTACTATATTCTACTATACTACTTTCTAAAGAATTATGCCTCTAAATAATAGGACTATATAGCTATATATAGATTAATATATTTCTAGATTATCTATAAATAATATATCTCTATAGATTATAAGATTAGGACTATTATAGTAACTATATTAGATTACTTCCTAGCGTATTTAGTAGAGATATATAATTATACGTTCTACTACCTTTATATACTAATTACTTAGATTAGTTAGGAAATAAGATAGCTTAGATATAGTAAACGTAATATCTAGGCATAGCATAATTACTATATAAAGAGCTAATCCTACTCTTTCTTAATACTTCTTAATCTATTCTTTTAATACTTCCCTAGTATTCTTAATTAGTTCTTCTAAAGGGAAAGGAGTTAGAGGAAACGTTCTATTAGATAACCTAAACTTCTTTATAATCTTTTTAATATACATATTATATACTAACGTAATTATTTAATTACTATAATTCCTAATTACCCTTATACTAAGAAACTATTCAACTAGACCTTATTCCTATATCTTATACTTTCTCTTAATCTAATCCTAT